>CALYLW010000264.1:167500-900000 GCA_944989445.1 Ampullaceana balthica | reverse complement strand
AGGTAATCATATGATGTAAATATCTAGTGTGGTGAACAGTGTGGTCGACATATGGTGTGGTGAGCAGTTAATACGGATAACAATATAACAATTAGCGTGTTAAACACATACGTTAGTAAGCTTCCGACGTACTGAAAAGGTAATGTGGTAATCAAATAATGTAAAAAATCGGTCGTGGTAAACAGATAGTACGGTACACAACGAGCTTGGTAAAGAGATAAGGCGGTAACCATGTTATAGTGTCGGGAGAAAATATTATATTGAAAAGATAGTTTTGTAAGCCGACACATGAGGGAACTGATTGAGGCGAAATAAAAACATTTTGGGGAACAGAAAGTTTGGGAAACATTAGCGTAAAAATATATCTATTATTATGCTTATATCGTTAGTTATGAACCAGCAAAGTCGCAACATTGATAATCTGCCATGGTGGCAATACATTGGCTCGTCTCAATCGGTAACAAAGATGTGCAGTGTATTTCAAAGCAAAGGCCATTTCCTGCCCTTCTTAACTATCGGCGTTGTGTTCTATTTTCCTTACTTGAAAAATTCAAAGAACCAAAACCTTTTTGTTTTATATGATTTTTGTTTCATGTTCAAAAAAAAAGTGTATCAAAATAAATTGTAGTTCGTCAGGGCCGTGTTTTATTTCAGTTTGGCAGTTACTTCTTTTTAAAGCGTTTTCATGTTAAACGTATTTCACAGTATATATTTCAAACGAAAAGTTTTAATTTGATAAGTTATTCGCGAGCCGAAATGGGAACACAGAAGGGCCGCAGTTCGACTTCTTTTTAAGCGTTTTCATGTTAAACGTATTTCACAGTATATATTTCAAACGAAAAGTTTTAATTTGATAAATTATTCGCGAGCCGAAATGGGAACACAGAAGGGCCGCAGTTCGACTTCTTTTTAAGCGTTTTCATGTTAAACGTATTTCACAGTATATATTTCAAACGAAAAGTTTTAATTTGATAAATTATTCGTGAGCCGAAATGGGAACACAGAAGGGCCGCAGTTCGACCACCGTTGGTATAGTTATTGCAGTGACATTTTCACGGGTACCCGGGCGCAATTTTACTACCCGGGTAATTGCTCGGCAACGGGTCGAAGGTGGGCATGGGAAGACTAGACTTTATCAAGAAAATGGCCAGTGTTGATGACGTGTTCACGTATATTTTTAATGATAATATTCAAGATACGTACACATTCTTCGAGAATCCTCAGACAAAACAGCCAGCTCACAGCCACTTCTGCTCAGTCTTTTATATGGCTATGCATTTTAAGACATTATTAGTTCCTTTTTTAAAAATTCGCCTTTGATGATGTTGGGTTAATTTTTGAATGACCTTTTTTCTTATTTGAACTTACTGGAATTCATCATTTGAATATCCCTGATCGAGATGCTGGAGTGTGAATCACACTGTCACAGTATGACGCGTCAAAGACAATGAGTGAATGTTCATTATACTTTAAACGCCGTCCATGCTGAGACTGAGAATGTTTGATTATCTTCAGCATATTGTAAAAGTGGCTTGAACAATGGTTTGCGCATAAATTTATTCAGCTTTGCTTTGAAGTCGATAGCCAATGAAATATTTAATCACAAATTATCATATTTTAAAATGATGCGAGGGACTTGTTGACACAGAGCTTCAACGCCAAGACTTTGTTGTTGTTTGTTTTTAATTTATGACGCCCGTAGCTAAAAATAGTATCCTTTTTATTCGGGGGAACCCTCGACGCGCTCGTCCATTGTGTGATCTGTTGTGTACGAGTGAGCAGTGAGCCCCCCAGCCTGAATCAATACAGGCCGTGGGATCAAGCCCCATGGCAGTAGTTCCAGTGTGTTGACCGGGGCACGGACAGGGAGCCTGGAGCACACATTCGGTGAGCCACGTGGAGAATCCTCAGAGTATCGATTGATAACATCTCACCGAGTAGCACGAGCACATCACGCAAACTCCTTCCACCCGCCCCACACCCCCCATCCTCCGGAGATGCCGGTATACAACCGTAATCAACACTAGGAAACAGCGGACAATGTGGCGTCATTGGAAAAGGTCAGCCTCTTTGTAAATAGGACGAGATGGCTCTACACGGGTAACATTGGACGAATTTCCTTTCATTTCGCAGCTGAAAGTTATTTTTTTCCGCATCTCCGCTGCTCCATTTTATAAGTGATTTTTAATTGTTTCTTTAAAGGAAATATGATATTTCTTCACTAATAGCTGATTTGAAGAGCTTTTTAAAGCAGGGATTACAGTGGCTGTTGAGCATGTGTCGACGTTTTTCTATTACTGGTTGAAACATATCAAGACTTTATACTTTATATACACACTGAGTGATGGGCTCTGAGAATTTGAATAGTTTGGAGCATACGTCTCTATTTTTTTTTAGTTGGTCATGAAAAGTATGTGAGGACCGTAGGATTATGAGCGTACATTCACAATATGGTGGCCAGACACCCCCCCCCCTTTTTTTTTCTTCTTCCTATAAGCGTGTGTTCTGGGCGTGTTTGATTTTGTTTAAAATCCTAGCCTGGCATTAACAAAACATTGTTATCAGTTCTTGCTCCGTACATTTATAACCTCGTGTCCGGCTACTCCAGACCCCACCCCACGCCTTACCTCGGACACTAGTTTCCGTTTGCCATACTGCTGAGCTCTTGTTTCAACATTCAGACAGTTGGCCAGCACCGTCCTCAGCCCAGGCTCACAGCTTGAAGTTGAAGGCGTCTATACACACGGGGATTAAATACACAACAGTATCTAATCGTATCCTAAGGGATACAGTAGACGGGATTTTATTTTTTATAAATTACTTAACTCAAATAACTTCTGACTATTTTAATTTTACCAACTGGAGTTTAAAATGAAGTCTCCAACATTTTAGAATTAGAAACCCTCTCAAATTGTGTTCGTTGTTTCATCTGCGTCTTACAAAAAGATATATTAAATTTGTTTAAAATACTTATTGGGTGACACCACCCATTTAACTGAGATATTTTTACGCATAAGCAAATGTCTTGTAATTTGAATTAGCAAACATGACTCAAGTGGACTTAAGGGAATATATTTCAGATCGATATTTTTTTTATAAAAACCGTCTTTCTCAGCTTAGACGTATAAGAAATTCTTTAATTTATTTTTTATAAGTACTGGCGCTATTACTAATTAATATTAGCACATAATTACACGGAGACCACAGATCTGTACAATGGCGTATAGCAATGAGACATCGTCAGCAGATATCATTTAAAGTTTCTGCTGAGCAAGAAAATTGTTTAGGAATAAAAGTGTTTTATTTTTTGAGTTTTTGTTATTTCTGTGTTGGTCGTATTTTAGTATTTTAAATGTAATATTCCAATGTTATAAAACTATAATTTTGCATTTTGAAACACCTGTTGTTATGTTGGCCTGGCATCCCTCGGCATTAACACATCTGCAGTGTAAGATCAAGTTTTAATATATGTAGTAGACATTGTGTTCATAAACGTTTTGGACTCATCTCTTTCTCTGGTTTTATTATGATAGGTCAGAGCTATGGCAGCATATTTTTCAATTAATTAGTTCAATAATAATGTAATGAGAGAGAGAGAGAGAGAGAGAGAGAGAGAGAGAGAGAGAGAGAGTGGGAGGGAGGAGACAGAGAGATGGATGGAGAGAGAGATTTGTCGAGAGAAAAGGAGAGAGACAAATATGTGCGCGTGAAATATGTGCGGGTAAAAACACATTCACATATATACACAATCACTCACGAACGAGCTCAAGCACACAATCCAATTCCAGTCACACCCATTGGTTAACAATACGCACATGGAGATTAAGAAAATAGCGCCAGTTCAAACAGCTAATTATTCAAGAGGCCGACGGGTGTACTAAATGTTTTGGAACCTCTTTCTTCTCTCCCTGATCTTGTAGGAGGTTATCAATAAGGCGACTTTCTTTGTACGTGATAAAGCCAATGTTTGTCTCTAAAACTGTGTCCAAAATACAACGGGCGTTATGGACATAGCGGAGAACAAAATCACTCCGATAATTAATGTGCAAGCCAAAGATTGAATCGCGGAAGCGGTCGATGGCTATGTTTATTATTTTGTACCGTTATCTGGGCTCGGTGTGAATTATTGACCAACATTCTTTTTCTACGGAGACTAGCGAGGATTAGTTTTATATTTGTACATTCTGTTTGACCATTGAAATTAAAATAAAGAGACCCGTGTTGGTGTTATTAAGCTGCTATATTAAATACGAGGTGAGCGAGTTCAGTTGTGATTACATTCGTTGTCTTTCCACTGAAAATACACGCCTACAGAATTGATAAAAGAGTAACAAGATATAGATATCTTTAATATTTTCCAGTGAATTTAACGTTAGGCCAAGGTAATGTCAGACAGTTTTTTTTTAAATACCATTCATTTAAATAATTTTTTTAAAATAGCTTTTCTCGAAATATTGAAGCAGAACCAAAGAAATCATGACAGATTGAATGAAGAAATGTATTTTTAGAATTATTTCTTGACAAAAGTAAACCTTTTTCTTAATAAAGAAAAAAAAACATCGCCTTTTTATTTTTAAATCCCTTATATTAACTTTACCGCCGTCTCTGTCGTCATCTCTCTCTCTCTGTCTGTCTTGGGCGGGCGGGCGGAAAAACAAAAGTAAAAAATAACCCACTTCCCGTGATCCGATCGAGCTGAAATTTGGCACACGGACCCGTCTCACCTAACGATGCATCCTATCAAAATTTCAGATCGATCGAACGTACCGTAATTAAATTAATGCATTTTTAGTTTATCCTTATATACGCTATGTAATTCAAATTCTCTGTTTGTTATTGTTTTTTTCCCACGTGAGAGTTTGAGTTGACGAGTTGACGCGACCCATCGAAGTACCGGCGTGCTTTTGTTTACATTTTACGTGTCACGCTGTGCTCGGTCAAGCGATCGGTGACCAGACTTTCCCCTCTCAGGGTTATGAAGCAAAGTTGAGTTAAGACAGATTCAGTCTGTAAATATTTGTAAATACTTTTAGTTATGTCTCATATATAAGGGATTTATAGTCAAAAACTTTGTTTTTACGGGTTTGTTTTATATTATCATTATTATTTTTTGTTATAGCTGCCGGCGATGTCTCTCGCACTTTAACTTCATGTCCACGCGAGACTGATTGTTTTTTTTTCCATCAGCGTATACTTAGGAATATAATACAGCCGCGAGGAGTGCTCTCAATCTGGAGTCAAGGTACCCTTTGGTGTACATGGAAATGATTAACCAGGATTTCTGAAAGAAAGGTATAATTTAGTCTGACTTTCCCCTGCTATCCCTGAAACAATCCATCTTTCTATCCACCCCTTCCTCCCTCTCTTCGCGTCTATCAAAATAAACATTTAATCCGCGAGGCGTGTACATTGTAATGGCCCAATGAAGTGTAATTAGTTGAATTAGTTATCAGAATCTTCACCACCACGTCTCTTATGTTCGTTAATGAACGCCTATTATACCTATGTCCATCAATAATCTAACTTAATTAATATCGATCGCATTTGGATAACATATACCATGCACAGCAGTGGCGTTACCCGAGGTAGGACAAGATATGCTGTCCTTGAAACAAATATTTAGTTTGGAAAAAATTGCCTCCTTCTATAAGAAGAAAAATAGCTTCCATCCAGACTGCATCATCCCCACCCCCCCCCCACACACACACAAATCACAGCAAGGGTTTCAAAAGTAGGTATTATGTTGGTTTTGATCTAATAATAATAATAATTGATAATTTATGTAGCGCTGTATCCCAGTAAGGAACCGGCTCACAGCGCTTTACATGGAGATCATAAAATACATATGATAATTAAATAACCATTCATAACATAATAACAACATAAAGGACAGTACATTACACATACGCTACGTTAATCATTAAAACAAATGTTGTTTCATTAATTTTGTTAATACATTTTGAAAAGATGCGTCTTAAGTGCAGTCTTGAAGGACTTGGTAGTTGGAATTCTACGGATGTGTAATGGTAGAGAATTCCATTGTTTGGCTGCACAAAAAGAGAATGACCTTTCGCCAAAAGTTTTAGTTCGTGTCTTATGAACACAGAGAATACGTGTGTCTGCAGAAGACCGTAGCTGAAGACTGGGTGAATAGATCGACAGAAGTTCAGTAACATAGGAAGGAGTTGAGTCAGAAAAGAAGTTGTGACAGAGAACAGCCAGTTTGTAATCAATTCGAGCTTGTATAGGTAGCCAATGAAGTGAGTAAAGTAGTGGAGTAACATGGTCATGTTTTTTGTTTGCATTAAGAACTAGTCTGGCAGCTGAATTTTGAACTTTCTGTAGTTTTTCAATGCATTGTTTTGGCGCACCTGACAGAAGAGAATTGCAATAATCAATGCGAGCTAGAACAAGAGCACAGACTAGAGTTTTTGTTGCACTAACTGTTAAGTAATGACGGAATGAGCTGATCTGACGAATGGCGGTGTAGGCAGAGCGACAGATGTGATTGATGAAGTTGTTGGTTGACATGTTGTCAGAAATAATGTAGCCAATATTCCTAGATCTACTACTGTCGTTAGCCAATGGTTAACTCTGCGATGCATATTTGTAGATCTTTCTGGACTTTTTGTCGTCTCTTTCCCTCGGTGTTTGATCTTGAAGGGATTCCAACGCCCGTTTTCTGCCATCGTTTGGTAACACCGGATGATTTTGACGTCACGAACCTGAGTAGCTGAGGTTAATTCTTAAGTCTTAGGACAGAGGACAACAAAAACAACACAAAAAAAGACATTTGCCCCAACCTATAATTTTTGAAAGTTAGTTTTTTTTTGTGGTCTGATACTTCCAGCATTGATTTCAACGAGGGCGACTAAGTTGGGCTTCTGTGCGGGAGATGTTCTCGTTAACCATGTGATATGTGGTGTTGTGGGGGTTTACTCACGCTCAGCCACAATAATAAGGATCATCTCTGTCCTTTCTAAGCGGATCATGTGATTGGGTCTTTTCGGTGGTGTGTGTGGGGAGGGGGGGAGGGGGCTGTTCATTAATCACAATGGTTCAGGTATTCGAGCTTTTAGTTCAGCTGTATTGGCGAATATGTTCTTGTTGTTAAGGTGATTCTAATAATAGACACAATTGTCTGCTGATGTTGGGATGTTCATTTTTTAATCATATTTCTCATCTAAATTAGTGAGCAGTATGTAATTTTATTTGATTTGAATTCCCCCTTTTCTACAGTAAAGATTAATCATAGCAGTTTTTAATTATTTTTTTTAAATTTAATTTTTATATTAAAAAAAAAGTTAGCTCTTCGGTCTCCTTGCTTCACGACTATATTTTACGACTAAGACGATAATCCACAACGATGTCGTAAACCTTGATCTACACAGGAAGTGGTTCTTTTTCAAACTGACAGCATTATGAAAATATTTAATTTTTTAGCTCACCATAAAATTATATTATATAAATTTATTTAAAAAATAAAAAAAAACTTTTTCAAAATTACATGACTCATTCTATTGGTAACATGTGCATAAAAAAATCCTTATTCAGACCTTAATATTTTAATAGAAGCTATATGACATATGTAGGTAAATACGCATGAACCTTTGATATTTTAAATATAAACTATAAGGCAGTATATACTCACGAATCTCTGATATTTTTTACTATAACCTAATACTCTATAGGTAACACTAATGAAACTATATTTATTCATCACCTAACTTAAACTTGAATTTTGTATTTTAAAAAAAAAGATGTATTAAAATTATGTTGTTTAAAAAGTTTGTCTTCAAGTTTCAAGTACGCCACCAATTATTGGGATGTTTTAGATTTTTGTAAACAGAAAGATTAATTTTATCTCTCTCTCGGTCTCTCTCTCTCAGTCTCTCTCTCTCGGTCTCTCTCTCTCTCTCTCGGTCTCTCTCTCTGTCTCTCTCTCAGTCTCTCTCACTCTCGGTCTCTCTCTATTTCTCTCTCTCGCTCTCTGTCTCTCTCTCAGTCTCTCTCTCTCACTCTCGGTCTCTCTCTCTTTCTCTCTCTCGCTCTCTGTCTCTCTCTCTCTCACTCTCGGTCTCTCTCTCTTTCTCTCTCTCTCGCTCTCTGTCTCTCTCACTCTCTCACGCTGGGTCTCTCTCTCGCTCTATGTGTCTCTCTCTCACTCTCTCTATTTCACTCTCACCTTCAATCTCTCGCTATTTTTTCTTATTTTCTCTATCCTCCCTTTCCCCTCTTTTCCTCCTTTCATTCCTTCCTCCCTCCCACTCTCTCCCTCTCGCTTTGTGTGGATTTAGGTAACAATAATAAATTCTACACTTGAATTCCTTCATGGCGAGGCGGAAATTATTCACTAAAGGGGTGATATCGATTGAAATCCAGATAAGGCTCAGTAATGCGTGGACCATCGAAAATCAGCGATTCTTAAGAGAGAGAGAAAAAAAAGATCTTTAAAAGAAATCATAGTCTGACTTCCATTTCAGAGGGTTAAAATTTCTAGACAGCACCCGTTCCCCCCCCCCTCCCCCCAACTTTTGCGATAAAATCTAAGAGACTGAGCTAAATTCTTCCTCTAATGATTGTTCGGATCCGTTTCTCCGGGAAATCTGAGGCTCTTGCAGGCAGCAGCAAAAACTGCGCCAAGTACAGTGTTGCCTCGGTATACGTCTGATTTGGAATAAGTCCAACTTGGTATGCGTCTTGTTTGGTATACGTCCAAGGGTCTGGAACGGACTATGGGCGTATACCGAAGCACCACTATATTAGGAAACCATGAACTGCTAACTCCGAGAGTCGGGAGCGCTATTCGATGTACTGCTAAATGTTGGTCTTTCTCTAGAACTGTCTGCGTGACCAGAGTGCGACAACACTTCATAGCTTGACCTGGCTCAACAGAACAGTGGCGTCAAAGCTAATCGTCAGCAATGTTGGATAGCGCATTGGTCACAAATGTTGGATAACGCATTGGTCAGAAATGTTGGATTAACCATTGGTCAGAAAAGTTGGATAACACATCGGTCAGAAATCTCGGATAACCCATTAGTCAGAAATGTTGGGTAACCCATTAGCGGTGAGAGCACTTCACGGCATATAAAAATAAGAATCCACTAACAACAAGCGAATGATTAAGATGATAATAATAGACAATATAGAGGGCAAAAATCAAAAGGAAGGTTGTAACGAGTGGGGGGGGGGTTTGGAAGAAAAAAAACTAGAAATATTTTTAATGACTGTATAAATTGTAAAAGCTAATTTTACGTTAAATTTTAACATACATTGTGATATTTACGTCGTGAAATACACTTGAACACATCCTACGACTCGGATAAACCAAAGCTACATACAGTCCGTAGTTCTGGACGACCCTCTCCTTCTCCCCCAAGAACCTTGGGAGGACGTAAGAACCAAGTTAAGGACACGCGAGAATCGGGACAGGGAGAGTGGAAAATCAATGGGAACTCTTTCAGCTACGTCCGTTTCGCCCCGTTCATTACCATTTCCAAGGATTGGATTAGGCCAGATTAGCTTATTGACCCCTTGTGTCCGCACCAGATTTAGCTTTTCCTCACAACCTTGTCTAGCTGTGTCCAATCTGTGACGTTACTTAGCGCCCCCCGTGTGTGGGAGCCCCCGACTCGCAGTGGCGGAGCAATGAGATTGAGGCTATGATTTCGTTTGTTTAGTTCTTGTTCTTGTTGGTGTTTTATTTTATTTTTAAATAAGTTTAACGTTCACTTGACCAGCTGTTGATAATGCTTCCGGTATCGAATAGAGAACAGCATTTGTAAGACATTTGTTAAGAGTCTTAGGTTCGGTCCAGACTGGCTCAGCAATTCAACACTGTCGTATGACGCCATGCGAACATAAGAACAATTATGAGTGTGTGTGGCTACCTTTTGACCGAGTGTCTCCGCTCTTCTCGAGTCGTGTTTAGTGTTTTTCTTAACAACCTTATAACCTCTAGATTCTAGATTTTGTTCTAACTACACTTGACGTCATCCACTTGACAAATTAATTTATCCTCCTCTACTTTTTGCTATTATTAAATCATACAAATTGTAGTTCTATTAATTAAACATGATGAGTCCAAATGAGTAATACACGTACGAAGAGCTATTCTTAATGATAAGATTTAATTTAAAAAATAATTAGAATTTGAACGTTAAAAATCGGCCATTCTAATTGCTTTTGATTACAAACTGGCCGTTCTCTGTCACAACTTCTTTTCGGACTCATGCCCATCGTATCTTACTGAACTTTTGTCGGTCTACTCACCCACTCGCCAGCTACGATCTTCTGCAGACACATGCGTTCTCTCTGTTCCTACGACACGCACCAAGACATTTGGTGAAAGGTCGTTCTCTTTTTGTGCAGCCAAACAATGGAATTCTCTACCATTATACTTACGTAGTATTCAAACAGCCAAGTCCTTCAAGACTGCACTTAAGACACATCTTTTCAACATTTATTTTCAAAATTAATGAAACAACATTTCTTGTAAATGATTAACGTAGCTTCCGTATAATGTTCTGTAATTTTTGTGTTTGTTATGATATGAAAGTTAATTTAATATTTATAGGTATGTTATTTCTGTCATGTAAAGCGCTGTGAGCCCAGTTCCTTACTGGGATACAGCGCTATATAAATAATCAATTTATTATTATTATTATTTTGAAGGACCTACGGGCAATGCTGACGTAACAAACAAAATATGTGTTCGTGACGGCGGTGTTTGAATGTACAGCACTGGATATCACCATTTTCAACTGATCACATTTGTTTGTTTTTGCTAAAGATCCGACCTTATACGGCATCGTTAAATTCCTGAAATCATTCTTGACTTACCCTTAGTCCTAAAATGTCAAATTTACACTGAGTGTCAGAGTTCTTTGTAGTTTGTACGTGTCTCTGTCGCCTAAGGTGTTGGGCAGTTAAAGTCCATGAGCAAATGAACATCAATACTCAATGCGATAAGTTGCAGCTGAAGAGTTTCATAAGAAGGTTGCACCTTGGAACCTTGAAAAACGAACAACACTTTACTAGGTTTTTTGGTTGTTTTTTTGAGGTGCCCATTTTGTTTTTTCATAATCCATTTTGACATCTACACAGACGTGCGGACGTACCTGAGGCGTTTCTTATTTCTACTTGAGTTTATCTGGAACACGGTGCTGTAAGTGGCGAGCGGTTCGCATTTCCATCTCAACGGTTTCAAATACCAAGAATTGCGCAGCTAACTGTAGCTTTGGCTTTATTGACAGGAAACACTTTTCTGTGGTGACCTTTCATTGGAATACATTTGTTAGGGGCCTTATTGACCTGGTAGTGGAGGGGGGCGAATAGTCACGGTCCGAATAGTCGGGACCGATTTGACCGCAGACGAATTTGTCGTGACACGACCAGAAACATATTAACTTGCTTTGAGGGACCTAGAAATTTTCTCAAATTCTGCAAGGCCATCTAAAGTTAACTAGCATTTAGCGATCTGCTGAGACGAAACTGGGTTAAGCTTGCATGTTTGTCACTATCATATCTACTTTTATAAGTCATATCTAAACATTATTTTGGTTTGAAATTTTTGTTTGCTACGCTCGAGCACTAAATGCCGGGTATACTATCAATTAATAGTCTTATCCTAAGTTATGCATCGGTGAACACTTGAACTTTAAATATCCCTTAACCCGTTGTTGGGTCGTTGGGGCACCATCGTGAACTGCTCACTAACACACGCCATTTGTCCCGGTGAATGCTTATCCATGTTCAAAGGTGCAGGTGTTTGAGCATGAATACTTTTTAAAGCTGATGGAATATCTAACAGTTGGCTGCTTTTGAAATAGATTAGACAAGAACGGGTACTTGAAGTGCCGATTGTAGACTTGAAATCAAACCATGGAAACCAGTCCTTCGTTTCTTTTTAATAAGGACGCTGGAAGGACAGGATCTACTCTTTAACGATGCAAGATGGTTCCCAGTGTATCAGCACGATGTATCAGCGTGAGCTGAAAGGGCGACCACGGTGAGTTACACATTAATGGTTATCGATTTGTTGAAACAAACGCTTCGAGTTTAATTGAAACAATTGTATATGCCTCGATAGAAACACATTTCCCTTTTCAATCGATTTTTAGCGAGCCTGCTCCTCGGGAAACAGTGTTTGTTTTTAAGGCATCTTGTTTGATCATTATCTTGTTTTGGAAACACTTTATGGGTTTGTGTTTTATGAGGTGTATGTCATATAAACGTTTTATTAAAAGATTTATCAATGAACACATACTAAAGCTTCTGTAGAAAGTGTTGTATATGAAGGTTTTAAAGGATTTGTTTGGCGACTGGGTAGATCACCTGATGACGGTTTCAATTTCAAATCGGGAAAGATAAAACGCTTATACCATAATTCCTACCATATATGTACACCTAGAACATAGGTAACTACAATCCTCGGGCCGGATCCGCTCCGCGACGTCGGTTCAACCGGCCCGCCTACGGTGCTTGAAAGTGCTTGATAAAATGATTGGAAAACGAGGCGTTTTGATGCAAATTAAATCTTATTTTTAGGTCTATTAGTAGACAATTTTTTTAAAAAAAATCAATAGATGGCATAATGATTAAAACCATTTACTGACTGCAGTTTCGTTGAAGAGTATTTGATTAAATCAGCTAATGACTTTTGTCTAATGAGTATTTGATTGAATCAGCTAATGACTTTTGTCTAAAGAGTATTTGATTGAATCAGCTAATGACTTTTGTCTAAAAAGTATTTGATTGAATCAGCTAATGACTTTTGTCTAAAGAGTATTTGATTGAATCAGCTAATGACTTTTGTCTAAAGAAAGCCTAATTGTTGGAAAATATCACCCTTCAAATATGTGATAATAAAAAAAGAACCACATAGTTCTACAGAGACGCGAGACAGTTTGGAACTTGTGGTATTCTCTGGCGCTTGAAGAGTCAACTGAAACCTCGATTGCACCAGCACCTCTCATGTACATTCGTGCTGTCAGTTTGGACTTTAAGAAAGCAGAAAAGACGGTATCTGTTGCAGCGTGCAAGGAACAACTGCTGAAAAAGACAAATTCATGTAAATGCAAAACGTTTTACAAGACTATAACCTTCAGTGGAATCAGCTTCAAAGAGTTACAGCTATGTAAACGAACCACAATAACAAACCTAAAAAAAACACAATGGTTTGATTGTGGAAGGGTCTGATTGGGAAGATCAGGACTCATTAGAAAATGTACGAATTCCGGATTTTCATATCATACAATAAAGCACAAGTCTTCCAAGACTTAAATATTTACTGTGTACTGAAACCAGTAGTGTCAGCTGTGAATTTATCTGCTAGTACGTTTCAGAAGCTGAAGAAATTCCCCGCCTGAATTTCTCAGGTAAGTGAAAAAAAAATAGAATGTTTAAAATAGGGGTGTACCGGATTTTGGCTCCGGCACTGGCAAATCCAGAATCCGTCCATTTTTACTAATCCGACTAAGGCTCTGGTCGGATTTCTCTTCATAAATCTGGTTCCGGCCTATTTAAAAAAAAATTGAATCT
This sequence comes from Ampullaceana balthica, assembly GCA_944989445.1. Lineage (NCBI taxonomy): Eukaryota > Metazoa > Mollusca > Gastropoda > Lymnaeidae > Ampullaceana > Ampullaceana balthica. The sequence goes on along the minus strand of CALYLW010000264.1, from coordinate 886,455 downwards.
GGTACACCCCTAGTTTAAAATAAAGTATCGGAATTGAAAACATCGAACGATATTGGCATGTGAACAAATGAAAACAACAATTCTTTATTTTAAACTAGGGCTGTTTCAAATTTGGAAATTAGGCCGGAGCTGGATTATTTAAATTATTTTTTGAGTCATCCGGCCCCTTTTTTATATAAAAAGTTTCAAGATCCATTTGCTATAGTATTGAAAAGGGTTACCATAACTACAAGGAAAAAAGGAGGGGTGGGGGGGGTCTTTTCTTAACGTTTGTTTAGAGTTTAGATAGATGAAACATTGCTCTTGAGATGTCTCTAGTTTACCGAAATAAAAGACATCCATTTTGAAATAATTTTTGTTAAAACATTAAAAAATAAATTGAAAGTATACACGTGTATTGCTCACCCCCCCCCCGTTATTTCTGACCGTTTAACATCGATTTCTCTGCCCCTGACCAATAATATCCCCCGTGCGGTTCCGACGGCCGCGTCCTGACAGCCGATGTGTTTATGACGACGGAAGTCTCCGATAGGATTGTTGGCCTCCCCCTACCAGAGGCCGGCAGCCGTCTTGCTAATGTTGAGATATTTTGATCCCCGGGCTCATCATGTCCCAGCACAACGCCAACAATGGCGGCGTTAGCCGGTTAGGTCGTGGGATTTTGGCAGCTTAACACGTGTCGACGCCCGATTACTCTCAGGGACGCCTCGGTCCTTTTGTGTCGCGGTACTCACGAGGAAGGCGGGCAAGGCGTTTCCCCATCCCCCCTCTTTATTTTTTTTTCATTTCTAAGTTTTATTTAGAGGCTAGCGGTTTTGATTGAATCACCATAATGAGTCTGTAATGCGATTAGTTGAATAATATGGACGGTGAAAGGGGCGACTCGTGATCCTATGACAATGTTCATTGGATGATATTAAAGAGGAAGTAACACTGTTTAGGCTGATGGCACTCTAACGATGAGCTGTGTTTTGTGAACATTGTCTTACTACGAAGATGAATACTAAACAAATTTGGTGACGTCCGTTTTGATGAAAGTGCTCGTCTGCGTGATGGAGGTCAATAGGATCTTGCTTTTAAATTGTTTCCTCTTTCAAATCTAAAATAATTTCACCGGCAAAATAAAAAGTATCTTATTGAAATCCACCATTTGCGGTTTATCTTACCCGCTGGAAGACCTTGCTTTGGGTTGAGAAGCCCTGAGACTCTTTGGTTTTATTGACTTTTGTGTCTCCCTGGTACTTGAACTAGTGAAAATAAAGTTAGGGGAGGATCCCCTAATAAGATTCAACGGTACACGATGTAAAGACATTGAGTAGACTGTGCCACGAATAGTAAAGTAGCCTTATCACTTCCGTTAAAAAAAAGTATAGTCTTAAAGATATTCTAGGGCAGGGGTCGGGAAACTATGGCTCGCGAGCCAGATGTGGCTCTATTGATGGCTGCATCTGGCTCTCAGAAAAATGTCCGATTATTTAAAAAAAAGTTTATTCAGACTCCTTTGATGTACATATTAATTGCATATAAAAACAGCATAACAATGTTACTAAAAAGAATTCAGAGACATAATTATTGTATTTTTAGTGTTGAAATTAATCAAAATGCACACATTTACTTGAATTTTAGTTTTAAATATAATGCATGGCTTTCACAGAATTACTTTTCAAAATATGTGGTTCTTATGGCTTTCTCAGACAAAATATGTGGTTTTTATGGCTCTCTCAGACAAAATATGTGGTTTTTATGGCTTTCTCAGACAAAATATGTGGTTTTTATGGCTCTCTCAGACAAAATATGTGGTTTTTATGGCTCTCTTAGACCAAAAGTTTCCCGAGCCCTGTTCTAGGGAGTAATCACCCCCCCCCCAAAAAAAAACACGAATAAGTTTAAGTAAAAATGACTGAGAGTGTAGACCAAGACTGGCATGAGTTGATGAGCATTCTGACATTAACGACCCTTCGAGTTGATAAGGTGACTGAAACAGCTCAGCCCCCCGGCGCCCTATTAGTCGCCAACCAGGGCATTCGGTGTAAAAAAGCCGAGGTGGAACTAACGTTTTTTTTCTGTTCTGGTTGTTGTTGATTTTCAGTCTCCAACCTTATACCTGTGATAATTGGCTAGCATTATAGAATATAATTTTGTTACAAATATAATTTTTTCAATGATCTTTAGCATGGTTTTCTGTTTTCTTAATTCAATGACAACAATTAACTAACCGAGATCCGACAAGGAACTAACTGAGTTCCGACAAGGAACTAACAGATTTCCGACAAGGAACTAACCGAGTTCCGACATGGAACTAACCGAGTTCCGACATGGAACTAACCGAGTTCCGACATGGAACTAACCGAGTTCCGACAAGGAACTAACCGAGTTCCGACATGGAACTAACCGAGTTCCGACATGGAACTAACCGAGTTCCGACAAGGAACTAACCGAGTTCCGACATGGAACTAACCGAGTTCCGACATGGAACTAACCGAGTTCCGACATAGAACTAACCGAGTTCCGACATGGAACTAACCGAGTTCCGACATGGAATTAACCGAGTTCCGACATGGAACTAACCGAGTTCCGACATGGAACTATCCGAGTTCCGACATGGAACTAACCGAGTTCCGACATGGAACTAACCGAGTTCCGACATGGAATTAACCGAGTTCTGACATGGAACTAACCGAGTTCTGACTTGGAACTAATCGAGTTCTGACACAATATTTTTTAACGCGCGACTTGTACTATCTTGTCGAAGTATTACACTGTATTAGAAAAAATCAAGTTGGTAGACAAATTGTCTGACATCAATTCTAGCCTCATAGAAACATAATCGTGCGACACATGGGCGAACTTAAGTATATATAGGAACGTGTGGATGTTGGCATGGTCGAACAGTTTAGTTATACTTGTACGTTCCATAACGTGTTGGCTTGGTTAGTCGGTTTGACTACACTCATCTGAGTCCTAATGGCGTAGAAGCTGTGAGATGGGTATTGACATTTGTCACAAAATATTTTAGGAATTTTGTGGAAAAGGATAAGAATTTTAGATCAAAAGTTATTTATTCTCCTATCCCAAGTTCACAATACAACAATAGCTTGTTTAGCTGACACCTTTAACCAGCGAGGAAGGTCTAGATTCGAGATTGTCTGACTCTGAGAGAGTTGGAGAGAGGGGCAACAATGGTACTTGCGTTCACTTGCGTTGTGCTTTCACAGAATAGCATGTGATTCGTAGTGTAGCTGTTATCACGTCCGCCTTACACGCGGAAGGTCCTGGGTTCAAGCCCCAGCGAAAACTATATTTTTTAAATTTTATAAATGTGTTTGTGCCCGTTCTTTCCCCCCTTTTTTGCGAACATGGCTGACCCTCGCTAGGGTCGGCCCATCACAGTTTATGGTTGGCAAGCTAGGGTGGTGGGCATGTAGATAACCTTAGTGCGAAAGTCTTGAGACCAACAATGCATCGGTGGTTCCTCCCCACCGACGTTCACTAGGGTTGTTTTGATTTCTTCTTCGTGCTGTAGTTTGTGTCCGTTCTTTACCCACTTTCTTTTCACTATACATGAGCAAGTCTGCGGCGCATTCTACGCCGCGGGCTGTATCAAGTATAAAATATAACTCCCTTTCCAGTCCATGACGGACATGGGGCAAGTGAAGTAGCGTTCACAAGTTTTATTTAGCCACCACTAACGAACAAGTGATTGTGTGGCTAGCACAATGCCCCGAGAGCCTCTCCAGCAACGAGAATAGAACCCGTGACTCTCTTCTGTCTCGGTTCGGCAGTCCAGCGCGCTACCGGTAGACAGACCATCGCGGTATCTAATAATAATAATACTTACACTAAGAAATTAAAAACTAGATGATTAATTTGACAGTTAGCTGCATCTATTATCTCACGAAAATCCTCACACCATCAACAATGAAGGCTAAAACAACGTAGCGCCTGTGTAATTTTTGGACGTGTGTTTTCAGATGAAAACAGTTGAGCTACCAGTTAGTATTGACCCATGTCTGATTGCCTCGGTGTGTAGCTCCTCACAGTACCCTCCCTGGCGGTCGGAGACAACACTTAAGACCCTCGCCCCCCTCGGGGCAGGACAGGGTACCAACGAATATTATCGATTGGTGCCGAAACAGGCGCGATCTCCAATGAAACGAACCATGTTGAATCCTCTGTTTTACAGGAATATTTCTACGCCCCCCCTTCCTCTCCGCCCCAACACATCCTGCTGTGAATTGTGCAGTGAACAAAGACATAATCGAGATTTAAAAAAAAATTGTTGGCCCAGTAGCAAATCTAATATCGTTAGATACAAATTGTTTGAGCATCCTTCTTTTGTTTCTGAAAAGTTAAGCTTGTACTGGTATGTTTTTACATAAACTTGTTATTTATAACAGCCATTTCCCACTAATAATTAGTTATGATAGAATAACAGGACAGTTGTGGAAAATGATTGACTACAGTAAGGCTTATTAAATTAAGATACACATCACTGTTCATTTGGGTAATATTTTTTATAAAATCGTTTGTTGGTATGTACAGAGGCGTAGCGGGAGGGGGGGGGGCTTAGGTCCTTATATATTCCCAACAGTCTACGTACAACCAGAACCGTCCACACATGTTGAGCGCTGATAAAAAAAAGTAGGTATATGTGACACACTGGTTATTGTGACAGGAAACAAAGATTATTCAGCTTGCTTAGATTACAACATGGACAAGCCAGTGCTGCTGTTCCATAAACGGGTGAGCTCTATTCGTGAGCTCACCGTAGCAGTGGCTACATAACATGGTTTACCAGTATTATTTTTTAAAATATATATAATAAAATTTGTTATCTTAATATTTTGTAAATATGTAAGTCACACTCAGCAAAAACAGATGTCACTTGTCACATTTTATTGATCACTTGAAAGTTGATAATTACTTTTCTCTTATACGACTTTTCGTTGGAATGAGTTTAAATTTAAAAGCAACGTCGTACCGGGAAGTCTGAAACACGCAGAAGTGACTATCAGAACCAGTTAACAGCTGTTCGTGAAAGACTGGATGAAATAATGGGGCTGCTAGAAGAGTTATTGGAAGACTCGACTATGATGTCTGTAACTAGAAGTGATACATTACATTTACAGCCATGCGTATTGAATTTTAACTGTATAGTTTTTTTCACATGTCTGGAATGTCATTCTGAGGAAAAACAGCTAGTGTACACAAGCGCTTACTAAATGATATGAATTTCAAGGAAGCAGACTAATATTGAATATTTGGAGCAAGAATTCGTCAAGATTACTGAAGATTTGAGTTTTAAACAATAATATTTTATTTCTGTCACTGACCAGAGCGATAGAGCAATAAGAATAATAATTTTAAACCAGTCTATGACTAATTGAGTAATTTAATATCATTTCTATACATATGCATCTTCAAATATAACTTAATAATTGAAATTTGAATTGCTTTGCCTTATTCAATGTAATAGAAGAATCATATTTAAATGGGGAGAGGGGACGGGTGGCGGGGCTCCAATTTTTTAGTTTGTCAATGAGTGCAGAATATCGTAGCTACGTCTCTGGTATGGTATGCCCTAGACTTACTGTATCGCTTTTGTAATTTTAGAATTTCTTTAACATTATTATATTCCCGGCACCTCGACAAAAATATATATTTTCTTTTGAAAGATACGGATTTTTTAATTCCTAGTTTCTGTCATTCCAACTTTGTCCAGCCAAAGTGTTTCTGCGAACAGCATTAATAATGGGGGTCCCCAGGGTCGGTACGTCAACAATGACGGCGATATTTTTTGGCAGACCTTCTTAGGTTGTTGGCCTTTCGGAAACCTTACACTGGAGTTGGCCCCGGGCACTCGACATTTGAAATATAAATAAGAAAAACCCGTAAAAAACCAAGTTTTTTACTATAAATCCTTTATGTACGAGAAGTAATTAAAAGAATGTTCATTATAATACGCAGCGCCAGACCATCCAGAAATACAAAATTGCAGTTATGTCGTAAAACATGTTTAATATAATGCGCACCGATCAGGAATATGTTTATAAAAAGAGCTGTCAATAAAATACGCACCTTAATGCGCGACAGAAAGGTTGTTCAATATAATACGCACCGCGACGCTCTATCTCAAAAAATAGCATGATACATAGGAATAAATAAAATAATCTAAAAAATCAATAATTTAATTACGGTACATGCGATCGATCTGAAATTTTGATACATTGTTTTTATCATCGGTACAAAACTGCCTGCAAAATTTCAGCTCGATATCTTGCGAGCAAGTGGGTTAAAAATCGATCAAAAGTTTTGGCGACAAGCAAGCAAGGTCGGTCGGCCGCAGACACCACGAGTTAATATAAAGGATTTAAAAAAAGACAATTTATAATTTTATGTTGAGTTACTTGACAGTAGTTTGTTTGTTTGTTGGAGACGGTTTGTTTGTTGGAGACTGTTGGAGACGGTTTGTTTGTTGGAGACGGTTTGTTGGAGACGGTTTGTTTGTTGGATACTGTTTGTTGGAGACGGTTTGTTTGTTGGATACTGTTTGTTGGAGACGGTTTGTTTGTTGGAGACTGTTGGAGACGGTTTGTTTGTTGGAGACGGTTTGTTGGAGACGGTTTGTTTGTTGGATACTGTTTGTTGGAGACGGTTTGTTTGTTGGATACTGTTTGTTGGAGGCGGTTTGTTTGTTGGAGACGGTTTTTTTGTTGGAGACGGTTTTTTTTGTTGGAGACGGTTTTTTTGTTGGAGACGGCTTGTTTGTAATGAATGGAGCAGAAGTGGTTAGCATGGTTGACCTTTATGTAGACGATAGACGCTATACTGTTTAAGATCTATTAATTGGGCTGTTTAAGATAAATAAATTTAAGTAGATGTATGCCTTGCAGGATCATGTAAATGATTGTGATAATTTTTAAAGTCATTAAAAATTAAAAATTCAATCAGGGACGCACTAAACATTCGACAATTATTTGACAATTCTTGGAATGGATTTGGTAAAGTAACACACTGCAGAAGTGTGGATGAGCACTCGATGCTGTTTACTAATTTATAATTGAATAAATATGTATTTTTGTCAACGCAAATACGCTATACGAATTTATTAGTTACTTTTAAATTATGTATACTTTTTTTGCTACCTAAATGGAAAGCCACGTTAAATATCTTTATTAAAAAAATATATTTTTGTCAAACAATGAAAGGTTCTGGTTACATGACTTGACCATGATTTTAAAAAAAATTAAAGTTTGAGGTATGGCTGTCAATCACGATCAATTGAGTTTGTCGCGTAAGTCTGACCGAAAATGAAACGAATAGTTAACGCCGTATAAAATCAGGATTTGTAAGCGGGAAAAACGTTTGTGCAATATTCCAGTCATAAGTAAACAGTGACACTCGTGAGACGTGAACATATAATATAATTTCAGATCAAGTCTTAGCTATCATCTGTGGGGCAAGATCTCTTCGTGCTGGCTGGTATCCCGGTCTGTACATCGACTTGCTCTCATTAAGTTGTTGAGGACGAAAAGTTTTTTTTTAAAAACACACACACACACACAAAACCGTGGGCTGGTGACGGCAATTTTAAAAGCTAGAATGCTTCATAAAAGGCAAAGGAAAATATTTTTTAAAGAACTGTATTCAGTGTTGTGGCACCTTGGGAAATGTTGTCTGGGTTGGCCGTTTAGCCGTACGACTTTGATTCCATCTCTGGAGTGGCCCATGTCGTTAGCCTGTCACATCGAGTCGCCTCGACTGTCAGGCTGAGGGCCGGGTCGTAGTGAAAATGAAATGTCTGCAGCCCCGGTGATTGGTGTGTGTGCGTGGTGATGTCAGAACTGTATGGTCATCCATCAGTCAATGTACTGCTGTCGGTAAATGGTTCGTCGGCGGCTTTGCTGTTACTCCGGGGTTCGCAGTGGAAGAAAACCCTTCCCTGCAAGTTCTTCCCCGATCTCTGGTCTCCCACATCAGACGACTTGTGTGACGTGACATCGGTTGGGGCGATAACATCGGCTGACGACATGGTTATCGATACTCAACAACAGAGCAGATATTTCTAAGTTTGTTTCCGGTATCTGATATATCGTTATGTTCCCGGTCTGGGAATCCCCGGTACCAATTTCCGCTCCCGGTTTTATTTTATTTTTTAAAATATTTTTTTTATTTTCATTTTTTGTTTTATTTTTGGCGTTGGTATTTTGAGAGGAGAAGGGTATTGGGGAAGGGGGTTTCTCTGATAGCGTGCTAACAGCCACTAATGAGCCTTGCTCTCACCATGCTGTCAAGTCAGCATTGGCGTGCTGCCGGCGTTTGCCCTGTGACGCTATCGCCCGTTGGATGGGTGCTCAACTTTCCTCGAGTTCCGCTGGCTCGGGCATACAACACCGCCATACGAGTCCGAGGTTTTCACTTACGGAAATGCATGCGACGCAGCAGTCGGAAGCAGGCTCCCATTGCTGTGTAAATGACGGCGACTCAAAGGGATGAGGGAGGGAAAATGTCATGTGATTCTACCACGTAGTCGTTAGCAGATGATGCCATTTGAGTGAGGGAGGTCAGATAAAGGGTTCTTCTTGGTGTATATTTGAATAATCTCAAACTTTCTGGCACTAAGGCACAATTTCTTCATGAAAATGATAATAAACAAGGTTATTTTTTAATGTTAAAATAATTGTCAGGTTTAAAGTAAAAGAAGAGAAAAAATCTAGTATTTGTTTAATTTTGGGAATAGTTCGATCTCAAGTGATTAATATTTGTATTGTATCCCTCCATGCAGCCAAGATTATAAAATTATAGTGCTAATGTGTTTACGGCAACTGATATTTCTTGCTGACATTTGTCAGCGTGTTATCTCTAGCTTATATAATGTATATCAGTGCTTCTCAAACTTTTTAGTATGGCGGACCGGCAGGAATTTATTCATTGCACCAGGGACCGGTGAACTATTTTCCAACTACTGACGCGTTAACAAAATGTAATTTTTTTTAATTTTATTTGTTTCATTTTTTGTGCGCATAGCCGAAAAATTGACATATTCTATAGGGTTAGTATTAATGGATGCAAATGGGGATTATAGTTATTAGGGGTCTACCGATATGCATTTTCGCCGATAATGCCGATACCGATATTAACGATATTTTTTGTTGCTGCCGATATGAGTATTTGTTAGGACAAAAACTAGTGGTCATATTCGATGACGTCATTCTTAAATTTATGACTCGTAATTATTTATTAAATCCTTAATATTAACTTGTGGTGTCCGTTTGAGCCCTTGATTGCTTGCTTTCCGAAAAAACTTTGGATCGATTTTTAACCCACTTCCCCGTAAGCTAGCGAGCTGAAATTTTGCAGGCAGACTCGTGCTGATGATAAAAACGATGTCTCAAAATTTTAGCTCGTACTGTAATTAAATTATTGAATTTTTAAATTATTTTATTTATCTCTATGTATCAAGTTAATTTTTGTGCTAGAGTGTCGCGGTGCGTATTATATTGAACGACCTTTTTAATACTTTCCTGTTGCGCGATTCAGTGCTTATTTTATTGACAATGCTTTGTATAAACATATTCCTGATCGGTGCGCATTATATTAAACATGTTTTACGAGTAATAACTATAATTTTGTATTTTTGGATTGTCTTGCGCTGCTTATTATAATGAACATTCTTTATGTTACGTCTCGTACATAAAGGATTTATAGTCGAAAACTTGTTTTTTCACGGTTTAAAAAAAATATATTTAAATCCTATATATCAACTCGTGGTGTCTGCTTGCTTGCTTGCCGAAAAGACTTTAGATCGACTTTTAACCCACTTCCTCGCATGCTAGCGAGCTGAAATTTTGCAGGCAGACTCGTGCCGACGATAAAAATGATCTTTCAAAATTTCATGTTGGTTGACTGTACTGTAATTTAATTTATGAATTTTTAGATTATCTCTATTTATCTCTATGTAGCATGTTAATTTTTGTGCTAGTATGTACGGTGCGACTTGTATAGAACAACCTTTTTTAATACTTTCCTGTCGCGCGCTGCGGTGCGTATTTTACTGACGATACTTTTTTAAAAATATATCCCTATCTGTAAATTTTTATACTAGTCTGTCGCGTGGTGCGCATTATATTAAACATATATACCAGACATAACTAATATTTTGGATTTTTATTGTCGTGGGATGCGTGATGCGTATTATAATGAACGTAATTTAAGTTATGTCTCGTATATAAAGGATTTATAGTCAAAAACTTTGGTTTTAAGGGTTTTTTATGTTAGACTACTGGATTAATTAAGACAAACTTAAATTAAGAAACAAATTTTACAACTTCATTTGAATTATAAGTATTTGTCGATTACGGTCTACGCTGTATCGTGGCTGTACATTATTAATACTAGGACTCTTTTGGTTCTTTCAATAACGGTACCGGGGTCGATATATTATTTTGATGAGATATTTATAAATCGAAAATAATCTAAGTGATATTTGTTTCCCCTGAATGTTCTTTTTGTTGTCAAAATGTCACTTATTATGAAATATCGGTGACATCAATATCGTGACCTATGCATGCTACCGATACCGATATCCTGATTTTATCGCTCCCGATATATCGGCAGGCCGTTGTATCGGTAGACCCCTAATAATTATATTTTGGTGTAATTTCTTGATAACTTCTGCGGACCGTCACTAGTCCACGGACCACCACTTTGAGAAGCAACTGATGTATATGATTGCAGAAAGAAACCAATAGAGGTGGAAACAAAGAGACTAAAAATTATTTTTTTTAAAAGTTGTTTATTTGAAAGCGTTTGGTAGAAACTTAAATTTTAAATCTCTACATCAAAGATGAAGCTGTTGCCATGGTGATAAGTCCAGTGGTGGCCTTCTTCTCAGATATTTTGGTTTAATTTCTCTGGCAAAGCGCTTTAAGGTGACCTTCATAAACGGACTTAGTGGGGTCTTTAACAATTGATTAGTTTTTTTATCCCAAATAAAACGCCCGTGACCACCGTCACAAAAAAAATCCTTTTCATTTCTGTTGCCGGAAAATGTGAACAAAATTACATTTTGTTTTCTTTAAGAGGGGATGGGAGTTCTGAAATTTAGAATTTAAACTAAAATTCATGCAAGCGTTTCCCAAAATGATAAATTTAAGGCAAGCTTTGAAGTTTTACTGCTTTCCGGTTACGAGACTGGTGCCCGACCACGAGACTGGTGTCCGACCACGGGACTGGTGCCCGACCACGAGACTGGTGCCCGACCACGAGACTGGTGCCCGACCACAAGACTGGTGCCCGACCACAAGACTGGTGCCCGACCACGAGACTGGTGCCCGATCACTGGACAACCGTCAAAACGACGCAATACAAACAGCACAGACATCACCACAAAAAAAAACAACTAATCGTCTCCCAATTTAGCATCAGACGTCGGCATCATAGGTAGCTTGTCACTAGCCTGTACAGTCAAAGCGCGCGTGTTACCCTGGAGTCCTGACAAACAGCGGCTCTTGACTTTCTCTGACAGCGCTAATAGCATTATATTATTGGTCACTGACATGGCGTGCCCCGTCTCAGACGACCGGTCGAGTTGGCGTGCTGACGTCACACGTCGTTTCTCCACGAGTGCCATCCATTAGACGGGGGGAGAGAATGGTCGTCGGAACCGTTGGTGACGTGTCTCACACTTGGGCGACTTCCATGGCGTGTGGCAGTTTCTTAAGTTCTAGGTTTGTTGGAAACTCAAAGCCGCTTTGGGCACACCTCACGGTCACAGAAGGTTGTGAAACTGAGGACGTGGTCGGGTACCTCTCGAGTTTGCCGTGCTGGTGTAGGGCGCCAAGTTCATTCAATTTCCCACCCACATTATATACACGCACATGCCAAGTCGGGTAGGTGGTACCTTAGGTTCCCGCCCCGGGACCATAACATTTTTACATTTGACTAATCATCTTCTTAACACAGAATCTTTTTTCTTTTCCCAACTTCGTGTTTCATTTTCTAAAATACAAGATATACACAAATGAATTGACAACAATAAAGGTAAAGTTTTATTGATGGGCATTTTCTAATCTAAAGGACAGCGATGCTCGCAAGTTCTTATGAAAAAAACTCAACTTTGCTTTTGGTCTCCTAAAAATAAAAACAATCTTTTATGTGTTACATAATAAAATGATGTGGATGAAAAAAAAATGTATGGCCAACTCGTGAAATGGCCGAACTTCGGGCTTTGGCCATACATATATATATTTATATATATATATATATATATATATATAATATATATATATATATATATATATATATATATATATATATATATATATATTGTTTAAAAAATATATATATTTCTTATTTTTCATTGTAAATAATATGTGCATTTAGCCATGTGATGTGATTTGTTAACGAATAATGAAAATAGTTGAATCCATACGTTCCCCCGATGTCATCACGTTGTGTCCTCAACCATCTACTTCACCCATCTACACCACCGGCATGGCGTAACTTCTTTTTTTCTATTTATCCAATCGCGGCGGTACTTCACCTCGAGCACGAGTCTTGGGGGCCCCTGGAAAGCCTAATAGAGTTTAGCCACTGACCGGTGTAGACGACGGGGGTAGTAGTATCGATCCCAGAATGCCAACTCGCTCTCACTCCCCTCTTTGATTTGTTTCATGACACGGACTGTCACAGGGAAGTAGGCGTCCACGGACGAGACAAATCTTAATGTTGAAATGTTTGAAAGCCATTGACATTAAGTGATTGAATTTCTTTCTTTCTCCTCCCAGTGTCGCTTATCTTTTGTTATGAAAGGGGTACACATGTGCATCATCCTATCGTATCCCTTAAGGCCCTTGTGTGGGTCGTAGGGGCGCCATCGCAGACTGTCCACTACTTAACGCCCTTTGTCCAGGTCATGCGCTGCCCTTTAGGAGTTGATGAACGTCGGGCCGGTCCATTCCCTGATGTCGTCCTCCCATCTCTTCTTTTGCCTGGCTCTTTTCTTCCTCCCTGGACGTTGCCTTGCACATGGTCTTTGCCAATAACCCAAAGTTCAGCTTCTTACATTTACAGTCCTATTATGCTGCTGTAAAATATTATTCATAATTAGATATCATTGTCAAAAAGATTCGCTGCTTCTGAGTTTGGTTTTTAGTTTTCTTATTTGAGGAATGATCAGTGATCTCCACCTTTTTCTCACAGAGGCTCGGTTGCTCTCGGGGAGATTATGAGAGAGAGAGAGAGAGAAAGCTGCTCGTTGCAATGTGGTTTATTTAATATATTTAACATCAAAAATGATTCACCAAAAGAAGAGTATTGATGCAGCTTTCCTGATAGAATTTAATATTCATAAATTTAATCTTTTCCCCGAAAGCTCTGAATGCGCAGATGTATTAATTGAGTTAAATAAAAATCAATATGAAGCGTTCGGTTCGATTACAGTGCATTGAAGGGCACTAAATTTGCGGCTGCAAAGTGAATTATACATGTGTTTTCATCTTGTCTTGATCTTCGTTTCCCGTTACATTTTTAGCTGACCATGGCATGGAAATGTTTTTATACCGTATTTTGAAAATTGGAAACTGTTTTGTTGTAGCGGAAATCAAGTTAAAAGAACTAAATGTCTCGACGAATGCCAGGTCATTAAAGCTCTACGCCGGCTAAGCGGGCAGTTGAGGTTTTTTTCAAACATTTTGGGGACGCTTTTCTTTTTTAACTAATGGTTATGTCGATTAGAACTTTCAGATAATTTTATAATACATTACCTTGAATAGCACTGTATTAAAAACTGATGAGTTTTTATGTTAAGGATACACAACACATTTTATTGCACAGCATTAAAAGAGTAATGAGTTTTATGTCACATGAGTTTTTTTTGTTTTTTTTTGTTTTGCTACAGCTTCCACTTCCGTCTTGTTCCCTTTAATAAGACCCACCGACTCGCGCACCCAATTCCCTCAGTGTCACTTCCACAAGTACTTCAGACACTCTCTCGGTCTGAGACCAGGTGCCCTCCTGACTTCCTTGGGTAACAGTTGGGAATCAGGGGTTGGCACGAACTCCACAGTTTGGAGTCTGAAAAGGGGGGGGGACGTTTTTACCGCTATTAATAGAGCGTTGAGACTTTTTTTGTTTATGTGTTTGATAGCTAAATCATCAGCTGTAAATAACGAACGGCCATTATACTATGCTAATATTTTGATAAAATTATTCTTAGATCTTTCAGATTTCTATATTTTTTTTTAAACGAACTATTGAGACTGGTGTTATTTTAAGCACTTTTATTACCCCACTACCTCGCCCACGCTTTTTTTTTGGTGTAGTATTCATTAAAGCAGTTTTGTGTACCTTATCTTTTTTTTTGGTTCTTTTTTCAATCTATTTATTGCCAAGCTAATAAAATCAGTTTTTGTAATGATATTTTTATTTTAAAAAAAAACAACTATAATTTATCTTATTGCGCCTAAATAGTGTACGTCTTTAACGCCGTTACTTATTTGTCATTTTTCTATTGATGAGTGTCATTAAAAGACCTTAAAGTTGTAAGAAGTTCGATGAGGTCTAGTCCTCCGTTGATGATGGACGAATCAATAGCAGCGTGTTCCCCCTCCCCTATCTCTGACCCGCCTGTCTGTTCATGATGCTATCTGTTTCCAATGCAATTATTTTGGCGCGATCTCCCGGAAGATACCGATGCTATATGCGTGCTTTTGTTTTCTTGATCCGACGCGCAGTTTCCATGACATATTGCAAATCAATTTTTTTAAATAGGGCTCGTATGTTGGGACAAAGTCTGGAAGAGGCGGGATAAGCAATGCCCTGGTGCACTCTAAGCTGTAACACACCGACCAACAGTGACTGGAATTAACGTGCTAATGCCTTTTACAGTTTTACAATGAGAATTATCTATTTAACACCGGGGTCAATGTTTTACCTATTTAACGTTCAGAAATGTTTAGTTCATAACAATGTCACCGCTCTACCTGGCTGATTCGTACGCACAAATCGTACGTAAAACGCTTGTTGCCACCTAGCGGTTTGATTGAATGACTTCTGCTCAAAAGAAACGAACTGCAATGCAATGGGCTAATGACCGCCCATCTTCTGTGTGCGCCTTGTATATTCCCTGTATTGCCCGAGTTAAATGTAAGAAGAGTTTGGTAAGCTATGTGAATATTGCAAATTATGATAATGATATCTATTATTTGCTGTTACAACCTCGCCATTCTATTTTATCCACGGTATTCTGTCCATGTTTAGAAAGTAAAGTTGTGTAAAAAACAACAACTGTTTTTAAAAGTTATTCCCCTTGCTTTAGTTCCTAATTTCTAATAAATCCGTTGCCAGTTATCATTCGAAACAGAGCAAACTACTGAATCGAATTGCTCAATTGAAACAAATGGAGAATATATATTTGTTAAAGACAACGTGAAAACAACAAATCGTTGGTCCAAACAGCAAACCAGCTACTGTGCCGTCTCAACCGGACCACGTCCAGGTCGAGACACCAGCTCGCTGTCAAACGTGGATGCTTTTAGCTAAATCCCTTACTTGAACGGAGCGCACAGTGTAATTAGTTTACAAGGGATCGAGATTTCTATTAAGATTGTGTCTCGGAGTTCAATTTTTCTCCCATGGTCAAGAGAGCTTCTGGGTAATTTCAACGAGATGTAAATATGTTTTTGGGGGATTTCAAGGTCAGCATGTCGACCACCGGCAGCGCAGCTAGGGTTAATGCTGGCCTTGGCTTGCCACATTTTTTCATCGAAGTGGCTGCTCGTCTCGAAGTATTTTCATTGTTGTTATGGCAATATGGCAGAGCGAAGCGTACTTCCGGGAATGAAATGTTGTATTTTTCACTTGAAAATAGGAAATAAGTAAATAGGGAATAAGTGCAATTATTTTTATCCATTAACGTAATTAAGATTGTAGTTTTAGGGTCTGGGTTAGGTTTAGTTGTCTATTTTTTTAAAATCAAAACGACTTCGAGACGACTAGTATTCATGCTGGATGACTCGAACTTCGAGACGAGCAGCATCGGCCTTTTTTCATACCCGACTTCCAGAAATAGACTACAGTTTTACGATGAGAAGAATGTGTGGTCCTTTCGCCATTAATTATTTCGCATTTGTATCAATTCACTACGGTATGGCGAGGAGTTTTGCTATTTATTATATTCCATTACCAACAGTAAAAAAAAATTGAAATTCTTTATCGACACTCAGGGGCGTCACTAGGGTTGGTGTCACCCCCTGAAGACTTTCTTCATAGACCTCCTCCGAGTCTGTCAGTGCCGAATAACCAGAAAATACAAAATAGTTCATTTTGGTGTCACCCCTTGTGATGGCGTCGATTGGTTTCGGTCCGTACCCAATAGTGACGCCTCTGCCGACACTAACGAACACATTAAGAAATGTTGATTTTTATTACAAAAAGTTCTAAACACATAGGACATGATTGCCCAACAGTGAAGGCATTTCAGAGTGGTGTGACGAACACTTAAACTTCAACACGTGTATCTCTGACTCTCAGATTCGCTGTACTGTAACGCTCCGTGATATAAGCCAGGCTTTACTTGTTTGGTACGGAGAATAATATCACTACCTGGTTTGAATCATACAACATGTATTTTCTTTTTGTTTAATGCAACTTAAATATTGTTGATGTAGCGAATCTTTGGTGGGGATGAGTTGGACTATTAACATTTTAATAAAATTCATCGCCCTGATAAAAGTGCGCGGTAGCTTTTCGAAGAATGGGGCAGGGTAGCGCTAATCCGAACTATTGGAAATATTACTTAACCATACATTAGAAACAGTGAGGCGTTATGTGATGGGGGTACCAGCAATGTTCCTTTTAAGATGCGTGGCCACGCTGATATCTGACCGACATCGCGCAGCAGTTTAGAATTACCGCGCAACAAATTTTGTAAAAATATTGCACAAAAATGGTACCTGTGCAACTTTTCACACCCGTCTTTTTACTTTGCACACTGACCAACGAACCTTAGACGGAACATTGGGTACCAGACGACCACTATAATTTATAAAGTTCTGTGACTATACTAAGAATAATTATAACAACCCATTTAAACGTCTCAGTGACTATAAGATTGTTTGACTAAGTCAAACATTTTTAGGGACTAGCAGAATAATCTTTAGGGGTATAGCAAAGGTTGTAATGAAGGATCGAGCAGGTTTTAACCTACCTACCTGTCTATTTATTGTATATCTGCC
Organism: Ampullaceana balthica; assembly: GCA_944989445.1. NCBI lineage: Eukaryota > Metazoa > Mollusca > Gastropoda > Lymnaeidae > Ampullaceana > Ampullaceana balthica. The sequence continues at coordinate 869,218 of CALYLW010000264.1, read as the reverse complement.
TGTCTGTCTGCGCATCCGTTTATCCGTCCGTTTGTCTGTCCGTCTATAAATTGTTTGTTTTAAATTTCAAAATTCAACTCAACTGTTTCTCTCTTTTTTTTCCTAAGTTAAGTTTAACACTAGACTCGAGGGCTATGACACCGTTATGATGGTCGGTCAGGTAAAGATAAACTAGTGGCGCAACGTATTTTGATACGTTCATCTTAGAAACATTTCAACAACAAAAACTTAAAGATAAAATCTGTTTCTGGAAGAAAGTCAAAATTTCAGTTACATTGTTTATAACTTTCAACAAAAATATCACCTTGACCATCGCGTTTCAACCATCAGTGAGGGTCAGGGCCGTTAATATGATAAACAATGAATATTCTTCAGTGATCGGTGGCAATGTTTCCACAAGGTCCGGAAGATGTATCCATCGAACGATCAGTCCTTATGTCGGCCTTGGATGTCGGTGAACATCGTTGGAAGTGTAACCGCAGATTAAAGCACAGTAAGAGCTGAGGATTTCCGATCGATTTCCTCGTAAACTTTTAATTGGTGCTTTAAAAGGTGTTCCCACATGCACTCACGTATTCCCCCCTTCAGCCGGCGCTGTCATGTTCAATTAGCACTTAACACGCGGTGCAATCTCTGTCATTGAAATCTCCATTAGCGGAAGTCTCCATCATAATTTTAATCAGTTTTCACTCAGGGATTTTATAGACATTTCAGCAAGAAAAAAAGGGGTGGTGGGGGGGGGGAGGGGAATACGGTTATTTTAAAAAAAATACTTTTTAAAAAAATGTTTAAAACCATTTTAAAGCCACATAAGTATTTTCGTGTACTTGGTCTGAGCGATAATGAAATATAAAGTGCTATTTTCGTATACAGCTTCAAACTTCAATTACTTCATGTCGATTTAAATTAAATGGATCCGCTAGTTTGAGTGTAGCCGTGAATGCAGTTTGTAATCGTACGCATCAATAAATAGTTTCTTGGATTTCAATGTTTGAGATTATATTTAGAAACGCAACGACTGTCTTCTTAAAGACCAAGCAAAAAACAAAATCATAACGTTTACTAAAATAACATGACATCTTGATGTCAAGTCATTTTAGTACACATTATGAGAGTTCTTTGCGTGGTCTATATGGAGACCAAGCAAAAACAAAACAAAAACTCATAATGTGTACTAACATGACATAACATTTGACCACAAATGTATGTCTGTCTTTCCTTTTGAAACACGTGATAATAAACTATATCAGCATATGCTCATCAAGTTTGTGTGTCAACACTATATTTCCACGTGTCGATTTAAAACCAAAACACCCCAAAAATAGAATTTTCCCTTTGATTTTATTACCATTCGGAGCTCACCGTGAGAACATTTCATGAAAGATGAAACTTTTGAAATGTGTAAAGATCATCACATCCACACCACCTACCTCTCTCTCATACAGCGGTCGTTTGTGACAGTTGTAAGTTGTAAGCTTCACCTGTTTGCCTGCCAAGAATCTCGTCTGCTAAATAAAACAATCTTCTTTAAAGCAACGTGTCTTGGTGATGGTCAAATGAGTAAATACGTATATCGCTTTCTAATTGGTTCTTGATTTTGAGGAAATATTTTTTTTAATATTCTTAATAAATGTTAAATGGTTTTTACATTTATATTATAATTACTAACTTTTAAGTGCAAATTTTTGGCCTTTAAAAGTGTTTAGTTTAGTTTAAAAAAGCAATTTTTTTCGTCGTTTTATTATTTATACATATATATATATATATATATATATATATATATATATATATATATATATAATATATATATATATATATATATATATATATATTGTTGCTTACATATTTATTCCAAAGACGATTATATCGCGAGAAGTGACATTTATAGCAAACTTAATTAACCATTTGGTCAAACATTTTTTCTAAATGAAATATCTTTTATTTTAATCTCAACTCAATAATTTAAAACTAAGGTGTGCATTTTTTTCACCGATCCGTTTAACATTCTGCGGGGTTATATCAGTTGGGGTAAAGTAAATGCTGCTGGGCATTGTGCTAGCCACACAGTCCCCTCGTATGCAGTGGCAACAGCAGCTTGTGAACGCCATCGTGGTCTTAAAAGGGAACTTTGTACGTATAATCTTTGTCGATAATTAATTTTTTTTTAAATTTTTATTTAAAAAAAATTATTTTTTTTTGGTATAAAAAGATAAATCGTCAGCGCTTCAGGAACACAAGTCCAGGAACACAAGTCCAGGAACACAAGTCAATTTCCATCTCTGTATAGTGTATATATGATTTTTCTATTGCATTTATATATTGCAATTACAATAGAGTCGGTATTTTTTATTAAAAAATGTTGCTTAAAGAAGTTTTTTTAAATACCTTTCTTATCGCGCACGGTTTTATTTTTTATTTTCGTATTGTAAATGTTGATATATCCGTTAGAAAAAAATGCATTTTTACCTTTTCAATGCATTTCGAAAAATAAGGTCGATGATTTTTAAAAAGTAATTTTAAATAAACTGTAATCTTCTTCATACCTTTTTTCTTTGGGGCGTGCTCAAAATTCAACCAAAACCCACTTATTTATAGCAAAGTGTCAATACTCACATGAAACACGAACATTGGGGTTTGGGATAGCTGGTTTGATTAAGGAAGTAATATTTTAGTCGCGTGGCTGCTGACGAAGCTCTGCGTGCCGACTGGGGCACGCGTGCCATAGGTTCGCCATCACTTTTCGAGCTTGTGGATAGCTAACTGAAAGCAGCGTTATATGTTCACCATTTTGTTCGGGCCATGAACTCAGTTCAATGCGCTCAAATTAACTTGGGTGACAACGTCAGCTCAAAGTGGGACGTGGTGGGTAGTGGAGCTCAGATATTGTATTTTTTATGTGGGCTCTAACCGGGACTTTACAAGTATTCGTTGTTTACCTGTGTTTTTTTTAAAAAAAGATTACTAATTGTCTGTTGTTTTTTTGTAACTAATTTTTTAAAAACAATTACTAAAACAACAATTTTATTTTAAATATTTACAAAACCTTAACTTTTATAACTTGTAGTACCATACATTAAAATATATATTTCTTACTTTCCTGACTGAAATTCAACACCAAAATTTGTGGCATGCTATCCTGGAATATTAGTAAATCCCCAGAAAATACATATAGTTTTCGTAAATGAAGCAAACTGCGCCGTAATCAATACACATAATTCCCGTTGTCTGTATGTATGTATGGAATGTAATGTATTATACGACGTCATTGTTTGATCTTATATTTAAGAACGGGATTTATGTATATTGCTACAAGGTGTGCATCAAAAGTTGTGCAAATTAAAAAGCGCTGTAAAAAAAAATTATATGACGTCATTGTTTTAGCTCAAAATTTAAATTTTGGAAAAGGGAACAATGTAAAACGAGGATTTGATGATGGTTAATTATAAAATAAAAAACAAAGGGGGCCCTACAACCCCTATTATAAAATACTTTGTGTACATTTCAGAAAGTTTAATATTTCGTATTTATCAAACAAGGACAAGTTAGTTGAGCTTTTGAAAAAGGTGAGCGCCCTAAAAAAGTGCATTTTTAAAAAAGAAATAGATTTCAGCTGAAAATTTCCGTCATTTTTGACGGGTGATAAGCTAGTATATATCAGAATATGCATCAGGATAATTTTAATGAATGTCATTGAATGTTTTGACGGAGGAAGTCAAGGATTCCATTTCAATAAAAACAGTCTGGTGTTGCGTTGTCTCTTACCGTCTCCCCCTCACCTCCCCTTGTATATGTTATTTTAGGACTTTTTCATACTGATATCGCTTGCTTTTATCCGTTTGTTAACGGAATAACTTGAAACTCCAGAAGTCGAGAAGTTATCGCCGCGGCCATGGATGCTATCAACTTTGAGCGCATTGGCGTGTAATGGAATCCCAGGCACCAGATTGTTTGATGTCCAATATTGACTTTTAGTTTTTTTAAAGTTTAATTTAGATAGCTCGCCGACGGCTGATGCTATCATTGCCTCATCTAGATTCGCCCCAACTGCTGGCATTAAATAATAATATAAAAAGAAATTAATATCGGTGAAGGCTATATTTTTTAATAAGAAAAGAAAGAGAGATTATTTTTTTATTACTTGTTTCGTTTCAGAATAACGTTGAACATTAGTCATATTGGAATTGTTTGAGGATGATTGACTTCCCCTGCACTACGGCAGATGTGCATCTGAGAGATATGCATCGATACCGATTGAATTTCTGAATTACTCGACCATTCGCCGTGAAGCCGAGTTCAACGCAGGATTTGATGACGTCATTGATCCCAGAAATTTCCCAAACCTCTCACGCTGTTGACTTGGATGTTAGCAGCGGAGGGACTCCCTGTGTGCAGATAGCCATTGTGACCTCTGAACTCCAGTTGAATTGTGTGCAATAATTTAGAATGTCATCTCATTGATACTTGGAGCTCGATGTTATACTTTTAAAAAATGTCCTGTCGTCGAAAAGGAGATGGACCCAGCTGTTGAAACCTGCTAACACTGTTTGCCGAAGTGATTAGATGTGAGTAGTCTTTACTTTTTGTTTAGTCGTTATTTAATGTGAGCAATAGTAAAGAATTGCTGTCTAATAGTTTATGAGTATGCGAACAATAAAAAAATATTTTTAAAGCTTTAAAAAAACAAAGGCTTCTTTTCGGCGTAAGAGAAACAAAAGAGTCCCGCTATCTTGGAAAATTGGACACAAATTTATTAAGACTGCTGGATTAATATCGGGAGTGAGCGTGCGCCTTTCTTGTAGCATTATTGAGACAAGTCGAATTTTGACAAATATCTATGGTGTCCAAGATGGCATGACTTACCAATCATTTAAGTATTGCTGGTGTCTTATAGTTGGCGGGTTTGACCATATTATAAAAACAGTGTTGGTGTCCTCATCTAACAACGTAAGTTGACCACTGGTGACCTTGCATAATGTTCTTTGTTCGGAAGAAACTAGCCCCTGGCTGACCTTTTAGCGGTGATTTTCTTGGTTTTTTTTCGTTGGACATCTTCCATGATGTCGACAATTTAGGCTACATTAAAACCAGAATGACCTATACGCTGACCTGTCATCGGTCTGTCTGCCCTTCTCCATTCCCTACATTTTCCCCACCATCTCATAAACTTTTCGCAATCATATACGTTAATTGTTATAGCAGCACATTATAGCATGTGCAGAGCTGTACTGAGATAAGTTTCAGCGTCCCTTTTAGGCTGATGTCTTTACTTTAATTTTTGAGAACGCATATCAAAATGTGTGGACATTTTCAAGAAAAGATTTACAGGATGATCAAGTGACGAGTACGACATTCAGCTCTTAACACGCCATCACCTCAGGGTCATAGAAACATCTTAGGGCCTTATTAAGGCATTATAATGACAGGATCTTGTTATCGGCCCGGATACCGTTTGTTGACAAACTGTCGCTGTTTTCTAAACTCCATAGCGTTTATTGATATCGACGCCGTTTGCTCTAATGGTGTTTATCTTTTCTTGTTCAAGTATTAAGGAAAATTGAAAACTTTTTTCCATGTGAATTATATTCATTAAAAAATGTTAAGTCTATTACATACATGTTAAAATGGGCCAATGGTGATAATGACAACCCGCCAAGCATAATGGAAACTTGCGAGATGTTCAATTTATTACTCTTTGGGTTGGGAGTTGGGAGTTTTACAATACTTGAGACATTTAAAGAAAGAGAAGATCTCCAAAGTACAAAGACTCACAAAAAATATGATAAGGTAGCAAAGACCAGCATTGATTGTCGTAACGGCACACTGAACATTGCTCTTGAAGGTTTATCAACTTAAACTTCAGAGTTTTAAAAGATCCACGATCATAACAGCCTCATGCCAATAAATTAGCAATTATACATATTATTTAGTCGATATTATATTTTTTGACTTGTCTTCAATTCTATTCAATAAAAATGTTCCCTTGATCCAATAAATCAAATTCTACTAATTTATTTTTAAGAACCAAACTTTTTTTTATAATAAAAATTTATTAGTTTCTATTCAACTCACTATTCATCTTCCACCTAGATTTTCTCTGATGGTTATTACCAATGTAACCTTTATTCCCCCTCTCCTAGATATTCAAAGATATTCCAGTTCTCTCTGTTGACAGTGTGTAAATGACAGCGAAAGACCACCATCATGCACGTCCATTTCGAACAAAACACGTGCACACGAACAGACTCGAACTTTCTATCACTGTCATGGATGGGCAAGGTGCCCGAGGACCTGCCGGAGGAAGGGGGTGGCTGGAAGCTGAACCGCGCGCAGTATTACGTGGAGGGCTGGCTGGCCAGTGGCAACGCTCGCGGCGTTGTGGGCGTGACGTTCAGTACAAGTCACTGTCACAAGTATGACGCCCCGCCCAGGTCGAACTTTAACTTACGTGGACATCGAAGTGAGGTGAGTAGCTATGGATCTATCTTTCCTCTGTGCATATGTCCGGGCTGTCTTAACACAAAAAAAATAATAAAAAAAAACATTGTCAAAAAAGAAAGTGGTGAAGGTAGGAGTCAAACCTCAAAACTTTGAAGGTAAATGTTATTTCTGCAACATAGAAAACGTGTTGGCTAGAATATGAACCTCCAAACAAGATCACCGGCTGTACCTCGGATGGACAGAACTCATTGCATGGTGACTCAAAGAGAAAAAGACCCCTATACCAAACCCCCTAGTAGTTAAAAACTAATGTTAATTGGTTACGTCGGTCAAACAACTCCTGATAAGTCCGGAGATAGTGCGGCGTGACATCGAATTAATGAACATTTGGAAACTCATGATTCCATGTGTGATTTGTGTAAGGATGTCTCGTCCACTTGATTGTTCCTCCCTAAGGCCTAAGGTGGTCTTCTGACTTGGAACCAACTTATTCTCCATTACAATTTACCCAGACCTAGGGACTTTGAAATCATCGTTAAAAACCGCATTATCGTCTTCATAAGACGCATGAAAGCTGCAAAATAAAATAAAATAATAATTTAAAATCTTAATAATAATTCTTTCCCTACATTTGTTGTTTCGATCTGTTACAATTTTCGTGTCAAAATAAATAACAGTTTGATATGTAGGTAATATGCTACGTATTTGTGTTTGTTTGCTATCTCGGCTTCACATATTTTCGGGTAGATTTGTTGCTGCTCTTGTCAATAAAAAAAATATTTAAAAAATAAGGATTTGTGTGAACGGTACATAGTAATATCATTGATCTGAAATAAAGGAGTTTTCGTTGGTCCTTTTCTATAGTCTACAATCTACACTACCGAAAAGTTGATACTCAACTGTTTAAAACTGATTCTAAGCCAAAATTATTTTGTATTGCGTTTTTTAAATTTTATTATAAAATTTTTCTATTTATTTTTAGAATTATGTTTATCAGTCACAAAAATGTGTCTCCATCGAAATATTTCTTAACTATCATGTGATTAACAAAAAAAATGTTTCAAATTTGTCAAAAGCGCCAGTTCGGAGGTTTGCATTGTGCATTCCTTTGATCAGGTCACTTTCGTTCAGTCGCTCCAGTTAAATGCTAACTGTGGTGAGAGCGTCGGTGTCAGAGAGTCAGACCATTAACACTAACCATTGTATCGGTCGGTAATCCCGCATTCGGCCTTCGGGCCCCGTGGGCGGTGCTGACTTCGTGTTATTTCGGCTTTTACTACAACGGTCTTGACACGTCCTGGCACATGGCAGGGCCAAATACTATCCATGTTTCTTGGGTATCGATATTTCCTCCATTAATGAAAGTATATTTTTCCTCTACTAAATCGTGCACTACGAATTGAGTCTTTTTTGTGTGTGTGACTAGATATCGATACCACCCTTCTATTTAATTATATGTTGGTCCACAATATCAGTGCTGAGTATCGATCTGTGATCTTGTGTGCCACCAAACCAAGCACTCACCCACGTTGAAAACTCCTAAATACTATTTTGGACTCGTTGGCTTTGCCGAGCACTCAGTGGTGAAAATAATGAAGGAGTCCCAATTGACAGGAGTAAACCGCTGTCAGGCGGATTGGTTTTGGGGTGGGGGTAGATATTAAATAGTACACCACTATCATTGAACGATTTATCATGATTTTCGACCTCTCTGATAGACAAGCACTGCTGTCGGTGGGTCGGGCGCTGCTGTTGGTGGGTCGAGCACTGCTGTTGGAGGGTCGAGCACTGCTGTTGGTGGGTCGAACACTGCTGTTGGTGGGTCGAACACTGCTGTTGGTGGGTCGAACACTGCTGTCGGTGGGTCGAGCACTGGTGTTGGCGGGTCGAGCACTGCTGTTGGCGGGTCGAGCACTGCTGTTGACGGGTCTAGATCTGCTGTTGGTGGGTCGAGCACTGCTGTTGGTGGGTCGAGCACTGCTGTTGGTGGGTCTATACCTGCTGTTGGCGGGTCGAGCACTGCTGTTGGCGGGTCGAGCACTGCTGTTGGCGGGTCGAGCACTGCTGTTGGTGGGTCTAGATCTGCTGTTGGCCGGTCGAGCACTGCTGTTGGCGGGTCTAGATCTGCTGTTGGCGGGTCTATACCTGCTGTTGGTGGGTCTAGATCTGCTGTTGGCGGGTCGAGCACTGCTGTTAGCGGGTCTAGATCTGCTGTTGGCGGGTCGAGCACTGCTGTTGGTGGGTCTATACCTGCTGTTGGTGGGTCGAGCACTGCTGTTGGTGGGTCGAGCACTGCTGTTGGCGGGTCTAGACCTGCTGTTGGTGTGTCGAGCACTGCTGTTGGTGGGTCGAGCACTGCTGTTGGTGGGTCGAGCACTGCTGTTGGTGGGTCGAGCACTGCTGTTGGTGGGTCTAGCACTGCTGTTGGCGGGTCTAGATCTGCTGTTGGTGGGTCGAGCACTGCTGTTGGTGGGTCGAGCACTGCTGTTGGTGGGTCGAGCACTGCTGTTGGCGGGTCGAGCACTGCTGTTGGTGGGTCTAGACCTGCTGTTGGCGGGTCGAGCACTGCTGTTGGCGGGTCGAGCACTGCTGTTGGCGGGTCTAGACCTGCTGTTGATGTATCGAGCACTGCTGTTAGTGTTATTAATAAATAGATGTAAAAACAAAGTTTTTTACTATAAATCCCTTATATATGAGACCTAACTAAAATTAGTGATTATGTTTAAACACGACATTTACAGACTGAAACAGAATTATCTCCCCTGGTTTTTAAAACTGGGCGCAGGGACGGTAGGGGGTGTGAACATCGACGGTCGGCGTCAACGCGTGAACTGAACTGGCACGTGAAAGAATTATAAACAAATAGTCGGTTCGGATGTCCGATTAAACCTACAAAGCAAGTTAATATAAGGGATTTAAAAAATATATTTATTATTTATATAAATTTCGTGCTACCGTTGCTCACTCTGTAGCTTGCAAGTTACAGTCTTCGTAATAATTAATGAAAGATTACATACGCACATGCAGACGAACAAGACATCACATTTGCTATTTTGTGGGAAGTTAGCATAACGGCTTGTGGTGTGCACTGGGATAAGTGTCGCCCCCAAGACCAGCGGACCACATCAGGCCCGGCGTACAACATCATGCCATGTGTAAAATTAAATCCGCCTCGAAAAAGAATTGGAAGCAAAAAAGTTGAATGACCCTTCAGTTACAGGACAAATCAAAACCTCTTCGTATATTTCTCAAGTTGATTGAGAAATTCTGTCGATTTATGGACGTCAGAGAAAATCACGCCACTGAATTTCTGTATTAAAAAAGTGGAAAGTATCTGTTTGACCGACTGATCCCATATATACACGATTCAGTAGAGATATTTCAAAGGAAGTTGCCCTTATTTTACAGTTTATTGAATGCATATCCCGTTAGGCCGAAACTTTAAGGGTGATTTGAGTTTTTACCTTGTTGATTTGGACACCCATGTAACTTTAAGGCCAGGAATTGAGATTTTGACGTTCATTTGGGCGTGATGAGACAAAAAAATGTATTGTTAAGAGCATTTAACATATGTTATTTCCATGCCGCTAAAAGTAAAAGTGTAACCGAATGCCTACTGCATTCACCAGTTGTCAGTGTGTATTATTATTATTATGAATGGTAGTGGAAGTGGAGTTTACTAAAGCCACTTAAAAATACGTTTCGTTATACATCATTACCCAATAAACAACACCCGGTATAGTAATTCGCACGATACGTTTGAACTATAAAGAGCGTTTGTCTAATAAATATCGATAATCTTTTTCAAAGTGCGCATTTGTTGATACATGTATTATTTATAGTTAAATAAGACAGAAATCTGACCATATTACCCCACTTCTTTGTTCACTTCGTTGGCTCCGTTCACAAGAACGCATTGATTACGAACTGTCCGCTTTTTGCCACAAATGCTCTCCTACTCCTGTCCTTTCTATATTACCCAACTCCTTTCCATCTACTTTCTCGTCAGCTTCGCTCTTCTGCAGACACGCGTGTATTTTTTTTCTGTTCCTAAGACACGCACTAAAACATTTAGTGAAGGTTCTTCTCTTTCTGTGCACCGAAGCAATTGAATTCTCCCATGACACATTCGTACCTTCCTAAACTATGTAGGCCTTCAAAACTGCACTTAAAAGACATCTTTGCAAGCTATCTTTTCCGGACTGACAATCTGACATTTCTTTGACCGATAAACATAGCTTATATGTGCCTGCCATATCATTGTGTTTTTTTTTAAATTATGAATGTTGTGTATTTATTTTATATCTCTCTCTAGTTGTTATGTGAGGCAGAAAGCTCAATCACAGGCTGCGGTACCGCACCACATAAGTTCTCATATTATTATATAATTATTATTTTTATTAGTTATTTTAGGTATGTGTAAAAAAATGTTATGTCTTCAGAATTTAATTTTAAAAAATTCTTTCTTGAAAGTGTTATTACATTTTTCTAAAGAAGCACCGGTCTGTAGGTCTTTACACGGGTATTTGTTTTTTCCCTTCACTATCAAGTATTATTTTCCCAACAGGTAAAGGTTAAATAGAAAATAATTATGAATTCTAGAAACCAAACTAAAAGAAAATAACCGATTGTAGAATTCATTCTCACTGAATAAGTTTGTATCACACAGAAATATCTTTTACAGTTTTAGAAGTACGGGATTCTATCGCATTAGGGCTTCGGAAAACGATGGCAGTGGGGAAGAACGATGCGCTGACTCAAACAAGGTATTACATCAGATGTAATGATGATATCAAAATATTGTTCTTCTGTTTCTGAAACGATACGCTTCTTTCATTGACTCCCAATAGCATGCAGATAATTAATGTCAGCTCATTGATGTGTATTCTTATTGAGATAACATTTTTAAATAGAACCATTTACTTTTACGTCACGTTCTATTCTTATTGAGATAACATTTTTAAATAGAACCATTTACTTTTACGTCACGTTCTATTCTTATTGAGATAACATTTTTAAATAGAACCATTTACTTTTACGTCACGTTCTATTCTTATTGAGATAACATTTTTTAAATAGAACCATTTACTTTTACGTCACGTTCGTTTGGCAAGTTAACCGCTAAATTATTAAGTGTTTTGGTCCCCGAGAAATAGGGCAAGGTTGAAATTGATCACTGTCAGATAAATAAATCAGCAATAAATAACTAATGTCTTTGTTGGTGTTTTTATGTTATTTTTTCGTTTATTGTTGGATAGAAATGGAGTGAAAATCATAGCAAACTGTAATTCTCCCCCCCCCACCCAGATTGCATTATTTCGTTTGTGTCTATTAATCAGCTCGGTTCGATATCCCATTTAAGAGGCAGCCGAGGGGACAACAGCTCACATGTGTCTTCTCTCCTCCTTCTGTCCACTGGGGATGTCGTCCCTCGGTGTGTTTGTTTACCCGGCCAACAGCCGAGGGGACAACAGCTCACATTGGTCTTCTCTCCTCCTTCTGTCCACTGGGGATTTCGTCCCTCGGTGTGTTTGTTTACCCGGCCAACAGCCGAGGGGACAACAGCTCACATTGGTCTTCTCTACTCCTGTCCACTGGGGATGTCGTCCCTCGGTGTGTTTGTTTACCCGGCCAACAGCCGAGGGGACAACAGCTCACATTAGTCTTCTCTCCTCCTTCTGTCCACTGGGGATTTCGTCCCTCGGTGTGTTTGTTTACCCGGCCAACAGCCGAGGGGACAATAGCTCACATTTGTATCCTCCCCTCCTTCTGTCCACTGGGGATGTCGTCCCTCGGTGTGTTTGTTTACCCGGCCAATGGCTGGTCATGAAAGCTGCAAATGGTGCTGTAATGTGTCCTGTCAATTGATTGTGACGTGGCGGTGAGATGTAGTGTGCACCCGTGTGTAGCGCGATATGCACGACGGTTTCTAAAAAGTTGCTACCAGACACCTTGATGTCGGTGGTTGATTTAATTGCTACATTTAAAAATAAAGGTAAAAGAGGATTTTTAGAAACCACGTTTTTATAAGTGGACTAATTAAACAACACCGTAAAAACTAAGTGTTTGACTATAAATCCCTTATATGTGAGACATAATTAAAAGTATTGATTTTTGAATTTTCCTCTCAATTATCTTTTAAAAATCGATTTCCAAGTCAATGGAATGAAGAACAAATAGGTGTATTTTTAAATCATTTATATTAAATCGTGGCTTCTGCTTGATTGCTTGCTGCCTTGCTTGATTGTTTGCCGAAAAAACTTTGGATCGATTTTTAAGCCACATCCTGGTATCGTGCCGACGATAAAAATGATATATCAAAATTTTAGATCGATCGAATGTACTGTAATTAAATTAATGAATTTTTAGATTATCTCTATTGATCTTTATGTGGCATGTTAATTTTTGTGCTAGAGTGTCGCGGTGCGTATTATATTGAACAACATTTTTAATATTTTCCTGTCGTGCGGTGCGTGTTATTTTGACGATACTTTATAAAAATGTGTTCCCGATCTGTAAATTCTAGTAATTTCCAGTCTTTCTCGCGGTGCGCACTGTATTAAACATGTTTTTTTAACCCTTTTCCCGTGATCAAATCGAGCTGAAATTTAGCAGGAAGACTGTAGTAGTTTATTTTTTTATACTATAAATCCTTAATATATGAGACATAACTACAATTTTTGATGTTTTGGATTGTCGTGCGATGCGTATTACACTGAACATACTTTTAGTTATGTCTCGTAAATAAAGGATTTATAGTCAAAAACTTTGTTTTTTAAAGGATTTTTAAATTACTTTTTTTATAAAGAAATCAAACATCCGAGACCTTAATGTTTAGCTTTGGACATTTCCAGCTCTTATAATCATATCATTTAAGTCAAGTTCAACATGAATATCATTGAGGCTAGGTTAAGTAAAGTCAACAATTGCATTGATATAAGTCACGGCTAGAATGGATAGTATTAGTAACTAGCTTTTGTCAAGTCAGGACTTTGCAAGCTAGCTAGCGTGGCATGGATATAAGTCAATAATTACATCATGGATAAAAGTTAACAATATACCATGAATATAAGTCACGAGTAAGCATGAATAACGTGTTGCTCCACTTGACACCAACCTGCTCATTTTGTAAAGTTGTATTTTTCTTTGAGGGGACGTAGTTAGGGAAGTGTGCAATGAATATTTTAATGTGGCACAACACGTTTTCCGACGACCAATTCCAGTAAGTTTAAGGTAAGCCGAATTGGCGGCGTAAGCCCTTTCAAATGTAGAAACACCCGGGGGCAGAAAATGCAGCGGGGAAACTAAGCCTATTTCCCCCCCCCCTGGCATTGATAGGCTTTGGTCTCCTGTTTGCCTGGACTTTAATTAACGGCATCGGTTTACGCATGTTAACTCTTAGCATATCTCATGTATTTAGACCCACCCCCTCCCTTCCAACTAAATAAAAGTGTGTGTGGTGGAGAGGGGGGGGGTGGGGTCGCACGCTACAGACCCTGCTAAAGTTCTGTAAGTAAGGCCATATTGTTGATAGCTGCATGCCGTTTGTTTTATTGTGTTGACATTCATTGAGTATGTAAAGAAATCAGTGCTGTTAACTCCTGGCAAATTTCCCAAATCGTGGGAATTTAGCCAAATTAGGCAAATTTATAGAAATGGGAATTTATGAAGATTTGGCCTTAAATATGGGAATATTTGAGATTGCTTCGCCAACAGAATTTAATGCATTTGGGAATTTTTAGTCTAATTTGTGAACTTTTTTACTCCTGCCTGGGAAAATTTGGCCTAAGAAATTAGAATGTTTTACGGTGTTTGCGGTGCCTTGCATTAACAATTGTTCTACCCAGCGAGTCGTGCGACCAGGCCTTTAGCAGATAGACGTGTTGTTCATGTGAGGACAATGACGTGGACATGATCGATTGTTGTATCATTCTCATCTTTGTGTCCATAGTTTCCGTTCTCCACAATATGTTCTTGATCATCGAGTTATAAACTGCTAGGAGAGATGAACCGGGTGAATGATGCATTGAATGGTTTAACACGTTAACATGTTTGACGTTCATTGCGTCAATGTGTGTGTGTTTTTTTTAAAATTTTTAAAAAGTTATTAAAGCATCAACAAGTACTAAAATATACAGCAGTGCTACCCGTTTCACTTCACGGTTACCCCATGTGCTAATTAGTCCTCAGCGCTAGCACATAAATCAAGCGTGTCACAACCTCTCATTGAGGTGAACTTTATTCCTTGCCCTATAGAAGGAAAGATTCTCTAGACCCACCCCCTCCCCCCCCTCTTTACCCCCATCAGCTGACCCAGAATAGCTTCCTAATCCTCTCCTTTAAATATGATTCGCATTGGAATCTTTTGCCTAAGAATTTAGGATCAATGAAAATTCCTAAGTAGTAATCATCTCAGAGGCGATACTCTGACCAGAGCCTGCATCCCAATCTGTACACGCTTAACAAGTTTGCTGTCGTAAGATTCCGTAAGAAAAGGCATTAATTATTTAGTGTAGGAAGCCCCAAGGAGGAAAAATCCCTGATCCGTAAAGTGTCGCTCGGGTGAAATAGGTGTGTCGTTCATCCGTTTGTTTTGCCGCGGACTTATCTGTTGGTCATTGTGAAAGTCTTAGTCGACAACGAAGAATGATCGGAAATGAAATAAATACAACGTGGCTCTAAGTCTAAAACAACGCCAGTAAACTACCACAGCTGCTGAAGTTGTTTTGTTTTTCCATGCTTTTGTGAAGCTGTTGTGTTATTGTTTTTTTTGTTGTTTTTTTGCATTCCCCAATCCATTGCGCATGAATCAATGTCGATTAAGGATCCCATTGTTCTGTGCATTCGTCAGGCTCACACACGCCACATGAGCAGGGTGCAAGCTTTGAAGTAATCGGAACGCGGCGGTTAAGGATCGATCCAGGGACCATAAATCAATCAACTCTGACAGCCAGGGGATGAAAGAATGGGAGCTCTGTTTTATGGGGGTGCCTGGGACATTGTCCATTGAGTGCAACCGGTGTTTAAGAGAGGAGACAAGGAGTTGTGGGAATGGGGGGGGGGAGGGAGGCGTGAATCAAGGCCCTTAAGACTAAGGAGGCATCTGTGAACTTGTAAGAGGCCCAAAGGGGTAAACATGGTTTGGATTGAAGGCAAGGGGTGTGGTGTCGTTGAGGGTTCTGTGTTCTTTCCTGACAGGTTATCACGTTGTAAAATAATATGTGGACTCGCTGAGACGAGCCACTCTGTAAGATGGGAGACTGGCACACCGTCTGGGACAGTTTGCCAAGATGTAAAATAATATGTGGACTCGCTGAGACGACCCACTCAGTAAGATTGGAGAACAAATAACTGTCTGAGAACCCCTGCCCCCCCCCCAATAAATTAGGGGTCTACCGATATGCAGTTTTGCCGATACCCATATTACCAATATTTTTTTTTGCCGATATGAGTATTTGCTAGGACAAAAACCAGCGGTAATATTTGATGACGTCATTCCTAAATTTATCACTCGTAATTATGTATCTATTATATTAGGGGACTACCGATATGCATTTTTGCCGATATTACCGTAATTTTTTTTCCGAAATGAGTGCCAATATGAGTATTTTATAGGACAAATATCAGCGGTCATATTTGATGACGTCATTCTTAAATTTATAACTCGTAATTATTTATATTTCAATTAGGGGGCTACCGATATGCATTTTTGCCGATATTACCGATATTTTTTCCCGATATGAGTGCCAATATGAGTATTTGTTAGGACATAAAATAACAGCGGTCATATTTGATTACGTCATTCTTAAATGTATCACTCGTAATTATTTATATTTTATAATTTAGGGGTCTGCCGATATGCAGTTTTACCGATATTACCGATTTTTTTTGTTGGCCGAAACGAAGTTTCTGATATGTTTACAAGTTCCAATTATTGACCTATATAAGACTCATGACAAAACGAACCGTCCTTTATAAAAATGTACAAGCAAAATTAGGAACTCCTTTTGAAACTTTAACTCATAATTATTAATTCTAACCAATAGTTTAATGGATTTTTCACACGGCCACCTTTTATGAATGAAACAATGAGAACAACGTATTTGTAATAGAGTGAAGATGAGGTTGAAGGATCAATGGTTGCCAATGACAACAAGTCTGCACACGGTACATTTTGTTATTCCATACGAAACTAAATGTTTTATACATCTGCGATTCTGCGTGCATCTTTGCTATTATAGCAATTACGTCAACATATTGTTTACATTTTATCCATTTATTAGAGCAATTACGGTATACTTGGTATCGGCACTAGTTACACATACACAGTATTTCCGAGTGTGTGACTGTACATATTAATACTAGGACTCTTTTGGCTATTTCAATACAGGTATCGGGGTCGATACATTAATTTTATTAATTTGTCGAAATATTGTAAATCTAAATGATAGGGTTTTTTCGTTTTTATTATTGTATTTTATTTTTTTTTGATGTAAAAAAAAATATCGATGACGTCAATATCAGGATCTTTACATGCTACCGATACCGATATTGCCGATATCCAGATATCGGTGCCGATATATCGGTAGACCCCTAAGCACAATGTCTGTTTCACCCCACAAAGTAATATTGAATCATAGTCCGAGACACTTGTTCTATATATATGCGATTTCGCATGTTATTGTAATGGAGGTGCATTTTAGAGTTACACATGAGTTAGTTTTCTTTAAACTATCTTTGGGTATAGATAATATTTGTACTTTTTTATGTAAAGGCGCCGCTTTCTAGAATTCGCTTTGCAAGTCTTCTTTCCTGTTCTGATTTTACATAATTCTGTTTTTGGTGCGTTCTGTGCCTATCTTTAAATTCATTCAAAAACGCACCGTTGTAAAATGATCTTCGTGGTGTTAATTGTTGTGATCAGACTAACGTATCTTTACTGCTAATTAACTGTAAATATAGACCTGGAAGTTTACTTTCCATTTTTAAAAGCTAAATTTCGTGTAAACTTCAACAAATAACTTGATTACTAGACATTACACACTCCAAGGAGTTATATTGGAGGTTGGTTTAGTCTGAAATACCTGGCTCAGTAATGAGGGATGTTAACTCACTGTCTGAGACACTTTGGTAATTTAGGAGGTTGACTCAGTCTGAAATACCTGGCTCGGTAATGAGGGATGTTAACTCACTGTCTGAGACACTTTGGTAATTTAGGAGGTTGACTCAGTCTGAAATACCTGGCTCAGTAATGATGGATGTTAACTCACTGTCTGAGACACCTTGATAATTTGGGAGGTTGCCTCCAGTCTCAGCTCCCCCCCCCACTTTAAAAAAAATATATCTTTCTAATTCCCCTCTTACCCACACGTTTTTGTCATTGTCACGTGACCACATGCTAGAAACTACTCCTTTAGTTGGAACAAGCTGTCTTTTAATTATAACTTCTTTTCCAACTTCCACTCCTGGGCTGAAAGCCGCTTCTATTTTCTCGGCACCGGCAGACTCGATGGGGTGGAAGCTTCTAATCGAGTCCAAGGTGAGATCGCGATGTCCCAATCGTGTCTCCGCACGCCACATCAAAGAGAATCCTCCAGTGCGCAACGTCCACGTCAACAAATGCGGATCGCCATTAAAACGAATGGGATATCAACCCGCGCGAAGGAAGATGAGCTTCCCCAACGTGTCGTCGAGTGACAAGGGGAATTTAAATCGTACGTTTAATCAGTGATTGTTGGTCACGAAATGGGCGGCGACCACTCTGTACGTAATAATCAACAATCGAACTCTTGAACGACTTCGCCCACTGCACAACATTGTCTCTCTATTTTTTTAAAATTAATCATTAAAAAAAATAAAATGAGGTACACCGCACTGTAATCAGTTAAGTGGTGTTTAATATACCGCCCAATCCAATTGCGTAAATGTGGACAGTGGGAAGGGGGGGGGGAGCAAGTATTCAGACCGTTTAAGTTAGTGGACATAGCTTTCCATATATTACATGGGAGTATCGACCTAAATCCTCAAAAAAAACCGAATCTAGTTCCAAAGTTTGAAGCCAACCACTCATTTTTTTCAAATCAAAGTTACAGTAAAAGACTAGTTCCAAAGTTTGAAGCGCCCCCCCCCCAACCAACCAAAGTTACAGTAAAAGACTAATTCCAAAGTTTGAAGCCCCCCCCCTCTCAACCAACCAAAGTTACAGTAAAAGACTAGTTCCAAAGTTTGAAGCGCCCCCCCCCAACCAACCAAAGTTAGAGTAAAGACTAGTTACAATGTTTAAGCCAGCCAGTCATCAACCAAAGTTACAGTAAAAGACTAGTTCCAAAGTTTGGAGAAGAAACGGCCCCGACGCCTCTCGTAATATCAGGCGTTTACTTTGCCTATCACCCAACGATCCAATTGTTGCGACGGGCCATAATTGTGTGTCAGCCATGAATAAACATGAGCTTGGGACCACTTTCTTACCTCCCCTTCTTTCGTTTGGTCGCACCACAACCGTATTTTATTTACATATGTATATGCCTTCACCAAATTTTAGCAGCCCATTAGAGCTAAAACGGCGTGAACTAATGGAACTTTTGAATATTTATAACAACAAAAAAAATAGGAAGAAGAAGTAAGAAAAGTACTTTAAACTAATTGCCATTAAGCAAGGGTAGGAGTCCGCCAGCGATATCCCTCTAGCCGCCTAGCCAGCCCATAAATGTCTCTCGGGACACTGAACAAGGAGCCGAAAATCGTGTTGGACGTTCCGTGAGTTGGATGATAGGAAGGAAAACAACGTCTCTCGGCCCTGGTCTGGGGGTTGGTTTTTAATGGCGCGGGCTGGCAAATAGTGAGGACTCATATAACACCGCCACGCCGAGTGGGTGTAAGATAATACCCGCGGTTAGGAAGTCGTTGCGGAATGATAAGGCACCGTGGTGATGGGTAGGAGGGTCGTAAGTCTTAAATGGACACAGGGGTTGTGATTAATGGTGTGGAGAAAAGGTGGGGTGGGGGTAAGGGCCGGACACTAGAAGTGTATACCTAGCGTTTACTTAATGTTATTGGAGTGGAGGGGGTAGGGGTGAGGACGGCAGCCATCTTTTACGATAAATGTCCGATCATCTGGGTGCCCGCTGGCATCCAAGTCTGGTTTCCACTCGTGTATCCTGTAGAAAGGCGAAAGTGTCTCCAATGTGATATATGTGTATAGATAGACGAACGCTGTTTTTAATATGCTTTATTTTGTTTACGTTTTTGTTTTGATGTTTGTTTGCTGTTGTTGTTCGGTTTCGAAAATATTTATATTAAAACTTCGATTTGTTTTCTTTGCTCAATGCTTATGATTTTTTTTGTAGTTTTATCGATAAAAAAACAATTCTACGTTATAATTTATTCTGGCCTCTACTAAACCTGTGAACTTTGCGTGTTTTGTCTGGTACCGAAATCCTAATGTCCAATTGAGCTGAAATTGTGTCCCCTTTACCACCACCGATGAGGATACAACCCTACACGATCAGCAAGTCTCGGATGATTTCCCTTGGATTTAGAGTAAAGCCTTGGGGTTTTTCTTGTGCGATATGAAAGTGCTGAGGCGGTTATTTCATTGAGCCGAAGATTAAAATTGTATTACATTTAGCTGCGTATGTCTTAGCAACATAATAGAGGAGAGCATTTAATACTAAGATAGAGTATTCCTTGTTTAAAAAATGCGGTGGATTTCTTTTTTTTATTATACTTATGTATGTTTCTCTCGTATCATTGTAACAGCCTTTATTATGTGGACATAGTAAATATGTGTTTTTTATGGGCAAACTATACATACATATATCAAAGAATACTAAAAATTTCACCTAATGCAGTGGTTCCCAGCCTTTTTTAAGTAACGACCCCTTTTTATAAAAGCCATGTGACCGCGACCCCCATGAAATGTAAAGAAGTCAATAGTTTTTACAAAATAGAGCAAATTTGTATTATATTGAATATTTTTTTAGAAGAGGGGGAGGGGGTGGGGTCGTGACCCACAGGTTGGGAACCGCTGCTAATGCATTTAACGAAAATAATATCTCTCAATATATATATATATATATATATATATATAATATATATATATATATATATATAATATATATATATATATATATATATATATATATATATTAACAAAAAAATTAGCAGGTGCTTACTTTAAATTCGCTTTTTAAAAAAAAATGTTCTAAAGATATAAATTGTTTGCCCCTTTAAAATATTAGAGTTGCTACAGGCATATATATGATCGCTGAAAAAAGTTGAGGGAGGGGGAGGTGGATTGGTGACTATTCAAACAAAAATGTAAAAAAAATTCTTTGAAATTATGTTAAAATTTAAGGTACGAAAATAATTTCATGTTTCCATTTTCCTAAGATGCTCATTTCAGGGCCGTAGCCGTACCGTTTAAAAAGATTGTCATTTAGTTAACATTACATTTCATTTCATAATGTTATCATACAAATCTATCAATAAAACTTAAACAAAAGTAGCAGTTGTTACACATCCGTAGTATTCCAACTACCAAGTCCTTCAAGACTGCACTTAAGACGCATCTTTTTCAAAATGTATTTACAAAATTAATGAAACAACATTTGTTTTAATGATTAGCGTAGCTAATGTGTAATTTACTGTCCTTTATGTTGTTATTATGTTATGAGTTGCTATTTAATTATTATATGTATGTTATGATCTCCATGTAAAGCGCCGAGAGCCGGGTTCCCTACTGGGATACAGCGCTATATAAATCATCAATTATTATTATTATTATTATTATTATTATAAATTTGTTTATTTTGCCAATGCCAAAATATCTACGTTTCTAGCAACTAGCGCATGTAATTATAGAATCAAGTTTAATGAGAAACGTGCACCCTATCACAATTTTTTGTTCTCCTTTTATCAGGGGGTAAAGCTGCTTGTTGAGACAGACATGAAGCAAATCTTATTTTAAGACGTTTTTTATATGTCTGGGGGTGGGGTGGGGCACAACAAAAAAAAATTATGTGATTGGCCGCATTTGTCACGCGGGCTGTTATTTGCCCACAACCCTTCATTAACTACATGTTCTATGAAACATTTTCGACTGCTGGTCAAATTAGAGAGGTGTTCGCCTTCTAATCACGTTTTCAGTTAAACTGGCTGCAAAATTTTCTGAAAAATTTCCAGGCACTTTGATTTGTGTTCCCAAACTCTCAGACTGGTAGCCACAACACTATGTTACAGTGATGGCGAACCTATGCCACGCGTGCCACAGACGGCACGCAGAGCCTCATCAGCCGGCACGCAACTAAACCACTGCTTCCTTAATTAAACCACTGTGCTGGCACTGTGTTGGCACTTCGCTATTTAAAAATAGGCTTTAATTGAAATTTGGGCACGCGCGCCAAAAAAGGTTCGCCATCACTGCTATACTATGCCTTTAATTTCAATTTGAAAACACGGTTTTCTAAAGAAAATCTCAACAAATTTCTTTTTATCTTGTTATCTAATGTCAAATTGGCTGCCGTTTTAGTCTGCGTTTTTTTTTGTTTTTTTTTAAATTTAACTGGAATTTTTGCCCGCTTTTAACTGATATTTCTTTCTGTCGGGAATCGAACCCGGTCGAATCTAAACCGGATATCTCTTTGTTGTTAGATAGCCGGGCGCAGTGGTTGCCATTGTCTGATATTTATTATGTATGGGCATTATCTGCCAATTCTCTCTCTCTTTGGAAAAAAACAATGTTTGTGCCTGTGGGATGGGTGGGGGACTCTTGAATTATAAAACGATGCTTCAATCAAACCTCATCTCGGCCTTGAATGTCATAGAAATACTGTGATGTCCCAGTCCATTTACCACAACTCTTCCCCTCTTTAAAAAAAATAAAAAATTCTTAACCCATTATCTGCAAACTAAAATCCACCTGCTGAGCTGTTCGTAATGTTTCCATGAATGTTAGAATTACTCCTCCTGCCCCCGGCAGGAAATGGTGGGTTGTCTCCCGTCCATTAATGTTTTAATACTTCTCTACACTCATCAACCACTATTTGTCAGTCTTTTATCGAAAGAACAAAACAAGACACAAATGTTGTCCGAAGATAACCGATGATTTCAGTACGCAACTCTCTGGTGTTGCCCAGTTTGAATTAGATAGTATAATCTAGTTTAAAGTTTCAAGCGATCGTTTTAGTTGCAACACATTGTTTCAGCCCACAGGTTTATTTGGACTTTATAAAAAATATACATAACGGACTCCACACATAAAATTAGCGGCTCTACGTTGGTCAAGTTAATGCCGCCCACCAGGTAAGAATGCTGCCACCGTCTCCCTAGAAATTAACTTCATCGCTCAAGTTCACAAAACTGTAATTTTGGTATCGGTATTACAATCTGTTGTTTTATCATCATCATCGTCATCGGTCTCATGGCCGTTGCAGTCGTCAGGGGAGCGCGTGGACACATCAACAGACACAGGTCTCCACATTCGCCCATCAGAAATTCATTCAGCCTCAGCCCTGACCAATCTTTTATTTTGTCAAGCCAACTTTTCCGCTTGCGACCTCTCCGCCGGCCCCCTGCTACGGTGCCTTGAAGGATTATTTTTGTCGGGCTATTGTGTGGCAGCAAATGTCCGATCCATGCCAGCTTGGTTCTCTTAAGTGTCGCTATGACAGGTATAGGTAGTATAATAATATGATTAAAGCTTAAAGAACGCCAAAAAGTGCATGGTGGCCCTCAAGGGGGGTAAAAGGGAGTGTAGCACTTATAGAGATTCTTATAAAGAAAAGTCCGTTAGCAGAGTGTATTCACGTTTTGTCAAGTAACTTTAGTAAAAGGGTAATTGTGTCAAATAGCTCCCATTATTTTTTTGTTCTATGCGCGTTTGTTTGCCGGGTTATCTCTAATATTTTAGAGAGATTTGAAATATCACTCTAGTCTATTTATAGTCTTTTCATGTTGTGGTATATCCTAAGACCTAGTCCGTATATAGTCATTGCATTCCAGTCTACTCCCCTAATTCCGGTTGTTCAAAATGGCGGAACCTAAATTTCTCTGCTGTCATTAAAAGACAAAAACAATCAAGCGCTGGAGAAATAAACAACATACAAATGCAAATTAAGGAAATTAAAGTTTTCAAGGAACTGATCTTCGAAATGAATTCCTTCAATGCTCGTCTGGTTGTATTTTACTTGGTTTTGTCATTTTGTGGCTGTTAATACTATTAATATTAATCCGGAAGTTGTCTCACAGCTCTCACCAGTGGCTCATAGAAACTGCAACGTGCGCAGTAGCCACACCCCGGGCAACGGCTTCGACTGGCTTGCTAAACCTGGTGAGGGTAGCCGACGGGTCTCAAACCCTCGGTGATCTAGATATGTCTATCTATGCACGTGAAGACTGGATTCGGTGGACAGAGCGGAGGAACCACTAGTTGGTCAACGGTCAAAAAGGCGAATCTCAGCAAAGCGTTGTGGAACGCTAAGGGCATGACAAGACACACAGGACATCATGGCCATCCACTGCACCCGTTTCCATCACCAGCCGTCTCGACTTAGTCCTGCCGCTGGATAAGATGGCCTCGGGCGAGAGAGTGAGATCGACGAATTGCGCAACTCCTTCTCACTTAAATCCAAATCACCGCGCAAGTCACTTTTGTCATCCATCCCATACCAGCGGTCTACAACCCTCGGATGACTAGAGTGGTCCTCGTCGTATCGACGGACGAACGACGAACTCCCCTAATTCGTAGTCTATAGACAGCAATCAGTGTTTTTATTCCATCCTATTCCCCTAAAATCTAGTCTACATATAGTAGTTTCATTCCATCATATTCCCGTAATATTTATTCTACATATAGTAGTTTCACTCCATCCTATTCCCGTAATATTTATTCTACATATAGTAGTTTCATTCCATCCTATTCCCTTAATATTTATTCTACATATAGTAGTTTCATTCCATCCTATTCCCGTAATATCTATTCTACATATACTAGTTTCATTCCATCCTATTCCCGTAATATTTATTCTACATATAGTAGTTTCATTCCATCCTATTCCCGTAATATCTATTCTACATATAGTAGTTTCATTCCATCCTATTCCCGTAATATCTACTCTACAGATAGAAGTTTCATTCCATCCTATTCCCGTAATATCTATTCTACATATAGAAGTTTCATTCCATCCTATTCCCGTAATATCTATTCTACATATAGAAGTTTCATTCCATCTTTTCCCCTAATATATATTCTACATATAGTAATTTCATTCTTTTCTATTCCCTTTAAAACCAAGTGTATGTTTATGGTCATTTGATTCTATCCTATTCCCCTGGCATCTAGTTCATTGATGACTGTTCGATTATGCCTATCTTCCCAGCCATTAGTCTATGGCTGTCTAGTGTTGAAGATGTAGCACCCAGTCGCCGAGGGAGGCCTGCTTGATCAAAATGAATTGCGTCTCGTCGGCCCATCGTTAGAGTCGGTCCCCCGACAAAAGAAACTCACGGCTATTTGTTATCATTTTCTACGTCTCACTGAATTCACTTTAGGGGGAAAACCCGGGAATATCAATTTCTCAGACTCTTGATATCGCTTAACCAATGAAATGCACATTGTTGGTTTTCATTGGCGATGTATATAAATGTTTTTATATTGTATGTACGTTTTCCCACTACAGCCTTGAAGTCATCTGCCACAAGAGAAGAGAGAATAACATTGCAAATTTTTTTCGTCATTTTAATTTTTAAAAAGTATTTACTTAAAACATCACCTTTGGTAGTTATTCCGTCAACTTGGGATAACTTATAAACATTTTTTTTAAATTAATATGTTTACGATTGCACTATCCCAGAAACGATAGTTATAATATCAAATATATCGTTCTCTGCATTGAAATTGCACCAACGCTACCAGTAAGGGCTGATTCAAAAACAATACATAATACATGTAACTAAAATAAAAGTACCGACCAAAATGAGATTAAGATAAAATTCTCTTCGGCTTTAAGAAAACAGTTTCCATTTCACAAGATAGTCTGATATGTTGGGTGGCGTCACACAATTTTATATAGGGCTTCTAGTGGGAAGAATAGATGATTGTGTTTTTATTTCAATCAAAGTTAACCTTATATTGATTACTTGTGTAGAAGAAATTGTGGTTCTTGTGTGTAATACGACCACCAAGATATAATATGTAAAGTATTTTTGCTTCAATGTAAATTGTAATAAGAGTTTACCATTAAAATGATAACTTACATTAATTAGACATTTACATATGGGACCCCATCTACCAAAGTAAAAATGTGTGGACAAGAAAATTTTTTTACACACACACACACACACACACACACACACACACACACACACACACACACACACACACACACACACACACACACACACACACACACACACACACACACACACACACACACACACACACACACACACACACACACACACACACACACACACACACACACACACACACACACACACACACACACACACACACACACACAACACACACACACACACACACACACACACACACACACACACACACACACACACACACACACACACACACACACACACACACACACACACACACACACACACACACAAAAATAGCTACAAATGTCTTTTTATGTGTGGTGAATATTCAAAATTGACACGCATAACACCATTTAGTTAAATCACTAAGCCTAGAAACACTAGAAGATAGAAGAAACAAAGAGCAAAGTAGTATTAATCCATAATTCTAACTTGAAATACAACTTACCAATAATATAGTACAACACTCAGACATAGGGATACAAACACTTGCATTGTTCCATATGTAAGAACAAACTCGCGGATCCTCGTTCCATTAGATAAATGGTTAAATAATTATTTTAATGCTCAGAACATTTAATGATGGTGTGAAAGGTGCTTTTGGTTTTAGCCATGACCATAATGCTAACCCTAACCGAAACGCCTACCCGAATGCTAACGCGAACGTATAACACTACATTTTCGGTAACCAGACAAAACGACAAGTGACAAAACAACAACTGACAAAGTGACAAAACGACAAGGTGATAAAACGACAAGTAACGACCAGTGACAAAACGACATGGTGACAAAATGACAAGTTGACAAAAATTGTTCAAAATAGAACAACCAAAAAAAAACAGGCAATGATTTTGACTGAAGAGTGTTCTTAGTTTTGGCCGCAGAGCTATTGAGTCTGACACCCTTAGTCTATGTTCAAAGTTACCTAGTCACGGGGACTTCATTGGGGGGTTCTACAGTGATCTACGTTGTTTCTATGAGACCTTGTCGTTTTGTCACCTTGTCGTTTTGTCACTTGTCGTTTTGTCATGGAACCTACATTTTTACCTGCAGCAGGAAATCAAAAGCAGTAAGACAGGTGTAGCCTTAAAAGCGTTTTAGAGAACCCCCGAATAAAATAAATCCATGCGCTATTTGTCCCGTTTCTAAACATTCCAACAGTGTTAACTTTAATGATCTTTCGAATATAAGAATAATTAGAGTATTGAGTTGGCGTAATGCACCGAAAGAATTTATACAGTAAAGATTTTTTTTTAAATTGTGTAAGTTGTCTTAAGTTAGTTCATACATTACAGACGCTAAATTAATCAAACTCAAAATTTTACATCTTCATTTTACTGTTCAATTTTAAAGTTGTACATCTTTATATTCTTTTGATTAAACACGTGTGCCCATTCCTACATTCTTTGATGCGTTATTAGAGGAATACATGTTTTATGTAAATTTCAAATTTACTGCATTAATTCCTTTAAGGCCTGTTCACACGTACAAATTTTGATCAAAACTTGGTCTTGTCACAACTTTCAAAATCTTTATACGTAGCTAAAAAAATAAATTATGAGTTCGCCAAATAAAATAGTGCGTGACGCAAGTTTCTATGGTTATTTATCAAATTTTGATCAAAATGTGTACGTGTGAACAGGACTTTAGAAAAAAATATTTGATGTTTGTTTAACAAAACAATTGTAATAATATGTGTTAATATTATTACAATTGTTTCGTTAAACAAACATCAAATATTTTTTTCTAAAGTCCTGTTCACACGTACACATTTTGATCAAAATTTGATAAATAACCATAGAAACTTGCGTCACGCACTATTTTATTTGGCGAACTCATAATTTATTTTTTTAGCTACGTATAAAGATTTTGAAAGTTGTGACAAGACCAAGTTTTGATACTGCTTTACTCAAAGTTTCATTAATTAACATTTTAAGCGGTGAACGGGAACTTCGGCTTCAGCACGTCACAACACTTTGGCAGTATCATAAGCACAGCTTGTATTTGTTCGTTATTGGTTAGGATTTAGGACACCGTTTTAGCTCTATATCCCTACCTCGTATCTGTTGTGTACCTAAATTATGTCCTTCAGATATGATCCAACGTTCTAAGGTTCGTTTGTATGCGTGCAAAGGAACACAAAAAAACTCGTGTGCAAAATTGCACAGCAACCATTTTTGTGCATTACAAAATTTGCTGCGTGTTAATTCTAAACTGCTGCGCGGTTTCGATTAGATATCTGTGCGGGCGCGCAGCTTAAAGGGAACATTGAATGCATCAATTCCTTCCTTCTAGCCGCCTGTAAAATATGCGGCCTGTTTGGTTTAGCTGGCCGTCCCCTGGTAAATGTTGCTTGAAAACTAGAACCCAACAAGTCTCCCAATAATCCAGTGTGAAGGTGTTTGTGCCGCGGGGGATCACACAGCGTTCACACGCCATCAGTTTGACTCAACACTCAGAGAGCCAACTTGTTCAACTCAGGATCACACAGCGTTCACACGCCATCAGTTTGACTCAACACTCAGAGAGCCAACTTGTTCAACTCAGGATCACACAGCGTTCACACGCCAACAGTTTGACTCAACACTCAAAGAGCCAACTTGTTCAACTCAGGATCACACAGCGTTCACACGTCATCAGTTTGACTCAACACTCACAGAGCCAACTTGTTCAACTCAGGATCACACAGCGTTCACACGCCAACAGTTTGACTCAACACTCAAAGAGCCAACTTGTTCAACTCAGGATCACACAGCGTTCACACGTCATCAGTTTGACTCAACACTCAGAGAGCCAACTTGTTCAACTCAGGATCACACAGCGTTCACACGCCAACAGTTTGACTCAACACTCAAAGAGCCAACTTGTTCAACTCAGGATCACACAGCGTTCACACGCCATCAGTTTGACTCAACACTCAAAGAGCCAACTTGTTCAACTCAGGATCACACAGCGTTCACACGCCATCAGTTTGACTCAACACTCACAGAGCCAACTTGTTCAACTCAGGATCACACAGCGTTCACACGCCAACAGTTTGACTCAACACTCAGAGAGCCAACTTGTTCAACTCAGGATCACACAGCGTCTACACGCCATCAGTTTGACTCAACACTCAGAGAGCCAACTTGTTCAACTCAGGATCACACAGCGTTCACACGCCAACAGTTTGACTCAACACTCAGAGAGCCAACTTGTTCAACTCAGGATCACACAGCGTCTACACGCCATCAGTTTGACTCAACACTCAGAGAGCCAACTTGTTCAACTCAGGATCACACAGCGTTCACACGCCATCAGTTTGACTCAACACTCAGAGAGCCAACTTGTTCAACTCAGGATCACACAGCGTCTACACGCCATCAGTTTGACTCAACACTCAGAGAGCCAACTTGTTCAACTCAGGATCACACAGCGTTCACACGCCATCAGTTTGACTCAACACTCAGAGAGCCAACTTGTTCAACTCAGGATCACACAGCGTTCACACGCCATCAGTTTGACTCAACACTCAGAGAGCCAACTTGTTCAACTCAGGATCACACAGCGTTCACACGCCATCAGTTTGACTCAACACTCAGAGAGCCAACTTGTTCAACTCAGGATCACACAGCGTCTACACGCCATCACTTTGACTCAACACTCAGAGAGCCAACTTGTTCAACTCAGGATCACACAGCATCTACACGCCATCACTTTGACTCAACACTCAAAGAGCCAACTTGTTCAACTCAGGATCACACAGCGTCTACACGCCATCACTTTGACTCAACACTCAGAGAGCCAACTTGTTCAACTCAGGATCACACAGCGTCTACACGCCATCACTTTGACTCAACAAGAGAGCCAACTTGTTCAACTCAGGATCACACCGCGTTCACACGCCATCAATTTGACTCAACACTCAGAGAGCCAACTTGTTCAACTCAGGATCACACCGCGTCTACACGCCATCAATTTGACTCAACACTCATAGAGCCAACTTGTTCAACTCAGGATCACACCGCGTCTATACGCCATCAATTTGACTCAACACTCAGAGAGCCAACTTATTCAACTCAGGATCACACAGCGTCTACACGCCATCAATTTGACTCAACACACAGAGAGCCAATTGTTCAACTCAGGATCACACAGCGTCTACACGCCATCAATTTGACTCAACACTCATAGAGCCAACTTGTTCAACTCAGGATCACACAGCGTCTACACGCCATCAATTTGACTCAACACTCAGAGAGCCAACTTGTTCAACTCAGGATCACACAGCGTCTACACGCCATCAATTTGACTCAACACTCATAGAGCCAACTTGTTCAACTCAGGATCACACAGCGTCTACACGCCATCAATTTGACTCAACACTCAGAGAGCCAACTTGTTATACTCAGCAGTGACCTGTTTATAGGGTCTGGCGTTGGGTAAAGCAATTTTCCTCTCCCTTCAGGAGTGCAACGCTAACAACTATTTCTTAGCAGCGATGTACCCCGCGGTGGTGGTCGAGGCTTGCAAACTGATATGTAAACGGTTGGTGATGATGGTGGTGTTTATTCTTCACTTTTATGCAGCTCTGTCATAATTTACATAAACTTTACCGCTGTAAGTTGGCAAAGATCTTGGAAAATACATTTTTATGTATTTAAAGTTGTAATTAGTGTCTCATGTTTGTTTTGAATTCTTTATTATGCTGGTTTGAACTATTTCGTGTCTTGGCCGAATATCTAGTAGATATGATCAATGATATTGAAGAAACGTTAAGCGATTAATTTTGTAAAGGAAGGGTGCGTTTATTTATTATTAGTAGCAGCTCAATATGTGTTTTGTTTTCTAAGAGCAGATCTTTGCGGCGAAAATCAGAATATCGCACGTAAATAGAACTCTTGAGGTTTTGGAGCGAGTCTTATTCTCAAAAATTGAGAAATATGCGTTAAAAAATAAAAGGTATTGACTGACGTTGGCATTTCGTTATTTACACATTGCATTTTAAAAAATATAATAAAATAACGAAATGCAAAAAATATGAAAAATATGATGCGCATTTCTTTTTAAAAATAATCATGGAATCGTATTATCGAAATTAAATCAGAATAAAAAAGGAACAAAACTAAGATATAATTTTATGCCCTGCATTTTAAAGTCTTTTCCATTTATGCGGCTAATGCAAAATAATTTTTAAGTAAATGCTTTTGTGAAAACAAGTAATAAATTACATAAAATGCTCACATTTACAACAAAGGTATGAAACTTGAAGCAGTCCGTCACACATAAACAGGATTCGCCCGTAAGACCAGAGGCGTCACTGGGTGGGGGGATGCGGACCGCACTGGGTGACACCATCGCAAGAGGGGGCACCAACATATAAAATTCTGTATGTTCCCTTTATTTGGCACTGGCAGACTTGGAAGAGGTATATGGGGCATGTCGTGAGGAGTGGACACCGTGAGCTACTGCACTGGGTGGCACCAACGATAGTGACGCCTCTGACTGTAAGACCCACGACCGTTGAGAACCAGTGCTTAAAATCAAGACACTATCTTTTTAAACTAAAAAAAAACATTTCGCCCGAATAGGATTCTGCCGTCTTTATCTGACGTCATAATTTTGCTACATGGGGCGATTTTTTGGGTTAAATTGAAAATGCCGAAATATAGTTATTTTTCCTTAAATTACCGATATTCCAAGAACTACAGAAAAGATTGAAATTTACTCTCACTGACTTTATTGAACATACAACATTTTGGGGTATTTTTTTGTTGTTGTTGTCAACAACGATACATGTTATTATATTGTTGTGTGTTCTTTTTAAATATGTACCTATTTAAATGTCGTTATTATAATATATTTAATTAACAAAAAATCCATTTAAATATGAATTAAACAAAAAACAAAAAAAAACCATGCCATTTTCTTTGCCCTAAAAGGTGCGTTCAATATTTTCCCACCTTTTTTTTCTCTATATAA
Organism: Ampullaceana balthica; assembly: GCA_944989445.1. Taxonomy (NCBI): domain Eukaryota; kingdom Metazoa; phylum Mollusca; class Gastropoda; family Lymnaeidae; genus Ampullaceana; species Ampullaceana balthica. The sequence continues at coordinate 837,484 of CALYLW010000264.1, read as the reverse complement.
ATGTAGCATTAGGTGACAGTCTCGACGATGTCAAACGAAAAATGAGAAACTCAAAGACGCAAGTTATTCATGTTTCTATCATTATCATTAACTTCAGATAATGCTTTACTAGATCTCTGAGCATTCGAGCGCAATTCAATACAGTTTTAATAAGACTAAATATTCCGGTTTTGTGGAGCTTGGGATGAAGACAAAGACAACGTCAAGAAGCCGTTAACAAAGACTAACCAAAGTCGTGTGCACTTTTTAAAAATGCGTGCACAAGCATAAGACGTTTAGTATAATTAAAGAGTTAAGTCAAGTTTTTTCCCCCTTCATGAGATTAAACTAATATTATATAATAGGACTCTTAAGGAAAACTTACAACAATTAAATAATTTGTATATAGCAACGGTGGCCAAACTGCGGCTCGCGAGCCGCATGCGGCTCTTCTGTGTTCACAATGCGACTCCCGAACAGTTTATGAATTTAAAACTTTGAAATATATAATATTTTTAAAAAATGAAAGTTTTAAAAAAATTACTGAAACAAGGGATTGAAAACATGTGGCTCGATTTAAATTTTTAAAAGCTGAAGAAAGAGATGCGTCCAGTGTGTTGGTGATCTAAACTATTAATATTTTGGTTCAGGTTTTGGTAAAATCCTTATGTTGAAGTATTGACTATTACATTAAATATGGGAATAAGTTGCAGAAAAAGAAACTATAAAGCATATTTTTAAAAAAAGAAGTTTTCTGCAAGAATGGGAAGAAGACTTTGCATTAATTGATAAAGATCATTCGTTTGATCTGTCAAACACCGCTAGAAAATTACAAATCTAGAAGTGACACTATCAAAAAGTCATAAAGAGTTTGCATTGCAGTATCCACTACAATCTGAATTAAGAAAAATCAAACTTGTTGAGTTGAAGTCTGGAATGTGTAAACAGCAGATATTATTTTCAGCTTTCATCAAAGAATATGTCACTTTAACTGAGGCAAGTTATGCTATCACTTGGAATATTGCTGGTGATAGACAACTTTGTGCTGATGGGGGCTTTATTAAAGAAGAATATTGAGAGTAAATTCTATAACAGATCCAAATAATTCCAGACTTTGGCGACTGATAACAGAAAATTTAATGAATCTTTGTGCTCCAAACCAAATTTCATAAAGCAAAGCATCGAGAAGTAACTAGCAACCAGCTTCTGGCAGAATTTCTTCGCACCAAAACTACTTGATACCAACAAGATCTTGAGAAACTTGTTAGTTCAAAGGCTTCTCGGCAGCATCATAACAATTAATGTTAACTATATTTATGAGTCTAGATGTAGTGTGTTTCTATCACTGTGTACCAGGCCTGCGTGCTCATCACACTACTCTATGGCAGTGAGTGCTGGACGACCTACGCATCAAGTGGCAGGACAAGATCACCAATGTCGAGGTACTCAGAAGAAGCCATATGCTGAGTATGCACTCAATTCTGAGTGAGAGGCGCCTGCGGTGGTTAGGTCATGTCCGCAGGATGAGCTCGGAGCGCATTCCTAGAGCCTTGCTTTACGGTGAGCTGGCAACCGGTAAGAGACAAAGAGGTCGCCCCTGCTTGCGCTTCAAGGACGTCTGCAAGAAAGACATGTCATTGGCACAGATAGACAATAAAATGTGGGAGACCATTGCCGAGGAGCGTACCTCCTGGCGGGCAAAAGTGCGTGAAGGCATTCATGTCGCGGAAGCATCCCTCATAGCTTTGAGAGAAGGGCCAGGAGAAAGGGCAGGGTGGGCAGAGGAGCAGGAGTACACGCCATCGTCCCATGAGGACGGACGGTTACCGTACATACATGTAGTGTGTTTCTATTTATAAATTTTACATATTTAAATATTTGTTAATTATGTAACTAAAATATCTTCAACATACGTGTAAACAATTGAAAATGTTTAAATCATTATATTCGAATGAAATAAATACATCGCTAAAGCCATTTTTCATTGTGAACGTGCGGCTCTCAACAATTTTAAATTTTTTTTTAAATGGCTCTCAGTTACTACAAGTCTAGCCACCCCTGGTATATAGGGACACTTGAAATTTTACAGCATTATTAGTGGTAGATTTGAAGCCAAACTAAATTTAGACGTAGACCAACATGAATCCTTATTTGAACTGAATAAACTGCTGAGATTGAGTGTGTGCATATTCCAGGATTCGCTGTTGGGTACTTACAAGATTCTCTCATTTAAACCACTATAGGGTTTTTTTTTGTGTTTTTTTTTAAGGGGGGGGGTATGTGAAGCTTTAAGGCCCTTCCGGGGAAGGCATGGTGCCTCAATAAGCCACTCGACAAGCGATAGGCTGTATTTCCATTAACGGGAAGAGATGTTTTTGTAAATTATTTGAATGGTTACTCCTTAATCTTCACGCTAATTTCATCATGCTAGGAGAGCCCGCGTGGTTCACACAGCATTTTTCTTGCTACGAACTGGTACAGTTTTCTGGAGCTCAAAGACTAAATAATTGCTGTTAATTCCTATGCCCAATCTATGTATCGGCTCTCATTGTGTTGAAAATCGTATGTGCCTTTGCTAAAAGGTTTCATGACATTGAACCTTCCTTAACAATTTATCATAAAGCAAAAATAATAATTGAAATATTCAGGAGACGAAACAATACACTTTTTTTTAAAAAATTGTCTTATTTTCCAATGAAGTAAAAATAACTATGTTTAATAATGGGTTTGTATAATGGTATACAAAATAAAACTTTCATGGGAGGATACAAAATAATTTTTTGAAAACACAAAATTGCTAGATTTTTCTATCTTTCTGGTGACAATCAACGATACAATCCGTTGTATCATTTGGTATCCTAGACATTACTCTACAATTTTCATTGGTCTTCCCATTCAAAATATTTCATTCTTTTTCAAATTAAAAAAAAACAAATTAATTTTAAAAAAATATAAAAATCAGTCATTTATCATCAATAATGATATCTTAAGTAACAGCTGGGGTGCACAATGATTTCCTTTAAAAAGCTGCTGTCCAACTCAGTCACGTTGGTGGTAAAAATATCACTACAAAGTTCTTCCACAACATATAATCTTTGCCAATTAAGAATGCACATGTATATATATTCTGTTAGGTGTTCAATCACCGCCACCGACACGTCTTTTTCCCCCTCGGTTATGTCCAACATATTCGCTCGCCGTGTGGATGCTTTGTTCACATTAGTGCATCCCTAATTATTATACCAGCAGTGGACGCGTCATTGAATTACCGTTTGGTCCTGGTGTGAATTATCCTATTAATTCTTATGCAATTGTGTTCGTTATTATGAAAATTGTTGTAATTTATGAATGATGATTTCCGATTACATTATTATGTAAAGGAAGTTATGGGTTATTGAGCAAAAAATTCTTTACTTTTTCTAAAATAGAAGAGAATGTAGGCTCCTCAGTTTCCATTTAGGGTACAATCGATCAGTTGTCGGGGGAAAAATCTCTGTCATAAAACTAGGCCATCGAAGACCTTTCTCTCACTACAAATAAGACTAATAAATATGTGTCAGTTTCTTTGTTTAAAATTCCCAAAAGAGACCCACGTGCTTTTCTCATATGCCAAATGTGGAAGCATTGGTTCCGAAATAGGATCATGAAAATGTGTCCAACTTTTCATCTTAATATCAATCATCATCTTTTTACAATTCCATTTATAAATTCTTTATTTTCTGAATGAATAACGGGGAATTTTTTCTTTAAAAAAAAATAGAAATTCCTTTGTCTCGCTAAGTACTTCTTAAACCACGAGAAATCATTTTCCGCTCTCCTGGGGATGAGCGAGTAATCGTAACATAGAGTACCAGCCGATTTCTTTCATACGGGCAACCTTCACGATGACTCGTTTGTTGAACGCGAAAGGTGATCCAATAGAGATGTTTCGTCTCCCTACCTTACTAACACAATATCGATTAATTGGGACTGTAATGGATGGTAATTCGAGCACAAATTTCCGATGGCGTAGTTGTAGCGTACTGTGATTTCTGACCAGCTCGAATTTTATTCTTCATGTATAATTCTTTCAATTGAAATGTTTCTCAATGAAAGGGATTTCATGCATAAAGGTGAAAATGCGCTCGAGATTGGTAATTTTAGTATTAAATGACCGTACTTTATAGACAGATATGTCGATGTACATGTCTGGTTGTGTGGTGGCGTGGTCGTGTGGTGGCGTGGTTGTGTGGTGGCGTGGTTGTGTGGTGGCGTGGTTGTGTGGGGGCGTGGTTGTGTGGTGGCGTGGCTGTGTGGTGGCGTGGTTGTGTGGTGGCGTGGTTGTGTGGTGGCGTGGTTGTGTGGTGACGTGGTTGTGTGGTGGCGTGGTTGTGTGGTGGCGTACATTAGATGACATCCCCACCAGAGCCAATGAGTGTGTACATTAGATGACATCACCGCGAGAGCTATTGAATGCGTACATCAGATGACATCCCCACCTGAGCCAATGATTGCGTACATTAGATGACATCCCCACCAGAGCCAATGAGTGTGTACATTAGATGACATCACCATGAGAGCTATTGAATGCGTACATCAGATGACATCCCCACCAGAGCCAATATGACATCCCCACCAGAGCCAATAAGTGCGTACATTAGATGACATCATCTTTGCAGTTTGTTTCACCACAGTCCGAGTGCGCATCTGACAGTCAGCGACTGTCAACCTTCTTGAATTCATCTGAGAGTGCACGTCAAAAAATCGTGGAAGGCTTTTAAAACTTAAGGTTTTGTTGTTGCTGTTTTATTAGGGAGGATGGGGGTGGCGCATTGAACTGATTTAAACGACTTTTTTAAAAATAGTAGATATGTATTTCCGTACCAAATGAATAGATCTGGTGTTTAGATATGTAGTCTGTATTTTCACCAAATAAATTAGGTTCTTTTAGCTCTACCAATTTTTTTTTAAATGTATATATTTTTAAAAAATCTGATTTAATTTCAAGACTCTGCTGTCCCGGGGGGGGGGTCTTGTAATGTTATCAACATTTACTTCTCGCTAGTCAAATTAGTTTAAAAATGTATCACGCGTTCATATTTTCGGTGACAATAGAAATAGAATGAATAGATGTTAACGAAGACAACGTCATTTCAAATGATTAAATTAGAAAGAAAAATGTCGATTTCGGTTGTTTTGAAACAGATTTCAAAATTATATTGAATTTCTTGTCTGAGCTCACTCCACCTGGATAAACAAAGAGACAAAAAAAAATTAACGATTTCATCTTTTCTACGATCACTTCCCTATAGTCAGTCATGATAGAGTTGGTCCAATTAACCGTTTCCTATGTGTGTCTGTCAGGAGCAGTTTAAGATATACACGAGATGAAGTTTGTAAATGAAACCTTGTCTGGCAGTTGGTCTTATGAGATTTTAATTTTCCCCCATCCTCTTAAAAAATTAAAGTTTTAAATTTTAATGCGCATGATAGTCTGTCAAACATCATCCTTCAAGGCACTGTGGAAAGGGGCCGGCGGAGACGTTGACAGCGGAAAGGTTGCCCTGACAACATAAAAGATGGGACAGGGCTGAGGTTGAATGAATTACTGGCCGCCGCTCAAGGTTGGCGAACGTGGAGACCGTTGTCTGTTGATGTGTCCATGCGATGCCCTCCCCCCGCCCACCAATGACCGCAACGGTCACGGGACTGATGATAAGATTTTCATTACTAATGTTTTATATTAATTTTATGTGTGTTTGTAATCAAAAATTATTATTTTGTTCCTTGCCACGAAGTATACCTGGCAAAATAAAACAGGTGCTCCACAAGCATTCATCTTGTTTTCCCTGTTATCAGTCGCAATGATGTAATGATCCGATGTTCTAGCAAGTTAAAATCTGTCGGGTCTGTTTCCTTGGGTTTAAATTAGGGCTGCAAAATGTAGCGATTAATTTATCGATTAATCGTTGAAAAATTTTAACTATTATTTTTTTTAACGATTAATTGACCCATCACTTGCAAATTTACCTGAAGTCAAAAAGTAAAAAATGGCGGCCGATAAATATAAACAAATTTCCGGACGATTACCCGAACATTTTGGTTTTAAACTATTTACTGACGGGAAAGTTCAAAATGTTGATAACGTTCATAGTATCCATTGTGATAAATCGTTTGTCTACCATGGTTCTAACACTAATGGCAGTAATGGACTCTGACTCAGACAGATAAAATGACGACAGCTCTTCTGATGAATTACTGCGTTGCAAAATGGAGATGATCCTACATGTGTAAGAAAACCCGAGCCGAGTGCTCTTTATGTGTCTTCCCGGAAGACCCACTCAGCTATCTGGCCCCCAAAGGGACTTAACCGCTGAGACCCCCCCCCCTTATCCCGGAAGCGGTCGCTTCTGAAGCGGCCACCTGGGCATCCAGGACATAGAGTCGAAAATGCCTCTGACTAAATTGGCCTTACAAGGAGGTGGTGGAATTCCCTACTACGACCCGCTCTCAGTTTGGCTCCACCCTGGCAAAGCATACGAGTCTCCATGGTTAGGACCGCCTCTAAGCTGGGGATCATCAATGACCTACCTAGGGTGTAACCCCCACTGGAAGGTTTCCTCAGAGCTGGCGTCCGCTGCGTTCTTCGCGGTACCTTTTGCTAATCCGTACTGGCGCTTCTGGCCCTAAACCGGCACAGCTCAATAGCGTTGCTAGTAAATTGAGGGGGACGAAACGATCGCTTCGGAGTAACCCGACCCTCAACGGGTACTTTGGTTTTCATCATCGGCATGCGCATCTAAATGCTTTGCCTAATGGAGATGAAAGTTCCTGGTTCCGCTGACCCTCTACAATGGTGGAAACTTAATGAACACCTATGTCCGAAATTATCATTTCTTAAAGATCGTTTTGTGCATACCAGCTACCTCAGTTCCATGTGAACAATTGTTCAGATCGGCTGTCAATAAGACCCGCTCATCACATGAACCAAATAATGTCAACACACTTGTCTTTTTTTGCGTAGTTGGTTAAACGATGTCATATAAAGGGGATATTCGAGTGTTATCTCGATTTTCAACAAGTACGTTTAATAAATGTTTCTTATGACATCATAAATTTAAATTTTTGGCTTTGATCGAAATTATTAATTAATCGTTAATTTTTTAAAAGTTAACTATTCAATTTAAATTAATCATTAACAGCCCTAGTTTAAATCCTACATTTTTTAAAACCAAAAAATGTCTTATTTAAAGATTTAAAAAAAGAAAACCGTATCTTTACCCAATCATCTGAACGGTTATTTCAATCTGACGAGTTAAGTGTCACCACTGGAATCTCTGATTGGATATCGATGAGAATGGATTAACTTTTTGTATTCTGTGCATTCATTATTCTTTGAAGATTTAACGCTATGATAAAACCGTAAATCGTTTGAATAAATCAAGTTTGGTTTTAATTGTTTATGGCTTTTTTGTTTTGTTTTTAATCAGCGATTTAATTTTGGAATTTGTATAAAAAGATTTTTAATTTAAATTTTTTGTTTGTTTGTCCATTTCGATGTTAGAAAATATTCCAATTCGTTGTGAAAACAAGCTCGTGGGTGCCAAATTTATTACATTACATTAGTGTCAAACACTTTGAGAAAGACGTGGCGAACATTAGTGCCTAACACTTTTATAAAGGCATGACGAACATTAGTGCGTAACACTTTTATAAAGGCATGGCGAAGATTAGTGCCTAACACTTTTATAAAGGCGTGACGAACATTAGTGCCTAACACTTTTATAAAGGCATGGCGAACATAAGTGCGCAACACTTTTGTAAAGGCATGGCGAACATTAGTGCGCAACACTTTTATAAAGGCATGGCGAACATTAGTGCCTAACACTTTTATAAAGGCATGGTAATCATAAGTGCCAAACACTTGGATAGAGAGTAAAATTCGCCTAGTGTTTCCTGAAACTTCCCGCCGAAAATGTGATTGAAGCTCAAAAGGTTCGCGATGTCCGTTTTCCCAACACAAGGAGGTGATGTGCAGCTCCACACAAGGAGGTGATGTGCAACTCAACACAAGGAAGTGATGTGCAACTTAACACAAGGAGGTGATGTGCAACTCAACACAAGAGGGTGATGTGCAACTCAACACAAGGAGGTGATGTGCAACTCAACACAAGGAGTTGATGTGCAACTCAACACAAGGAGGTGATGTGCAACTCAACACAAGGAGGTGATGTGCAACTCAACACAAGGAGGTGATGTGCAACTCAACACAAGGAGGTGATGTGCAACTCAACACAAGGAGGTGATGTGCAACTCATTACAAGGAGGTGATGTGCAACTCAACACAAGGAGGTGATGTGCAACTCAACACAAGGAGGTGATGTGCAACTCAACACAAGGAGGTGATGTGCAACTCAACACAAGGAGACGATGTGCATTTCAACACAAGGAGGTGATGTGCAACTCAACACAAGGAGGTGATGTGCAACTCAACACAAGGAGGTGATGTGCAACTCAACACAAGGAGGTGATGTGCAACTCAACACAAGGAGGTGATGTGCAACTCACTCAAACCCCAAAGCTTTCCCTAGCCTACAATTTTTATAACCTTTTTCTTAAAGCTCTCTCATTCATAACAGCAACGGGAAAAAATCTCAGTTAGCCGCATTCATTTATTAAATCGGAAATTATTCCATTTTGCGATTTTTACGTGGTGCAAGCATTCGTCCAGCACTTCAACATTCACGTGACTGAAATCAGTACCTTTTCAGGCTTAAACCCGCTGTCCACTGTGTAGTGGACTGATTGTTCAATTGCTTAGCCAATAAAAAATATAATCGATATTTCTTGTGTACCTGAGCGTCATTTGACCACTCTAAACGGAGCCACCATGCGTATGACCATCAGTCCTGGGGTTAATTTGACCATCAGTCCTGGGGTTAATTTGACCATCAGTCCTGCGGTTAATTTGACCATCAGTCCTGGGGTTAATTTGACCATCAGTCCTGGGGTTAATTTGACCATCAGTCCTGGGGTTAATTTGACCATCAGTCCTGCGGTTAATTTGACCATCAGTCCTGGGGTTAATTTGACCATCAGTCCTGGGGTTAATTTGACCATCAGTCCTGGGGTTAATTTGACCATCAGTCCTGGGGTTAATTTGACCATCAGTCCTGGGGTTAATTTGACCATCAGTCCTGGGGTTAATTTGACCATCAGTCCTGGGGTTAATTTGACCATCAGTCCTGCGGTTAATTTGACCATCAGTCCTGGGGTTAATTTGACCATCAGTCCTGGGGTTAATTTGACCATCAGTCCTGGGGTTAATTTGACCATCAGTCCTGCGGTTAATTTGACCATCAGTCCTGGGGTTAATTTGACCATCAGTCCTGGGGTTAATTTGACCAACAGTCCTGCGGTTAATTTGACCATCAGTCCTGGGGTTAATTTGACCATCAGTCCTGGGGTTAATTTGACCGATGGCGAGTACGATGATGAGTGGTATCACAAAGTGTGTTGTTTAGGTAGGCTGCTCTCGTCAGGAATGTGTTGTTTAGATAGGCTGCTCTAGTCAGGAATGTGTTGTTTAGATAGGCTGCTCTCGTCAGGAATGTGTTGTTTAGATAGGCTGCTCTTGTCAGGAATGTGTTGTTTAGATAGGCTGCTCTAGTCAGGAATGTGTTGTTTAGATAGGCTGCTCTAGTCAGGAATGTGTTGTTTAGATAGGCTGCTCTAGTCAGGAATGTGTTGTTTAGATAGGCTGCTCTCGTCAGGAATTTGTTGTTTAGATAGACTGTTCTCGTCAGGAATGTGTTTAGATAGACTGTTCTCGTCAGGAATGTGTATTTTAGATACACTGTTCTCGTCAGGAATGTGTTGTTTAGATAGATTGTTCTCGTCAGGAATGTGTTGTTTAGATAGACTGTTCTCGTCAGGAATGTGTTGTTTAGATAGGCTGTTCTCGTCAGGAATGTGTTGTTTAGATAGATTGTTCTCGTCAGGAATGTGTTGTTTAGATAGGCTGCTCTAGTCAGGAATGTGTTGTTTAGATAGGCTGCTCTCGTCAGGAATTTGTTGTTTAGATAGACTGTTCTCGTCAGGAATGTGTTTAGATAGACTGTTCTCGTCAGGAATGTGTTGTTTAGATAGGCTGTTCTCGTCAGGAATGTGTTGTTTAGATAGATTGTTCTCGTCAGGAATGTGTTGTTTAGATAGACTGTTCTTGTCAGGAATGTGTTGTTTAGATAGGCTGCTCTAGTCAGGAATGTGTTTAGATAGGCTGCTCTCGTCAGGAATGTGTTGTTTAGATAGGCTGCTCTAGTCAGGAATGTGTTTAGATAGGCTGCTCTCGTCAGGAATGTGTTGTTTAGATAGGCTGCTCTAGTCAGGAATGTGTTGTTTAGATAGGCTGCTCTCGTCAGGAATGTGTTGTTTAGATAGGCTGCTCTAGTCAGGAATGTGTTGTTTAGATAGGCTGCTCTCGTCAGGAATGTGTTTTATTAGATAGACTGCTCTAGTCAGGAATGTGTTGTTTAGATAGGCTGCTCTAGTCAGGAATGTGTTGTTTAGATAGGCTGCTCTCGTCAGGAATGTGTTGTTTAGATAGGCTGCTCTCGTCAGGAATGTGTTGTTTAGATAGGCTGCTCTCGTCAGGAATGTGTTGTTTAGATAGGCTGCTCTTGTCAGGAATGTGTTGTTTTGATAGGCTGCTCTCGTCAGGAATGTGTTGTTTAGATAGGCAAATTTATTTTATAGCCTGATCCATGGATTTCTTTTATAATACCGGTACTAACAGCTTGGTGGGAACAAGGAATCAGTCGCAGCTCTAACTCAGAGTCCACACTATTGAAGTTTTATAGAAAAGTATATCCCTTCCAATAAACGGAACACGGGCGCCAGCTCCAGAGTGTGAGGTGCATGCATTGTGCCACGTGATCCCAATTAAAGTGTCCTATGCTGATTCCAGCATCGTTTATATGCACGGTTGGGCGGCACCAAATGACACCAAGCTGAAACCCAAGGCTTACCGAGGGAGGGTGTAGAAGAGGGTGTGTCTCCTGTCATGAAGGTCTGGCGTCACCGGGAATTTCTTTCGTTCCCTGGCTGATCTTCTGTCAGCTTCCAGCGGCTGAAATATTAGCAAGTATCCACCGGGATAAGGTTAAACAACGTCAGATGACATTAACGAGGGCATGCGGCGCCCGCAATCAGTCAAGAATAAAGCTTTTCGAAAATGTAGATATATCTTTTTAATTTTTATATACGTTTTTCTTACGAGCGCTCCAATGAGATGACGCAATTGTTTTGTTTTCTTCATTTCTGCTCATCTGACTTGCATAGTTTTGTTTTTCAAGTCGCATTTCTTTTTTTTTGTAAGGTTATTTCTGAATTCCCACTTGTGGCCATGGGTCTGGTGTTTCATGAACAGATTAACGTTTAAATGTTAAAGATCTTTTTCCAAATGTCTTCTTCCATCTCTTTCATGGCCATGTCTTTTGCTGAGGGTGACATCTGTTGTTTTAAAGCTTAGCAATGCCCAAATTCCCTAAAACTATATACATATCCATAGTCCCCACCCTTCTTGGGATTTTTTAAATAACATCATTACCCAGCTAATTTCCAGTATTGCATTTTTCAAACACTTATGTATATATGAATCTAAGACTTGTTTCTTTTAAAATGTAAGTTAATGTTTTATATTTGAATGTTTTTTTCGTGGTAAAAATGATTGCAATACGTCTTCCGCGGTAGTACGTTCAGTGCTATTAATCCGACGGAAAAAAATCCATGTTCTAATGAATTTCTATGCGATGTCTTTTTGTTATTTTTTGTTTATTAGTTCTTAAATAAAAAATAATTAATTCATTTTGAAAGACTTTCAAGAGCACGGGCCCAAAAATCATTACACAATTCCCTTACTTCCCTAGCAAACCACGTATGGCGTATTTAAATGAGATCAAAGGCTCAACACTGAAAATGTGGAAAAACCAAAACGCAAAAGACAGGACCAGAAGTTTAAATTTTGGTGAATATTTATGACTCCCTATTCTGTAGGTGGCTGTAAGAATTCAACGAGTACGCGCTGTCTTCGAAAAGAATAACTTCTAGCATCCGCAATGAAAAATGCAAGATATTGGCTGATGATAATTTTCTCACAGGGACGATTGGATTTCAACTAATCAACCAACACTGTAGCTCAAATAGTTCTGGATGGGTGAGCATGTAAAGGGTTTATTAATAATAAATTTCGGCTCTACTTGTAAAACTTCGAATGGTTTGTGCCAATGTAGAAATTGCTTTTGTCGGTGTAAGTGTAATGGTAGTTAAAGATTTAAAGTGCTTCAGCGCTGACTTTTGCGATTTTCTTGAGATAGGCTCTGAGGCCGAGTTTTTAAAATGCGTTTGGTTATTTAATTTTCATGATAATGATACATGGAAATGGTTATGACTCGTAATATGCCATAGATATTCCAGGAAAACCAACACTTTATCAACATTTAAATCTCTAATAAAAATGCAGGACTAAACACAAACCATAGATAAGCGTAGGACGCAATAATCTTCTGTATAGAAGGAGCGTCTGTAAACAGATAAGATAAGATATTCCAGTTGGAAGACATTACTCATCCGTTTCCGTGTATCGTTGCCCGCGGGTGAGTAAGTTTAGATGACCTTACATTTGAGGACACGAGAAAAGTTTTTTTTTAAAAATACATGATGATCGAACGTGCTCTGTGGACCCTAATGGTCAACAACCAAGCTTTTAATATATGAAGCGAGTCGTTCAATGATTCTATGTTGCTGTACCTATTAACGTGTCAAACATTGTATGCCCTGAATAAGAAAAAATCCATTACCTTCGAAGCCTAATGAGGCATTCATTTGAGCCCCCGGAGACCCGAGTGACGAAAGTACAATATTTTGTGCTGAAGCTATTCAACTCATTATAACTTTCTTAAGGGATTCTTTCATTTTCTGCATATTAATTCATGGTACAATTCATCTGGCCACCACTACAAGGTCAAGCTTAATTAAGGGTCTATAGTTTTTTTTCCCTTAAAGCTGGTAAATACTGTTCGTTTTTTACCTATGGTGAAAAGGGAACAGTTTCGGCTTTAACCGTGACTGTATTTGACAACTCCTAACTTGAAGGGGCGCCTTGATTTCTCCCAGTGTCATAGACAAAATGATAAGAGCTCAACAAGCGGACTGCCGTCAAAAGTATAACTTTAGGACTAGCTAAACAGAAAGATAACAAATGACTTTCGTGTTGGAATAAACAGTGGCCTCCTTGTGATTGCGTAGATGTCATTGCACTCCCGGTGTGGGGGTGGGGGGGGACTTGAACTTATCGATCTGAAAACTCGGGGAAACAGACGAGAGGGGAATTCGGTGCTTTAAAAGAACCTATGGGAGACTTTGAGTATGAATATGAACATCCCTCCTGGTTCTGCCGAGTGATGCATAACGACTCGTCAGAAAAGCCATTGAAGAGGTGGGGGAGGGAAGCAAATAAAAGGATGTGATAAATCGCCCGAGGCCCAATATGGAGATCTTGCTATCGTTGTGAGGAAACGTACGTAAGACGTAGTGAATAGGGGCATTGGGTTGTTTTTGCAAGGCTTCGAGGAACTTTTCTTCATAAATGGTTAATTTGATTGATCGCCGACTTTTAAATAATGTTTTTATGTGAGTTAACTATGTACTGCTAAATTTTACCTTTTTAAAAAAGTTAATTCAACTGGGGAGCGTTTTTTTTATATATATAAGGAGGGATGGGCCATTTCTATTTCTTTAAATTTAACCGTTATTTTTGGAGAAAAGAAGTTCAGCCAGGTTTATTTACTGAGAAATACCATCTAAAAGTCTTGTTGTGGATAGTTGAGTAAGTAATTAATGGACAATCTCTGTGCCTATCACCATTTCTGGCAAGACTGCTTGTTTTTGGAGAATCAGTTCCCCATTTACCATCACTTTCCTCCCCCCCCTCTAACCTACTAATTTTAGTCACGGGGGGTTGGGGGGGGAGGGATGTCGCTCTGCAGACCGCAGCCTTCTTAATCCCGTGCTGAGATTTCAAGTGAAGCTGTTCCTGATCTCCTATCAATTATTTGGATTCTGTAACCATTGAGCTGTTTGCCTCCAGAGCTTTTGGAATACTTTGTCGTCTCTCGGTATTCGTGAAACAAACAAAAAAAATAATTCATTTTAATGTATATTTTGTATTAGTCTTCTAGTTTCCCCACTCGCATAAAGATATGTATTCGTTTAGAGCTGTGTGTTCTAATCTTCTCAAATCACCACCGTCATTTTCAAAATTAGCCACGATCATGTTTCCGATTTAATGATTTGACGTCTGATAATGTCTTTAACAAATTCTCACATCGTACTTCTCTCGCCGAGCAGCAGCTTAGAACTGCCGCGCAGCAAATCTTGTAAAATATTGCACCAACAATGTATGATGTGCAACATTGCAAACGAGTTGTTTTCTTTTTCTTTTTTTTTACTTTGCACACGTACCAACGTACTTTAGAGGGAACGTTGATTGGAATTCGTCTTTTTAACATACAATATTTACAGTGACAGTTTCGTCGTGTTAGGGCTGGCACTGATTAAAAAGATGTGTTCGATTAATCGGGAAATATTTTAATCGATTAACTTCGATTAATTATATTTCTATAACGCATCCGGTTAAGTCGCGATTCATTATTTAGCGAAATTGGTTAAATCGCGGTAATTCCTTAGCTCCCAAATTTTGTGACGAAACACAGCAAATTCGCTCAGCTATGCAAGAAATCAGGAAGAAAAACCTTTGTGTTTACGTATTCACGTCTAAATAAATAATAATAATACGAGGGAAAAGTATGTAAGTAGCAAAAAATGTAAATTATTAATAAATTTGAGAAAAAAATATTAGAAATATTTCTTTAAATTTTAATCGATCAATTTAATTTTAATCGATCAAATTAATTTTAATCGATTAAAAAATTTAACGATTAATCTCTTAATTAATCAATCTATTAATTAATCGTTAATTTCCGCAACCCTAGTTTTTATTCATTTTTTTTACAGCAAAGGGCAAATCTTTTACGAGCTATCAATTATACTTAGGCTAGACATCTTGATTAAATATTTATACTTTATAGTCTTCCAGACATTAGATTACAATAAGCAATCTGGTGACACCATTTTAAAGTTAGAAAAGTAATATATACACCGATAACAACATTAAACGGAAGAAAAGACTTGTGAGATCATATTCATTTAGAAAATACAATTCTGGGGTCTTAGCATATTATCCCACTGTTGTAGCAAATGGTGCCACTGTTGTAGCAAATGGTGCCACTGTTGTAGCTAGTGGTGCCACTGTTGTAGCTAGTGGTGCCACTGTTGTAGCTAGTAGTGCCACTGTTGTAGCTAGTGGTGCCACTGTTGTAGCTAGTGGTGTCACTGTTGTAGCTAGTGGTGCCACTGTTGTAGCTAGTGGTGCCACTGTTGTAGCTAGTGGTGCCACTGTTGTAGCTAGTGGTGCCACTGTTGTAGCTAGTGGTGCCACTGTTGTAGCTAGTGGTGCCACTGTTGTAGCTAGTGGTGCCACTGTTGTAGCTAGTGGTGCCACTGTTGTAGCTAGTGGTGCCACTGTTGTAGCTAGTGGTGCCACTGTTGTAGCTAGTGGTGCCACTGTTGTAGCAAATGGTGCCACTGTTGTAGCTAGTGGTGCCACTGTTGTAGCTAGTGGTGCCACTGTTGTAGCAAATAATGCCACTCCTGAATTGTTTAACTACCAGACAGCACTGTTTGAGAATTCTAGCCAATAATTGAAAATACATTTTAACTTTATAAAAATCTATTTCCCTTAGCATAACAAAAATAATACTGCATTAGGTAAGGGTCGACGGACTACACTGTTGTCTTGTGAAAGCTCAATTCCATCACCAATAGTTAACCTGGATTGTTATGAAAAGAATGAAGCAGCGAAGCGTGAAGAATAAAACATGTTACAAAAACAAATACAAACTATTTTTAATATCGCTTTTTGTCAAACACTTTCAGAAATCTCAAGGGTAAATAGAAAAACGCTAAACAAACAAAAATTATTATGGGAAACTATTTAGTATCTATTATATCATACAGACTGTTTTCATTGCACAAATGTGTTTGTTTATTTTGTATTTTAGTATCTATCACGATTTTGAAATTAATTTTACTCCCACCCTTCTCAAGTTGTTTTTAACTTGACTTGTTTTTTGTTTGTTTGGCGAGGTTGGAATGTTTTTTCTAACGCCTATTTCTCCAGCCTAATCGGTGCGGTAGGAATGGAATTGAAGTTTTCTGTGCTAAATTAAGATGTTACTTGGTACTGTTTATTTCAATGAAATATAAAAACCAAAACATGGCTTTGAAAAAAAACCTGCTTAACATCTAATAAATAATACGACGTGTTTTTTAAAGCTTTGAAATGTTCGTTGTCGGTATTTAATTTATTCAAATAGTATGTTCCAGAGTTGAATTGGGAACGGACGTAAAAATGAATTTTGCACCTCCCCCCAAAACTTTTTTTAAAAACTAGCAGTGGACGGCTGTTTCTTTTTTCTTCCTTTTCATAAAGTAGTCTATTTTTAGGACCTAAATGTAAGGATTTTAATCTGGCTCACCTCCAAGGCTTTACCATGACCCAAAATGTAACATCGTTTTGCTTGTAAAGTTTACTGTCGATACGGAATGCACTAGAGTGGTGATCCTAACCTAATTATACGTCATATTTTCAATTAGCATTTATGGACGTGTAATCACGAAACACCTGTAAGTTTCCATCGTTTCTCAGGTTGTCATTTAACAAATTACAGGGATTAAAGAACAGACAGTTACAACAAAAAAACAACAACAAAAAAAAATGATGTTTTTGATGTTTTCATGTCAAATCCAGAAGCAACTAAAATGCATTAGTTATGTATGTTTAAGTAAAGAAAATGGAGCATTGCAGTCCAGATATGACGTCTTGGCTGTCAGTTGAGCCTTAATCATTGGCTTTTCCCCATCTCACCCCAGAAAGCCACGAGGCCTTTAGTTACAGAATGAAGGCCGGGAATCGATAGAAACGTAGATGCTTGCAAGAGATATAATAACATTGGAACAAGGGGACGAAATTGGCAAGAAACCAGAGACGAGTCCGGGCGTCCAAGAAAATAGATACCAACCCAAGTGAAAAGTTGGGATGTGGAGCCAATTGAATTTACGAGGAAACCAAGCCAATAGAAAAGTTGGTGGAACACACCAGCATAATCATCTAGGACGAGTCTATGATGTCAGCGGCGGAACACGCCAGCATAATCATCTAGGACGAGTCTATGATGTCAGCGGCGGAACACGCCAGCATAATCAACTAGGACGAGTCTATGATGTCAGTGGTGGAACACGCCAGCATAATCAACTAGGACGAGTCTATGATGTCAGTGGCGGAACACGCCAGCATAATCAACTAGGACAAGTCTATGATGTCAGTGGGGGAACACGCCAGCATAATCAACTGGGACGAGTCTATGATGTCAGTGGAGGGACACGCCAGCATAATCAACTAGGACGAGTCTATTATGATGTCAGTGGAGGAACACGCCAGCATAATCAACTAGGATGAGTCTATGATGTCAGTGGCGGAACACGCCAGCATAATCAACTAGGACGAGTCTATGATGTCAGTGGCGTCTTCGTCAGCCAAAAATGATGTTGTTGAATTTTGTTTAGTACTTAATTGACTGTGATTTTTTTTTCAATTTGTTTATTATTAATTTTTATTTTTAACTGATAAATGTATAAATAAATAAGCCAATTTTGTTTTTAAATTAAGATTGACACTTCTTTCGTCAGATAAATAGTTATTGTTTCCAGAAATGGTGACCGGTTTTTTTTTAAAAAATATCTTGTCTTTTTTTTTAAAAATCTCTAAACGCATCCTGCTTTCTAGTTTTTTCCTACATGTTCTACCAAATATAAATTCACATTATGTTGACTATAGCTTTTTTTTTACTATAGTATGTACAATTACTGAAAATATTTATGTAATACTTTCTTTCTCCCTGAGTGAGTGGTCACATTTGAAGACAGTGGTTGTTAAAACAGCTCCCTTGAGGTGTAGCTGGCGACACATACTGACTACTAGAGGCGAACACTTTTAGACGCCGATTAACAGAGTAGCCGGGAAAGTAGAAGCGAACAGCTGAACGTCTTGGAGTTCGTATATAAAGCTGGTCATTTGCTAGAGGTTAAAAAGAATAAGACTCTTAACCGCAGATGAAACCGCATTTGAAAACTAGCATAACGATCATCAGACCCGGTTCAGTATTTCTAAGTCGTAGTTGTACAAAAATGTTGAAGACTTCACTAGCCCCTCAAGGTTTCCTTTCATAAGATTTATTTAAGCACTACTCAATTTTTAATGAGGACAGAAGAAAAACTCTTTTACTTTTACTTTTAGCTAAAACGATTTTTTTTTCTTCTCACCGTATTTTCCCTCATTTAAAAAAAAAGAATGTGTATATGTTCATTAACCTCAACTATGTTTTTTTATATATGTTTGACCGGCGATCCACGCAAAGATCAATCTTAGCAAAAACAACAACAGTTTATAGGACATTTAAATATAATCATTGATGTAACAGAGATATATCAAATTAAAGTTTTTAAAAAAATATTATTTATTATTGAATGAACCCCCTTTCCAGTCCATGACGGACTATGGGGCAAGTGAAGTAGCGTTCACAAGTTTTATTTAGCCACCACTAACGAGCAAGGGATTGTGTGGCTAGCACAATGCCCCGGGGGCCTTGCCAGCACCAAGAATAAAATATTTATAATTAATAACGAATTATTTATATAAAAAATTATGGTTATAATTCTCACTTGAAACGATTTGAAAAAGGTATTTATCTCTTATATTTTACCCCGTCTGATGTCATGATTGTCGATAGTTGACAAGTCTTTGTACGCTCGGCAGTTGTTTGTTCGGATCCGCTGTCCTTGCTCTCAGACCAGGCATTTCTATTATTCCGTTTCTCTATTTATTTTTAATCCTGGTTTTTCAAGAGATGTTGATATAACACGTAAGCAGATTTCCGTGACCGTGTCTCCTCCATTGGCCTCGCCATTGGTCTATTGACGCGAGATGTACAGACGCTGTGCAACAAGAGCTCCGACGGGCTACTAGCTAGTAGTCAGAATACATTGGTGTCCAACATGCAATGGATTTTTCTCCCCTCTAATTCTGATCTAACGCACTTGAGACCCGCAAAAATGTTTTTTGAGTCGTTTGCAGTCGTGTGTCTAACCCTGTTAGACACACGACTGCAAACGACTCAAAAAAACATTTTTTTTTGCGGGTCTCAAGTGCGTTAGATCACTTGAGACCCGCAAAAGTTTTTTGAGTCGTTTGCAGTCGTGTGTCTAACCCTGTTGACTTGTTTACTCACCTTTTACGCTTGCAAGACCAAGTGTACAAATCATGATTTATGTAGGGGCACAAACATGAGACGCACAATACTGATACAGAAAATATAACAGAAAAATACATTGCTAGTTTCACTTGAACTAATTTTTTTTTGAATCATTAAAAGTCTCACTCTCACAAGACTCTCAAGTGATACTCTGGAGGGGGGGTGGGGGGTTAAAGGGATGTTGTAACCCTGGTTTTCTTGTTAGTTTCTTAAACTTTCAAACTCCAATGAATAAAGCCATCAAAGTTGCCAGATTTGAAAACTTGAGACCCGCAAAAATGTTTTTTGAGTCGTTTGCAGTCGTGTGTCTAACCCTGTTGACTTGTTTACTCGCCTTTTACGCTTGCAAGACCAAGTGTACAAATCATGATTTATGTAGGGGCACAAACATGAGACGCACAATACTGATACAGAAAATATAACAGAAAAATACATTGCTAGTTTCACTTGAACTAATTTTTTTTTGAATCATTAAAAGTCTCACTCTCACAAGACTCTCAAGTGATACTCTGGAGGGGGGGTGGGGGGTTAAAGGGATGTTGTAACCCTGGTTTTCTTGTTAGTTTCTTAAACTTTCAAACTCCAATGAATAAAGCCATCAAAGTTGCCAGATTTGAAAACTGTTTAATTCTTCGTTACACAAACCGTGCTGCCAGCCTCCTTTTCATGTCCCTTCCTTGCTCTACACACCACGTCACTTCCTCTCAACTTCCCTTCATTGAAAAAAAACACACAGCTCCCACCCCGTGTCACCTTCTCCCCTAGTGTGTCAGTAACAACCAATCAAACAGTGGTGACAATGACATCACAACATTGTCTTAGTTTATATACATAGCGCCTCCCCCACCCCCACAACAAAATTAAATATGATTTGATTATAAATAGCACTGTGCGTTTTATGACAAGGGTTCTGAAAGTGGACGGTATCACCCTTAGAGGGGGGGGGGAGTAATGGCCGAGGAAGGAGGGTGTGAGGATCAAAGGTTGATCAGTAGGTTTAATGGAGGCGTGGTTGACTTTTAGAAAATTATTAGCATCTTCATCAGCAGGTAGTTATAGAAAGTTATATATTATTTATTGTTCATGCAATTCATGCAATCTCCACCACGTAGAAGTAGGATAAAAATTCCCGCCTCCCAGGAGTGATTGTGCTCCAGTGCCAAGCCCATAAGAGCTAAAAGGGAATAACTCAACGAACGACAAGTATCTTTAGATTTAGACCCGGTAAATCTTGGCGGTCGTGAGCCTCTATGATAGTGTAGAGTGTACGATGTTTGGGTGAGGAGCTATTTCGGTTTATAAATTACGTTAACCTCAAGCACAAAGTTGTTGCACCATGGAATCGGTCTTGACGAGAACATATCGTGTGCACTTGTAGGAAGCTTTTTAGAAACAACTTTCTATATAATTTTAAATTATTTTATTGTCCAGATTCTGGTGCATATTTTAAAACATTAAACCACGCTAAGAAATCTATTGTCCAGATTGTTGATTTACTACTTTTGTTGAACTGCCTTCAACGAGACGAGACGTTGAACGTGAGTTCAGCCAAAACATTAAGTATTAGCAAGCCGACGAAAACTTGAACACAATTTTTGTTCTAACTATCCTGGCTGCCAAAAACTGCTAAAGAACGCAGCGAACCAAACATAAATAAAGCAGCAGCCGGTATTTCGCCTTTATTGTTGTGTAAAAAAAAACTATTAAAAAAACTTTAAAGAAATTAAATCTTTCACTTTGAATTCGAAACATCGTTGATGCAGGTAGCTCCTAAATCTTACCGCAAGAACACCGCCTCGATGAAAAAAATATGATGTCGAAACTTTAATGCAACGTTTATGTAACGCTCTTTAAATTTCCACCTATGATGTTTATATATCAATATTGAAGTTTACCCTGTTTAGAAAAAGAACGCGGCTTCAAATGTCCACCCATCTGCTGTTTTTAAATCCCTTATATTAACTTCACCGGCGTCTCTGTCTGTCATCATCTCTCTCTGTCTTGGGCGGGCGGAAAAACAAAAGTAAAAAATGACCCATTTTCCGTGATCCGATCGAGCTGAAATTTGGCACACGGACCCGTCTCACCTAACAATGCATCGTATCAAAATTTCAGATCGATGGAACGTACCGTCATTAAATTAATGCATTTTTAGTTTATCCTTATATAACGTATGTAATTCAAACTCACTGTTATTGTTTTTTTTCCACGTGAAAGTTTGAGTTGACGCGTTGAGACGACCCATCGAAGTACCGGCGTGCTTTTGCTTACATTTTACGTGTCACGCTGAGCTCGGTCAAGCGATCGAAGACCAGACTTCCCCCTCCACCACGCCCCCCCTCCCTCCCACCACGCCCCCTCCCTCCCACCACGCCCCCCCTCCCCCAGGGTTATGAAGCAATGTTGAGTTAAGACAGATTCAGTCAGTAAGTGTTTGTAGCGTTTGAAAATAATCAATACTGTTAGTTATGTCTCATATATAAGGGATTTATAGTCAAAAACTTTGTTTTTACGGTTTTGTTTTATTTTTAGAATTAAGCGACGTGGGCTGTTCACTGCTGATGGATTAATGTAGAATATACTCTATCTGTTTAGAAGTAACTTTACTTGAAGGATCAGGCTAATTAGTTTCTTCCTGTATTTCTCAAAGTAAATTGATTTGCATGCGTTTGATTTCAAAGTTTAATAATTAGCCAGGCATGCAGTCTTTACTCGTTTCTCGTGTCTTACTAACTTGTGTAACTGCCATCCCCCGGTCATTTTGATTTTGAGGGTCACACACACGTTGGGGATTGGGGTGAACGTGATTGGAAGGTGACGGGTTGTCATTCTAAAATGAGAGCTGGTGCTGTGGTGATTGTATGATGTTTCGGTGATTGTATGATGCTTCGGTGATTGTATGATGTAATGATTGTATGATGTTGCAGTGATTGTATGATGTTGCAGTGATTGTATGATGTAGTGATTGTATGATGTAGCGATTGTATGATGTAGTGATTGTATGATGCTGCAGTGATTGTATGATGTTGTACTGATTGTATGATGTTGCGGTGATTGTATGATGTAGTGATTGTATTATGTAGTGATTGTATGATGTTGCGGTGATTGTATTATGTAGTGATTGTATGATGCTGCAGTGATTGTATTATGTTGTAGTGATTGTATGATGCCGTGGTGATTATCTAAGATCGGTGTCATATCGTCTTGACCTCCCTTTAAAAAAATAACACAAAACAAATGTGTGCTGCTTCAACTAGTGTTGTACATTACAGAGCGGCACGTCCTTCGTGATGCAGTGGGCATCGTTTGACTTAACTCACTGCATTAAATACCGCCTCAAACCACACTTCCTCCCCCTCTCTCTGTCTCTCTCTCTCTCTCTCTCTCTCTCTCTCTCTCTCTCTCTCTCTTCTCACTCTTTTCTCTCTATCCCTTCCTTCCTCCCTCATAAACCGTCTGTCTCCCTCCTTCTTAGCCTCACCCAATATCTCTATTTCTCACCCAACGACATTCACACAATTGCTTTAGCGTCTCATTATTCTATTAATTTTCTAGATTTAAAAAAAGTTCCTATTCTTTCCATTTTGTGAACTTGTCCTCTGGAATTTTATCTCGTGGGATTTCATTTTTCAAACTCCATTCTTTTTATTTATTCAACATGTCTCTTCATGAAAATTTCTAAAATTTCCTTGATCGCTGTCTTTCGTCCTCTAACCACCATTTCTTTTATTTTTCATTTTTCTTAACGACTCACTTTAAACACTCTCCTACTCAAACTTTGTTTTTTGAAGCTGACAACATTTACCAGAATGTTTCATTAACTGTCAAAATAATCGAATGGTCAATTTGTAAATGAAGTTCGCAATTAATCAGATAATTATAATATTTTTGTGTCTGAATTTAGCGCTTGAAAATGGCTTTCAAAATACATGTATTACGTTGGTACGATTGTTCTAGATCAGAAATAGCCATCAATATTACGTTGGTATGATTGTCCTAGATCAGAAATAGCCATCAATATTATGTTGGTATGATTGTTCTAGATCAGAAATAGCCATCAATATTACGTTGGTATGATTGTTCTAGATCAGAAATAGCCATCAATATTACGTTGGTATGATTGTCCTAGATCAGAAATAACCATCAATATTACGTTGGTATGATTGTCCTAGATCAGAAATAGCCATCAATATTACGTTGGTATGATTGTAATAGATCAGAAAAAGCCATCAATATTACGTTGGTATGATTGTCCTAGATCAGAAATAGCCATCAATATTACGTTGGTATGATTGTTCTAGAACAGAAATAGCCATCAATATTACGTTGGTATGATTGTCCTGGATCAGAAATGGCTATCAATATGAGAATCTTATTCACACGTTGAAATGGATTAAGTGCGCTGTTAAAAACATATTTCCGTTGTTTTTTCCTTTGTTTTGCAACATTCTCTTCCTTCCCCCTTGTAACTACGGTTTCTGCTTTCTACTCCTCACCCATCTTTCTCTCCCTCCCAACATCCCTGTCTCCCTTTCAGCCGTCACCCACTCCGTAACCCTCCTAATTCTAGCACAATCCAGTCTTACCATCAGGAAACGGCATTAAAAAAAAACAAGTTTTGAATAATGAAATTTCCAATGTTTTATATTCAATAACGCTAACAGCATTTAAACCCGAGACATTGTCGCCATAGTGTTTATTGGATTCTGGGGCGTAATAACAGAATGTTTCATCTTTTTTTTTCACCCACTCCCACTTTAAAATTAAAAAAAAAGTTTTATTGAGTTAAACCTCTCTGGCCTTACGTGCACGAAATCTATTTCCGAGGCACATTTCGTTCCGTAAACAATGTTTAAGGAACAGTTTGTCTATCTCGCTGTATCCGTCAATCCGCAACACGATCCCCCCTATTTCAGTAGACCTGTGTACTGGTTTTTAAAAAAACTAATAATTATACAGAAGGTTTTGCAACATGCTGACAATAGTTATTGGATGTTTGTCTTCTACATTTGACAAATATTTACGGAATTTGTGTGGGGACAAAGAATTTATTCATTTTTTTAAAAGGGAAGGATTTCTGAATCAAAGGTTTGATTTATTTACGATATGTTAAAATTATCTTTACTAATAAAAGGCATTATTAAATTTTTTTTAAAGGTTGGGGCGTGTAAAAAAAATATAAATAAATAATTACTTTTAATGAATGTAGTTTCTTTAAACGTTGGATTAATATTTTTAATCCAATAAAGTTTTAGAAACTGTTGTTGGTTTTTTTAATATAGTTCGGTATTTATGAAAGATGAATCTGTCAAGAGATAACTAACATTTTTAAGATGTGTACTCGTGCACTACAGTATCCAAACTGTAGGCGATTTGAGAGAGGGGAACTTTGAACTGGTTAATAGAGTTACGGAGACAGTCGATCACTCCTCAGTCGTTGAGTAACTGGGTCAGTCAATCACTCCTCATTCGTTGAGTAACTGGGTCAATCACTCCTCATTCGTTGAGTAACTGGGTCAATCACTCCTCATTCGTTGAATAACTGGGTCAATCACTCCTCATTCCCCCTTCAGCTGATGGACGCAGTTTATACTCATGGAATTATTTTGAATGTCTTCTTTGGACAATTATCATTGTTTTGGTATAAAAATTAAAGATTTCTCATTTAGAAGGCAAAAGAGAGATCTATAAGTGAGAGAATGAGTGAAACCGCATATGTTAAGCCTCATAAGCGCCCGCCCCACGTTTTTAGTCATATTAAATCGAAGTACTTGAACTAATAAGTTTTAACTTATTTTCTTCTTTTTAGTCTGCTTATAAAAACGTGGTTTTTTTTAATCTTTTTTTTTACTTCTATTTATAGAACAAGTTGTCAGCATCAGTTAGCTGCGCGAACACCATGACACCATTGGCAATGAAAATACAATGCCAGCCATGGCCATCGATAACACCATGACACCATTGCTAATGAAAATACAATGCCAGCCATGGCCATCGATAACACCATGGCACCATTGGCAATGAAAATCCATGCCAGCCATGGCCATCGATAACACCATGACACCATTGGCAATGAAAATACAATGCCAGCCATGGCCATCGATAACACCATGACACCACTGGCAATGAAAATACAATGCCAGCCATGGCCATCGATCACACCATGACACCATTGGCAATGAAAATAAAATGCCAGCCTTGGCCATCGATCACACCATGGCACCATTGGCAATGAAAATACAATGCCAGCCATGGCCATCGATCACACCATGGCACCATTGGCAATGAAAATACAATGCCAGCCATGGCCATCGATAACACCATGTCACTTAGCTGTACGATTATTATTGCATACGTTTTTCGTAGCCTCGTCTTATTATGGTCGATCCTAGCACGCTTATTGTGGCTTTCACCGTAAGGCTTTCCGTGAAAAGCAGAGAAGCCGTATCACAACATAAGTGTCCGAGGCATATCCGGATTTCAATGGTGTACCGTTGCTATCAGGGTTGCCAGATTGTAATTTGGGTAAAAGGCCAAACTTACTGCCAAAAAAAGGCCAAACTTATTTTATATGAAAAATGTCAACAAAAATGACGTCACGCACCTAGGGGGCGGGAGGGGGTCACAGATTTATGGCGAGAGGAGAGTGCTTTTAAGAACTGTGACGTCATATTGGAAAGGGTCTAGCTCTTGATTACATGTGACGAGTGGTGGGGGGGGTGAAAATACATTGAAAATCTGCCAAAATCGCGTGACGTCATTTATGGACGGCTCATAACGGCTGAAAATTATTTAACTATTTAAAATGAAGGTAGAACCAGGAGAAAAAGGATAATAAATGTGTAAATGCCAATGTTCGTATGTATGGTTGTACTCACAAAATAAATAGACTATGATACTAACATAATAATTTGAAAGAAAAGCTTCATGTCATCCTTTTCCTCTAGACTGCTATTTGCAGTATTATTATAAACTTTATCAGATGTCAAGTCATCAAGCACTCTTGGTGAAATAAGAAAGTCGTTACTGCATTTATTTGTAAACAAAAGCTCAGCCTGGACTCTAACAATAGCGTCTAAAAGTGTGAGCTGCATTCTATATCTGGCTTTTTCTTAATAGCCTTTTCGTTAAATTTTTTAATGTCTAAAATACACGTAAGCTATTCAAAAATAGAAAATAATTAATAAGGTTATTGACTAATTGGCAAATTTTTAAATCTTTTTTTGTTGTGATAAACATTATTTATATATATATTATATTTATTTTTTTTAAAGAAAACGGCCAAAAAAAATTTTTGAGGCCGAACCCTCTTAAAAAAGGCCAAATTTTGAGAATTTGGCCTTAAAAAGGCCAATATGGCAACCCTGGTTTCTATGACCCAAACTGCATGTATTTTGAAAATTTGACCAAAAACAGCGCTCCTGTGTTAACAACGGCCGAGGTCGGTCTGAAAATCCCCATCCAACGACGCCCAGGTCTCGTGTGCGCACCAAGTGTGCGGTCTCGTGTGCCGTCCCTGGAGACACCTGCAGGCAAGTATATCGTGACGACGCACGCTTTCAAACACGACAGACCCAACCACCGAGGTCTGTAGGAGAAACATCACTGCAACATGGGGTGGGGTGGTGGGCAAAGGGGGGCTGGTGTTTAGCATGCGTTTAAATGAATTACATTCTTATTTCTGAACATTGGTAGCACATGTTCCGATCATAATATAATAGCACATTATACTTTCTCACTAGTGGCGTAGCTAGGGATTCTGGAGCCCGCTTGACCTCGTTTGAGGGGCCCTGGATTTTGACATCATGACATGAGATAATGTACACTCCTTTGGGGCCCCTTCGAGTGGGGGCCCGGGGTGACTTTCGAATTTGGACCCCCTTCCTCCTCCCCTGGCTATGCCACTGTTCCTCACCAATGTTACTTTCAGAGGCGTCACTAGGGGGTTGCGGACCTCACCGGTTGACACCATTACAAGGAGTGAGAACAAAGTGTAAAATTATGTATGTTCCCGCTATTTGGCACTGGTGGAGTTCTATGGGGTGGTAAGTCGTGAAGGGGTGACACCATGACCTACCGCACTGGGTGACACCATGACCTACCGCACTGGGTGACACCATGCCCTACCGCACTGGGTGACACCATGACCTACCGCACTGGGTGACACCATGACCTACCGCACTGGGTGACACCTCTTGTTCCCTTTAAGCTGCGCGGCCGCACAGATATCTGACCGACGCCTTGCAGCAGTTTAGAATAACCGCACAGCAAATTTTTGTAAAATATTGCACCCAAAAATGGATGCTGAGCAACTTTGCACTCGAGTTTGTTTGTTGTTTTTTACTTTGCTCACGGACCAACGAACCTTAGAGGGAACATATTCCTCAATCCCCTTTGTATAACTTGAAATACAAAATACACAAACAAATTGTGCAATGAAAACAATCAATTTGAGCTTTATTTTAAAACTAACACGACAGTAGACGTTTCGGCTAATGCCTTCATCAGTACAATAACATAAAATAGGTACTTACATATATGTATTTCAATTATTAAAACATATTATATCATAAAATAATTTAAAATATTTGTGTAAAACTAAATGAAAGGAAAAACAAAAACAAACAAGGACACAGGATATAGGAAAAAGGAGGAAGTATCTCCTTTGGGTCTTGGAAATTTCCTTTATGGACTGCTACAATGTCGGCTTTTTATTATAGTAGCAGTGAACATTTTTCTACATAAACCCATCATCTCGAAATGGCTGGCGTCGAGATTGGCATCAATGGGCGCCAACATTGCTTATCTCCTATGCGTTAGAACCTTTACAAGGATATTGGTGCAAAAAGTTTAAGTGAAAACAATATGTGGCTGCAAAACTAAATAAAAAAGATACAGAAATTGATGAAATTATGATTGGTAACGACAGCGAGACTATTTTTATAGGTTGGGTTTTCGGGGTTCATTTGATTTATTCCATGCGACGTCTGGCAGAATAATCGACATCATTTATTGTTACACTGTGTTGTTGGGAAAGGGGGGGGGGAGGTTATAAAAATATATATCATAAAAATGTGCCTCGCCATATGCATATTGAAGTTTGACTTTTTTTTTAATGGGGCCAGAGGAGGGGGGGGCAAAAAATAAATGTTTCCCAGTCCCCATTGTGATTAGATTTGTTTTATTGTTACAATCATGTATGTTTATACAGAAGCCCATCATTATATATTAATGTCATTTCCTGATATCTGCACACAAAATAGTTCTTATATAAAGAATTAACTGAACGACTCGCATAGAAAATGCAGACGTACATTTGAACTGTAAAAACAGCATCATCAAGTGTGTTTTTAAATCCCTTATATTAACTTCGCGGCCGTCTCTCTCTGTCTGTCTCTCTCTCATCATCTCATGGGCTCGGCGGGCGGAAAAACAGAAGTCAAAAATGACCCACTTTCAATGATCCGATCGAACTGAAATTTGGCACACGGACCCGTCTTACCTAACAATGCATCGTATCAAAATTTCAGATCGATCGAACGTACCGTAATTAAATTAATGCATTTTTAGTTTATCCTTATATGAGGTATGTAATTTAAAATCACGATTTGTTATTGTTTTTTTGCCACGTGAAAGTTTGAGCATTGAGGCGACCCAACGAAACGACGGTGCGCTTTTGTTTACATTTTACGTGTCACTCTGAGCTCGGTCAAGCGAATCGGTGACCAGACTTTTCCCCTCTCCCCCTCCCACACACCCCTCCCCCACCCCTCCCCCCCACCCCTCCCCCTCCCCCCACCCCTCCCCCCTAGGGTTATGAAGCAAACTTGTGTTAAGACAGATTCAGTCTGTAAATGTTTGAAAATAATCAATACTGTTAGTTATGTCTCATATATAAGGGATTTATAGTCAAAAACTTTGTTTTTACGGGTTTATTTTTTAAATCCCTTATATTAACTTCACCGCCGTCTCTGTCTCTCTCTCTGTCTGTCTCTCTCTCATCATCTCATGGGCTCGGCGGGCGGAAAAACAGAAGTCAAAAATGACCCACTTCCAATGATCCGATCGAACTGAAATTTGGCACACGGACCCGTCTTACCTAACAATGCATCGTATCAAAATTTCAGATCGATCGAACGTACCGTAATTAAATTAATGCATTTTTAGTTTATCCTTATATGAGGTATGTAATTTAAAATCACGATTTGTTATTGTTTTTTTGCCACGTGAAAGTTTGAGCATTGAGGCGACCCAACGAAACGACGGTGCGCTTTTGTTTACATTTTACGTGTCACTCTGAGCTCGGTCAAGCGAATCGGTGACCAGACTTTTCCCCTCTCCCCCTCCCACCCACCCCTCCCCCCACCCACCCCTCCCCCCACCCCTCCCCCCCTAGGGTTATGAAGCAAACTTGTGTTAAGACAGATTCAGTCTGTAAATGTTTGAAAAATCAATACTGTTAGTTATGTCTCATATATAAGGGATTTATAGTCAAAAACTTTGTTTTTACGGGTTTTTTTTTAAATCCCTTATATTAACTTCACCGCCGTCTCTGTCTCTCTCTCTCTCTCTGTCTTGGGCTCGGCGGGCGGGCGGAAAAACAGAAGTCAAAAATGACCCACTTTCCATGATCCGATCGAACTGAAATTTGGCACACGGACCCGTCTAACCTAACAATGCATTGTATCAAAATTTCAGATCGATCGCACGTACCGTATTTAAATTAATGCATTTTTAGTTTATCCTTATATGAGGTATGTAATTTAAATTCACATTTGTTATTGTTTTTTTGCCACGTGAAATTTTGAGCTGACGCATTGAGGCGACCCAACGAAACGACGGGCGCTTTTGTTTACATTTTACGTGTCACTCTGAGCTTGGTCAAGCGAATCGGTGACCAGACTTTTCCCCTCTCCCCCCCACCCACCCACCCCTCCCCCCCACCCACCCCTCCCCCCCCACCCACCCCTCCCCCCCACTAGGGTTATGATGCAAAATTGAGTTAAGACAGATTCAGTCTGTAAATGTTTAAAAATGATCAATACTGTTAGTTATGTCTCATATATAAGGGATTTATAGTCAAAAACTTTGTTTTTACGGGGTACGAATTCCGCACTTGAACACACCGTCGACTGCCCAGCGTTTCATTTCCGGTCAGCTTTTATTTCTCTCCCCCCCCCCAAGCCAACAGCTCTCCGCTGGTCGTTGCCGTCACAGGAGCACCAGAAATTGCTGGGATGTTATTGATTCGCACCCGTCCCGATGACCATTTATATTTTGACCCGCCTGCCCCCACCCCCCTCCCAGACACTTATGTAAACTGTATACAATTAACATCCGGTGCCCAGCTATGGCGTCGAGTTACTCGGCGAGAATTTCAGCATCAGATTCGGTCTCGTCGCGTCTGTCCTCGGCCCACGTCTGCGTGAAATGAATTGTGAGGGTGATAAGTCTGCCCCCTACCCCCCCCCCTCCCACACACACACAAACCTAACACTTCCCCACCTACCACCGCCCCCCGTTCTGCTTGGGCGAGTTTCTCTGTTCACAATGATAATATAACGTTATCTTATCTTATCTGTTTACAGACGCTCCTTCTATACAGAAGATTATTGCGTCCTACGCTTATCTATGTTAGGAGTCTACCAGAGGGCTGGGGAGAAAGGAATGCTGTTGGGTTTGAGAGTGAGGAAAGTTTTGATGTAATGCACACAGGCTAAGCGTTTCTTTAAAAATGTATTTGTGTTTTTAGTTTGTTCGATGAGGAAGGCGTCTTGCCGCTGCGTGCGTTGCTTTTGTTGTGTCTTTTCTAAAAGCCCCCCCCCTTTCTCTGTTGAAGTGAAGACGACCCGAATGAAAAGTGGCCGTCCAGATTTGGGTGTTGAGAAAGGAGATGGGGAAACTGAAAACTTGGCGGGTTGGAATGCATTATTGTTTCATGTCGGTTTTGCTGTCATAGCAATCCACACTGTTTTGACTTCAAAGTTAATGATTTAAATGTTAGAAAGATTTTCAAGGAAAGGTATTTGGATTTTTAAAAAACCTGATATTTTACACTATTATTTACCAGATTTGTTGAGGAAAACATTATTCAAAATTTGTTACAAATTTGGGGTTGACATTTATTACATAAAAATAATTAAATTTGATATTAGAGTGTTTTGTTGTGGTAATTGAAGCGGTTCAAATTGAAGATAATACGATGAGAATTTCATAATTTTCTCAATATATATTTTTAAAAATATAAAATAAAGGGAAAATTATATTAATGGTTGGGGAGAAATGACTTTCTGATAAATTTTAGTTTTTCATGTATGCCTTATGATATTATTATGATATTCCAAAATGATCTAAGATTAACGTGAATAGATTGACATTTTTTTTCTTCCGCGGTCTGCACATGCGGGCTAATTTCAACCAAGCCATCACGTTTCTCGTTATCTTTTTAAACTCTCTGCCCTGATACTATTTCTTGGGTTTAGCATTATGTTGATATGTGCCAGAAACACGCATCGTTTCTGAGACTAAGCAGATATGTGACCGATAGCTCATCCTATATCCTTGACCGAAGCCCTCCAATTGTGTGATATACATTTCTATGGATGGCATTTCTATTTAAATCATCCTTGTTTTCTTAACGCCTCATGACTTTTAATTTAACTTTGTCAGACATAAGGTATTATCCAATTCTTTGGTCTCCAATTCATGCTTATATATTAAATAACTTTGACTTTGAACTTAACATTCGCTGATAAAAAGTAGATTTTGGGAGCCTTTATTATTCAGTTCGTGCTTATGCATTAAATACTTCTGAATGTCACTGTACTAACGCTCCTGAGCTAGAGCTAAAATACTTGTTCGTTGTATTTTTATATAAACTGGTTTCTTTATCTTCTAATCTCATCTGTTACAGATGCTCCTTCTGTACAGAAGATAACGCGTCATACGCTTTGTCCCATGTTATGTGTTATTTTCTCAAGCCGTATTATAACGATGTCACGATCCTTCGTTAGTGACTACTTCATCCTCAAAATGACGTAGGACTCCGTCACGTTTGTGCAGACAAGTTTCGTACTTTATGATCTAATAATACACCGTTAAAAAAATACTGCACTGTAATATACATAAATCAAAGCTTCTTTTCGCCTCTGGCGTGGTTGTCATGTGGTGCTGCTGCTATTTATTGCCATGACTATTCAGATATAAGTCCAACGATCGCCTTGTTATCGTTGCCCTAATGGATGCTGACACTTTAGTCACCGCGAACACAAATGCCACCACCCGCTGTAAGTCCCCAAAGACTACTCGTCGTCCCTCCCCCCCTCCGTCAACATTTATTGGTGCTGCTGACCTTGCCTGCCCTTTCTAACACCCTGAGATCATATACGTCACGATGTCCAGTTCACGTCCATTTGTTTTTTTTTATCCTTGTGTCTGGGGATGATTTTCTTTGACATAATTTCGCCTCGTTATACAACTACTGCTGTTTCTTTTGTTCACTCGCCTGTACCGGTGGTGTAAACCTTTCATTTCGTTTGTTACAAATAGAAGAAATATCCAGTTTATGTGTCCAGTTTAACGTATAATTTGTTTAGCTATAGTGGAGATCCAACTATGGCCGTGAAGTTGCCCCTACTGCACACTACTGTATTCAAAAGCTCCTAATCAATATCGAAAAAAACATTATGGAGTTCATTATTTATTTTTTATTATTTTGTCGTCTGTGTAAATCTCAGCTTTGCTTTTAGGTTTTGTAAGCACCTCTATAGTACCCAATTTGGTCATTTCCTGGCCCATTTTTATGAAATATAACCAAACAGCAAAGAAAATTACTAAACACGGGATAATTGTTAAATACTTGTGTTCTTGTCGGTGGATTTTAACCCTTAATTTGTAAGATCATTTGCTTTAAAGTAACCCTTGAATAAAGGTAATACAATTGTGTGCAGAAAATTTCAATGATTCGTTGTTGTTGTTTTTAATTTGTTTGCACAAAAACATACAGCTAATACGTTAAAAAGTTCCCTTGTGAACAAATTTCCGAAACCATTCCTCGATAAGAGTTTTGAATATTTAAATGACTTATGCTATATTATAGTTACATTGTATTTCATGAGTAAACGTGCGTGCATTGAAATTCTCTCTTTGCTATATTAACTATTAAGTATTAAATAGCCAGCAGCTATACTATGTGTATTTTATTTCTAAAATAATGAGCCATGAATGCATATTGAAACATACACAACAAAAGCACATGTAAAATCTGAAGATCAAATATCGAGGCTTAAGCTTCGGTTCATCATCATCATTTGTCCTTTGAGTTCC
Organism: Ampullaceana balthica; assembly: GCA_944989445.1. Lineage (NCBI taxonomy): Eukaryota > Metazoa > Mollusca > Gastropoda > Lymnaeidae > Ampullaceana > Ampullaceana balthica. Next base: position 803,714 of record CALYLW010000264.1, on the reverse strand, counting down.
TTGTGGAACATAGGGCCTCTGTCAAAAATCGCCACTCTACACGGTCCCTTGCCAGTCGCTTCAATTCTTCCCAGCTCTTTCCAGTCCTTCCAGCCTCGTCCAACATGCTCCGTCTCCATGTACGCTTGGGTTTTCCTCGTTGTCGTTTGCCCTGGGGGTTCCAATCTAAGGCCTGCCTAGCCTGCTGTTATCTTTCCTAAGAGTGTGTCCAATCCATCTCTACTTTCATTACATGATTTGTTGTTCTACTGTTCTTTGTCCACACCTCTCCCACAGCTTGGAGCTTTCGACCTTGTCGAACCATTTTATTTGCAGAATATTTCTGAGGCAACTGTTAACAAAGGTCTGGAGTCTACTTTTTTGCTGTCTCTGTTTCGGTTAGGCTCTGACTTGAGTGTTCTTAGTCATCAACCGAATCCAGTGGCAGCAATGTTACATGAATTAATGATTGGATAGAACACGAAACAAATGTCAACCTGTGGCCTTTACGGTGTGCAATATTCATATCAATGGATACGTCGTGTGTTGTGTTTAGTTGCAAAACGCGCCGCAGAAAAAAATGGCGCATAATACAACCCCAGAAGTTTTCCACAGCTGCGCTGCTTAAACCGGGCGGGTCTATTGGATTAGTTTTAATAAATAACCATATCGTTTATTCTTTCCATCCGCCTCTGTCGCCACTCTTTCCATCCGCCTCTGTCGCCACTCTTTCCATCCGCCTCTGTCGCCACTCTTTCCATCCGCCTCTGTCGCCACTCTTTTCTGGAAACAATAGTGTAGCTTAGGTTACGTTGGCGCCCCCTTCCCCCCCCCACAAATAACTGTCGAGAACGATCCTCTTATGCTCTTTTTACAAGAGGACCTTGGCCGATGGTGTTTTTAGCCACCTCTTTAACCCCCCCCCCTCCCCACACACACAAAAGCGTATCTTGTTCTTACCCCGTCTGTTTAGTACATTTCGTTGAAACAGTCTCTAGCTAAACTACAAAGCTTACACGATATTTCAGGAGTAATTTTTTTTTGATGAATGTTTAAATGTTTCGCTTCGCTTAAAATTCCAATAAGACATGGTTGCCTTTAAACTTTAAATGCAACCGGTTAGTGAGGAGATTAAATTATCACATAGTTCCAAGCTTGTATTTTCAAGGGTATTTTATCCCATGCAGTGAACTTCCATTCTATAAGCAACATGATACTTCCGCCATGTTCATGTTTTTTTAAAAATCCTTTATATTAACTCAGGGGCGCCCGCAGCGTGACGCACTGGTCGCACGTGCGTCCACTAAAAATTACAAAATTAATATTTGTTTTTAAAAGTCAATTTGCGCCTTACCGCTGCACCACGGAGCTCAATTATTAAATTAAATATTAAAAGCAAATAGCAAAATGAAAAATATCAAATTTAAGAGTTCCCCTCACCCCTGACTTGTGAGAATGTGAGTTACCGTTAGAAACTTTTTTAAAATATCTTTGCAACTACCGGGTATTTAGTATTTATTACTTTTACATCTCTATTGTAAGACGTGCGCATATCCCGGGCGGCCATATATTTTTACGCTCAAGTCATTCTTCAGTAGTCTACTCATGGCCGTACGCAGGGGGGGGGGTTCGTACGTTCGAACGAACCCCTTTTTGCGAATGTGTGCCCTTTTTTATAAAAAAAAATCTTGACATTATTGAGAGATTTGGGGATCCCACTACAGAATATGAGGGGCCAGTGTTATGATGGCGCTGCATCTATATCGGGCACTGTCTCAGGAGTTCAAGCGCGTATTCTGCGAGAGGCCCCTTTGGGGGTATACACACACTGCAGCAACCACGCTTTAAACCTAATGATCACGCAGTGCAGGCTTCCCTATGTGCGTAACATGATTGAAAATTTAAAAGAAACCTGCATGTTTTTTTAACAACAGCCTAAAGCGTGAAGCCTTGTTGAAAAACGTCATACAAACAAGTATTTGACAGTGCTAAACGGAAGGTACTTACAGATTTGTACAAAACAAGATGGGTTGAGCGCCACGAAGCTTACAAACACTTCTATTAATCGTATGTTTACATTGTTCACTCTTGAGATAATTTCACTGCCACGATGAAAACACAACGACCAAGGATTTGATCCAATTTTGACTACACATGGTGATTGGGACACGGACAGTAAGTCTCGAGCAACTTCTTCATACCAAGTGTAACTTCACATTTATTGTGACGTTTGTTGTAACGTACAAACTGTTTTCTAGGCTGGAAGGAATAACAGTCGTACTTCAGAAAGAAGCGATTGACATAATTCAGGCTATGTCATTTATCGAAAACGTCAAGCAAGAGTATAGAGAGATTAGAACAAATGTAGATTCTTATTTTCAAAACACTTATGATTATATCATTATCATGGCGCAGTCTGAAGGAGTTAAAGCTTCAATGTCCAGAAATGCTAAGCAGCAAATCTACCGAAGCAATGTGTGCGTAGAAATGCCAATGCAATATTATCTGCGGAACTTAATTAATTCATTTCTGGAGCACATCATTGCTGAACTAGATATGCGGTTCTCTGGCTTAACCAGGACATCCTCACAACTGTTAGCTCTTGTGCCAAGTCCTGTTGGAAATTGTATGTATGAAGATCTGAAAGGCGATGTGGATTTATATGAGCAAGATCTGCCTTCACCAGAAGTGCTGCCCGAAGAGTTTACCGGGTGGACATTGAGGAAGCCAATGGGAAGAGTAAAAGCTACCCAAAAAATTGGACGGAAGCTATAAAACATTGCAATGAATCGATGTATCAAAATATTTATTGCTTACTGAAAATCGAGTGTGTGATTCCTGTGACTTCCTTCGCGTGTGAGCGAAGGTTCAGTGCACTCAGACGTTTGCACAATTACATGAGATGTTAAATGTTGCAGGAGAGACAATATCAACGAAAACGGTGTTTTACATATATTTGTAAACAAAAACCCAAGAAGATGTTTTAAAATAAATCTCATAGCATCGTGGTCTTCCGCCTTGTCAGTTCTGTACCATAATGTATGTAATTCAAATTCTTTAGCGCTTGCGCCTGCAGATTTCATTATTAACAAGAAAAGAAATGAATGATCGAGTACTTACATTTTTAAATAAAATACTAGTTTGGAAGCTATTATTTACAGTATTAATTATTTATTGCATGAAAACCTACTTTTTTTTGGTCACTTTATGCACTGAATTTTTTTATTTTTGATGAAAACGAGGCAAAAAAAGAAGAGAAGTTTAATCAACGCCCTCAATAATTCATAGGTACAAAATTATTGATTAAACATTCTCATCCAAATTTGAAGTCATAGCACCATATATTGTAGGTACAGTCAAAAATCTCATGTGGGAACAGCAGAATACGTCCCCTGTCGATCACATACATTAAACTTAGCTATTGAGAACACTTGCAGTGAGAGCGCTGTTAGAAATATGTACAACACGGTCAGTGAAGCTGTTAACTTTATTACAGCATCTGCCAAGCGTCTAAATATATATACAAACTCAAGCCATGGTGAAGATTCAACACGACTTAAGAAATTATGTGCTACAAGGTGGACTCGACATGAAGAAACATTACAAAGGTTTAAAGAGAACATTTGTATTATACTTGAAACTCTGGCCGGTTTGACTAAAGATCATGATAAGTTTTGACTCAAGATCATGATCGTCAAACATCTGTCAAAGCAAACTGTCTCCAATTATCAATCCAGAATTTTCAGTTCATATATACGCTTGTCGTTGTTCATCACTACTTGCGCTACACGAAACCGATTTCCTACTCATTGCAGTCTGTGGATCAGAATTTAGTTCGTGCCTCCAGTGAGTGCAAGGAGTTGATCGACCTTCTGTAATTGAAACGGAGCAATGACGATTCATGCAATTCATTGTTTGACGAGGCCTCCAAGTTAGCACAGAAATTGAATGTTGAGGTCAAAGCACCAAGAGTTACTGCTAGACTACAGTACAGATCAAATGCACAGGGACCGACAAATTCGGTGCAAGATTACTTCAGAATAAATGTTCACATTTCCTTTTTGGATCACCTAATAACAGAACTTCAAGACCGCATTTGTGCATCATCAGGACGTTTGACAGCAGAAATGCTTATGCCGCAACATATATCCAGTCTGACTAAGGATGACTTGGATAAAATTCGGGAAGCTTATGCCGCATTCATTAATTCAGATGATCTTGATGTAGAGATTGAGAGGTGGAAGTTCAAACTTTCTGCGCGTGAAGGAGAAGTCAGCAACACTGCCGTGTCTTTGCAAGACTGTTTTTTACTCACGAAGGATTTATACCCAAATTTGGACACTGTTTTTCATGTACTTTTAACGATGCCTGTTACATCTGCCACAGCTGAACGCAGCTTCTCGGCGCTCCGCCGTCTCAAGAGTTATATGCGTTCAACAATGGGATCAGAACGATTATCAGCTCTGGCGCTGCTGCATGTTCACACCGACATATTTCCTGACGTCACTAAAGTCATAAAAGACTTCGATGCCACAGGACATCGTAGAATTGTGTTTGCCTTTGACAATGATGACTGATTTGCCAAGCAAAATGTTTACTTATATGACGGTAAATATACTTAGGCTAGATTATGTTTGTAGCCCGTTCTTTGCCTGAAATGTTTGAAATATTGTTGAAATAGAAAAAATGATTAAAATATGCCTGTTTTGCTTTATGTTTTGCTGGAGTACTTTTGCTAATATGAGACATATGAGTCATGGCATGTGGTGACATTTATTTGGTAGTGTATGATTAAGAAGGGCTGATCAATGACGATAGGAGATGGGAAGGTGTGCGTCAATTTTTTTCAAGGCTTTGGGCTCCCCTGTATTAACTCGTGGTGTCTGCGGCCGCCCGCGCTTGCTTGTCGCCAAAACTTTTGATCGATTTTTAACCCACTTGCTCGTAAGCTAGCGAGCTAAAATTTTGCAGGCAGTTTCGTACCGATAATAAAAACAATGTATAAAAATTTCAGATCGATCGCATGTACCGTAATTAAATTATTGATTTTTTAAGATTATTTTATTTATTCCTATGTATCATGCTATTTTTTGAGATAGAGCGTCGCGGTGCGTATTATATTGAACAACCTTTCTGTCGCGCAATAAGGTGCGTATTTTATTGACAACTCTTTTTATAAACATATTCCTGATCGGTGCGCATTATATTAAACATGTTTTACGAAACAACTGCAATTTTGTATTTCTGGATGGTCTGGCGCTGCGTATTATAATGAACATTCTTTTAGTTACGTCTGGTACATTAAGGATTTATAATGAAAAACTTGGTTTTTTACAGGTTTTTTTTTGTGTTTTTTTTTATTTTGAAGGTTTCTGACTGTTTCGTCGCCGATATAGAACTCAAAGTAGTTTTAATATTTATTTGTTTTGTAAAATGCAACAGTTAAATTTAACACTTGAATTCAAGGAAGTTAGTTTTGTAAATCTAATATTGAATTATCATAATCTTTTCGTCAAAAGAGAGAAAAGTTGCCTAACTCAGACTTTTAACATTTTTGTTTTCTTTTTCATCCCTTGCTATAGTACTCCATCCTCTCTTACAGGTGGTGTTGGTCAGATGGAACGAGCCTTACCAGAAACTGGCCACCTGCGACAGTCGAGGGGTGATATTTGTGTGGATAAAACACGAGGGACGGTGGTCGATTGAGCTGATCAATGACAGGAACAGCCAGGTAAGGCGATATCTACAACAGGTTTATGGGTCTCACTGCGATATCTTCACACTTATTTATTGAACTGGGGGAGAGGGTGGTGGTGGGATATGGATGCAGTCTGAACAGGAAACCGCATCGAAAATATATGTGCGTTTCTACGACAAATACGCAGATTTCACAACCGGTTGGCCTCTGATTTAGTGGGAGCGTGGCATGTGATATCTGCCAGCCACAGAGCCATAAAGCGTGGCATGTGATATATGCCAGCCATAGATCTATAAAGCGTGGCATGTGATATTTGCCAGCCACCGATCTATAAAGCGTGGCATGTGATATCTGCCAGCCACCGATCTATAAAGCGTGGCATGTGATATCTGCCAAGCCACAGATCTATAAAGCGTGGCATGTGATATCTGCCAAGCCACAGATCTATAAAGCGTGACATATGATATCTGCCAGCCACAGATCTATAAAGGGTGACATGTGATATCTGCCAAGCCACAGATCTACAAAGCGTGGCATGTGATATCTGCCAACCACAGATCTATAAAGCGTGGCATGTGATATCTGCCAGCCACAGATCTATAAAGCGTGGCATGTGATACATGCCAGCCACAGATCTATAAAGCGTGGCATGTGATATCTGGCAGCCACAGATCTATAAAGCTTGGCATGTGATATCTGCCAGCCACAGATCTATAAAGCGTGGCATATGATATCTGCCAGCCACAGATCTGTAAAGCGTGGCATGTGATATCTGCCAGCCACATATCTATAAAGCGTGGCATGTGATATCTGCCATGCCACAGATCTATAAAGCGTGGCGTGTGATATCTTCCAGCCACAGATCTATAAAGCGTGGTATGTGATATCTGCCAGCCACAGATCTATAAAGCGTGGCATGTGATATCTGCCAAGCCACAGATTTATAAAGCGTGGCATGTGATATCTGCCAGCCACAGATCTATAAAGCGTGTCATGTGATATCTGCCAGCCATAGATCTATAAAGCGTGGCATGTGATATCTGCCAGCCACAGATCTATAAAGCGTGGCATGTGATATCTGCCAGCCACAGATCTATAAAGCGTGGCATGTGATATCTGCCAAGCCACAGATCTATAAAGCGTGGCATGTGATATCTGCCAGCCACAGATCTATAAAGCGTGGCATGTGATATCTGCCAAGCCACAGATCTATAAAGCGTGGCATGTGATATCTGCCAGCCACAGATCTATAAAGCGTGGCATGTGATATCTGCCAGCCACAGATCTATAAAGCGTGGCATGTGATATCTGCCAGCCACAGATCTATAAAGCGTGGCATGTGATATCTGCCAGCCAAAGATCTATAAAGCGTGGCATGTGATATCTGCCAGCCACAGATCTATAAAATACACAAATGACCACAGTCATGGGAAGCAACAAATCTGGGTCTAGCGTCTACACAAGGAAGGTCAAGGTGATGTGTTCCCAATGCCACGAAGAATCTTCTCAGTAGCTTGAGAGCGCAACCCATCATGTAAAACAGTGCCCCACATTATTTAAATTAAATTGACATTACATTTTACTTACTAAACCATGGAGAATAATTTAGTAGTGATACGACAACAAAATAATATCAACGAAAACAGGAAAGATGGGCACAAAAACTTTATATATTTTTATACATCCCTCTTAGTGTAATATTAAATAGTGTGCTGTGAAACACCGCCTTGAGCATGAAATCGCACTGTATAAATGTACAAACAAACAAAAACAACCCTGAAAATCCAAGTTGCTTTCTATCTTTTCCTTTTGTGTGTGCGTTCTGCTTGGTGAACAAGGGCCATCACTCTCGTCTTATCACATCTCATTTATATTTTTCAATTACATTTCGCACTTGTTGGCATAAAGTCCAGTTTTTATTATCACGGGGAACAAACATGCTCAATACACTTTTTACAAATATTTTACGCCCACCCCTTTTCTATTTTCACTTACGTTTTTTATTTCATGAAAAAACTGGATGCGAAATTGACACGGATCAAATTTAATTCGATTCACGTTATTAACTGTCCCGCGGATGGCTTAAAAATTAAAAATAAAATATGCGCCTATTTTTTTTAAAAAATATAAATAAAAAATCTCCTTCTAGAAATCAATGAGTTGTCCACATAAATGTAAATCCGCAATTTAAGCTTTTTTTTTCTCCCTGCGTGTTTTATATGCATCGGATACACTCAGTGGCACGTGGTCATGCGCACAGATGAATAGATCTTGTTGGCTGATGCAAAGGGGTGGAGGGGGGTCGTGGAGTAGGGCAGCACCGCGTGAAGCCCTCACAGGGGACCCTCTATAGAATATTTAATTACTATACACGTATTACAGAGTTGCTGGAGTCGGTTTCATAACATTTGTTATTTAAACATTCAAATTTATAGTTACACCGGCGTATCATAGGACAGCGGCGTAGTGAATGAGGGGGGGGGGAGGGGGCGAAGGGCTTGTCGCCCCGGGCGCAGAATCGCAGGGGGCTGCGAAAATGAGATGAGAACCGGCACGATCATCTCCTCTCTCATGACTCCTCCAAAAGAAAGTTAGAAACGAACCACTGTATCGGCATCTATGTCATTAAATAAAGGCTTACAGCTTCAGGCTTCATATCCATTCTTTTCAACGTCCATTCATAGGATGCTCTTAGGGAAACTTTGCCAATTAAAGTAAAACGAGTTTATGAACCAAGATGGAATTGGAAACCGCAAAAAGCTCTTCGCGAACTTGCTGAGCATAACAAAGAACAAATAGAAGCCACGGAAGAGATTAAAGATGGAGAAGAAAAGTAGTAATCATCGAGGGTTACGCAGAAATCCTTTTGCCTGGATCATGACGTATATATATTTTTTTCTCATTTTTGCATTTGTGGAGTCCATAACTATAATCGGAGTAAGTAATGCATAAATCCAACTGCAGCAGCAAAGACCAATGTATGCTAAGGATTTTTTGTTGTTGGTCAACCTGTATTTTTTAAAGGCACAATATGCACCATTTTGTACAATATGCACCATGTTGTACACTAAGCACCATTTTGTACAATAAGCACCATGTTGTACAATATGCACCATGTTGTACAATATGCACCATGTTGTAAAATATGCACCATGTTGTACAATAAGCACCATGTACAATAAGCACCATTTTTTACAATATGCACCATGTTGTACAATATGCACCATGTTGTACACTAAGCACCATTTTGTACAATATGCACCATGTTGTACACTAAGCACCATGTTGTACACTAAGCACCATGTTGTACAATATGCACCATGTTGTACAATATGCACCATGTTGTACAAGACCTGAATGCCTGAAGAAACCGCCAAGCAGAACGTGATGAAAAAATGCACACTAGCCCACCACGGAGCTCTGGAACAAGTACACTCAAAGTCAGGGCGCTCGCAACTCCGGGGTATTGTAAGATCGGTTAATTATTACGGCATTCCCGTCCAGTCCCTTGCCAGCAAGACTGTCCTGGAAAAGCTTGGTAGAATCCAGAAACAGGTCCTGAGATTTGAAAGTGGCACTCCTAGAACCACACCCTCAGCCACCGTGGATGTCTTTGCAAACGTAGAGCCGCTTTCAACAAGGGTGGGAGATGGATAATTTTATCAATCACAGGAATAGAGTGCTACTAAGACAGGGTGATTTTTCCCCATATTAAATGGCGGGGGGGGGGTTGATGAGCTCATTTCTAGCTTTCCTAAAACTGAAAATGATGGACTGGACATAATGTTAGACCCGCCTCAAGAGGATCAGATAATCATGCCGCAATATCCTGAAATATATATATATGGATATGTCTAAACGGGAATGTAAAGAAAGTTCGCGAAAGCTCTTTAATGATGGTTCTACATCGTTCACTTAAGTTTTCTTTATCAACTCTCTATTTATCTATCTTATATATTACAGACGTCTCATCTGTAAGTATTATTATAAGTCATAACGTCATACGTTTATCCATTGTTTGAGTCTTGCTTTTTTTCATGAAAGTTTTTAATGTGGTGGTTTTTCTGGTTGGTTCAGGGAACCCAATTCACACCCGAATACCAGACGGGAAGAAGGAGAATTTTCAGTGATACAACACGTATAATTTCGATGCTGGTATTCATGAGGAATTTACTCTTACACAGCACTCGCACCCGACAGCTTAACTCTTGACTCTAGACCAAAGTGGTGATCAATGTAGACGCCAGGGTAAGGCTTACTTGAAGTATTCAAGTCAACAACCACTTTTCAAATCTAAACAATATGTTATTTCAGTACAATGCATTTAGTTGACAAAGGTTCAAGAAGAAAGTTACAAGATTCGCCCCCGTATTACTTCGCAAACCAAAAACAAAAAGCTGGTCAGTAGGGAATGAGTGTTTTCATGCAGATCTAAAGATCAGATCATCGGCTGTCGAGGAAGAATTGAGGGAGTGTCTGCGACTGTTTACTCTAACTCTAATAGTAAAAAAATAATCCGTTTTCGATGTGAATTTATCTAAACGTAAAATTTAGTGGGTAATACCAAAGCCTACAATGTATCTAAGCGTAGAAAAGATTTGTCATTATTTGAACATTTGATGGTCATAGCTGCTGTAGACTTGTTAGAATCTCTTCCAATGCTCATATTAAGCTTGCCATCATTTCTCACGATCAAACAGAAATTTGCGACCTACAACGGAACAGTACAAGATCGCTTGTTTAAGGCGGTGAGTGGACATCTTTATGAAATGACTGTCTGTCTTTATTTGCTCATTTAAACACCAGTGAGTACAGCTTTACAGCAAAGCACGATGATTAGTTAAATGGTAATCTGGTTTCAGTATTACGCTCTGTTTGCTAAATTCTTTACAAACTATTATTTTACTTGTTTTTTGTTTTAATGTTCTGTGAGATTTTGTTTAATAATTATTGGTCCAGGCCCTGGGGCCGAAAAAAAAAGTTTTGGGATATTGGGATTATCATGAGTCACCAGACTGGAGCACACAATTCTTGGTGACGCCTCTGTGCCAACGTTCAGTTCAGCCATAAAATTTCTTTGCAAAGTGGTGGTTATAGAGAGACGGGGTAATAAAAAAAAAGAAGTGCTTGGGAGAAATTGGGGATTTAAGGGTTTTCTCTGAAGGCAGAGAAAAGACAGCGATCTGATTTTCTGGCTTCAAGTGGCTTTAAGATGCAGCCAATGTTATTTTTTTCCCTCAAGAATCTTCAAAAGGTGTGTTGTGATAGGATCTGTTCCCTTCTATCATTGCCGTTCATTACGGGAATGGAAATATCATGTAGGGCAGTGCTTCTCAAAGTTGTGGTCCGCGGACCGGTGCCGGTCCGTGGGCCATCCGCTGCCGGTCCGCAGATGTTCTCAAAAAAAGGACAGAAAAAATTGTCAGTGCAGGGAAAATAGTGCACCGGTCCCTGGTGCAATGGAAAAAATTCCTGCCGGTCCGAAATACTAAAAAGTTTGAGAAGCACTGATGTAGGGGACGATCTGATCATTATTTTAGTTGATGCGATATTGTCAAGGCAACACTTTGACTTTGTCGGGCAAAAAAAAAGTATAGAAAATTAACGACTGATCGGTACCGCATATAAAATGTATGTATAAAATATTGTTTCTTTTCTTTTTAAATCCCTTATATTAACTTCACCGCCGTCTCTCTCTGTCTCTCTGTCTGTCGTCATCTCATGGGCGGGCGGAAAAACAAAAGTCGAAAATGACCCACTTCCCGTGATCCGATCGAGCTGTAATTTGGCACACGGACCCGTCTGACCTAACAATGCATCGTATCAAAATTTCAGATCGATCGAACGTACCGTAATTAAATTAATGCATGTTTAGTTTATCTATATGAACTATATGTAGAGGTCGCTATCGTTTACATTTAACGGGTCACTTCACTTCAGGCCAGCCACCGGTGTGAACACATCTCGTGCTTAAACCAGGTAAACAGGCGTGCTTTTGTTTACATTTGGCGTGTCACGGTGAGCTCGGCCCAGCGATCGATGACAAGACCATTCTCCTCTCCCACCCCCCCCCTTTTTAAATCCCTTATATTAACTTCACCGCCGTCTCTGTCTCTCTGTCTCTCTCTCTCTCTCTCTCTGTCTGTTTGCGTCATCTCATGGGCGGGCGGAAAAACAAAAGTCGAAAATGACCGACTTCCCGTGATTTGATCGAGCTGAAATTTGGCACACGGACCCGTCTAACCTAACAATGCATCGTATCAAAATTTCAGATCGATCGAACGTACCGCAATTAAATTAATGCATTTTTCGTTTATCCTTATATGAGATATGTAATTCAAATTCACGGTTTGTTATTGTTTTTTTCCCACGTGGGAAATTTTGAGTTGACGCTTTGAGGCGACCCGTCGAAGCGCCGGGGCACTTTTGTTTACATTTTACGTGTCACGCTGAGCTCGGTCAAGCGAATCGGTGACCAGACTTTTCCCCTCTCACAGGGTTATGAAGCAAACTTGAGTTAAGACAGATTCAGTCTGTAAATGTTTGAAAATAATCAATACTGTTAGTTATGTCTCATATATAAGGGATTTATAGTCAAAAACTTTGTTTTTACGGGTTTGTTTTATTACTAGTCTTATATTAGCTTGCTTTGTAAGTTTAATCGGAACCGTCCGTCCAACGATTTGTTTATAATTTTTTCACGTGCCTAGTTCACGCGTTGACGCCGACCGTCACTGTTCACACCCCCTACCGTCACTGCGCCCAGGGGAGATAAAAACCAGGGGAGATAATTCTGTTTCAGTCTGTAAATGTCGCGCTTGAACATAATCACTACTTTTAGTTATGTCTCATATATAAGGGATTATAGTCAAAAGGTAAGCTGGCTTTGCACTTACTGTAAAATGCGTAGACTAAAAAGTAGAAAATTAGTGCATTTTTAATATAAGACTAGTTTTTAAAAAGTGTTTTTAAGGTTAATTAAATTTGACCACAACGCTCATGCATTCCGGCAACGAGAGTATCGCTTACTGTACCATGTTGGTACGAGAGTATCGCTCACTGTACCATGTTGGTACGAGAGTATCGCTCACTGTACCATGTTGGTACGAGAGTATCGCTCACTGTACCATGTTGGTACGAGAGTATCGCTCACTGTACCATGTTGGTACGAGAGTATCGCTCACTGTACCATGTTGGTACGAGAGTATCGCTCACTGTACCATGTTGGTACGAGAGTATCGCTCACTGTACCATGTTGGTACGAGAGTATCGCTCACTGTACCATGTTGGTGACTGTCGATCTTTGCCATTCTCGGTGGTTTCCCCGTGGATCAAGGTGGCGTCAGTTTCAACGAATGAGAGGGAAATATCTGATGTGTATTGATACGGATACTTAACAGTTGTGAATAGACTCAGGTGAAAAAACGCCAAGATAGCTCATGAATTAATGATTTCTAAACGATCGTTAATTGTGAATGTTTATTGCAAATGAGTCACGAAAAAGGAATTTCTGAACAACTGTGAGGTACTGAAAATATGATATGTGAAAATTTGGACTTATTATTATTATTATCGATTGAGGAAAAAAGTCTTAAAAAATGAAAGAACAACAGTTGAATGGTAGACTCGCGTATTACTTAAGATGAGTTTTGCCCTTGATTCATATACCCATTACCCATGTGTTATCTGAAACTGTGTTATATAAAAAAAACAGATATTGTTACCCTAAACACAGTGTTACACTCAACATCTTGACATTGCTTTACTAGAAATACATTTTGCAACTACTTAAGAAGACAATAAGTGAACTCAACCGACTCTAGAAAAATGACACATGTTGTGTCTCTCGTACCCGTTAACTTGTCAAACGCTGTGTCCACCGGACCTGCACATGGCTTAAGCCTGTTTGGCAGCTGCTTCAACTGATTGAATGACTTGAGCATCTCGTTGTGGCCGTCATCAAGGTAGCCAGGAAATAAAATATTTTTAAAATCTTTTTTTAAAAGGACACGCTTTTATTTACATATAGAAAGTGCACTAAAAAGAAGAAAATAAAAATGTTCAATCCGTGAACCTATCCTATCGACTGCACAGAAAAGCGTGGGGCGCCCATCACAACTCATTTCTTATTGCAACTACTCTTTTGCATATAGATAAATTTTTCTAATTAATATGATAGTAGCATGTATATGATCAAAGTTGTGAAACTTTAAATGTTTATTAATATTCATATAAATTTGTATTTATGTTTCGCAGCTTTGTACATGATTGCGAGTTGTGATGAGGGCCCCACGCTTTTATGTGCAGTCGATAGGTTCACGGATTGAAAATTTTTATTTTCTTCTTTTTAGTGCACTTTCTATATGTAAATAAAAGCGTGTCCTTTTAAAAAAAGATTTTTTTAATATTTTATTTTCTACTTTTTAGTAACACAATTTTTTAATCAATTTTTTGACATAATCAACTCAATTTAATTAGTCAAACTTCGTTGTCTATAACTTAAATGTGATAGTGGTAAAAAGATAGATTATTAATTACAAATTTATGTATTTAAAAAATAACAGTTTCCCGCAACTGAAAATTGAACCCAGTACCTCCAGGTCGAAAATCCATTAAGCTAACAATTGGGCCAACTAGGCTACACAAATACCAGTTGTTCCTCTTGTATTATCATGTCAATTTAGATTTAGTTTCGAATTACTGAGCTGTTTAACACTTGGAATGTCGTCATCCATGGCTGGTTGTGAACTCCGGTGACATTCACGTGAAAGTCAAGAATAGCACGGATACAGATTATATATAAAGATAAACGTAAAAATGCATTTATTTAATTACGGTACATTCGATCGATCTGAAATTTTGATACAATGTATTGTCATCCAAGATCTATCTGTGGTAAAATTTTGAGATCTCTAGGACCATCAGAAGTGGTTTAATTTTACGTTACAAGATTTGACGGATACAACATACAAACAGTGTGAGTTAAATAAAAGCTTGTAACTTGTAATAAAAAGGGGGGGGGTGGCCGATATGGGTTTAGGATTGAAAGAGGGTCTGCCTCAAAATTCCCTGCGTTTAACGTGGAAATGGCAGTTAGGGTTTGTTTTCCCCCCAAGAAGCCAATAACAATGTGTCTATTTTCTCCTTGCCCGGAGCTTAAGGCCATCAAAGGTTGAATCCCATTACGTTGCATCCGGTTCTGCTCTTGGTGTAGCCTCCGCTTTGATTATGTGTCTCTGGGAATGTGAATTTTTGTGTGTATTTGTTTTGATATGGTGTGTCCATGTGTTAACTGGTGGCTGTGGGGTGGGTAAAAGGTATTAATGTACGTGCTGTTAAACTATCATTGTTTAAGTGCTTGTAATATATCATATAGAATATGACTGCGATAAAGCTTAAATAAAATACAAAATACACAAACGAATTGTGTAATGGAAGCAATAAATTTGAGCTTTGTTATTAAATTACTACGCCAGTAAACGTTTCGGCTCATGCCTTCACCAGTACAATTAACATAAAGTGCGTACTGACATAAGTAATAAGATTATATTTATATTCTTAAGACTTACTATATCATAAAATAGTTATTTAAAATAAAAAGAAAGGAAAAATAACAACAAAAAATGGCACATGATATAAGAAAAGGGAGGAAGTATCAAAAGCTCCAGTGAAAACCACAACGGGAAAAATTTTTACAGTTAGGTAAAATTGTGAATTTGGTTTATTCTATACGGAGCCAACGTACCAAATCGGAGAGATAGATAGAAGTCTCAAAGATATACTTGTACTAAGTCACCTCCCCACAATGAAAACACATATTGGAACAAAAGGTTGCAACCGTAACCGTTGCAATACTAAGACTTGTCCATATGCGATTGAAACGTTCACTGTTATATTAGTTTAATAATGAAGTTCAAATTTATTATTTTCATGACACAATTTGCCTGTGTATTTTGTATTTTAATTGCTTGTGGGCGAAGGAATGAAGCATTTTCTCACTGCAGTTGGTAGGTTAGTGACCTCTTCACCGCCCATTAGTCCGCCTTGTCCAAACTAAGCGATGACAGTTTTACTTTAATGTCCGATAACTGCCCCCTGTTAATCTTTAACGCCGGCGTCTCGAAATAATTGAAATAAAGTAAAGAGTTAATCTGAAAACAAAGTCTGCGGTTGAGAATTTGTTTCAAAATTAAGTCTCTGTGGTTCAATTATAATCGGCGTCAATTACCATATATACTCATTCTAAAGCCGACCTATTTTGGACAAAATCTAGGGGGAAAAGTTGGGGGCTCGGCTTACGAGCGGGTCATGGGTGATTTCTGCATGTACATTGAATATCGGTGTTGTTATTGTAGGTCATCAAGGCCCTTGTCTACATTCTACAAGATTCGACTGCATTACCAGAAGCTGTAAAGTATTATTAAACATCTGCACTTACCTTATTTAATTATGTTATTTATTTTTGTGAATGTTTTAATAAATTGTTTTAAAAATTTTGTTTTCAACAAGGAATTTTAATGCACCCTCTTTCGCCACTGTTTACCAAAGAAAATGTTTGTTTTTTTAAAGTACCGGTAACTCTTGCCTAAAAAATAGTATAAAGACAAAGATAAGTAGTACAAAGTAAACAATCATAATGACCGATGTAGCTTGTAGTTTTTAAAAATGTGTAGCATTTTGTTTACGCTGACCTATTTTTTTTTGGGGGGGTCGGCTTACGAGCAGGTTACAAACTTTGAATACTTTTCTATATCAAAAGAGGGGGGGTCTGCTTATGAACGAACGGGCTATAGAACGAGTATATACGGTATATTAAATTATCAATTACAATTGTATTAACGTTAATGTCTTCCAATATATCTATCTATCTTCTATCTATCTATATAATTCACCAGAACAAGCACAAGACGAGTGCAAATAAGCATGACGAATGACCCTCGCTAGGGTCGGCCAATCACAGTTTATGGTTGGCAAGCTAGGGTGGTGCAGGGTGGGGGACAGGTAGCTAACCATAGTGCGCATGTCTCGAGACCAACAAAGCGTCGACAGTCGCGTTGTTCTAATTGCTGTAGTTTGTGTCTGTTCTCCCCCACCCCCCCCCCACCCTTTTTTTCTTTGCCCTATCTGTGACCAAGTCTGTGGCGTATGCTACGTCGTATCTAGTATATAGTATTTGTGCTGCATGAATTTGCGTATGATTATTGGAAAGTCAACTATCATAAGTTTAGCCAGCGGCGTAACAAGGTGAGGGCAAGAGGGGCGCTTGCTCCGAGAGGCACATTGTTATGGCCGACTAATTGCTCGGCGCTTATTCATAAATAATAAAGAACTGAGCTTAAAAAAAGTAATACGGACGTGACACCGACGTCATGGTACAGGACACGCAATTCACTCGTTACGTTTAAGCGGTATATGTAAACGAAATATGCAATTATCTCTTTTGTGCAGCAAGTGTGTGAAAGAGTCCAAGATATGAATCACTGTATGAGACGGAAAAAGTGATAATGGTTTTGACATACGTTTACTAATGGATACAAATACTACCAACGTGGATAGCTTCTCCGTCTATACCAGCGGTTACCAACCTGTGGGTCGCGACCCCCAAGTGGGTCACGACGGGTTTTTCTGGGGGTCGCCAAATGTCGACTATAAATATTCACTATAATGAAAAATTTCTTTATTTTGTAAAAATTTATTTGAAAATGACTTATTTAAATTTCATGGTGGTCGCGGGTCACATGGCTTTTATAAAAAGGTGTCGCCACTCAAAAAAGGTTTGAAACCACTGGTCTATACCTTCATTATTTTGCTTTTGTTGTTGTTTGGTGAGTAGCGTAAGCACACCGAATTAATCAAATTTGTGATTAACTAATGCATTTAATAACGGTCAGCCCAAAATAGCCAATCAATATACATAATTCCCGTAGTCTGTATGTATGTGTGGATGTAATTATAATGCTGTTAGGTGGCGCTGCGATCGATTTTGTTTTATTCTCTTGGTGGGTTTTTTTTCGGGCTTACCCATTAAATTCCTTTTTGCCTTTATTATAAAAGTTTGAGCTTATAATTTAATACAAGGGGTGCATCGGAAGGCGCGCAAAAAGGTGTGCAAAATAATTATAAATTAAAGACGTGCTGTAAAAAAAAATATTATATGACGTCATTCCCGTTGTCTGTATGGATGTAGTGCTGTTAGGTGGCGCTGCGATCGATTTTGTTTTATAGTGCTGTTTGAACAGAGTTCAACCAAAAAAGATTCCGTCATTTTTGGCGGGTCATCTCTAGTCATGACATAAGTGCTCAACACAACAAAAATGGTTTTCAAATGGTAGGAATTAGAAACAATATTGAAAAAAAGGACAGAGCATTAAAAAAAATGGCAATGCGTTGTGGCTAAAGAAACAGAATGTGGGGTACACTTTTTTAAAAAATAATGTTTGCAAAATTATAGAAATTGCATCGTTCAATTTTTTAAATATTTTTTTCTTGGTTGGTAGGAGGGGGGGGGGTAGTTTGTGTGTTTTATGTTAGATTGTTTGTAAACTTTAGACTAAGTAAGTGTAACTAAAAACCTAAATCACGTTTATTCCTTTGTAAAGCTTTTCTAATTTCTATGGAATGAAAAATATTTTACAGGTCTTTAACAGTTTGTAGTGTATTTTGTATTGTTACCAACAATTTCGCAAATTACTCGCTCACTACTTTGATACTAAATTGATGCTTTTATGAACTTATTTATTTTTAAACTAACACACCCTCTAAAGCTTTCCCCCCCCCCTCCCTTTACTTTCTCACACCAAGTCACGATGTCCTTCCGCTGACACTCATTCCCTCTCACTGCTTCTTTCACTATTCAAACCATAACACCGGATCTCTATTCCATCCACCGGTTTCTCTTTTCCTCGTCTCAAATCTTACACTGCGAGAGACGTAGTATTCCTTTCCTCATATTTCGATAGCCTCTTCCTCTATTCACCTTCTTGAATCTATTTCATTTCTGTCGTCGTCTCGTTCCTCCACCCCGTTTCAAGGCTTTTTTTTTATTGCATCCACCCCAAGGGAAATCGTAAAGTTTGATGGCAAAATTAGGAGGAAAATGATCTAGAGAGCTTTCAATTTTTGTCACGCGATGGCCAGAAGATTGCAGTGATCCCTGCCAGATTGACTCGTGTGCATCCACATCGGTGGCGTGGCGTGGGCTGAGGGGGGCGCTCGAAGATTGGGGAGCCTGGGGTGTGGGGCGTGGGGGTGACGCGAGGAGATGGAAGACTTGACGGTAGAGATTTTGATGAGGGCAGATATTCCTGGCCTTAGACCTGGGATGATCTTGGGCCTTTTGCGGGTGGCAGATAAACTTGAGGTGGGGGGTCTGGTGGAGACGTTGTTTTGAGGATAGATGGTCCCAAAACGAGTTGCCGGTAAAGGGATTAAGTTAGATTTTCGCACAGAGAAGGGTTTCCTGATGTATTAAAGGTTTGCACCAGGGGTCTAAACGTGTATTCCCGTAGAGATCACTTTTCTCCTTAAAATTGCGTTTAAAAAACCACGCTGCTTATAATATTAGTAAAAATGGTCAGACAGTTTAATTAAGCATCAAAGACTTATCCGATCATTTTATGCACGTAGTCTGAACTTGCTTTAAATGTATTTCAATGATTATGATCGAAGGTCTAAATTTGTCATACGCCAAGTTCCTTACAATTCGGGGTCCTCAAACCCTCAGCCTGCTAGACAGCCGCACTCAAGTTCAAGTAGCATTGTCTAAAGAAGAAACGGAAAGTTATCGTCTTTTTAACTACATCCCATTGAAGTGCTAATAACTTTATGTTGTTAAGTCCCTTTTGATTCATAGGTTATTGATTTTTTGTTTAATCTTTAAAGCCGTATTCCAGCATTGCCTCGGGGGCAATTAAACGTCCCTTGACTAGAAGTTTGACCGTCTCTAAATAAGAGAGTTGATGAGACAGTACGATGTAACGACCAATTCATATTATGTCCCACAAAATGACCGGGAGACACACTGTTGTTCATAGTTACCTTACAATTAAAAATGGAGCAGCGCCGATAATAATGAACCACATGTAGAAATGGTTCGGTTTTCGTTGTTGTCCCCCCCCCCTCCCTGGCGTCACGTTTAAAACTTTTTTATCGTGTGCTCCATGGTATCGATTGCACTCTGCTTATGGCTTAAGTCCTCGAGGGAGATTTACGTGCATGTTTCGTGCTGGCGAATAGGTATGCCCTGCACCAACTTCTGTTATACGCTGCTTAGGGCTTAAGTCCTCGAGGGAGATTTACGCGCATGTTTCGTGCTGGCGAATAGGTGTATCCTGCACGAACTTCTGGCCTCTTCTTTGGGGTTAACATTATTTTAATAGCCAGGCTCATAGCAACTCATTGAGTTGTTTTTCAGCTGTATGTCTGTTTTTAATTAAGCTAAAATCTTAATGTGAGATGGCATTATAACGTATTCATTTTAAGTATGTGATGCTTGATTTCGTTGGAAACTATTATTTTATCTTCTCTCTCACATTATCATTTCTTTAAAAATGTTAAATTGTTCATATGATTCATGTGTGTCATTTAAATAAAAGTGTTTGTACAAAGTAAAGCACATACGTATGGCTTGTCTGTCAAACGTTATTGGTGAGAGATTTACAAATCTTCTTTTTTTTTAAATTATTTTTAAATTGTATCTAAATTGCTAAAATAAAATTTCCTTTGTTATATTTTTAGCGCGATCTTTCAATCGTTTATTGTCAAACAATACATTTTTCTAAGTAAGGTCATTAGAAGAGTGTTGCCATACTGCAATACATTTAGTAGACCTCTATACAAGATGCAGTTATATGTACATCATTTTGTCATCTTACGAGTACAAGAGCCAGTGTTTTCTGCTTCTTTCCACTATCTCATGCTATAGACACGTATGTCTAAACAGATTCCATTGTACAATGCAGACGTTCAAACGTTATTTAGCCCTCTATCACTTCGACTCCAAAGATTTCTCCAGTGTCTACCAAGTAGAAATAAAGCAATATAAGTAGAGCTGAAAGGACACTATTTATTGCATCTGTGAAAGTGTTTCATTTTTTAAAAAGTTCACGAATAAGACACAATGCTGTCTGTATTTTTTGTCGAGCTGTTATCAAAATGCTAATGTTGAATTCCAACTCTTCAACGTCCTACTATTGTAGTGTGTATGTAAAAACATTTTTTTTAATTAAAAAAACAACTCTACTTGTTATACAAAGAAAAGACTTCCCATTGCTAACATTCTCCAGTAGAGAAAGCCCATGAGTATAGTCGACCATATTTATGCTAGATGTACGTTCCATCTCCGTGTTCCAGGGTTTCACTGGGGGCCGATGGGTCTGTGGGGCGCCGAATAACTTAATCTGGGGGAAATTTGCATATTTGGTGGGGGATTTAGTGGAGAGTCTGACAAATCAAATTAGCCATTTGACATTCAAGAAGGATGTTATGTTGTATCAACTTAGTCATTTTGTTTGTTTTGTTTTAGCTTCTTCTCTCTTCATCAGCTTCTTCTCTCTTCACCACCTTCTTCTCTCTTCACCACCATCTTCTCTCTTCACCACCTTCTTCTCTCTTCATCAGCTTCTTCTCTCTTCACCACCTTCTTCTCTCTTCACCACCTTCTTCTCTCTTCACCACCTTCTTCTCTCTTCACCACCTTCTTCTCTCTTCAACAGCTTCTTCTCTCTTCACCAGCTTCTTCTCTCTTCACCACCATCTTTTCTCTTCACCAGCTTCTTCTCTCTTCAACAGCTTCTTCTCTCTTCAACAGCTTCTTCTCTCTTCAACAGCTTCTTCTCTCTTCACCAGCTTCTTCTTTCTTCACCACCTTCTTCTCTCTTCAACAGCTTCTTCTCTCTTCACCAGCTTCTTCTCTCTTCACCACCATCTTCTCTCTTCACCAGCTTCTTCTCTCTTCAACAGCTTCTTCTCTCTTCAACAGCTTCTTCTCTCTTCAACAGCTTCTTCTCTCTTCATCAGCTTCTTCTCTCTTCACCACCATCTTCTCTCTTCACCACCATCTTCTCTCTTCACCACCTTCTTCTCTCTTCACCACCTTCTTCTCTCTTCACCACCTTCTTCTCTCTTCACCACCTTCTTCTCTCTTCACCACCTTCTTCTCTCTTCATCAGCTTCTTCTCTCTTCATCAGCTTCTTCTCTCTTCACCACCGTCTTCTCTCTTCACCACCATCTTCTCTCTTCACCACCATCTTCTCTCTTCACCACCATCTTCTCTCTTCACCACCATCTTCTCTCTTCACCACCTTCTTCTCTCTTCATCAGCTTCTTCTCTCTTCACCACCTTCTTCTCTCTTCACCACCTTCTTCTCTCTTCATCAGCTTCTTCTCTCTTCACCACCATCTTCTCTCTTCACCACCTTCTTCTCTCTTCATCAGCTTCTTCTCTCTTCACCACCTTCTTCTCTCTTCACCACCTTCTTCTCTCTTCATCAGCTTCTTCTCTCTTCACCACCTTCTTCTCTCTTCACCACCATCTTCTCTCTTCACCAGCTTCTTCTCTCTTCACCAGCTTCTTCTCTCTTCACCACCTTCTTCTCTCTTCACCAGCTTCTTCTCTCTTCACCACCTTCTTCTCTCTTCACCACCTTCTTCTCTCTTCACCAGCTTCTTCTCTCTTCACCACCTTCTTCTCTCTTCACCACCATCTTCTCTCTTCACCACCATCTTCTCTCTTCACCAGCTTCTTCTCTCTTCAACAGCTTCTTCTCTCTTCACCACCTTCTTCTCTCTTCACCACCATCTTCTCTCTTCACCACCTTCTTCTCTCTTCAAAAGCTTCTTCTCTCTTCACCACCTTCTTCTCTCTTCACCACCATCCTCTCTCTTCACCACCATCTTCTCTCTTCACCAGCTTCTTCTCTCTTCAACAGCTTCTTCTTTCTTCACCACCTTCTTCTCTCTTCACCACCATCTTCTCTCTTCACCACCTTCTTCTCTCTTCACCACCATCTTCTCTCTTCACCAGCTTCTTCTCTCTTCAACAGCTTCTTCTCTCTTCACCACCTTCTTCTCTCTTCACCACCATCTTCTCTCTTCACCACCTTCTTCTCTCTTCACCAGCTTCTTCTCTCTTCACCACCTTCTTCTCTCTTCACCACCTTCTTCTCTCTTCACCAGCTTCTTCTCTCTTCACCAACTTCTTCTCTCTTCACCACCTTCTTCTCTCTTCACCACCATCTTCTCTCTTCACCAGCTTCTTCTCTCTTCAACAGCTTCTTCTCTCTTCACCACCTTCTTCTCTCCTCACCACCATCTTCTCTCTTCACCACCTTCTTCTCTCTTCACCACCATCTTCTCTCTTCACCAGCTTCTTCTCTCTTCAACAGCTTCTTCTCTCTTCACCACCTTCTTCTCTCTTCACCACCATCTTCTCTCTTCACCACTTTCTTCTCTCTTCACCAGCTTCTTCTCTCTTCACCACCTTCTTCTCTCTTCACCACCTTCTTCTCTCTTCACCAGCTTCTTCTCTCTTCACCACCTTCTTCTCTCTTCACCAGCTTCTTCTCTCTTCACCACCTTCTTCTCTCTTCACCACCTTCTTCTCTCTTCACCAGCTTCTTCTCTCTTCACCAGCTTCTTCTCTCTTCAACAGCTTCTTCTCTCTTCATCACCTTCTTCTCTCTTCACCACCATCTTCTCTCTTCACCACCTTCTTCTCTCTTCACCACCATCTTCTCTCTTCACCAGCTTCTTCTCTCTTCAACAGCTTCTTCTCTCTTCACCACCTTCTTCTCTCTTCACCACCATCTTCTCTCTTCACCACCTTCTTCTCTCTTCACCAGCTTCTTCTCTCTTCACCACCTTCTTATCTCTTCACCACCATCTTCTCTCTTCACCAGCTTCTTCTCTCTTCAACAGCTTCTTCTCTCTTCACCACCTTCTTCTCTCTTCACCACCATCTTCTCTCTTCACCACCTTCTTCTCTCTTCACCACCATCTTCTCTCTTCACCAGCTTCTTCTCTCTTCAACAGCTTCTTCTCTCTTCACCACCTTCTTCTCTCTTCACCACCATCTTCTCTCTTCACCACCTTCTTCTCTCTTCACCAGCTTCTTCTCTCTTCACCACCTTCTTCTCTCTTCACCACCTTCTTCTCTCTTCACCAGCTTCTTCTCTCTTCACCACCTTCTTCTCTCTTCACCACCTTCTTCTCTCTTCACCACCATCTTCTCTCTTCACCAGCTTCTTCTCTCTTCAACAGCTTCTTCTCTCTTCACCACCTTCTTCTCTCCTCACCACCATCTTCTCTCCTCACCACCTTCTTCTCTCTTCACCACCATCTTCTCTCTTCACCAGCTTCTTCTCTCTTCAACAGCTTCTTCTCTCTTCACCACCTTCTTCTCTCTTCACCACCATCTTCTCTCTTCACCACCTTCTTCTCTCTTCACCAGCTTCTTCTCTCTTCACCACCTTCTTCTCTCTTCACCACCTTCTTCTCTCTTCACCAGCTTCTTCTCTGTTCACCACCTTCTTCTCTCTTCACCAGCTTCTTCTCTCTTCACCACCTTCTTCTCTCTTCACCACCTTCTTCTCTCTTCACCAGCTTCTTCTCTCTTCACCAGCTTCTTCTCTCTTCAACAGCTTCTTCTCTCTTCACCACCTTCTTCTCTCTTCACCACCATCTTCTCTCTTCACCACCTTCTTCTCTCTTCACCACCATCTTCTCTCTTCACCAGCTTCTTCTCTCTTCAACAGCTTCTTCTCTCTTCACCACCTTCTTCTCTCTTCACCACCATCTTCTCTCTTCACCACCTTCTTCTCTCTTCACCAGCTTCTTCTCTCTTCACCAGCTTCTTCTCTCTTCACCACCTTCTTCTCTCTTCACCACCTTCTTCTCTCTTCACCAGCTTCTTCTCTCTTCACCAGCATCTTCTCTTTTCACCACCTTCTTCTCTCTTCACCAGCTCCTTCTCCTCACATAAATTCTAAAATTGATGCAGAGCTTCTTGTGGGGAAAAACGTATAAGTCATGGGTCTCGTGGAGCAGTCGATTCAATTGACACGCGTGCCTCAATTACAAAGTTTAATCCAATAAAAGACTCGAGCTGTGGGCCTTTAACCATCAAAACTTTGTGAAATTTTTTGGAACTGTTTTAACTTTATTTAATCTTCAGTACCAACACCGTTTTATTTAATAAAAATATTTTTCTATTTTTTATTTCTTGTTTTTTTTTAATTAAAATTGTATATTCTTTTAAGTTTAACGCTGCTGCTAGTTTAATTTAACTATAAGGAACTCGTTGTTTATGTAACGAAATGCAATCTTGCCGTCTTATGTATATAAATGTTTATATGTTCATTAAACGTCAGCTATAATATACTTTCATGTGACGAGCGATACAAGCAAACATCAATCTTAGTTAACAGCTGACAAACATTTGCATAGTTTCTCTGGATATTATTATTCCACATGTGATTGCACATTTAAATAAGTATGCGTTCGTGTGACTGATCAAAGATTACTCAAATTAAAAGTAACAATTTTTGGCTACTAGGTGGTGCTGCGGCGTCGTGGCGCCTGCGGTGCCAATTCTTTTTGGCGCCTACGGCGCCCATCTTTTTCAAAAGCCCTTGTAACTTATCTTTGTATGATAAATACTGAATATTCCTGAAATGTACACAAAGTACTTTATAATTAACAATCCTCAAATCCTTTTTTAACATCGTTCCCTTTTCCAAAATTAAAATATGAGCTAAAACAATGACGTAATATAATATCTTTTTACGGCGAGAAATTTTAGAAAGCAGCGCACCAAATTACTGCACCAAAATATAATTCTTTTCGAACGTCCGCATGAAATTGTTCAATTAATAATAGTGTGGAGTGTGTTTAATGTTAATCTGGAAACCAAAATGATTATGATTTTTAAGTCTATATTTTCAAAAAAAAAGGCAGAGTGATGTCCCTCAGCGTTACGGCAGGATACTTGAGTGTAAAAATAGATATGATAATAAACAACTAGTGAAGGATTTTTGGTTGCTGTTTGGTGTCTGAATGGTTGCTTGCTTGTTTGTCGAAAAACTTTGGATCGATTTTTAACTCCCTTCCTCGTAAGCTAGTGAGCTGAAATTTTGCAGGCAGTTTCGTGCCGATGATAAAAACGATGTATCAAAATTTCAGATCGATCGCATGTACATTAAATTATTGAATTTTTCGATTATTTTATTTATCTCTATGTATTATGTTATTTTGTGAGATAGTGTCGCGGTGCGTATTATATTGAACGACATTTTTAATACTTTCCTGTTGCGCGATTCGGTGCGTATTATATGGACGATAATTTTTAAAAATATATTCCCGATTGGTGCGCATGTTTTACGAGACATAACTAAAGTTTTGTATTTTTGGATTGTCGTGCGCTGCGTAATATAATGAACATTCTTTTATTTATATCTCGTATATTAAGGATTTATAATTTTAAAAAAACTTCGTTTTTTTTACGGGATTCTTAAATTTAGCGCATTATTTTATAATTGTTGAATTAAGTGCACTGTTCTCCGGTGGTGCAAGAAATAAAGGTATATAACTCGTATACGTGAAAAATATTTTTAGAAACTAAGTCTTCCTTTCTACGTACACTTTCCTTGTGTTTGTCCACTTTCGAGTTTCTGCCATTATGTCAAGCATGCGTTATAACATCACATGTCTGAAGTTGCCTCCATGAAAGGCTGACAAATATCATGGCTTACCCCGCTTCGATAAGGGTTAGTTTTAAATTATTTGTTTACAACATTATGTAAATATTCTTTGTTTTGATTGTAAATGTTGTTTGTTTTTTTAGCCTTTTAAAGATTTTGAAACATGAGACCTGAAAAAAA
Source organism: Ampullaceana balthica (assembly GCA_944989445.1). Classification (NCBI taxonomy): domain Eukaryota; kingdom Metazoa; phylum Mollusca; class Gastropoda; family Lymnaeidae; genus Ampullaceana; species Ampullaceana balthica. The sequence continues at coordinate 777,160 of CALYLW010000264.1, read as the reverse complement.
TTAATAAAACATGATTTCTATGACAGATGCACTAAAAATTAGGAGATGAAAAAATATTCCATAAAAATTAATTCTGGAATAAAATGTCATGAATATGCAATATAGTGGGGGAGGGTGCTAAATTGTTAACTCCATATTTTTGTACTATAGAATGTAAGTTTGTATAGCAACATGATAATACTAACTAAATGTTAAATTGTTGGTTTGTTTTGTTCCCTTCGATTAATGATATGAAATAAAGTTGTTCAATAATTTATTTCAAAGTATAATTAAATTCGATGGAAATGAAAACAAAAAACAGCGACATCTCCGAAACGAAAGAAAAAAATAATAATAGTAGTCTCTCCAAGAGTTCAGTCCTAAACTGTCTGCCTATGAGACTGAACTCATACAACATTTAATGATCACGTGGCATTTAGATTTTCTTACCAAAGGTGTTCCTATCTACCATGAAAGCTGTATCTCTAAAGCCGACGCACAGAGTATCGCCCTACAAAAACTAAAATTACTGTAGGCAGCCATACATCGTGAACGGCTTCCCTGAAGAATGTGTTTTCTGAAAGCACTGTAGGACAATTTACGAGGACGAACGACTTTTGCTGAGACAAAGAGCTTTGTGATACCTCTCAGAGAAATGGATGCGAGTTTGGCATTGTAAAACTACACCCCCGGACTTTCTCGGCATAATGGCGGCTATTTATTATTCTACGTGCCTAGATCGCGACAAAATCTTCTTCGGCTTGGCCGATCGACATGATGTGACATACGTATACTTGAGACTGCCCAGTTGAACAATGAACATGGTGTGAGATATCTATAGCTCACACTGCCCAGTTGACCAATCAACATGGTGTGAAATATATATAGAGCACACTGCCCAGTTGATCAATCAACATGGTGTGAGATATATATATATATATAGCTCACACTGCCCAGTTGATCAATCAACATGGTGTGAGATATCTATAGCTCACACTGCCCAGTTGATCAATCAACATGGTGTGAGATATCTATAGCTGACACTGCCTAGTTGAACAATCAACATGGTGTGAGATATCTATAGCTCACACTGCCCAGTTGATCAATCAACATGGTGTGAGATTTCTATAGCTGACACTGCCCAGTTGACCAATCAACTTGGTGTGAGATATCTATAGCTCACACTGCCCAGTTGACCAATCAACATGGTGTGAGATATCTATAGCTCACACTGCCCAGTTGATCAATCAACATGGTGTGAGATATCTATACCTCACACTGCCCAGTTGACAAATCAACATGGTGTGAGATATCTATAGCTCACACTGCCCAGTTGATCAATCAACATGGTGTGAGATTTCTATAGCTGACACTGCCTAGTTGAACAATCAACATGGTGTGAGATATCTATAGCTCACACTGCCCAGTTGACCAATCAACATGGTGTGAGATATCTATAGCTCACACTGCCCAGTTGACCAATCAACATGGTGTGAGATATCTATAGCTCACACTGCCCAGTTGATCAATCAACATGGTGTGAGATATCTATACCTCACACTGCCCAGTTGACAAATCAACATTGTGTGAGATATCTATAGCTCACACTGCCCAGTTGATCAATCAACATGGTGTGAGATTTCTATAGCTGACACTGCCTAGTTGACCAATCAACATGGTGTGAGATATCTATAGCTCACACTGCCCAGTTGACCAATCAACATGGTGTGAGATATCTATAGCTCACACTGCCCAGTTGACCAATCAACATGGTGTGAGATATATATAGCTCACACTGCCCAGTTGACCAATCAACATGGTGTGAGATATCTATAACTCACACTGCCCAGTTGACCAATCAACATGGTGTTTCAGATAAACATAACTCACACTGCCCAGTTGACCAATCAGCGTGGTGTTTCAGATAACTATCACTCACACTGACGGCACGGGGAGAAAGAGAAGTCGATTACATCCCACGCCCCATGGGAGCCACCACTAGAGTCTTTGGGCGTAAGTGGTGCCGGGTACGTAGAGTACGAGGTGTGGGGGGAGACGATTGTCTGGGTGGTGGGGGATTGTTGATTTGTGCCCCAGTCGCTCATGTTAGTCGTGGCCAAGCTTGTGGGATGTTCTAGTGCCCTGATTGACGTGGGTAGGTTGCCTGATTGTGTTGAGTCTTTGGTTCTGTAGAAAAGGTATGAAACGGATGGATATTAAATTCAGTGTTATTTAGGCTTGGCTCCTCCAGGCTAGTTATGAGGTCAAAAGGCTGGAAGGTGTCAGCGAAAACTTACTTCGGTGTATACTGATGTTCCGCCTTTAAAATTCTTAGCGTGGAAGTTCATTTGTCCCCGTTCTCCCCACAGCAAGATCATTTCTAGTTGTTTTTTTGTTTTAGTTTTATTTTATTTTTTTTTGATAACACTCACTTTGTTGTTGTTGGTTTTTTTTTAAATTGTATTTCAATGTTTAGCTGTTTTTCGGCACAATTTTATTATTAGAGAGAGTTGCTATACTTCTTTGAAACCTAAATATATGAAAGTATTATAAGTAGGGCGAGTAGCAGTATTCAAACAAACTGAAGCTCAGATATGAGTAGTCACTTAGGTGGAATCTTTCCTGGAGTGACGCTATTAAAACTAGCCTCATTTGTCATCTTAGATCTCAACTCTTGCAGCACAAAGATGTTAGAGACATTTCTACATACCCATTGGTCATGAAACGTGGGTGGAAAAACGATGGCCTTGAGTGAGATTTATAAATAACTAGGGGCAAGTACCCGGCTATGCCCGGGTTTAACAACAACAGCAACAACAACAAAAACAACAACAGCAACGAAACAACAAAATCAAACAACAAAAACAAAACAACAACAAACAACAACTACAACAACAACAGCAACAACCCTAAAGCAACAACAACAAAACAACAACTACAACAACAACAGCAACAATAACAGCAACAACGACAAAAACAACAACAGAAACAGCAACAAAACAACAAAAACAAAACAACAACAAAAACAACAAAATTAACAACAAAATAACAACAAAACAACTACAACTACAACAGCAACAACAACAAAGCAACAACAACATGAAGGGCATTGTCGTCGCAGGGCAAGGGATGTGGACAACAACAACAACAGCAAAAACAACACAAAAGCAACAACAGCAAAAGCAACAACAACAGAAACAACAACAGCAACAACAACAAAAACAACCACAAAAACAAAACAACAGCAAAAACAACAAAAACAAAACAACAACAAAAACATCAACAACAAAACAACAACAAAACAACAACAACAACAACAGCAACAACAACAAAGCAACAACAACAAAACAACAACTACAACAACAAAAGCAACAACAAAAGCAACAACAACAAATCAACAACAATAGCAAAACAATTATTTTATGGCGATAGTTGCCTTCTTGTTAATCTTGACACCAAAATGTTTATTATTTTGCGTCATTATTTTACGTCTTAATTTTCAATAATTTTTATTTTATATAGCTCATATAAGGAAAAACTACATTTTGGGCCCCCGGCCCCCAGTATCTTATATATATGGAACGAAACCTGTTTAATAACCCTTCCGGTATAATTTTGTGTACGTGTACCAAATTTCACGTTATTTGGTTGTCTGGATCTTGAGTTATTAAGGAACAGACAGACAGACAGACAACAAATGCGTCTTATATATATAGAGATATTCGTGCATCAAATATAAACATATATCCCAGGACTTCACCTAGAGGAAACGGAGAATTCTTTATTTTTAAAAAAAATTAAGGTCATAAGTCAGTCCCTCGAAAACTAATATATGACTGCGCAGGGCAAAAAAATCTAAGAAGCCATTCACTTACAACTCGGTTTTGGAAAAATTCAAAACCTGTATAATTAAACGAGTTTTCACAGTATTTGTTATTTTTCCTTCAAGGTCCATGAGATTTCCAGGACGTACAGGAATAATTCCACGAGTTTGTTTAAGCCCAGTGTAAACACTTTGCTCATGGCTCACTTAAACAAATTACTGAGATGGTGAGAAAAGTCTCGTAGTTTGTTAGAGGCCTGTCCAACTTTTATTAGATAGGAAAATACATACCATACTGTTAAGTGTAAATGATGCCTCTCTAAAAATTCCTGTTGACGATTTTTCTCTCTATATCAAAATTGTGTTAATCCGTGTGTTCCTGTTCCCTCTTCTAATTTAAAGTCTCTTTAATAAAACAGCCTTAAGATTTTCAACTGTTTATCGGGAACAACATCGATGCATCAAATCCGTATATTAATGAAAAGAGTAATTTTTTTCAGCCATGTGTTGTTCGCTGACGCAAAAGGATCAAATTCAGACAGGCACCAATGCCTTCAGCGTTGTCAATAAATGATGTAATTAATAGCCCCATAAGAATTAATTTATATTTACAAAACTTCTCCAACAAATTCAACCCATTTTCAATCTTGTGTTTCATAATTCTAAAATATTACTTATCACTTGTCATTTACACTTGTACTTAAATTTCAGACTATACAAGAAATAGCTCTAGCTTGGCTAATTAAACGAAATATTTTCAAAGATTTCCTACTTACCATCAAGCACTAAAGCTAACAACTCCACGAGCACCGCACAAACTGTAGTCAAGAATCTAACCCTTTACTAGCAACTTCCCAAATAAGCTAACCACATCGTTCCCTACGGTGGTAAGTGCATTTCTGCAATTTCTCCTTACGGTTACCAGCTGGCCTATAGTCACAAGGGGCTGTTGCCGTTCTCGTGTGGTGTTGTTTCTTTTTTCTTTTTTTTTCTCTTGGAAGGTGATACATTTTGGTTCGCGTACAGCGCAAGACTGTCGTGACAGAAGTACTTATCAATTAATCTCCTAGGAAATGTGTCTCTAGTGGCCCGCGAGGACTTGGTGACTTTATTCTTGAGGACTTCAGTCTGAGTATCCAGCATCGTTGCATGTGAGGCATCTCCGTATTACGTATTCTACTGCAATCGGAGCGTAACAAATGCAAAGTGCTTACTTACGTATATGTGGCTATATATTTGACCATTTATAAATATTTTTGGCATACAAAAATTTTTCGATACATGCTTTAACCACCTCCTCCCATCCCACCCCCCACCCCACACACACACACCCTCCTGCCAACTAACGTGGCTCTATATCGGCTCTTCCCACACACACACACACACAAACCCTCCTGCCATCTAACGTGGCTCTATATCGGCTCCTCCCACTCCACACACACACACACACACAAACCCTAATGGCATCTAACGTGGCTCTATATCGGCTCCTCCCACTCCACACACACACACACACACAAACCCTCCTGCCATCTAACGTGGCTCTATATCGGCTGTTATGTGTCGCCATTTACTGAAATACAATAATATTTAAGTGTCGTCACTTTTCTTTCCCAACTCTCTATAAACACTTCTTGTTCCAGATGCTGTACAAAAAAAATTACAAATTATCCCTCTCCCAGTCTGGAATTCGGGCCTCTAAAGGGTTGCATGAACAAACTAGGAAAATCCAACACACTATGAACATTTAAAACTCTAATAAAAATGCAAGACTAGGCATAGACCATGGATACGCGTAAAACGCAATATTCGTATGTTTAGAAGGAGCATCTATACGATAAAATGTGTCAAAGGAAAAGAGAAGTTTTAAATAGTCTCAGATAAAATAAAATGACTACTTGATCTTGTCGAATTTCATCCGACGCGTCTGTTCTGGCAGTTTGGGTTGTCATATATTTTCCCGTCTTAATGAAATACTTTAGAACAGTGGTTCTCAACCTTTTGACGTTCAAGGACCACTTGAACAGTTTGTGTCTTAGCCACAGACCACTACTAAAAATTGTGCTACTGCCGACTGCCGTGCTGGAAATTTATATACAATTATACTGTGTGTACTAGTATACATGTTGGTTAGTAAAACTATACTAACATGCTACAATTTGTGTGCTCCAAAAACAATATTGAATGGAAACATATTGTAATAGCCTTCTTTTGTACGAACAAATGTCACTTACACTTGTCTTATACTTACTCAATTCTTACTGCTTACTATAATAAAAACTTTAAGTCGTCAACAGTTGGTAGTATTAGAAAGACTGCTACATTAATATTTTTTAGTGCGAGCCTTGACCTTGCACATTTGAGTACAGCACATCTAAACGAGGTGTACTATTTGAAAGACTCCATCGTAGTTCATCTTTAACTTCAAGTCGGGAACGAAATTTTGTTTAGATTGTAATCAACGCAGACAATCCACATTCACAAAGTAATGATTTTGAAAAGGGTCAAAATATTTTAAAGCTTTCTGAGACAGAGTTCTCAGTATACAGAACTTCATCAAGCTCACTTTCTGATGCGACATATTCAAAATAGTATCACTGGTCAGTTAAATGAATTGGTTTGACTACGATGAGGGTAAATTTAATGTGTCAATGTGCTCAAGAAACGGGCTGGAAACCTACGAAAAAATCTGAACGTTCAAATTAACAAAGTAGAAAATGAATATTATTTTTAAAAGTTACACCATTTATACCTTTTCTCCTTCTTTTAAATTTAAAAAATGAAAATTTCATCCTTTGCTCGTGGACCACCAGGCACATCTCCACGGACCACTAGTAGTCCGCGGGCCACAGGTTGAGAACCACTGCTTTAGAAGATGCGTGTCTGTTGTCGATCTCAAACCCATTCGTCGGAGCCAACCATTTCTAATTTATTTTTTTCATTAAAGTAACTGTCGGGTATTGTTTGTATTGTACCGTAGATGATGAAAATAGTTGGCGATCTCTCGCCATATCGAGGGTTTATTACTTTTCACTCTGTCTCCCGGCCCAGGCGCCTAATTATCTGCCATGGACAGCGACATAAAACAAAAGCGGCGCTCTTAGAGGTGGACAGCGAGAAGGCTACACGTCCATAACAGTGCGATCATTAACCCGTCTGCTCACTGAGCCATACAGCTCGTTAACGGGAGATTGGTGATTGAGCGTGTGTCCCAGGTGGATTGGCGATACAGTATTACTTGAGGTCAGGGTCTTTTTGGTAGATTGATGATTGTGTTTGTGTCCCAGGTGGATTGGCAATACAGTATTACTTGAGGTCAGGGTCTTTTTGGTAGATTGATGATTGTGTTTGTGTCCCAGGTGGATTGGCGATACAGTATTACTTGAGGTCAGTGTCTCTTTGGTAGATTGGTGATTGTGTGTGTGTCCCAGGTGGATTGGCAATACAGTATTACTTGAGGTCAGTGTCTCCAACTCGCGGTCCGCATGAAGGAAGTAATTAGAACTTACTCCTCTGAGAAACTGTGTTTTTTTCAAAAATTCATTGACCGAATGTTATCATTGTTTCCATTGTTTAAATGACACACTGCCCGTGAAGCTATCGAGCTGAAATTTTGCACATAGACTCGTGTCACCTAACAATGCATGTATCAAAATTTCATATCGATTGAATGTACCGAAATTAAATTAATGCATTTTTAGTTAATCTCTATATAACTCAATGTAGCGTCTGTTATTGTTTACAATCACGTGTCTTTTGCTTGAGCTCAAGCCAGCCATCGATGACCACACCTCCCCCTCCCCCGGTTTTACAGCAAGGGGGAGATCAGTCGGTTTCAGTCTGTAAATGTTTTTCGCGTGTTGCGTATTATATTGAACATAGTCAATACTTTGAGTTCTGTCTCATATATAAGGGATTTATAGTCAAAAACTTTGTTGTTTAATTTACTTTTAAAACTTTTGTATGTGCGGGAGTGGAATACTTGATACGATTCGACTCATCCATACTTAACTTCCAAGTATGCATCCATCACGATGGACGAAAAACAACCCTTAGGTCCACATGGATTTTTAATGATTTGGCGCGTGCTGTAAACGAACCCCCAAAATGCCAATGTGTTGTATGCCATTGACCTATGAGTGTATCATGGTATCAATGAACTGGCTTCGATTTCGTGTTTGATAGGAATGTTTATTTGGTCTCCGGCCTCGTGCACGTTATATTTGGTACTGAACGACTCCGAAACGTAACTCACGTGTAACGGGTTTTCAAAAATTTCCAGGTTTTTACAGAAGAATTGTATACACCCGTATAGTTCTGTGAATTAATTGGTATTTCGCCATTAGAACACGTGCGTGGGTGCGATTAGGGGTAAAAATAATTCAAAGTGAAAAGATCCAAATGGGTTGGTTCATGTCCATGTGATCTGTGGTTGTATTTGTGCAGCTAAGTAGGCATGGACTGTTTGCTGTTGCCATGATAAGAGAGGAGAGAAGAAAGATTTAAAGTTAACGTTAAAAACTCGACTCTACAAAAACAACAAACAACATGTTGCCACCAACCTTCATTGGAATAAGCTGTCAAAGGGCACGATTCAGCTTTTAATGTGGCCCACAGAACCCTCGGAGAGTAGCAGTCATGTTGTTGTTGTTTTTAAATGTAGAAACTGTGAATGAATATCTGCTTACAAACCAACAAATTGAGAAAAAAAACGTCATAAAACTTTCAAATGCATAATCTTCACATAAAAGCACTTGCGCAATGAACTCGTAATACATGTTCAAGGCTGATTATTGACATTCTGACATAATGGAAATTTATCGTGCTGACCTTCATAGAAAATGCTTAATAATAAGATGGCATCTCTCTCTCTCTGTCGCTCTCTCGCTCGCTCTCTCGCTCTCTCTCTCGCTCTCTCTCTCTCTCTCTTTCGCTCTCTCTCTCTCTCTCGCTCTATCTCTCTCTCTCTCTCTCTCTCTCTCTCTCTCTCTCTCTCTCTCTCTCTCTCTCTCTCTCTCTCTCTCTCGCTCTCTCGCTCCCTGCTGCTGCTGCATGCAGTCTAACCTTTCCACACTCTTGCACCCCGAACATAAGCCTGCATGTCTCTGTAGATACAAGCCCAATTAGCCGACATGTTGCTTTGGGCGCCCTAATGCTATTGGAGGGATAAACACCATACACTGCACTTCATTCGTCTTGCAGACTATTTAGCCTCTCGAATGGTCAGCCACTCATTTTAGCCCACGAACACCCTACCGCCCGCCGGCCAATAGCTTATATTCGGTGCCGTAGTCGGGGTAAACTTCGACTTCTAAAGGGTCCAGAGCAATGTTCCCTTTAAACTACGCGGCCGCACATGTATCTGACCGACGCCGCGCAGCAGTTTAGAAGTACCCAGCAGCAAATTTTGTGAAATATTGCACAGAAAACGGATGTTGTGCAACTTTGCACACGAGTTGTTTTTTTTTACTTAGAACACAGACCAACGAATCTAAAGGGGAGCATTGGTCAAGGGTATTCTGACCTGTGTCCGAATTAACGCTTTTTAACATCATTAGACCCTGGAAATGATCCCTCTAAGGTTCGTTGGTCCATGTGAAAGGTACAAAAACTCGCAGCTTAAAGGGAACATTGGACCCTGAACTTCTAGACCAAAATCCAATAACCTTATCATTTTCTAAGAAACTTTTATTTTATGAAAAACAAACATGCTTTGTTACCATCACTTGAGTTCTTCCCATACAAAATCATCTTAACTTTTAATGTAGTCGTATTCTCGTTTTTAAAAAAAGCAGCAAGATTCATTGCTGGAGGATATTCAAAATTGACAAGCGTGAGCACCATTGGTTAAATGACTAAACCTAGAAACACAAAGGATAGAAGATCAGAGAGAAAAGTATTATTAATGCATTGGACAATGAATACTAACTTGGAATACAACTCAACAACTATCTGAAACCTCAGATCGCCATAGGGTTAAAAACAATTTTCTTGCTCCAAATGCAAGATAAAAACACGAACAAATCTTCATTCACCCTGTCTTGAATCTGGGTGTGGAATGGTTTCCCTGAACAAACCAGGAACAAAAAACTTATTTTTATTAATAATACGTTTTTTAAAAAAACGTAAGCCGATATTGATAAAAACAAACCCAAAGCTGGTCCAACCCAAAATGACCACAATAATAATAATAATAATAGCCAAAATAATGATATAAAAATTATAATTTATACTTTGAAAAGACAGTACTATTTTCAAGGAAAAAATCAAACACTAAAAGATGTATGTGAAAACTGTTGAGTCCAAAATGTTATAAAGGGATTTATTGGTAAGCTCCCGGCGATCCGTCGATGTCCACCACGCCCTATATACTGTCTGTTTTAGTTGTATGCCATATCGGTCGTCTCCCCGGGGGCCTCCCGTATTTAAGGACATTAAGACATACGACATGATCCGTCAAGCGAAACAAAACCGTCCAGGATTTGTCATTGTCCGCGCTAATCAATTATCTTGTCGAGCAACCGTAAATCCACCGACTCCCCCCCCCCACCACCCTTCCCAATTCCTTTCCACTATCTGACCAAAAGGAAAAAAAGCCACGTCGATGTATTGATCAATAGAGATTTCAAGAGTGTGGAAGACCAGCAAGTACTGACAAAACAAGGCCGTTAGGATGCGGGGCGGGTTGCAGGGAAATGACAATCAGGGCCATTGTGTTCTGATGAACGGTCGACAGTCTCAAATTGCTACGTACGTCGGGGCTCTCAAACGGGACGTTATAGTAGCACAGTCTCAAATTGGTACGTACGTCGGGCCTCTCAAACGGGACGTTATAGTAGCACAGTCTCCGAGACATGACCCGGCAACAGCGCCGTGAATGGACGGTTTCTTTTTTTCGATGTTTGCCTCCTGGAATTTTTTTTAAACAATTTATTTCATGGGTATACGTCCTTTTACTCTCACCTAAACAAATCGCCCACCACCTAAACAAATCGCCCACCACCTAAACAAATCGCCCACCACCTAAACAAATCGCCCACCACCTAAACAAATCGCCCACCACCTACTTATTCTGGCGGGAGTTGATTAGTAACCGACATAGAAAATAACAGTACAATTGTTATATAAGTAGATGTAAGACATTGTGTGGGCTCTCTCACCTTAGTCTTTGTGTGCTACTTTCGATACTGCGTTGGGGTGGGGGGTATTCTAAATGAATCATTGAATATATATCCACTATTCATCTAATAATCATGGGCGTAGGGAAGGGGGGCATTTGCCCCCCCCTACATTTGAGAAAAAAAGTTTTTAATTTATTAAATGCATTGTAAATGTTGTATTTTAGCTATTACAGCACTAATTTGTAAGTCTTATTAATTTCTAAGGCTTTTTTCAACCCTTATTTTATACTGAACTTGAATTTAATTGAAAATTGTACCTGAATGGCATTGTCAGTTAAAATAAAAAAAAGTGGGATTTTTTTTGCCCCCCCCCCTGGAAAAATTCCCAGCGACGCCCATGCTAATAATATATGTATATTGAATGTTATTCCAGAAGCGGTCTTATAGACTGGATGTGCTATGGACTGAACTAAACAGGCGATACATTTTTTTTTGACCCCACACTTTAGTCGAATTAAAAGGGAACTGTCCTTTACATTTAAACCAGTAATTATTTGGATTTTTAAAAAATTATTTTACCGAATGCTTTTTATAACATGCAAAAAAAAATAATAATAATTTCATCAACTAAACAATTTATTTTATTATTATAAATTAAAATTAAATGCAACGATAGTTTTATCACTATTTAAATAGAATATTTACCCCTGCTTTGACCCAGTGAAGACAACACAGTAATAAGATGTTTAAAAGAGGGAAGTTATGATACTACGTGTACCTCTCTTTTTATTTTTAAAAAAAATCATTTAATTTCTGGTTTGAATTACTTACAGGTAGCATTTTTTTTTCTTTTTAACTCATCACTAATGGTTTACAATCACCTTTTTTCTAACAAGTAGGTCGTTTTAAGACAAAAATAAACTAATACTAACTGACAAAACAAGTGCAATGTGAGACTAATGGCCTGAACCACGGGACGCCGTATTCCACTGACAGCTGTCTCATGTGACTCTCCTTTTGTAAGACTTTACTTTTCTTCCCTGAAACCCTGAAACCAGCGAATTTGATATTTTTGTTTAATTGAGTATAAAGTCCCGTTGAACCCAGGCCAGGGAATTAATAATAACTACTTTTCTATTCTATTCCTAAATCTATGACTTCAACTCGATGTTAAGACTGACTTCTCATGGTGATACAGAATAGTCTCTTTGGCGCCAGACAAAATTACGTCTAAGGCAAAGGCACAAAATAACAAGCAAGCCCTTGTTTAGGAGGGGTGCTTCAAGTTATCAGCGAATCCAAAACGGCTTGCAGTCACTGTTGACACCTTTACGTTATTATTCTCAATATTTTATGTGTAGAAATAAGTTTTTTTTGGTGGCTTGATGACCGAAGGACCGGGAAAAGGGATGAAGACGTCGGAAAACGTGTAGGTCGTTATGCCACCACGGGCGGCAGTGCCGTTGATGATGATTAACAAATAAGTCTCAGAATACTAGGGGTTTACCGGATTTCGGCTCCGGCTCCCGTAAATCCAGAATCCGGCTATTTTTACAAATCCGGCCCCGGTCCCATTTAGCCGGGTTTGGCAATTGCACAGTAGCACTTCCAGTTTACTATTTCTCGCTGATGTAAATAAGAATTTTAAGTACTAAAAAAGAAAAACACGCTCGTTTTGAATATTAATGGTGCATTACTTCATGAGTTTGTGGGACTTGAATATAGTGCCTCGGTATACGTCTGCTTTTGTATAAGTCCAACTCGGTATACGTCGTGTTTGGACGCGAAACATTTTGTTTGTTATACGACCTTTGTTTGGAATACGACCCGCGTGCTAGAACTTGTATGGGGGTCTTACATAAATGACGTCACGTGATTTTGGCCGATTCCCCCCCCTTGTCACACGTCATCACAAAAAGTTAGCTCCCCCCCCTCAAATATGACGTCATAAAATCTCGCCCCCAATAAAAGCCGTATTTCTTATTTGATAATGAGCATTTTTCAAATCACTTTATGTCATTTAAGTATGTATTTCGGTAAGTGTAAGGCTGCACTCTAATATGGTAACACGCGAGAAGTCATTTAAAACGGCATCAAAAAAAATTGTTACCAATCAAAGATTTAAGTTGAACTTTTATTTTAAGTTGCATGTTTTGATGTGACGTCACAGTTGTTTAAAACAACAACAAACCCTCCCCCTTCAGAGCCCTCGTCACACTTCATCACAAATGTGTGCCCCTCCTTTCCCCTAGGTGCGTGACGTCATTTATGGGCGGCCTGTATGAGTAAGAATGGCACATCGCGCTGCACAATGTTCTCTTTAAGCTGCGCGGCATCAATTTTAGAATTTCCGAGCAGTAATTTTTTTTTAAATATAGCACAAAAATGGTTTCTGTGCAACTTGCACACAATATTTTTTTCTTTGCTCACGGACCAACGAACCTTAGAGCAGGGCCGCCACCAGAAATTTTTGGGCCCCTGAAAACTGGGTACGTTGGGCCCCTCTGGGCTCCACATCGTGCCTATGCCTTTTCCCAGGTCCCCACATGCCAAAATCCTTGAAATATGTATACAAAATGACCAAAATAAAGCTAATCCGAAAGCGACAATGCTGGCTGCGTTTATAAATACCAATACAAGCGATCTAGGGAGCAAGAATTTCCTACTGAATAACAAAAACACCCCATATATTTTGCAACAAACAAAAGCAGTAGTAGAATTTCTTTTTGTTTTATTCATTATGTAAAAGAATTAATAACAAACGACATAGTTAAAGAAACAGTAATAAGTTTGTGTTCTATTCACTCATATGAAGTACATTTAAAAAAAATTAAATTGTGCAATAACAAATCATTTGACGTGTAAAAAACTGTACATAACAAGGGAAATAGCCATGTTTATAACTGGAATTTTTATTTGAAATTCGAAATATATTAACATCCGTGGATAACACAAAATGTTAATTAATATTTAAATGTTTGTGAGGGCTGTTTGTATGTTTACTGTGATGAGGAGGACCACCTTCTTATTTTCATATTAGAAAAATCACGTATAACTTCTTTGAAGTTTATCTGCCTTGTAAGTTCGTGTTCAATTGAAATAATTGACAGTCCATGTAATCTTTCTTGGCTCATGGTAGAACGCAAATAGTTGTTTTTTTTATAATAGCCAACTTACTGAACGATAGTTCTCCTTGAGCCACTGACACAGGAAGAGAACAAAAAATCCTCAGTGCAATACACACTTCACTAAATATTCCTTCTAGCCCGAGTGAATAGATTGAGTTCAAAAGATCAAGTGGATCAGACAACGCAGAGGCAGACGCTTCCTTGATGTTGAATGTTGCACCCGTATACATTCTTCAAGTGAAGCAAGTCGTCTTTCAAAAGGCTGGTAAGATCATGTGGATATTTAACCACTAAATCAGCAAAAGAGGACGAGATTTCTTCAGAAGTCAGACTTCTAAAATTTAGAACTGGATTGAATAGTTTCCAGATCTTGTCCAAAACTTTGAACCGATGGTTCATTTGCCCAATTACAGAATCCAAAATGAAATACAAAACTTCTCTAGTGAACTTAGCTTCTGCTGATTCCTCGAGACCCGCGACGTCTTGTGAATCATTGGACGTTTCGGAATCTGAACGGAAAGGTCTTGGCCTTTTGCCGCGACGCCGCGCTGTCTTCAGTTCTGTAGGAATTCCTAATTCTTTTGATACATGCTGTGCTTCTGTGAAAATCGTGTGGCAATTATCTCTCAACTGCTGCAATTCATTTGAGAGATACTTGATGTCACGTGACGCAATTTCAAGTGAGATTGCCTTTGATTGGAGTATCAGATTTCTTTCATTGATGCACGTCAAAAGTTTTAGCCAGAATGCTGCCATCAACACTGAGGTGTAGGAAGAGAAATATGTTTTCAGTCCACGTGCTTCGCTTCTAATTTCATTTGTGTACTTATTCGTGGACATCACTGTCTGTAGAACAGGAAGAATGCTAGGCAACCTCTGAGCAAATTGGACGCAAGGCATCAACTCTTGAACTCCAGCGCGTGTCAATCAGATTATGCAGGGAGCATCTTGTTGATTCCAGTAAGAGATTCCATCTTTCTGGACAAGAGCTGAATAATTTGTAGAGGCGATTCACGTTTCCAAAGAATATTATGGCATCTCTGCAACATGACGCAGCATTTACCCCGACCAGATTCAGTATGTGAGCTGAACATGGAGAGAATAGAGCAGCATCATTCTTTTGTAAAATCCGCGCTTGAACACCTTTCATTTTCCCCGCCATATTTGCGCCGTTGTCAAAACCATATCCACGACAATCTTTAAGATCAATGCCATGTTCGTCTAAGCGTGAAATGAGTGTTTCTGTAATTTCTTCTACTGTCTTCTGATTGCAGGGGAAGAACTCTACAAATCTCTCTTCTATTGACTATTTGTTCTCATCGCTTTTATGGGCGTATCGTAATATGAGAACATTTTGTTCTGTATGGGATACGTGAGGATTAGCATCACATATAATGAAAAAATAAATTGCTTCCCTTCTTTCAAGCAAAATCTTGTCTAGAACATATTTCCCACATAAAGAAGTGAATTCTTTATGTGTCTTCCATGACAAATAATGATTTCCCATTCTTTCACCATGTTCTTTCTTGTCTTTGATGCACTCCAAATGATGTTGCAGCAAAGGATCATAGTGAGATACGAGTTCTCGTAACCCCAGAAAGTTGCCATTGTGAGGGGTTCCTTTGTCTTGAGATTCTCCGCAAAATACAAGTCCTCTGGAAGCCAGAAACAATGTAATATCCAAGAGTCTGAGCAATAGGGCATTTAACTTGTCACTTTCACTTTGGGGACGCTGTTGAAAGCTACTATCAATACCACGAGAACCAGTAACTGATTTTTCCAAAAGTTTCCAAGCCAAGTAAGAATCCCTAGGCAGGGAACTTTTTTCGTGCTTCCGTAACCTTTCGTAAAGAAAAATCCACAGGTTTTTTTTTGTTGTTTTTTTGGGGGGGGTCAAAACCTTTAGAGATTGAAAATGATAGAGAATCTCAAAGGGAACCCCATGAACACAACGAAAAAAATACGATCGGTGCCTACAAAAAAGTATTTATGTCTTAACGGGTCGTAAAGTCGTAAAAGTGAAGAAAAAAAAATCCAATATTTACATCCACTCGAATAAGTGAGAGAGTCACCGGAAGACATACATGTGACGTATTTGATGACTAAGTTATATTATTTTTAGAAAACTGTGACGTAAAACACGAAATTCCGAGGAACACCTTTAGCGAACCGTTCATTGTGTAAAAAAAAATTCCCGCCAATTTTCGCTGTGAGCTAAATTTTAACACTTTTTTGTTTTATGTAACTTGAATAATTGTCCCAATATAATATATCAGCTTTATAAAAACTAAGCGTGGCTGACGGGGCCCCCCTTCCGTTGGGGCCCCTGAATAAATTCGTGGATTCACCCCATGGTGGCGGCCCTGCTTAGAGCGAACATTGAACGCGCATGAGTAGCATGTATTAATGATTGCAAACCGGGTGATACTAAATGAGTTTTTAGAAGCCTAGTATTGCATTTTAATTAGAGTTTTAAATGTTAATAGAGTGTTGGTTTTCCTGGTCTCATCAGGCGACCCATTCCACGTCCTAATTTGAGACGGGATGAACGAGAATTGTATATACTTATTCTTGCATACGGAATAGGAAAAGTGAATTTCCCTATGTCTATCTGAAGGTTTTATTAGATTATCTGTCTGTTTTATTTCAAAGTTTGTTGTTTTTAATTTTTTTTTAATTTTCTTTTTGTTATGTTATTGTTGTGGTTGTTGAAACAGGTGACCTATCTCTCTACGGCCGAACCTTACGTCATCGCACTCAACACTGAAAACAAATCAATTTTTTTTAGCGTGTCATTCTTAAGTTTGCGATTGTCTCAACACACAAAGCACGCGGCTGACGTCATATCGGAAACGAGTTGTGTATGACTGGACTCTCAAGTCGTAATGTGTATGAGCACTCAGTCCTGAACGTCCCGAGGGGCAGGGAGTTGAAGATGTGACCAATCCACTATAACTTAATCAATACAAGTCGGGAAAATATTAAGGAGCGGAATTTCCTGAACGTTTCGCGTCAACCAGCAGGACACAGTTTGTTTGTTCAACGGAATTACGGTGTTGATGTACGTTTCGTCGTACTTTTAATTCTGGCCCCTCGCCACTTCACATTCTCTTCTTTCTGTAATTTCTTATTGAACGATTCCAGAGCGGATTGTGATGGGATATTGAAGAGTTGTTACCGGGGTATACTGTGATGGGAACTGAAAGCGGTTGTTTCCTGTGCACGGAGTGGAATGACCTTAAAGCGGTTGTTTCCGGTGCATGGAATGGTGTGACCTGAAAGCGGTTGTTTCCGGTGCATGGAATGGTGTGACCTGAAAGCGGTTGTTTCCGGTGCATGGAATGGTGTGACCTGAAAGCGGTTGTTTCCTGTGCACGGAGTGGAATGACCTTAAAGCGGTTGTTTCCGGTGCATGGAATGGTGTGACCTGAAAGCGGTTGTTTCCGGTGCATGGAATGGTGTGACCTGAAAGCGGTTGTTTCCTGTGCACGGAGTGGAATGACCTTAAAGCGGTTGTTTCCGGTGCATGGAATGGTGTGACCTTAAAGCGGTTGTTTCCGGTGCATGGAATGCTGTGACCTTAAAGCGGTTGTTTCCGGTGCATGGAATGGTGTGACCTGAAAGCGGTTGTTTCCGGTGCATGGAATGGTGTGACCTTAAAGCGGTTGTTTCCGGTGCATGGAATGGTGTGACCTGAAAGCGGTTGTTTCCGGTGCATGGAATGGTGTGACCTTAAAGCGGTTGTTTCCGGTGCATGGAATGGTGTGACCTGAAAGCGGTTGTTTCCGGTGCATAGAGTTATGCGACTAAAACGGGTTTATTTCCCTATTAAGAAAGGTGCAAGTGACTATCACCTTCTCCATATTACAACATGATTGGTACACCATCAAATGCGGTGTATTACAGCAGTCGAGCAAGACATAAAAATATGGTATTGGAAGAACAGCGATATTGCGAAAATTGTTTACCGTAAGAAAATTGATGAATTTTAGTTTATCTCTATGTAGCATGTGTAGCCGTCTGCTATAGTTGATCTCCACGGGTCATTGGAGGTTCACTCCAGCCCTCGATGTCACAGGGGTCTATCGCGTGGTGCGTAATATATTGATTGAACATAATCAATACTTTTAGTTATGTCTCATATATAAGTGATTTACAGTCAAAGACTTTGTTTTTACGGGTTGTTTATTATTATATATTTTAAGTGCGAACTAAGCAAACGTTTAAGATACTAATTGAGACTAACTTACGCACGGTCTCAAACTAATAATGTTACACATTTAAATACGTATGCTTTCGTGTGACAAAGCAAAGTTACTTTCCAATTCAGAATTAGAAATCATTGAGCTGTATTTAGTAATTTCTTATTGTTAATATAAAAATAATAAATGAATACAATTACGGTAATATATTGATGTATGCTGAAGAATTTCATTTTATTATCTCTCTTCAAATGTCCTTTGTGTTTTTAAGCAAATTTTTACTATCCAAATGCCCGTAATGGCATAAATAATTAGAGTAAATCCTAATTTACAAGTAAAACAGCTTTGTTGAATACATCATTTGAAATAACGCTAGTGTCACACAGACCCTGCTCTGGACACGCTAGTGTCACACAGACCCTGCTCTTGACACGCTAGTGTCACACAGACCCTGCTCTTGACACGCTAGTGTCACACAGACCCTGCTCTTGACACGCTAGTGTCACACAGACCCTGCTCTTGACACGCTAGTGTCACACAGACCCTGCTCTTGACACGCAAATAGTGTCACACAGACCCTGCTCTTGTCACGCTAGTGTCACACAGACCCTGCTCTTGACACGCAACTAGTTCAAACACATAAATCCCTCTCCACACACAAATATGCCACACACATCCATTACTCTCCACACACAAATATGCCACACACAGCCATTACTCTACTCTCCAAACACAAATACCCCACATACAAACTAAATACATCCCTCTCCACACACCAATACCCCCACTATACAAACACATACATCCCTCTCCACACACAAATATCACACGCCACACACATACACAAGCGAGCCACACATGAGATTTTGAGTAATTTGACGGTTCCGTGTTCCCTGGCCGCGTCCGTTAATGGAGACGGTTTCCACGAGACAGGAGCACAGACGACTTGATGCATGAGCCTGTCAGAGTCTCTGCCTCATCCAGATCGTAAACCAGACCATGTGAACATGTCGGGAGGTTGGCAAAGTGAGGGAGTGGGGGGGGGTAATGATGTAATGATCCTATTTCTTTTAACATATGAAATATGGTTCATTCCCATACATTAGGTTTAATACCCTTAGAACTTTGGCTGGCAAGCAAGTTAAAGTCGAGCCTCGTCAACATGGGTCTCTGACACTCGGCATCAGGACATTCGGCGTACAGCTTACAGAGTCCGAATATCTAACCCCTACATGACTTGGGTATGTATCTTTATAAATTTGTGTAGTCGGCCCGATTGTCGTCTGCGTATTGAGACTTGTTTCACTTCGTGCCAGTTTTCACCAGATGTCGCTCTGATGTGATCGTGACCATGACTATGACACGGTTTGGCTTTCTATACGGACCATAGCACACATTTCTTGACCAACTATTTGAAATTCTGGGGGTTAAAGCCAAAATTTGGCAACTAATTGCGAGTCATTCTCCTTCAATGTCTAGAGGCCTGGCCTCTCGCTCTGCGTCTCCCCAACGTTGCAAAGGCACCAATTGCAGAATGATCAAAGCGTCTTGTGTTTGGAGCACCACACCACTTTTTTTTCTTTTTTAAAACTATTCATTCTCCATAGACCTAAAACCGTTGCTGCTTCCTGCTGATCTTCTGAAGTACATGCCTTGGCCACTGTTGCTGTTGCCAGAGATATTCGTTCTGAAGAATGAAACATACATCCGGGCCCCATGTGGTGATCACTTCAATGTTAGCGGGTAGTAGTTGTGTGCAGAGCGCTTTAGATTTATTTATTTTTTAAATATTTTTTTAAAAATGAAAATGGGTGATAAGTCCAAACTCACAAGTTTATGATTACTTTATATTTTATCTTAAGAACATTGACAAGAGATAGAGAGGGCGGTAAGGTTTGGGACAAAAAGTTTACTGTGATACCCGTGTAGATGACAAGATATTTGCTCCGTTAAAACATCCCTTAACTTTCTATGTTTTCCTCTTCTAATAAGAAACAACCTCCGGCCTTGGGAAATTATTTGACCCCGGGGGCTGGAACCATCACTGGTGGGGGGCGCTTAATATCGTGACCGGGGGGGTGTTAGGTTGAGACAGACATTGGAGTAGACGACCGTGTAATTACAGGATTGCATCAATGTTGTGGCCTTCATCTCAACTGTCTCGTAAATCATGGAACGTCCGGGTAGGGGGGTCTTTAGAGGAGGGTGGTGGTAGGGAGAGATTGGCGTGACAAGTTTCTGGGTCGTGGATGCAGTGATACCACGAAAGAGATCGGAGGTGGTGTTGGTTGCGAGGGGGGGCAGAAATTGAGAAGTTTGAAAATAGCACCAAAAAAAATAAAAGTTAATCGGTGGTGAACCATCTAATGATGGGTTGGGTTTGAAAACGATGTGTTCTTAACAACTCTTTGATTGCGTCATTGTCTGTAATTGCTGTATCGTTGTCCTGAATTATTGAATTGTAATCGCCTCTGTTTATCTGATACGGCGATATGCTACTGTTTCTAAGCTCAAAGATACTATGCCCCCCCCCGGCCCCGTGATTATATTGTCATAGAACCTCAGCATCTCGCAAGAGAGAGTGGTGTAGTTTAGAGACTAAGTGTAGGCAAGAGTTTCACAATTTATAACCCGCGGGCAGGTCTCAATGGCTCGTGATTTCATTCAAATCAAATCTTGGGATTTCAGTTCCCTGGAACTGGTGCAACTGGCTGGTTCAAAGTGTCATCTAGGAATCTCGGGGACGAAGCCATCATAATGGGCCACTTGCAACCCAGGTCTAGACGTTCTCAAAAGAAATATAAACGCGTAACTTAAACCTGTTTGTCGTATTAAAGTGTAACTTGGGCTTTGATTTAAGAACAATTTAACAGCCTTTTCAATGATCCACTCCTCTTGTGTGTTGTTTACGTGTAAATTTGTTTTATTTTTATTTTATTTTGTGTGTGTGTGTGGGGTTAACCACGTCCAGCGAACAAACTTTCTTGAGTTTAGCCAACTTTCTAAGTCATCAATTTTTTCATTGTACGAGTTCCCAACGCGGTCATTTATGTTTACCCTTTCGTCTCTTCAAGAAATACACTTAACTAGACATAATTAATCAGCCATAGGCGGCGCAATTGCACAACTACTTATTTTACTTGACATAAGATTCATTCAAGCAACTCACTTTATTAGAAGCTCAATTAATTCTAAATTCTAGGAAATCTATTTTAGCGTCTATCGGGCAGAGCAGGGGTGGCCAGGCCCGTATTAACCGAGAGCCATTTTACCAGTTTAAAAAATTGTCGAGAGCCTCATTGAAAAATTCCTTTTGTGATTTTTTAAAAAGTATTCTTATTGGGATTTATTTAATGCTTTAAACGTTTAAATTATTGTTGCCCTAACTGTTTGTTGAAGAAAGATATGCTTTACAGTTACACCATTGACAAAGATTTAAATATGTAAATTTATCAATAGAAACACACTGATATAGACTCGTAATCATAGTGCACCTGAATTGTTATGATTCTGCTGAGAAGCCTTTGAACTAGCACGTTTCTTTAAATCTGGTTGGTAGCTAGTAGTTGTGGTAGCTAGTAGTTGTGGTAGCTAGTAGTTGTGGTAGCTAGTAGTTGTGGTAGCTAGTAGTTGTGGTAGCTAGTAGTTGTGGTAGCTAGTAGTTGTGGTAGCTAGTAGTTGTGGTAGCTAGTAGTTGTGGTAGCTAGTAGTTGTGGTAGCTAGTAGTTGTGGTAGCTAGTAGTTGCGGTAGTTAGTAGTTGTGGTAGCTAGTAGTTGTGGTAGCTAGTAGCTGTGGTAGCTAGTAGTTGTGGTAGCTAGTAGTTGTGGTAGCTAGTAGTTGTGGTAGCTAGTAGTTGTGGTAGCTAGTAGTTGTGGTAGCTAGTAGTTGTGGTAGTGATTAGTTGTGGTAGCTAGTAGTTGTGGTAGCTAGTAGTTGTGGTAGCTAGTAGTTGTGGTAGCTAGTAGTTGTGGTAGTGATTAGTTGTGGTAGCTAGTAGTTGTGGTAGTGATTAGTTGTGGTAGCTAGTAGTTGTGGTAGCTAGTAGTTGTGGTAGCTAGTAGTTGTGGTAGTGATTAGTTGTGGTAGCTAGTAGTTGTGGTAGTGATTAGTTGTGGTAGCTAGTAGTTGTGGTAGTGATTAGTTGTGGTAGCTAGTAGTTGTGGTAGCTAGTAGTTGTGGTAGTGATTAGTTGTGGTAGCTAGTAGTTGTGGTAGTGATTAGTTGTGGTAGCTAGTAGTTGTGGTAGTGATTAGTTGTGGTAGCTAGTAGTTGTGGTAGTGATTAGTTGTGGTAGCTAGTAGTTGTGGTAGCTAGTAGTTGTGGTAGCTAGTAGTTGTGGTGCGAAGAAGTTTTGTCAGATGTTGGTTACTATTTACTGCTCGGTGCTTTGATTTTATTAACTTTAATGTGAAGTACAAAGATTCCAATCAGTAGGTTATACAGAAAATGAATATAAATCTGAAACTAGCTTTCTTAAGTTGAGGATATTTCACTTCTCGCATGCGAGAGTAATAGCTCCTCTCGTACAGTCACGTCTAAGGAAACAATACAAACGAACACCGCCAATTGAATATCCATTGATTCACCAAGAGCCAATCTGAATGCAACTATTGCAACACAGTTCTTTAAATAATTCCTCATTTTTCCTTCAATTTCAGCGTTAATGTCTCTTATATGTCACTCGGTGGTGTCACGTGACATTGGAATTTGTGTTATCAGCCCCCGAGGTCTGGAACTATTTGGATCTACTATTACAATTCCGTTCTCGGTATTCTTCTTATAGAGACCCCATCAGAATAAGGTCGTTTAGCACGAGAAATATTCAAAGCGAAGGCGTAACTTGACTCAGTTGAAGTGACACCTTCTTCGTTGAACAGAAGGTAGTGTCTTCTGTTGACACATTTCAGATCTTAACTCAGCAAGGTGCCCTGGTCTTTCATTACATCTAGCCAAAATTATTGTCAAACATTTGTTTTGGTAAAGATTTATTTTTAAAAATAATTTTTAAAAAACCCAGAAAAATTTCATTAACTTTTTATACAATACATTTCAAACGAAAAATTTTAAATTTCATAAATTGTTCGCGAGCCGCAATGTGAACACAGAAGAGCCGCATGCGGCTCGCGAACCGCCATTTGGTCACCGTTGGTCTATAGCAACGGTGGCCAAACCGCGGCTCGCGAGCATCATGTCGCTCTTCTGTGTTTACACTGCGGCTCGCGAACAGCTTATAAAATTAAAACTTATCGTTTGAAATATATAACATTAAAAATTAATGAAAGTTTTTTTATCTTGCCCGAAACAAGAGTTTGCAAATAATTTGGGCTTGATTTAAATTTTAAAACTTAGAAAGCTTTCAGCATTTAGATGTACTAAGTACGAATTACTGGAAGATTTCAAAGCCAGATTTAATGACTTGCGCAGAATTAAAAACTCCGATTTTCTCACAAATTCATTCATGATGGATGTAATCAAAGATGGTTTCCAGCTTCCCATGAACATTGTTATGGAACCTTCAGCTGCTGATATTGAGCTGTTAGAGTTACAGGAAGATCACGGTTTGGTGATGTTGCACAGGTCACAATCTGTGATGGATTTCTAGAAGCACGTGTGAGATGTAAAATATTCTCAACTTTCGGTACAACCTACTGCTGTGAATCTTTGTACTCCACAATGAAGTTCATAAAATCAAATCATCGAGCAGTCACTGAAGTAACCAGCTTCTGACAGAACGTCTTCGCACCACAACTACTAAGTTACCAACCAGATTTAAAGATACTTGCTAGTTCAAAGGTTTTCCTGCAGAATCATAGCAATTAATGTTCACTATATCTGTGAATCTATATCCAGTGTGTTTCTATTCATAAATTGTACATATTTAAATATCTTTTAATTTTGTAACTGTAGCGCATATATTTCTTCAACATACGGTGAGGGTTAAAGCAATTCATATGTTTAAACAATTAAAATTAAATAAAAAATAATTTTTTCATTGTGATTGGAGTCCTGCTTCAATGCGGCTCTCAACTATTTTATTTTTATTTTTGAAATGGCTCGGTTACTACAGGTCTGGTCACCCCTGGTCTAGTGGCTCTCAGTTACTACAGGTCTGGTCACCCCTGGTCTAGTGGCTCTCAGTTACTACAGGTCTGGTCACCCCTGGTCTAGTGGCTCTCAGTTACTACAGGTCTGGTCACCCCTGGTCTAGTGGCTCTCAGTTACTACAGGTCTGGTCACCCCTGGTCTAGTGGCTCTCAGTTACTACAGGTCTGGTCACCCCTGGTCTAGTGGCTCTCAGTTACTACAGGTCTGGTCACCCCTGGTCTAGTGGCTCTCAGTTACTACAGGTCTGGTCACCCCTGGTCTAGAGAATCACTATTTGATGTCAGTTGTTAAGAAAAATTGCGGGTATTCAGTTGAAAATATCGCTTTGTCGTGATTGACTGAAATCATGTTATCATAATTCCCACTGGCTTCCTTACAACGTTACACACACCATATACTTTGCCGATAACCCCCCTCCCCCATCAGAGGCGTCACTAGGGTTGGTGTCACCCGGGGCGGTAGCTCATGGTGTCACCCCCTCACGACTTAACCCATAGAATTCCTACAAGTTTTGAAGTGCCAAATAACGGGAACATACAGAATTTTACATTTTGGTGTCACCCCCCTGATGGTGTCACCCGGGGCGGTCTGCACCCCCATAGTGACGCCACTGTCCTCCATAACATTTGCATAAACAACCTTTTCCTCTGAGTTCGGGCGGTTACGAATGAAGCTAACAGCGTGTCAGCTTTTTTCCACTCAGTCCAATAATTGCTAAAACACGTGGCGATTGAGGGGAACGGGTGGATGTGGTTACGGTTCTTACAACAATGAGGAAGCAGCAGTTTGGTCTATTTATGAGGAGGCCTTGTATGATCTCGTTACTATAATCCTATATAATAATCCTCCTTATATAATAAAAGGCAATGTTCTGTCCGGTCATCGATAGCGATTAGTCCCTCAAACACATATGACTCCTACAGCCAATCACATTGAATACGTTTACGCGGACGTTCAAAACGAGTTATTTTTGGTGCAGTATTTCTACCAAGACTTTATTTTGAGTTATGCGCGTTGGAATGTATAGTCAAAAGCTCTGTTTGTACGAGTTATTTATTTTAACTATAATGAATAGTATTTTTGACGTGACGAACATGTATGCCGGTCGAGACGGCTGTTGGAGGGGAGTAACAACATCCCACCGAACGGTGGTGGAACGTCCTTGGACGAACTTTGTTGTTCGTATTAATATAAAATGTCAACTGCATACAATCTCCTCGTCATTAAGAATGTAGGTACAATGTGTTTAAATTATTTAATTTTTATTATTTCAAGATAAAGTGTTTTTAAAAAGTATTCACTTTTAATAAGCAGCCTCACACATTTAATATTAATAAAGATTACTTTTTTTATTTATAATTATCTATTATCTATATATATATATAAATCAAAGTATGTCTGTGTGTGTGCATGTCCTTTATAGCTGACTAAACCATTCATCCGATCGTCATGAAATTTTATGAGACTGTTGAGTACCCACTTGGGGGCCGTCAATAAAGTACGTCACGCTATTTTTGACCCTTTTTAACCCCCTCCCTCCCCCCTGTCACAAACTATAACAAATTTCGGATCCCCCCCCCCTAAAGTACGTCACATTTTCGAACAAAAATTTATTTTTTATTAACCAAATAATTAAAATTTAATAGAAAACAACGTGACATCACACGTTGCCGGAACCCCCCCTGTCACAAACTGTCACACTTTCTTACACCCCCTCCCCTCCTGGAGCATGACGTACTTTATGGACGGCCCCTTGGGATGGTAACTGGCAACTTTTTTTCTAAATTTAACACTCATGGGGCACCGGGGGCCCATAATGTCATTTTTTGCTTATATGAGCTATATTAAAATTAGTTTAAGCGCTAGCTACTGTGTAAATTGTTGGATCTTAACCAAACTTTGTATATAACAACTTGATAGCCAATATTAAAATACTATAGGGCAGTGAACTCCTAATAGTCATTCCTTTGGGGCGGGGGGCCCAAAAATTCCCATTTCTTAAACGTTTAAGATTTTATTCACCATTCAGTTATTAACAATCTTGACAAATAATGACACATGTATCCATTATTATACAAATTGAAATGAACAGGTGTTTTGAACTTTATATATTGCATTGAAAGGGCCCCGGGGCCCTTAATGTCTTTTTTTAAAAATATATTAGCTATATAAAATTAGTTTATACGTTAGCTACTGAGTAAATCAATGGATCTTAACCAAAATTTGAATACAAAAGCTTGGTAGCCCATATTCAAATACTATAGGGCACAGAACTTCAAATTTCCATTCCTTTCGGGGCCGGGGGCCCCAAATGTATTTTCTTCCTATATGTTGAAGATATTTTTCCACATTCAATTTTTCACGATGTTGATGAATATATTTTTGAGGAAATTGAATTAAAATGAACAGGTTTTTGAAATTTACATCTTTCAACGAAAGGGCCCAGGGGCCCCTAAATGTCGTTTTTTTTTCTTATATTAGCTATATAAAAATTAGTATTTGCGTAAAATACTGAGAAAATTAATGTATTTTGAGTAATCTTGACCCATTTTAGTATATAAAAACTCAAGGATCTATATTTTAATACGATGGGGCACCAAACTCCTAATTTTCATCCCCTCGGGGCAGGGGGCCCAAACTGTATTTTTAGTAAATGTTTAATATTTTATCGTCCATTCAATTTTAACAATATCGAGAAATATAAATAAATGTATGTATTTTGAATTTTATTCAAATGAACATATGTTACGCACTTTATTTCATGCAATAATTGAACCCTGGGGCCTTAATGTCATTTTTGCTTATACGAGCTTTATAAGAAATTAGTTTATGCGTTAGTTACCGAGTAAATGATTTGATCTTAACCAAACTTTGTATACAAAAACTTGGTAGCCCATATTAAAATACTTAAGGTTTCTGAACTTTTTATGTCGATTTCTTCGGGGTCTTCGGATATTTTTGCCATTCACTTTTTAACGATCTTGATAAATATATTCCTGATGAAACTTAATTAAAATGAAAACGTTTTTGAAATGGATATCTCACACCGAATAGGCCCGGGCCCACTTTATGTCGTTTTATTTATATATATATATAGAGAGAGAGAGATAAATATAATATATATATATAAATCAAAGTATGTCTATGTGTGTGTGTGTGCATGTACTTTATAGCTACTACACCATTCATCTATATAAAAAGTAGTTTAAGCGTTAGTTAATGAGAAAATAAGTGGATTTCAACCAAACTTAGTTTATAAAAACTTAAGAGCCTATATTACTATAGGGCACTGTACTTTTAATGTCCATTCCCTCGGAGCTGGGGCCCCAAGTGTCTTTTTACTGAACTTTAATCATTGTGTTCCGTATTCAAGTTTTACGCGATATTGAGGAATATAGCTTGAGTACAATGGCAATAAAAACTATATTATCACTCATTTTGGGGCCGGGGCCCTTAATATCGTTTATTCTTGTGTACGCTATTTAATTATTAATTTATTTATCCGTTTGCTATGAAACTTGGAATTTTTGTTTCACACTTCCACGAAGGTTTCTGCAGAATTGTTTTTAAACATACCACTCATTGGTTTCTTTAAATTTATTCATTTTTACTGAGATCGTTGCAACGCACGACGGGTCTGCTAGTTAAATTATAAAATGTACCTTAATTAATTCAGCACATGAAAAACTTTAAGGTCATTTATAACAGTTTGGAGGACACATTAGCCAATGAAATTGTGAAATATGTTTCTTATATTCTAGGTTCTTTGTTATAAACACATTGTGTATGCTTTAAATGTCTAAAGTCTCCACTCTCCTAGTTAAAACCACAGTTAATATAAAATGTATACTGCCTCCACTCTCTGTGTCATTAAGAATGTAGTTACAAGGCGTTTGCAGTCTGTAACATTTTTGTTATTATGTTTTTAAAAAAAAGTATTATTGACAAAATCATGATATAAAATTTGGAGAATTGTCTTACTGATATATCTTGCATCATAAAGGCACCAGTACGTCTATACTGATGTGAACAACAACGCAAGGATTTTGTTTCTACGTTCCAGTGACCAATAATAGAATATTAGAAATCGAACAGAAGCATGTATTTTAGAGATGGTCTTATTTTAATTAGCTCTAATTTTAACTGATGCATTTCATTGTCATTTTATCCCTAACTATAGGGATCGAAGTTCAGTGGCTTCCCACTTACATAACACGACAGATTGTACAAAGTCTATGCCTTAATTAAAATGTTAGAGATACATACATTAAGCTTAATATATTAATTTCATAGTTTCCGTCTGTTTAAAATAATACAAAATTTAAAATTCATATTTATTTGAATTTAATTACTTTAACTATAAGTTTATTTTATATTTTCAAATAAAATATGTTTAGTAACAAGTTAGAAACATTATGTATCACAGTTTCTTAAAATACATTTTAAAAGGACTTTTTTTTAAAATAAAAAATTCGTATCATGCCACCTACATTTTCTCAAGAGCAACGCGATTTTGCATATATTAGAAGCGGTGCTTTGTGGTGCAGCGCCTTACGGGCAATTAAAGTTTTAATGCACATCTGATATTACAATATATATATATATTAGATATATATATATATAATATGTATATTATTTATACATACAAGACGCATTTGTTGTCTGTCTGTCTGTTCCCTAATAACTCAAGATCCAGACAACCAAATAACGTGAAATTTGGTACACATACACACAAGGACATGAGAAAGGTTCTTAAACAGGTTTCGTTCCATATATATAAGATACTGGGGGCAGGGGCCCCAAAATGCAATTTTTTTCCTTATATGAGCTTTATAAAAAATAAAAATTAAAAATTATCCTATTTCCCGTGTAGGTAGAAGTATGAAACTTTCGGTGGTTGTTAAGTATCATTTGGCGATGGTAACAGGTAAAAAATATATATAAATTATCAGTTACTGGGTGCCGGGGGCCCTAATGTAGTTTTTTTTCTTATATTTAAAACTGACTCAACACTAATTCTTCAACTTCCCGTGAAGGTAGAAGCATGAAACTTTGGTAACTTGCTGAATATACTCTTATGACGATAATTGGCGAAAAATAATTTTAAAATTTTCACTCATGGTTGTTCGGGGGCCCAAAACCGTTTTTTCCTTATATGGGCTATATAAAACTAAATCAACACTAATTCCTCATCTATCTTTGTAGGTAGGAACATGAACTTTGGAAATTTGTCGAGTACCCTCCCGCGATAGTAGCAGTCGAAGAAAAGATTATCACTAACTGGGGGGCCGGGGCCCAAATGCTATACATATAAGACGCATTTGTTGTCTGTTTGTCTGTTCCCTAATAACTCAAGATCCAGACAACCAAATAACGTGAAATTTGGTACACATACACAAAATTACATGGGAAAAGTTCTTCAATAGGTTTCGTTCCATATATATATATATATAAGATACTGGGGGCCGGGACCCAAAATGTAGTTTTGGGCCTTATATGAGCCTTATAAAAAATAAAAAAATTATCCTATTTCCCGTGTATGTAGAAGCATGAAATTTTCGGTGTTGTTAAGTATCATTTGACATTTGATAAAAAATTAGATACATTATCACTCAGTCTCTTGGGATTGCTGGTATAGACTTGCAGACACCATGCTTTTCTAATGGACAGTTGTATGTGGCTTGCTCCAGAGTTGGCAAAGAGGAAAATCTTTTTGTACACACTCCAAATGGAACTGTCAAAAATGTTGTCTATCACATTGCTTTAAGTTAAATGTACCCTTTATTGCATGCAAATGAACAGTTTTATACGCTTCTACAGAAACCTTATTTTAAACCCTGGAAAATCCGGGTACTTGCCCCTAGTCAATATATATTCATATATAAGAAAAATGCAGGTTTTATGAAAAATCAATTCAGCTTTAACACATAGCATCCCAGTTTGATGGGCGTAATCAGGTCTAGGGGTCCCTAACTCTAACACATAGCATCCCAGTTTGATGGGCGTAATCAGGTCAAGGGGTCCTTAACTCTAACACATAGCATCCCAGCAGGGCCGGCTTTAGGCATAGGCAAACTAGGCGGCCGCCTAGGGCCTCCGATTAGTGGGGGCCTCGCACAGGACTCTAGGAAACAAATATATACAGTCTGACCTATCTAAGTTGAAATCAAAGGGACCCGAAAAACAAAATCGACTTACTTAGTTTTCGAGTTAGAGAAAATGGCGTAATATGCGCAAATTAATCAAGGACCATGTTGATATTGAGAAGGGGGGATGGGGACAACCTTGCCGGCTAGTAGGCTTGACAGAAAAGAGATACGGCGTCTGATGTTTCATATGAAAGGAACCCAACTTGCTTTGATATATCGATACAAGCCCGTGAAAGGAGACAACTTCCCCACTTTACTCCCTCCACAGTGGGATGGGGGAAGTAAGATTACTCTTTTTTTTAAAGTCACCTTTTGCAGTCTATTTGTGAGTTTTTTAGATTTATATCATAACAGAGCTTCAACACAGAACTATCATTAGCGCCATACAACGGTTATGATTCACTCGGTGTGGATGGAGTTTAACGTCATGCCCATGAAGATTACTATTTATTGTTTGTTTTATTGATGTCAAATCTGTCTTCTCTTAGGCGCGCTAATGATGATTTAATTTGATTTCTAAAAGGTAAGATTTCTTTCTAAAACAACAATTTTATTAATAACTTCTAGCACAACGGGGAATGTCAAAAGAAAATTTATTATCGCCCATATCATCCTTTTCCTCTTTATACATCAGTCCATTCTCTTCTCGTCTGTCCCCTCCATTAATAAGAATAAGAGTCTGTCTGAGGATGAACTCCTGACATATTCAACGTCTTTAGAGTCACCCCAAGTCCCTCCTGTTCTGTCCATCTCCTTCTTATACCTTCCTCTGATGTCATTACTGATATTAAACATCATGGGTCAATATGTTAGTAATACTTTAATAGTTATTTTGACAGGGAGATTTGATCTGTCAAAATTTGACAGATTCGTCGTTAACCTATCATAGGTTACGACAATAACTTTGTCCATTTCCGACGAATATTAATAATTTATGTTTGAAAATGTTTTTAATTGACTGCTGGATAATAATTAACAGTGTTTAATGTTATAATTTGCGATTAACGAGTTCCAAAACAAGGAATGAAATGTTCTCCATTTTTATTTACGATTATTTATTTACATGTAAATTGTTCTACTAAAATTTGTCTAGTTCACCTTCACTCGCCAATTTTTATTTACATACACAGAATTTTATTCTCTATCCAGTGAAGTGATGCAACTCTATAATAGAGTTTATTAAACTTTTAATTTTTCCAGACTACTGGAACACCCTTGTTGCTTCCCTCTGGTGAAAATGTCGAGACGCAGGGATTTAAAATATTTTCCAGCATTGTTCCAGATACTGTTTCGTCTTCTCTTGATGCTTTACGTTTAATTTATGATCATGGTTTGAATACTGCTGTTCCAAATGTCGCTATAGCCCTTCGAATAGCATTGACTATTCCGATTACTGTTGCATCGGGGGAAAGAGGTTTTTCCAAGTTGAAATTAATTTTTAAAAAACTATTTGAGAACGACTATGACGCAAAAACGCCTGAACAGTCTGGCAATGATATCTATCGCACGAGATATCGTCCAGTCTCTCAATTATTCACAATTTATTGTGGACTTTGCTGCCATCAAACACGAAAAGTTGATTTTTGTTGAAGGTTTATGACATCTGCACGTCTATGGTTGTATAAATTTCAATTATTTGTTGATTTAGTTATAAATACAGGTAGTTTTTAATAAATAGTGTAATTTTATTATTTCCGTATGTATTTTTTTTCCTATTACATTTGGGGCCACCAAATTAACTTGTATCCACTCGCCTAGGGCCTCCGACTCCCTAAAGCCGGCCCTGATCCCAGTTTGATGGGCGTAATCAGGTCTAGGGGTTCTTAACTTTTGCAGCGCATCTTCCATGTCAAAGATTCTCCACGCTAGTAATCTATTTTAGAATACAAAAATCCACACCTTCAGTCTATATCAAAATATGTCACACATTCTTACTGTTATTAAAAAATCGTTTTCCTCCTATAACTATACACTATATACCTAAACTAAAGCAATCGAATAACATATTGCGTCAGTTAAAGGCACATATAAACACGTCGTTAACTCACAAAAGGACAATGGATATCATGCATATATATATATATATATATATATATATATATATATATATATATATATATATATATATATATATATATGTATAAACAAGTGAGAGTTAAGATAAAACAACTTTGAACAATATAATCTTTTCTCAACTTTCATTAGTATTATCTTTTTACACACCACATCCTTGAATTTGTTAAATAATATTATACTTATAAAGCATACCACAGCTATCATTGGTATGTAAATTTTTAAACTTTTACAGACCCTATCGTAGATTCATATGTGTTAAAATATTTTTACACAATTACGCACTACAACTTTGAATCTGCATACATTTTTGTACTGCAACAAAAAGCAGACATGATACTAACTTTAAAAGCTCCCATTTTATTTAAGAATCCTTTGATTCATTTGTTAATAATGTTTTACTCGAGTGTATGTGTCTGCTCGCACCCTACAATGTCTCCTTTCCATGAAGATATGCGTGCGCCCCTGGTTAAAAACTCATATCTCAGTCAGGTTACGAAATTTCGGGTCAGACCAAAACGATTTTAGCTCCTAAGTCCCCCGACAATAACACGTCCAGGGAGAGAAGAGAGGCGAAGACTGTTAATTTCACGGCTCGGTACCCTCCAAGATATCCTTGTAAGAAAAACAAAAAGTATTCTCCCCCAATAGCAGGCTGGCGATGGGATTTCCTAGATGACGTAGCGGTCTCCAGATTTAGCTCTGTCATTGTCTCTGGGGAAGTTTTAAAAGGCTGCTCTATTATAGATGAATGTTAAGTGAACTGTTAGAATTTTTTTTTATATTTCGTGGTCAAGTTTAGCATTTACGAGGTGTTTAACTTGAACTAAACGATGCGTGTCACGATACAGTAGTTTTATTTGGCAGTCATGGCGCCGAGGTGATGATGAGCTGGTCCGACTAAATCCACATACCATTCGTGTCAGAAGTGGGTTGTTAATAAAAAACATAAATAATGTGTATTAGTTCTATGAGTTGGTGGTCGAGTGGCATGTGCGCTCGGCTGGCGTACCGAGAGTCACGGTTTCGAATCTCTGTTGAGGCAGGGATTTGCTCCCGGGGCTAAGGGTGTCCCTGAGTCGAACCAGCTCCGAATGGGTGCCTGGCACTAGTTGTAGGGAAACAAAGGCAGGTGGGCATTATGCCACACAATCCTCTCATAGCCGTGACTTGTGAACGCTACGTCACTTGCCAACAGACCGGGATGGTCTGTGCGTTCTCATCAGAACGTTGGACGCAAGAGTCGTCTGTAATGTTAAAAAAAACAACAACAAAAAACTTTATTCCATGGTTGTGGGTTGTCTTATAATTATTTTTAATTCTTGTTGATAACACTGGTCAATAGAAGTTACGTGATATGGTTGATTAACCGGTGTTATTTGACATTGCCATAGATCCATCCATTCCATCGACAGTAAACTGAATCCTGTCAGGTGACAGCTGCAGATATCTTACCCCAAGGACACGTTGCTCTTGATGTGTTTAAGTTTAATAAATGTTGTTGCTCTTTGACTTTCCCAAGGTGACGGATTTCGCTTGGTCACACGACGGACGAATGGCTCTCATCTGCTACCGAGACGGCTTCATCCTAGTGGGCAGTGTTGCTGGGCAGCGCTACTGGTCATCCATGCTCAACCTGGACAATACCAGCATAACGTGTGGAGTTTGGTCACCCGATGACCAGCAGGTGAGATCAAGCTGTCCAGAGCGATATGTTAGTTAAACAACTCCCATTTGTTGTCTGCCTCGCGGCACTCCCAGCACAAAAAGACATGTCCATGCCGCCTGTGTAGCGCCAACTTCACTAATTGAAAACAGTTTCCAGCAGCAACACCAAAAAATACAAATCTATAACTGTAACTATGAAACCTTCTTAACTAACTTGTGCGCCCGTTCTTCTGAATTTTGTTTTAGTGAGACTCTTGGCGTTATTCTTTTCTGTATATAGGGTAAACAATTCTCGTTAAGTTAACTTAAATTATGAATGCTCCCTTTGAACTCATGAAGGCGTTTTTCAGAAGAATCTACATTAATTATTTTGCGTTAAACATGTTTTTCTTTTGTGTTACTTGCATAAACTGTTTCTGTGTCTTGTATTCTACCCATAAACTTGAACTTAGTCCAAATTTGTATTGTGACCAGGTAATGTTTGGGACACTGGACGGCCAGATCATCGTCATGAGTTCAACTGGGGCAGTGGTCACTCAGGTGACAGTTCACGAAGGTTTTGAGATCACCAGCATGGCCTGGAGCTGTGAGAGGTTCAACATGGAGGAGGCTGAAACTGGACGGGACGGACCGGACAGAGGTGAGAGTTGGGGTGATGAGTAGGGAGATTGAACCAGGTAAGTCTGTGGTCAATGGGTTGTAAGATTGAACCAGGTAAGTCTGTGGTCAATGGGTTGTAAGATTGGACCAGGTAAGTCTGTGGTCAATGGGTTGTAAGATTGGACCAGGTAAGTCTGTGGTCAATGGGTTGTAAGATTGGACCAGATAAGTCTGTGGTCAATGGGTTGTAAGATTGGACCAGATAAGTCTGTGGTCAATGGGTTGTAAGATTGGACCAGGTAAGTCTGTGGTCAATGGGTTGTAAGATTGGACCAGATAAGTCTGTGGTCAATGGGTTGTAAGATTGGACCAGGTAAGTCTGTGGTCAATGGGTTGTAAGATTGGACCAGATAAGTCTGTGGTCAATGGGTTGTAAGATTGGACCAGGTAAGTCTGTGGTCAATGGGTTGTAAGATTGAACCAGGTAAGTCTGTGGTCAATGGGTTGTAAGATTGGACCAGGTAAGTCTGTGGTCAATGGGTTGTAAGATTGGACCAGGTAAGTCTGTGGTCAATGGGTTGTAAGATTGGACCAGATAAGTCTGTGGTCAATGGGTTGTAAGATTGGACCAGATAAGTCTGTGGTCAATGGGTTGTAAGATTGGACCAGGTAAGTCTGTGGTCAATGGGTTGTAAGATTGGACCAGATAAATCTGTGGTCAATGGGTTGGAAGATTGGACCAGATAAGTCTGTCGTCGATGCTGATGTGGAAGAATGCACCAGTTTATGAGAAAACCTTAGAGGAGGATTTGGGACCAATATTTGAGATGAAAGTAATTAGAATAATAGTGTCATTAAGTGGTCATTGTTGGGCAGGTCATTTCTAGCTGTCATTGTTGGGCAGGTTGTTTATAGTTTCTTAATGATGGAAATGTTTTGTTATATGATGCTATAATCATCTTGATGTTAATGATGTCATGTTGTGAGATTTGACTTAAGTCATAAAGTCACAAATTGTTCCCCAGCTACTGATGGTGTGCCAAAGTCACATGTGCTGGCAGTGTGCTTCAAGTACGGAGACATATTTCTCATGTCTGGCTATGATGATGTTTGTCCTATCATGGTCTACACCACTCTAACAGGTGAGGAAGTGTGTCCTATATGGTCTTAACTACTTACTCAGGTGAGCAATATCTGTCCTGTCATGGTCTACAGTCTACACCACTATAAAAGGTGAGGAAGTGTGTCCTATATGGTCTTAACTACTTACCCAGGTGAGCAGTATCTGTCCTGGAATTTATTTTTTAATTTTCTTGATCCAGTTTTAGTCACAACTGTGGCATAATGCCATGATGCATGTTCTATGTTTAATTTCTTGATGTGAACTCTGGGAAATCTTTGTAAAGTAAAGCACTGTAGTGTGACTTAATTTCATGTGAACAATTGGAGAACTGTCACATCATTATCTCCCCATGAAAACTACCAATTCTCATTCCGTCTGGTAAATTGCTGTAATTTCAGCAATCAGCCGATCGAACGGGTTAATGACCATAGCAACACTAGAGCAATGGGCACTCAAGCTCTGTGAGGAATCAGGGTCTTACCATAAAAAAAATAACTATTGACACTTTATTACAGCAAAAAAAATACATGATTGAAAATCATAATTTTTTCATTTGTTTCTGTTGAAAGCATATATGTATTGCAATGTCAATCATCAAGAGATATATATAAAAAAATGGGCCTTTTATTCCTGTCAGACCATAATTTTATTTAATTTTTAATTTGTTTTTCAAATAAATTTATTTTGTTTTGAAAAAATTTACAGGGTAAAAGATCATTTCCGTACATTTTTTAAAATAAATTTATATGTATTTTAATATTACAATCAGGATACTTAAACTATTTTTCTTAAAGTTAAGTAAAAACTAAATATGAAAATTTATTTTAAGGACAGATATCATGATATTTCCAAAGTCGATATGTTATCGTAGTGTTTGAGTATTCAAATGATATAAATTGAGATCATTAAAATGAGACCGGCATAAATATTTTCCAGGTGTGAAGATTGACTGGTCAAACTGCGGGGAGTACCTTGCTGTCGGCGGCTTTGTGCGTCTTCCTAACCTCCAGTGCCGCAACGAGGTTCACTTCTACTCTAAAGACGGCAGCCTTATTCACTGGGTCACCATACCATCTCAAGTAATTGATGGAACTTTAAGACATTTGTTTTGTTTTTATTTATTCTTAGAGAGTTGGCGAATATTTTTATTTTTTGAGCTGGTGGTTTTTCAAACTTGGCCCCTGTTGTTGAACTCTGACAATAAAAAAATATTTGAAAATTTATTTCAGTTTTTCAATTTTTTAACCACCCAATGTATTTTATATATTTCACTTCCAGGGACGAGGTCAAACTGTTAACTTTATTAAAATGTTAGGGGAAAGGGTGCCATAAGTTTAACATGTTAACAAAATTGGGGGGGGTATATCTGAGAATTGCACTTATTGGGATTTTATCATTGCTGCCACTATTGTGTGGTGGTTATTTCTAATATAGATTGATTTTTTATAAGTTCTATGTATTCCAATACCAACGCTAGGGAAATGACTGCCCATTTACAACTAGAATATAGGTTATTTTCATTTAAGACGCGTGTATATTTGGACCATGTAAAGCCGTAAAGGTTATGCTATTTCAACTGTATTCAAGATTTCTTTAAAAAATGCCAAATTATTTCTTTTGCATAAAAGTGTTGACATAGTTTATATTTTTATCAATGTTTTTCAATATACATTTTTTGGTCTTTATGGCTACTGTGTGCAATAATAAAAATCATTTTCAATTAATTTGCTCAAGAATTTTTATTTCCTTAATTTTTGAAATAAG
Organism: Ampullaceana balthica; assembly: GCA_944989445.1. Taxonomy (NCBI): domain Eukaryota; kingdom Metazoa; phylum Mollusca; class Gastropoda; family Lymnaeidae; genus Ampullaceana; species Ampullaceana balthica. Next base: position 739,424 of record CALYLW010000264.1, on the reverse strand, counting down.
GGTAAACCATTGACGGCCATGACATGGGGTCACAATGACAAACGTCTGTTTCTGGCGGCTGGCTGCCACATGTACGTGGCCTGGGTCAGCAAGCAGGTGGCGCCCTTGCAGTTCCTGTGTCAGAGGGTCGTGCATCACGCTGTGCGTTCAGAGAGGGCCGTGGAGAAACTGCCGATCCCTCAGAGGCTACGATGTGGCGTTAAGGCTCTGTTCTCACCAACCATAAAAGTATGTTATCTTGTTTACTCTGGTTGTAGTTTTACATTCACTGGATTATTTTACTGTCTTGTAAAATGCCACATGTGACTCTAGAATTTTTGTTGCCGTCTCAACTTGACATGTAAAATTTGTTGGTTTTTTTTGGGGGGTACAATTAATCATAATTTTTGCTTAAGGTGATTAATGTTTTTTAAAGAGTAAAAGGTGTGCAGTTATTTGACATGAATTTTTATAACTTAGCAAATAAAACAAATGATGTTGCTACATAAAATGTATGTTAGTTTATGACATGACATAATGTAACCTCATGAAAGTCTGGTGTAAATTAGTTTTCACATTACAGAATATGAAGACGTTTTTCTACACAAAAGAAATAATAGTTGAGTTATCACAAAGTCTTTAAAACTCTTCTTTAAAACTCTTACTGATCCAACTAAATATTTGAACATTGCAGAGCTATATCCCCGACCCCTTGAGGCTGAGGGAGTTTGTTTGCTCCCCTCCCCCAGGGGGTGAGAGACTGTTCTGCACAATGATCCGCCACGGGGAGGAGACCTCAGGGGGACACTACACCCTTTACTTGGAGTACCTAGGGGGGTTGGTGCCCCTGCTCAAGGGAAAGAGAGCCAGTAAGCTACGGCCAGACTTCATAATCTACGACCCAAAGATCAAATCTTCAGGAAGAGGTGAGCCCGAGATTGTCCTTCGTTAGATAGTTTACATTTCCCACAGAGCAAAGAACAAACATCTGCTCTAATTAGGAATTGTTTCTGGTGAATCATCAGCTTTGAGCAAGTAGCTATGTTGAATGGAACCGTTGGCCCGTTATGAGACATTAAGCGGCTTAATTTTATAGGAGTAAATTTAGTTGAGAACATTTAATCAAAGTGCAGGTAAATGGCACAGGTTGGCAAATATAAGTTAAGGTAAAAATTATGTTATCTGGTTTAAAGAAATTGTAAAATTAAATCCTTTAAGACATACATTAACTAAATCTTAAGTATGCATTTGAACAATATAACCCAAGCATTAGTACAAGGGTCTTAACATTGTCTGATGTTTGCCATGAGTCCCATGGTATGATTAGAAAGAATTGAAACATTTCAGCAGAGCAGACCCAACAAGGGGGTATTGAGAGTGACACCAGCTCCGAATCCGACACGGATGTTTACACAGACGGCTGCGGATCGCCGCGCATGCAGAGACGTCGGCGCCATAAAGTGTTCCGAGCGGAGAGGGTAAACAGGAGCATCACATTCAGGACGCTGGACGAACTGATGTACGACGACAACCTACCAGAGGTGGGAGACATTGGAGTGTGTTTGTGGTGTTTTGGTGTCTTTGGTGTTTGTGGGAGTCTGTGGTCTTTTTGTCTGTGGTATTTGGTGTATGTGGTGTTTGTGGGTGTATGGCGTGTTTGTGGGTGTCTGTGGTGTTTGGTGTTTGTGGGTGTCTGTGGTGTTTGTGGGTGTATGGCGTGTTTGGTGTCTGTGGGTGTCTGTGGTGTTTGGTGTGTGGTGTTTGTGGGTGTCTGTGGTGTTTGGTGTTTGTGGGTGTCTGTGGTGTTTGGTGTCTGTGGTGTTTGGTGTTTGTGTGTGTCTGTACTGTTTGGTGTTTGTGTGTGTCTGTGGTGTTTGGTGTTTGTGTGTGTCTGTGGTGTTTGCTTTGGGCATTGAAACGCTGTCTATTTGTTACATTTCAATAATAACACTGAAAGCTTCTCCTGCAGCAAAAATGTTGTCTTTGATCTATTTCATGCTGTACAAAGTAGAACTCTGGACTTTTCAACAGTCTTGAAACTTATCTTGCTTGCAAAATTTTGTTTTGATTTAGATCCTTACTGTTGTTGCATTTTTCAACTTAGACCAAACAACTCCGAATACTGTTTTGGATATGTGTCTTCTTGTCCATTAATTGTTTCCATCTCTCACTCCTAATCTCAGACTAACAGGTTAGTGGAGGTGACCTCCAATATCTGGGGCACCAAGTTCCAGATCACAGGAGTTGCCTCCTCCTTGCCGGCCTGCCTGGGCCAGGTGGTCTATAAGACGTCACTGCTTCACCTGCAGCCCCGCCAGATGACTATCACCATCACAGAGATGACCCCATCACGACAGGTGCTGTCCCGGGATCCAAACTTCACCCCTGCACCTGTAACAGATGAGGAAGATAGTTGCTGTAAGTTTTGGTTCACTCGTCAAGACAACTGTGCTGTAGGTCTTTAAGACATCGGTGATGTGTGTCTTTAAGACATCTGTGCTGTGTGTCTTTAAGACAACTGTGATGTGTGTCTTTAAGACAACTGTGATGTGTGTCTTTAACACATCTGTGATGTGTGTCTTTAAGATATCTGTGCTGTGTGTCTTTAAGACATCTGTGATATGTGTCTTTAAGACATCTGTGATGTGTGTCTTTAAGACATCTGTGCTGTGTGTCTTTAAGACATCAGTGCTGTGTGTCTTTAAGACAACTGCACTGTGTGTCTTTAAGACATCTGTGATGTGTGTCTTTAAGACATTTGTGCTGTGTGTCTTTAAGACATCAGTGCTGTGTGTCTTTAAGACATCTGTGCTGTGTGTATGAGTAGATAGATCATAAACAAATTGTATCAAGGGTAATAAAACCAATGTATTGGCTTATTTGAGTTATTTTGCAACGTATTTTTTCCAACTGCCTTTAAATAGGTATTGAGTGAATGTAGGACCACTAATGAAAATGGTTAATAATGAATAGTTTACACACATTTACGTGTAGATTTCATCTTGCATGAATTGTATTTATTTATGATCCTCTCCGATAGTTTATTTCAGATTTGGTAAAGCTATGTTCATCAGAGCGAAACCACAATAAGTATGCAAATAATATAATATTATCGGCATCTTTCCGTCTCGAGAGGCGATGGTGCATCACCGTTGGTTTGGGTTGCATTTCCTCGTATGGCTGTGCAGTCCTATCCTTGAGTGACAGTCTTTACCACAGCTTTTGCACACGAGTTCTGTGCTTCCCAATGTTTTGGCCTTTCTCCTAGCTCTTCTGTCTGTAGCCACCCCCATCCTTCGCTCCTCGGCTACTATGACGCCCTCTTTGACAACTGTGCGCCACGTAGATCTGTCTTCTGTTTTGCATTCCATATTGTATCTGCTTTCATGTCTCTCTGGCAGACATCTTTAAATCGGAGACGTGGGCGACATAGTGGCATCTGCTGCTCTCGCAAATACACAAATAAAATGTATTATAAATCAGTCAAATTAGATTAATGGATGATTAATTCATATCCCTTGAATAAATGGGCTGCTCCTCTAGCTTGGGGCTTCTACTGTCCACTACTTTTGTTTGAGATTAGTTCCATTACAGTTAGAAACCATTTTGTTAGAGATTAGTCTCCCTTTTTATTTAAACTGTATAGTCTCTTTATGTTTTGTGCTGCTACTACTACTATCCTCATGTCATTTATCCATTTCACCAGAGATACGTCTGATGGTATTACTTGTCTTCCATTTCAGGGCCCAGTGAAGGTGAATTGGCTGGGGAGAAAACAACAGTTGAAGTCAGCGTGCACGATGCCCCCTCACTTCTGTCTGAAGACATTCTCAGGGGAGACAATGTCGGCTTGGAGAATGGGATCAGGTAATCTTTCAAATGATAACAGCATTAAACGGTGCTCCAGACCACCACCCATTGGAAGAACAGTGCTACTCCACCAGACCATTGGAAGAACAGTGCTACTCCACCAGACCATTGGAAGAACAGTGCTACTCCACCAGAACATTTGAAGAACAGTGCTACTCCACCAGACCATTGGAAGAACAGTGCTACTCCACCAGACCATTTGAAGAACAGTGCTACTCCACCAGACCATTGGAAGAACAGTGCTACACCACCAGACCATTGGAAGAACAGTGCTACACCACCAGACCATTGGAAGAACAGTGCTACTCCACTAGACCATTGGAAGAACAGTGCTACACCACCAGACCATTGGAAGAACAGTGCTACTCACCAGACCATTGGAAGAACAGTGCTACTCCACCAGACCATTGGAAGAACAATGCTACACCACCAGACCATTGGAAGAACAGTGCTACACCACCAGACCATAGGAAGAACAGTGCTACTCCACCAGACCATTTTAAGAACAGTGATACTCCACCAGACCATTGGAAGAACAGTGCTACTCCACCAGACCATTGGAAGAACTGTGCTACACCACCAGACCATTGGAAGAACAGTGCTACTCCACCAGACCATTGGAAGAACAGTGCTACTCCACCAGACCATTGGAAGAACAGTGCTACTCCACCAGACCATTGGAAGAACAGTGCTACACCACCAGACCATTGGAAGAACAGTGCTACACCACCAGAGCATTGGAAGAACAATGCTACTCCACCAGACCATTGGAAGAACAGTGCTACTCCACCAGACCATTGGAAGAACAGTGCTACTCCACCAGACCATTGGAAGAACAGTGCTACTCCACCAGACCATTGGAAGAACAGTGCTACACCACCAGAGCATTGGAAGAACAATGCTACTCCACCAGACCATTGGAAGAACAGTGCTACTCCACCAGACCATTGGAAGAACAGTGCTACTCCACCAGACCATTGGAAGAACAGTGCTACTCCACCAGACCATTGGAAGAACAGTGCTACTCCACCAGACCATTGGAAGAACAGTGCTACTCCACCAGACCATTGGAAGAACAGTGCTACTCCACCAGACCATTGGAAGAACAAGTGCTACACCACCAGACCATTGGAAGAACAAGTGCTACACCACCCATTGGAAGATATTTGTTGTGCTGTAATCTTGATCTGTCTCACTGTCAGCAATGTGTAATATTATCGACACACTCCTTGTGCTGCTACATGTGGTTCAATCAGACATGGGGTTTAACAAACTAATTAACTTACAAGGGTGGATTATTTTCTCTTTCAATTTTATTACAATATTTTTGCAACAACCTTTTTCTTAAATGATGAGGTAAAAAATACATTTTGATTCTCAACATAACAAGTCAATATGTATTGAGTAATAAACCTTCTGGTGCTGGGTGCATCTTTTTGCAGCGACCTACATTTTTCCCTGTTGCCCAAGCGCATCTTTTTTCTCCACCCAAATTTTTTTCCCTGTGGCCCCAGCATGTCTGTCACATAGAGGGGTACCGAATATAAACCCAAAAAAACGAGTATATGACCTTTCACTGCATAGTAGAATTTTATTTTGCATTTAAATTATGAAGATCGACCAATGAATGACTTTTCTGTGCGGATCTGTTTTTGTTACCTAGCAATGTTGTTAACAGTGACTTAAGCACACTCGATAAAACAAAATAAATTTTTATTGCATGAAACGTTTTATTATACATGTATAGTAAATGGGGATTTTTTATTAAAAATTAATTACATATTTTTTATTATTGTCCTTTGTCATCGACTTCACCTTCAGAAATAGAAGCTTTATTTTTTTTATTTCTCATACATCTTAATTTCTGTAATCTTTTTTTTAGAATAATGTCTATCCTTGTTTTATTGATGTATAATTAATTTAAGACAAGTGTGAACCAAAAAACAACAGTTTAGTTAACATCCTCATCCATTTTTGCACAAATAATTATCTTAATATTATTATCAATTGTTTAAAACAAAATAGTTAAAAGATAATTTGCAAGCCTATCAAATTTTATCTCGTTCCAAAATATTGTCTGGGCCAGGGAGAATAATAAGCAAAATAAAATCCGGCACTGAAAGGATGTATTACAAAAAATTAGGCTGGTACCAGAAGTGTTAACATAGGAAAGGGCCTGAATCCTTCTTAAAATTATTGCTGGGTTTGTTTACCTGATATGCTGATATTGATTATCTAATGTAAATTTCTTCTTCTCAGATCTTCAGGTGTTGACTCCTCACATATAGAAAACAGCACACCACTAAATGGAGACGTGACCGGCCCTGGAGGTAAATTGGGAAGTTCTGGCACAGTAAGGTCAAGGTCGCTGTCTCCGGTACGCAATTCCCTAACCCAGACAACACCTGCATTCAAACAGGATGGAATGACCGGCGATGTCCGGCCTGACCTCACCAACACCGGCCTCCAGGGGGCCCGCCCCAAGGCCCCCATCAACAAACGTAACCCCAGCGGGAACAGTCAAGGCAGCGCTCACATTCCATCCAACAGCCCCAAGCTGTCCGGCGTCAACGGCAACAAGCACACGGCTGTTTCCCACTGCAACTATCCCAGTGGCCAGCACACGGCCACAAACGGAGTGCACACTCACTCCAGCCAGACAAGTGCCAACAGGGTAGAAGCTTTTCCAGCCGCACCCACAAGCGTCCCCAGCTGCAAGAAGTTGGACAATGGGGCGGGGTTCAAAAGAGTGGAAATTGTCAGCCAGGACAAGGGAGGGGTGGCGGGGCTGAGCATGATGGGAATGTGGAAGAGTGACGAGCCAAGCACGGCTCAAGTCACCAAAGATCTGACCACAGTGGCTCAGCAGGAGCCAGGCAGCCATTTCAGTGGTGTTGATGGGAGCATGACGCCGTCGGGTGGGGTGGGGCCGAGGTGGGCCGACCCCGCAGCCCATGCCGTTAAGTTACTGGAAGATGCCCTGACAGAAGGTTCAGATCTGCCTTTTGAAAATAATCTTGTTGCCGACTGCAGTCCTACAGCACCCTACTGTCTAGATTTGCACAGAAGGTAAGATTTTTTTTATTAAAGAATATTGGGAGAGCTTTTAGTCTCTGTGAAATTAGTGTTATGGTGTATGGATAATATTGGGAGAGCTTTTAGTCTCTGTGAAATTAGTGTTATGGTGTATGGATAATATTGGGAGAGCTTTTAGTCTCTGTGAAATTAGTGTTATGGTGTATGGATAATATTGGGAGAGCTTTTAGTCTCTGTGAAATTAGTGTTATGGTGTATGGATAATATTGGGAGAGCTTTTAGTCTCTGTGAAATTAGTGTTATGGTGTATGGATAATATTGGGAGAGCTTTTAGTCTCTGTGAAATTAGTGTTATGGTGTATGGGTAAAGTTCACTTGAATACACACACTCAAGCCACTTGATAGATATATTTCAAATATTGAACAAATGTAGCATGCAGGTCTATTTACAAATAATGAGAAGATTACCAACAGGAGTTGATCATTCCATAATGCATGCAACACATGAGCATTCAATAATAGTGTGTTTTTGTTTTTTTTCACTGTTTGCTTATTTCTTGGAATATAAGTTTGAGTCCATGGGTATGAAAATGTATACCTTTAATTTAATTCTTGGAATTTACATAAAAAATGACAAGATTAAAATTACAGAGCTCTCTTTTTTTAAAAACTTCTTATTTATAGAGAACCGTTATCATAAATAAAACAGGTGCAATATTGTCAGTGCTGTTCTGTTAACTCTTGTAATTTTAAGCTAGATCTTCATAATTAATTAATTATTTTATTTATTACATAATTGTATAATTTAGATATAAATTGATACGGATTTGTTGTTTTGCTCCAGTTACGTCAATACATGGATTGATGTGACTAACCAAACTTAGCACACATATTATATTCAAATATGGGAAGGGGGTGGGGGGTGAAATTTACACAAAGTTAGTACACACAAACTTGATGATCCATATAAAATATTAAAATATTTAATACTTATAAGTATGTTATTTCTTTCATGTAAAGCGCTGTGAGCCCAGTTCCTTACTGGGATACAGCGCTATATAAATAATCAATTTATTATTATTATTATTATTATTATTATTATTAAGTAATTGAGCTCATAACATGCACACCTTATATACACTATAAACAAAAGTAAATACCAAAAGGTAAATTCTGGTACATCATGTAAATTTGTAGCATTTTTATAATTTATGGATGGATATGTTATACTTGAAAGTGTTATATCTTTGAGAAGTCCAATATTTCTTCTTTTTTTTTGGTCTACAGACTGTACCTGGCTCAGTATAACATTGTGGACACCGGGGCACCCATATCACCGAGCAGCTGCCCTTCCTGTCTTCCTATCCAGAGTTTGTCTGACGCAGACTCTGTCTTCGTCTCAAACTCTGCCCCCATCACAGAACACTCTAAGCTTGTGGCTCAGCACAATCTGAGAAACACTTGTGCCAATCCATCAAAGTCTTCAGACGGCCCGGAGGGCCAGGCGTTGCAGAAAGCCAAGCTGGGCCCCAGTAAGTCCTCGCCAGGCTTGCCAGCTGGAAACTCTGCATCAGTATTAGCCGGCGGTGGTTCAAAAAACAGCCAAGGGGAAGACAGCCCTCTAACCACAGTGACTTATTGCAGCAACTGCCAGTTCAACGCAGCCTCCTCCGACTCTTTAAAGCAATCCGCCGTAGAGCCCAACGTGCCAGATTCCTCCGCCCTCCGTGGGGCGGGTGATGGGTCCCCCACTCAGCCCACCGTGTCGTCAGCATTAGTGAATCATCGTCATGTCACAATCATACAGTGCCCCGAATCACACTGTGCCCACAGACATCATCACGACAAAGCGTTTTGCCCACAAAACTCCAGCGGCCATCTTCAGTCGTGGCCTGACCATGAGGACGAGCAGCCTCACCCATCGGCACCACACCCACATTCCTCCATGTCAAAAGATCTCACGTCCTTGGACAAACTCAGCCTGATTCTTTCAGAAGACCCGTCTGCTCAGAACTCATGCCACAACTTCCGCTCCATGCCAGGGTTTGTCATGAAGAACCCTGACCTTGTCAACATTCTTCCAGAGAGGGACTCCCCCTCCCCGGAGAAAGATTCTTCAGAAAACTCCGAGGACCAGCAATCTTCTTTGTACCCCATAAACACAGACTACCTAGGCAACCATATACAAGACATTGAAATCCAGCAGACCAGTGCCTCTTTGCCTTCCTCTCCCATCCGTTTCGGGGTCAAGCCCGACCCGGCCGCCCAGAACATTCATGAGGAGATTCTAAAAGGACGATGCAAACACCTGAGCCCCTTGCTGGGTCGAAAAGGACGGGACAGTCCAGTGACCTCACAAGACTCTTACCTGGGACTGGAGGATCTGAAGTTTTCTCAGCAGTACCAAAGCCTTGAGGCGTTTCAGAAAGCTCAACTCAAGCAAAAGGTTTGTAGCTTAAAATACTCTGTTATCTTCAAATACAGTTAACTCTTTGGTGTAAAATGTCATTATTTAAGCTGTGTGTCTCAGACGTGTTTGTTGTGACGACATTGTTTGAGCGTGCGATTTGAATGTCTGAGTTCGGAGGCTGCGTGCGTGTGTTGTGAGGTGAACTGGGAGTTGCTACAAATGTAAAGCACACGGAATTAAAGCGTGTTGTTACACAGACCAGGACTGGTGTCTTGATTTGCAGCATTGATTCATAGATGTACCATTACGCTCTGGGTCCGGCTGTGGGTCATTGAAAGACTTGTGTTTGTTTACAACTTCAGATGAGGCGCAGGATGAACAGTGCCTCCGGTCGGCTGGAGCAGGCCAGGACTTTCACCATGCACAACAAGGCGCCGCTGTGGAACGAGACCAGCCAAGTCTACCAGCTGGACTTTGGGGGGAGGGTAACCCAAGAGTCAGCCAAGAACTTCCAGATAGAGCTCAGAAGTAAACAGGTTAGTCATGTGACCTGGTTATAGAATTACAAAGTGTTCAACTGTATGTACCAATTAAAATATAATTTTTTTTGTTGCCATTGTTTTTTTATGAGAAGTTTCATAAATGAGGGATTAGGTTTCTCCCATTTTATTGAAACAACCAGATATTTATTTTTTTTAAATTGACTTGACAAAATAAACAAAAGAAGTAATTAAAATTGCCTTTAAAAAATGTGTATTACTAATGATTTATCTTTAATTACACCAGACAGTTTTCATAACCCTGAACTGGGGCTGAATTAAAAAAGGTAAATTGTTAATTTTAATTTGTAAATGTTATTTATTGGTTGCAGGTCATGCAGTTTGGCCGTATAGATAACAACGCCTACACGCTGGACTTTCAATATCCCTTTACAGCAGTTCAGGCTTTTGCTGTAGCTCTTGCAAATGTAACACAGAGACTTAAATAAACAACGTCGTTTATGTATATTTTTTTAAAAAACACATTGCAGGTAGTTGTAATTTGGTTCGTGTGTTAAGGTTATATGTTGATACTTGCATATAATTGAAAAAACTGCCAGTTCTGTTTAAATATGTGTCAAATTTTTGTCAAGTTTTGGCCATCAACCAGTTTCCACAAAATAACCTGTTATCAATGTTTCTGTAGTTTAAAACCCAATTTGTTGGGTCTTGTAAAGCTGTGACTTTTTGTTTTTATTTAAATTAGAATAAACTTTGCTGTTACTACAAGATGGGTTGAAAGAAGAACTTACAACTATCAGTTTAGTGTGTCTAGAAATTGTACTAAAAATGGGTGTAATTTATAATGAATTCAAACTGAATGTTTTGCTCTGCAAGTTTTAGAAAATTTTCAATGTTATTGCAGTCCCAAAGTGAAAAGAAGTAAAATTTTGGATGTATGTAATTGATTATTGTAATATTCTTGCAACACAATTTCATGGAATTTATCGTTACTATCAGGAAAACCTGAAGATACATAACTCAAAATAGGACTTTTCTTAAATGTTTCCTGTGTAAAGTTATAATTACTTTAACCTAACATATTTTATTATAAAAACTGACCAGAAACATTATTTTATCAAGTCATAATTTTTGATAGTTTTATGCAAGGAATAACTTTGAAACTATAATTTCAAAGTCATTTTGAAGCTTACATTTTCTATTAAAAATAACTGATTTTATAGTTTCAATTGACTTATTCAAAGAACTAAAGAAAAAAAAAGTTTTATTGTTTCTGAAAACTTCCAAACATTCACCAAAGTATCTGGTGTATTTTTGTGTGGCTTCTATATGTACATACAATATGTATTTTATATAAATATAATTGAATTGATATTTGTGTAACATAAAGAAAACATTCCCATAAGATCGTTCATGAAATAAAAGTGGTTTTAGTTGATACATTGACACATTCCCAATGTCACCAGTTGATGAAAATATAAGTTTAAATATTTACACACAGGATAATAAAGAGATTCCTAAATCAACATACATATATATCTAAAGGATTAAACTTAATGATGCACACAAAAAACTCATTTCAGAAATTAAACCACTGCTGTACTTGTGGCTTTTAAATTATAATATAATTTAAAAAACTCTAAGCTAATAAAAATTCCAAATCCCAAATTGTGCTTTCTCAAGGTCATGTCTGTCAAAACATCTTGTAGGGACCAATCATACAGTTAACAGTTAATAAAACAAGGTTTTTAAGAGTCATTCAAATGAATTATCCCAACAACCAAATGTTTCTTTTCATCTCTTACTTATATGAACCAAGGGAAATAATCAACTTATGTTATGCTGATGCATTCACTACAAATTATTTGTATTAGGCATATATATCAAATATAGTTTTAATTATTGACATTTGTTGCCCCGACCATCCATCAATTTAAGGAATTTAACAAATTTTTTTATGTTTCACAGTGTTTAAAAAACTCTGCGGACTGATAATCCATTAAAAATTATTATCATCTGAACTTGTAATTAAGACTAGGCTGTGTATGACAGACGGCGTACTGTTCTGATATTTGTGTTAAATATTCTGCATGTCTCAGTTAAAATGAGGAATTGGTTTTTATGAAAGTGATGGATGTTTGTGTCATTAACCCACCAATTGATGCCCAGTACATTTTTTCTGATCTCTTTAGCAACGAAGAAGTTAAATTAGTATCATTTGGGTTAACAAATTGAAATTTTACTGGTGCTATGACCAACTTCTCCCAAAGAAAAGTCCTATACTATTACCTTTTGAAGAAAAAAAATTTAATTAAGCTTCAATGCTTATTCAAAAATCATAAAATGTTTTCATTAATGAAGAACTGTACTTAAGAATAAAATAGCAATTTGTCTAATTGCTGCAAAAGAATACCAAAGATAAAATGTTAACATTAATGCAAACAACTTTCTCCATTAGTGAACATATTTGTTATCTTTCAATGTTGACAACAAATAACCTTTAGCTGTGTACACATCCTTCTAGGTTAACTTAGTTAGAGGGTAAAGGTAGCAGATTTGATCCATATCTCTGTTGTAGCTTTCACATTTCTTTTTTACTGCTATGAAAAAATCTAGGACCAGCTTAACATGCTATGCTTATCAATGTGTCAATTTTAATAACTGATTGCCATATCATTGATCGCCATATCATTGATCGCATGATTAATCTTGAAATTATTTCTCAACTGATGATAGTGTTTCATGCTGATCGTATTACAGCTACTGGCTTGTTTCCCTTGGATCAGAGGTTCTTGCCCTTTGTTGAAATTGTCTATTTATAAGACTTTGCAGTTGATCTACACATTGTCATAGCCTAGTTATGACCTGAATATTAGATCCTTTGGAAACCATAGGATTTGATACTTGGATTGGTAACTTAAATTAATGTTTTTCTTTAGGACAAGGACTTCGTTGTAATGAGTAATAATAATATTAAGTCTTTGATTTCAAAAACTTATTTATATTTGAAGAATGTACCCTCCATTCTTTAGCTACATGACATTCTGAGATTTTTTTTATGTTCTCTGTTAATTTTAAACCTTTTTCTTTAGATATTATTGTTAGCAGCAATAGTGTCTCTGAAGGATTCTTTCCTACATTTACATAGGGAATCTCACAGCAATACAAATTAATTTCATTACACAATCAATAGCATTGTTTTATTTTCAGTTCCAAAGACAATTTTAGGAGGGTTCATTGAAAAGTTTTTAATGAAACTATTAATGGGCTCTGAGATCTGATAGTTTTACCCTCTGAGAAATCATATTTTCATTGCTAAGCATTTTGAGTTCACGAGCATAGAAAATATCCCATTCAATTTTTAAAATGCATGAAAAGTCTACAGCCCTTAAATATATATACATTTATTTATAATGTTAATTCTAGTCTTTTATTCTTAAATTTCTTTTTTAAGATATATATTTGTTTGCAATATTTTTACACAATTTTGATGCATATTGACCTCGGAATAATTTGTTGTCATTGAAATATGAAGTTTTGAGAGACACTGTACTACTTAACGTTCTTTAACACAATAAAAAAAGACAATTGTTTCATTAAATAATGTGTGCAGCAAGGAAAATATTTGCAGATGCATGAAGTCATTTATTTTTTATTTTTACCAATTCAGACTGGTTTGTAACGTACAGCTTAGGACCACTTTAATACTTACTGGGTTTTAGCCAGTGACATCCGGTATGAATGTCATGAATGACATTGGTATGAATGTCATGAATGACATTGGTATGAATGACATGAACATATTGAGTCTTATATCATTCTGTGTGCTCTAGTGCTATCATTTTATCTGTTTGACTTCTTCCAGTGAGATCTATTAAAAACAAGACATGTCCAGGGTACTTGCATAGCACTGGAATCTGTGTATTGTGTAAATATTTTTAAAAGTCTTCATGTAGTCCTTTTCAGTCATTTCACACTCTTTGTGTCAACTTGTACTTCTATCAACAAAAGGTTTAAGATTGTTAAATAATAGTTAGAAAGAGATTTGTATGGACCAAATAATAATGTTTCCTTTTTTTTTAAAATAATAATTGCATTTTTTGTTTTATTGATATAAAACACTTGATTTAAAGATTGGCAAGAATGATAAGATGACAGCCTGTCAAATAGAAAGTCATATCACTTGTTTTTCATTGTAACAACAACATTAATTTAAAATATTATATAAGTTTATAAAACTTAATTTATTTTTTTAAAACTTAATGTTTTTGTTTGAATTGTTAATATAAAAACCAACAGTATGTGAAATATTTTTTGTTTTGTATTTTACAAATTTACATTCCATATTTTTTACAGACCCTTTTCAAAGAATTTTGTGTCAGATATTTTTTTTTAATTTAAAGATTAGTTGGAATTTTTTATTTTCCGTTTATCTGTGTTACCCCTAGAGGATTTTGCTACACTTGTGTTAATAATTTAAGCTTTTACATGAATGATAGGGGCCCCTTTTAATTTTAGGATCCGAGCAATTATACTGTTAAATGAGACTTACCATTCAAGGACGATTCCTGAAAAACTTTGATAATTGCATTCTAAATAACGCTAGAAATTGTTAATAAATCCCAATAGAGACTTTTTTAGGGATTACTCTTACCTTGACCTTGCCTCAGTGGCGTAGCTACGAGAGGGGGAGGGGGGGTCCAAATTTGAAAATCCCCCTGGGCTCCCACTTGAGGGGGGGGTCCGTAAGGAGTGTCCAAATTTTTTTTACATTAAATATTACGCCACCGCCATGTATGCAGGGCCCCCAACGAGGCCAACCCCCCCCCCTTCCCTAAATCCCTAGCTACGCCACTGCCTTGCCTCAACATTGAACATTTCATTCAACAGATCTGTTTACAAACCCACCTCCCGAAAGTCCGTGACCAAGGTCAGAGCCTAGAAACTGCCATGATTGTATTTAAGTTGAATCTGTGAGAAACTCTTCAGTTCTTTTTCTATGATTATGTTGTTTGGTTTGTTTGTTTGGTTTTTTAAAAAATTTTTTTGTTATTTATGGGTTTTTTTCCTGCTGTAAATAAAGAAGAGAGTAAAAAATCAGGAAAAATTCAACTGCATTTGAATTTATTTATTTTTTAAACTTATTTTAGAAATCTTCTAGTTATTTGCTTTATTTAACTCATTCTTAATTGGAGTCACTGTCCGAGACACTGTCCGAGACACTGTCCGAGACACTGTCCGAGACACTGCCCGAGGCACTGTCCGAGACACTGCCCGAGACACTGTCCGAGGCACTGTCCGAGACACTGCCCGAGACACTGTCCTCCTCCATGGTTGATTTCCTGATTTATAGAGTTGAAAATATTTTAATTATGAAATTCACATTTGATGTTGACTACAAAAGTTAATCAAAGTCTTGAAAGATATTTTCTTCAAATAATACATGTAACAAAAGCTTATCTTTATACAATGAGGTCTGACCTGACTATTTTTCAGGCCACCTATCAAATTACCATTGCAAGAAAAGATTCACACTTGGCATTGAGCTTTTGATCAGTTTGTTGATATTATCAAGGCAAGTTTGTACAGATGTATTCAGACTTCATTTGATCTATCATTTTTAATGCCCAGCTCCATAGCGGTGGTTGTATATTTAAGAAATGCAGGTGACAGTGGCAGGGATGTCCCTCCAAAGACATTTGTTTTCCTAATCATCTCTAAAATTTGAAGCTTGGATTATTGGGAACATGTATATGAAGTCTATGTCAAACCCAAAATACAGAAAACCTTAGCTAAAGAATTTGATAATCCAAATTCAGATCCGAAATCTTTGCGTCTTCAATAACCTTCTCAGAGTTTAGTTGTAGCAGAACAAACAACGAGCCTGTGTTTAAAAGACACTGAATTCTGGAGAAAAAAAACTGGGAAAAATAAAGTTTCAATATAAATCTAGAGGTAGACCAGGAGTGGCCAGATCTGTAGTAACTGAGAGCCATATTAATAATAAAAAAAACTGCATCAAAGAAAAATTGGTCACGACCACATTCACAATGAAAGATTCCCTTTGTGATTTTTTTTTAAATTATTTTTTTGGGTTGGAATTTAATGATTTAAACATTTTGTATTGTTTTAACCCTAAATTTATGTTGAAGAAATATATCTGTTAAAGTAACTGTTACAATTAACAAATATTGAGATCTGTAAAATTTGTTACGTCCTGTCAGGCTCACTCATATTACATGTTATCCATTTAATAATTATAGTCAACATTAATTGTTATGATTGATGCTGATAAGTCTGTGAACTAGTAAGTTTCTTTAAATCTGGTTAGGAGCCGTCCATAAATGACGTCACGCACCTAGGGGGGAGGGGGGTCACACTTTTGTGACGATGCGTGACGAGGGGGAGGGAGGGGGGTTGAAGAAATGTGACGTCACATCAAAAGGGTAACTTGAAATAAAACTTCCACTGAAATATTTGGTCGCATACAATTTATTTAATGACTTTTTGTTTCTTTTTTTTTCCTTTTTTTTTCTTTTTTTTTAAATCAGTGCTTCTCAATGTGCCGGTCGGTAGGCCATCAGACGCTGGTTGGCGTAAGCTATAAAGACACGAAAATTAAATCTAATTATAATCCTTAAGTTTGAGAATCCACAAGATAACATATGAAATTGTTACACTGCGTCGTTTGATGTTGACATCAAAACATTTGTGATGTAACCGCAGCTCCGTTTGGATCTCTCGAACTTGTTTGCCAGTTACCCCAAAATATACAAGTATATGTGTGCGTTACCCCCCCCCTTAACCCCCAGACTCTAGGTCCTGCTCACATGACTCGGGGATTTGGGGGAGCGTCGTTATCCCCCCCCCCGAAAATGCTACTGGTGAGTTTCACATTCATGACATGTGTCTAAAAATGATCTGAATAGGATTATGTGTAGATATTTTAAGTCAAAACGACACGGAATATCCTTTCTCTTTAAAAGGGTAAGGGGGGGAGGGAATCTATTTGATAGAATTAAAAACGTTTTAAGTTTGATATAATTGTTCGATGTGTTTTTGGTCAAACGCCCCTGGCCATTCTAGTCTTCTAGATCAGTGCTTCTCAAAGTGGTGGTCCGCGGACCGGTGCCGGTCCGTGGGCCATCCGCTGCCGGTCCGCAGATGTTCTCAAAAAAGGGACAGAAAAAATTGTCAGTGCAGGGAAAACAATGCACCGGTCCATGGTGCAATGCAAAAAATTCCTGCCGGTCCGCCATACTAAAAAGTTTGAGAAGCACTGTTCTAGATATAATGTTAAATGAGCCCATTTAAAATTAGTCATGTATTCATTAACTTTATTGAATGCATCAAATTCTTGATATCACAATTCGAGAGGAGCACAAAACAACTTTTCTTCTTAGCTCAGTTTTTAAGGCATTAATTTTAAATATCACAGAAAGGATACATCATACAGACAGGTCTTGTGGATGAAGATTATTGTCACTCGTGTCAATGTAAATGAAAGTAGGGTAGATTTGGGTGTCTTCGTATAGTACATAGGTAAGAAATCTACATAGTTGCCAAATTTTAAAAAATGCATTTTCTGGAAGGAACCGGTTCAATAATGGACATATGTTACAAGCGTACACGTGCACATTACGTATTTTAATATATCTAGTGGATTGTAGTGGATGTTATATGTCCCAAATGAGTGTGCATTACCCCCAAGAATTCCCTTTTTGACCCCAGATGAGGTTATTTACCCCTGTTCGCCGACCTCAGTCAATTGAGGGATTTTTTTTAAAAAATACATTTCAAAAATGTTATTTTTAAATATATTTTTTTAAAAACAAAGACGTTAACCGTGATGATTAATAGTTAATGTTTAATTTGTATGCATTAAAATAAAATATAATCTAAGGATGTTAAAACAGTTCGTTTTCTGAAGGCAAGTTAAACGTTTTTAAAAAATGCTTCACGCGAGTTACGATATTACAATGTAGATCTTCACTAAATCTATATATATAAAAATCAAAGTATGTCTGTGTGTGTGTGTGTGTGTGTGTGTCATGTCCTTTATAGCTGACTAAACCATTCACCCGATCGTCATGAAACTTTTCGAGACTGTTGAGTATGCTCCCGGGATGGTAACTGGCTACTTTTTTTCAAAATTTAACACTCATGGGGCGCCGGGGGCCCATAATGTCATATTTTGCTTATACGAGCTATATAAAAATTAGTTTAAGCGTTATCTACTGAATAAATGAATAGATCTTAACCAAACTTTGTATACAAAAAGTTGGTAGCCCATATTATAATACTATAGGGCAATTGACTCCTAATGGCCACTCCTTCGGGGCTGGGGGCCCAAAATACCTTTTTACTTAAACTTTTAAGATTTTATTCCTCAATTCAATTTATTAAAAAACTTGACAAATAATGGTAAATGTATCCAATATTATCCATATTGAAATGAACAGGTTTCTGAACTTCATATCTTGACCTGAATGGGCCCCGGGGCCCTTAATTTCGTTTTTTGCTTATATGAGCTATATAAATATTAGTTTATGCGTTAGCTACTAGTAAATGAATAGATCTTCACCAAACTTTGTATACAAAAACTTGGTAGCCCATATTAAAATACTATAGGGCACTGAACTTCTAATGTCAATATCTTCGGGGCCGGGGGCCCCAAAATGTCTTTTTTTTCGTATATGTTTAAGATATTTTTCCTATTCAATTTTTAAAGATCTTGAGAAATATATCCACAATAAAACTGAATTAAAATGAACAGGATTTTGAAGTTGACCTCTTGCATCGAATGGGCCGGGGGCCCCTTAATGTCATTTTCCCCCTATATTAGCTATATAAAAAGTAGTTTAAGCGTTAGATAATAAGAAAATAACTGGATTTTGACCAAACTTAGTATATAAAAACTTAAGAGCCTATATTACTATAGTGCACTGAACTCCTAATGTCCATTCCCTCGGAGCTGGGGGCCCCAAATGTCTTTTTACTGAACTTTAATAATTGTATTCCCTATTCAATTTTACACGATATTGAGGAATATAGCTTGAGTACAATGGCAATAAAAAAAAACTATATTATCACTCCTTTTGGGGCCGGGGCCCTTAATATCGTTCCTTCTTTTGTACGCTATTTAATTATTAATTTATTTATCCGTTTGCTATGAAACTTGGATTTTTTTCCACTCTTCCGCGAAGGTTTCTGCATAATTGTTTTTAAACATAACACTCATTGGTTTCTTTAAATTTATTCCTTTTTACTGAGATCGTTGCTTACTTCATGAGATTTTTGCTAATGTAAACATTCTGATTATTCCTTTAAATAATACTGTTCTCTTAAGTAGCTATGATGGGCAACGCTAATCCCAGTCGCCTTTGTTTCCCTAAATCTGTACCAAAGTGTGACTCCACACTGGCAAGAACTCAGACAATTTTGTGTGTACCAAAGTGTGACTCCACACTGGTAAGAACTCAGACAATTTTTAAACAGAATCGTGCTAGGTAGTATTAAGACATAAGCAATTGATTCTATCGTGGAAATACAACTCAAAGAGAATCTAATACAACTCTAATACACACATAGAGATAAAAACATTTCTTTTTTTCCATATACAAGAACAAACACATACGAATTCTCGTTTTTCCCGTCTGCAATTCGGAAGTGGAATGATAAAACCAGGGAAGCCAACACACTATCAACATTTAAAAATCTAATAAAAATGTAAGACTATACATAAATCATGGATAAGCGTTCGACGTAATAATCTTTTCTTATGTATGCAATACATAAGATTCAATAAGATTTTTTTAAAACCAAGAAATTACTCAAATTTACACATACTCACACACGGACGCGCACACACGCACAAACACTCACATACACGACATGATTTATTGTAACAGGGCAAATTCTCTAACAACATCAGGTCATTGTTGAATAATTTGATGCATGATATTTTATAGAAATCCATTTACTTCACATTATTTATTTGATCATTCAAATTTTCCGGAAAAAACAAGAACAAAAAACAACACAAATTAGAGCTGTTGAGAATAACAAGACACAGCACAGTACGCTGGAAGGTACTGTACAGCAGTGCTTCTAAAACTTTTTAGGTTGGTGGACCGGCAAGAGTTCTTCTATTGCACCAGGGACCGGTGCACTATTTTCCCTATACAGACGTGGTAGCGACATGAGCCCCCAAATGGCATGCAGACCTAAAACTTTTGGCTAAAATTCGGTAAGTTATATGCTACATGTCATCCAAAAATTTTGAAAAGAATAATCACTTATCTTCCCTTGTCTTGATGGTTGTAGGCGGTAACTACTTTACTTCGACTATGTTCTTCATCGTCAAGGCTGGAACTATGAATTGTTTTCTTAAAATGTTGCTCGAAGATAAAATGTGTGAAGTGTTGGGCTTCATTTTATCAATGACAAAGAAAAAATTATATTAACAGTGAATGATTGTCTCTATGATTATGTGAGTAAAAAAGTCAATTTTAATTGTGTTGGTTTTGTTTCTACGTTCAAGTTACCAATCGTATCAAACATTAGAAATCGAAAAATGGCATAACATAGATTAATTATTATTTTTTTGTTATTCTTTTTTCTTTTGTTTTGATTTAGTGTTAACAGATATGTACGAAAATCATTGCCTTTCATTGTCATTTTATCCCTAAATATAGGGATCGAAGTGAAGTGGCGTGCCACTTACGAAAATATATTTATCAAAACACTCGTTACGGTACGGCAAATTAGTTAAAGATACAAATAGTATAACCTTAATATATTAATTTCATAGCTTCTGTAAGTATAAATAAATGCATTATTTAAAATTTAATTTTTAATAGTATTTAATTTGTTGTAAACGTAAGTTTAAGTTACAAAACGAATTTTTTTTTAAGTAAGACAGGTTAATAATAGTATGTCTCACAGTATTGTAAATTGAGCTTCAAACGAGTTTAAAAGAAATGAACAATTCTTATCTTGTCAAATAATTTTTTTTTAAAAGAACAACGCAATTGATAAAACACATTTGTACCGGTGCTTTGTGGTGCAGCGATTACGGGCAAATAAATTTTAATGCATATCAGATGTTACAGTAAAAATTAATATTAAGATAAAGTGTTCTTTCTCAATGAAAAATATAGCGCCTACTTGTAATATAGTTGAAAATATAATTGTATTATTAATGTATATTTGGATATAAATTATGTCATCACACAATTTTAAAAAGAATAATCTTAAGCATTGATTGCTTCTTGTTCATTTACAATCCTCTTTACTGTGTATTAAAATATGTTAAGAACATTCGATAGAACATCGCTGCAACTATCACCGTGAGGTGTTGGGGTACCAGCATCATCCACACTTACAAAACTGAATTGAAAATACGAAGAGTGATGTTTTCAAGTGAGGCTAGAACGAATTCGTCTCGCTTATGAAGCTTTGGTTTCATTTACGTTTCTATACTAATAAAAGGCAAAACCCTGACTCACTGACTCATCACTAATTCTCCAACTTCCCGTGTAAAGAGAAGCATCAAACTTTGGGAAGTTGTTGCGTACACTCTCACGACGATACGTGGCGAAAAACAATTTTAAAATTCCCATTCATGGGGGGGGCCGCGGGCTAAAAATGAAGTTTTTTCCTTATATGAGGTATATAAAAACTGACTCATCACTAATTCTCCAATTTCCCGTGTAGTTAAAAGTATGAAACTTTGGGAAGAGTTTGAGAACACTCCTGCAATGGTAGCAGGGCAAAAAATATTAAAATTAACACTCACTGGGGGCCGGGGGCCCAAATGTAGTTTTTTCCTCATATGAGTATGAGCTATATAAATACTGACACATCACTAATTCTCCAAATTCACGTGTAGGTAAAAGCATGAAACTTTGGGAATTTGTTGAGTATCCTACCGCAATTGTAAGAGGTAATTTTTTTTTAATATTTAAATTTTCACTCACTGGGGGCCGGGGGACCAATGTAGTTTTTTCTTATTTAGAAATTGACTCATCACCAATTCTCCAATTTCCCGTGTAGGTAGAAGCATGAAACTTTGGAAAGTTGTTGAGTATCCTCCCGCAATTGTAACAGGTAAAAAAAAATTATCACTCACTGGGGGCCAGGGGGCCAAATGTAGTGTTTTCACCTTATATGAGGGGAAAAAATATGAAACTTTGGATACTGTGTAAATTAATTTTGACAAAACTTGGAATATAAAAACTTGAGGGCATTTTTAAAATACTATAGAACATTAACATTTTATTTTTCATTCTTTTGGAGCCGAGGGCCCTTAATCTCTTTTTCGTAAACGTTTAAGAAATTTTATACATTCGATTTCACACGATTTTTTAAAATACAAATATTGACAAACAAATATATCCATCATGATCCAGATTGATACAAACTGTTGTTTCGAACTTTACATCTTACACCGATAGGGCCCCCGGGCTCTTACATTAGTTTTTTAAAGCCTTATTAATAGTATTTTATTCATCTGACTTTGGGAAGTTTTTGAGTACGCTCCCGCATTAAAATATTTTTAAACGCCACTTAATAGGGGCTGGGGGCCCGTAATGCCATTTTTTAAAATTTGTTATATAAAAGGTAATTTAAACAGTGGCTACTTGGTATATGAATGAATTATAATTGACCAAATTTGGTATAAAAATTAAAATTCTATAGGGCAAGGGTAATGAACTCTTAAGGTCTGTTCCTTTGGTGCCGAAACCAAACTAATTTATTTCCCATTAAATTTTAAACAATTTAAACAAATATAGACACGTATCTCGATAACGACCCAGATTGAAATCTTCAGGCCTTATGAGATATGCACATCCTTCACCCATTTTCCACGGGACCCCTAATGTAATGTTATTCGCCATTTGATTTTACACGACCTTGACAAATATTGACAACCAAGTATATTCATCATGGTCAAGATTGAAATCTATCGGTGTTTTGAATAGGTGTTACGCGTGTTTTTCAAGGCTAATTGAAATCCTAACTTTCCGCTGCAAAACGCGGGTATTATGATAGTAAATAATTTTAAAAAATGACAATAAAAAGTGATTTGAAACATACTTATTTTCAAATAGAAATAAGTTGTATTTTTTTGTTCTTTTTTTTTGTCAAAGATTTGTGACGTATTTTTAGAGGGGGGCTAAGTTTTTGTGACGACGCGTGACGAGGGGGGGGGGAGGGGGTCAAAAATCGGCTAAAATCGCGTGACGTCATTTATGGACGGCCCCTTAATAGCTAGTAGCTGTGTTGCGAAATAATGTCAGAATATATCATTTAGCATGAGCAATATTCCAAGCGGTGGCTTAGCCTGCCCCAGTAAAAGTGACACATTTTTGCTGAAAGCAGAATGAAGTGTCTGCTGCTAACACACTTAGAGACCTTGCTTTTTCTTCATTCAGGTTCATTCCAAATTATTTTGAACTCCCAGATTTTTAAAGAAGACTTATTTTTTTATGATATATATATTTCAAACAAAAAAGAAGATGTTTAAGGTTTCCGAAACTAAGTAGGTGAATAAAAAAAGTTGCCGTTATGATTTATCCCATTACGATAAGTAAGACCCAGTAGTATGTTAATATGAGTATGACGTGTCACATTTGGCTTTTCGGATTGACCGGAGTAAATAACATCAAACTTAAAGGTCTCATGGACAGGCTCCCCAGCGTCGATCCTTTTCAATGAACAGTACAAGTGCTAGAATTTACTGTAGAAATGGAGAACGTGTAAATACATTTTTAAGTAAAATAACATTTTTTTTTATCTCGGCTGTAGCGCCGATTGCGCATTGGGTGCGCAAAAAACTCACCCAAGGTACTACAAATCAGACCTGCTAAATCGTCACAAAAAATAAGCCCTGAAATCAATGACGTTTTACGCTCCCATTTCAATGGCTGCCATTTCGGTAAACATGTTAAATTACTTCGTTACCATGTCTTGCACTTGCACACTTAAAAGTTTCTTCCGTCGGCTACTAAGCCGGTAACAAGGGAAATTGTCTGAGGTCACTCTGATCGGGTGACTGGGCTGGTTATACCGATAAGAATGTCATGGAGTTTTGTGGAGCTTCCTGCATGAAAGGCATCTTGGATGAGAGTGTAGCGTCCACGAGCGAGTCCCCTTCCAACGCTGGGAGTTCGATGGCCGTCAACGGCGAGATAGAGCCAAATAAAAGCGACCTCGTTGTGATGCCTCGAAAGGTTGGTAATTTTACTCACCAAGTACCAAGGTTATAATCCTAAATAAAAGTATACACCAACTCACCATATGGTAAAAGGTATTTTAAAAAAACGGATCATTAGATTGTACTTAACTCCGAAATTATAATAAGTTTTAATTACGAGCTATGAATAGGCGCAGCCTGGCTACTTTATAATTATTATTATTCTATGGGCTGGTAACAAGATGCATTTACTAAGATAAATGAATTCGACTCTTGTAATCGGGAAGCTTCAACTAAGGCATGCCGCAGTTTAGAACTTTGAGTCATTAGAAGAGGACATTGCCGCCATGCCGTTACAATATGGCGTAGCGGTCCGCTCTGTCCTGGTTGTGACACATATATTGTCACTTCTGTAACCTCATTGATCCGTTGTTCTTCTGCGCTGCAGCTTACTATTCTGGAGAGCCTTCCGGAGCTGAACACGAAGAACGAGAAGCAGCAGAAGAAGAAGGACAACAACAGCAAAGAACTGGCCAAGAAAATCGACTGGCTGTCGTTGTTGGAGAAGGTGCCCGACCAGATGCGGGCGAACATCGTCCTAGCGAACGCCCAGTACCACGTGATTGACCAGCTGTACTACGATTCAGAGCCCCCCTTCCAGGTGCGTTGGTGGTTAGATTTTGTGTGTAAGTTGGTCTCTCGCTGCATTTGTTGCGGGACTTAAACTGCCGGCATTGCAGCCTGGCCTCTGAGACAGCGGTGCACTTGTTGACTTCGTGCCCCGCGCTGGACATAGCCGGGGAGGTTTAGGGGCGGCGAGTGAGTCCTACGCTCAGACAGTGTTGTATGGCACTGCGCAGCAGATGGAGCTGGTTGCCCAAAGATTAGCCAAGGCTTTAACAGAGTAATCGCAAGCTTCCAAAATTTTTGAAAAGTTTAGTTGTGGAAAAGATGCTCTTTCCAGCGTGGGCAAGTACCCAGATGCTAAGAGTTTGACAAAAGGCCTTTTAAAATTTTTAAAGAATTTCTTGGCTTTTTTCCTCTATTGCTTTTAAATTTTTATTTTTAAAAAAAATAATTTTAAAAACATTAATCAGATACACGTCTTACAAAAATGATCGCTCTCTTTATAAATAAACAGAAAATGACTTGCACAATTGACAACACAACACATAGATAGACACTAAAAAGTATCAACTGGGCAACAGTCTAATTAACGTCGCATCACAGAACTTCGCTAAATTGATTTTTAACTGTGAACTGTGAGTCAGTGTCAGAATCAATGAAAGAATCTACAAGACTACACATGCTATTAAACAATCAAGACGAAATTCAAAATATTTATGAAGTTGTCTCAAAATTCTTTTAAAGTAGAAATTTAAATGCGCAGAACGTAGTCTATCAAAAAAATATCCGCTTTTTTGAACAGCCAAATGTGTGGAAACGTTATGTAAGTAAATTTACTTTCAAATGATTTCTTAACTTGATTTGTGTTTATTTATCTGTTCATATTTCACTGTTTTTGCCAACTTGGTTCCGGTCTTTATTTTTACATCTTGTTATATCCGGGGACAAGATAAATACGAAGGGGGCCGTCCATAAAGTACGTCACGCTCCAAAGGGGGGAGGAGGAGGGGGTCTAAGAAAGTGTGACTGTTTGTGACAGGGAGGGTGGAGGGTCGGGCCATGTGCGATGTCACACATCTTTTTTTCTAATTTATTGTTTTAGTAGAATTTAATAGTTTTAAAAACATGTTGTGAAATGCGTATCTCCTGAATGTGTTGTTCATAAATCTGAATTGGATGCAGCAGGACTGATATCGAAGGATCAGGAATGGTTTGACAATTATGTTCGCACCAGCCAATATTTCACTCAAATTGTGAAAGATCAGGACATTAAATCTTGCGACCAAGTACGAAGCTCATATTTCAACGTTTTACCTTCGAAATTCGTTCCTCCTCTAACCCAAATCAATCAAACAACTGATGGACTTAGAGCTCCAGAAAGAGCAGATGCAGATTCTCATAAATTTCCTTCCTTGTTTGTGGAACAAACTCTCAAATTTGATGACATTATGCCGAGATCAACAGGAGTTGTCAAAGTACAACCATATGATCTTTATTGTCCATCTTTGCAGACCAGTTTACTTGATCGAATTTGCAAAGTAGGTATGCCACTTATACTTTGCCTCACAATGTTGAAGAAACATGCAGGACAACACAGAGCTCGGGCTCAGGAGAATGTGCCCACCCAAACTGTCGAAGAATCAACTCAGATAAAACGCATCCGTCCTTTGAGAATCGCTTCTAGAAGGCAAAGAGAACATATGGCAGTTATTGCCAGAAGAGAAAATGCACTTACAGAAGCTGTTGAGTTTCTAGATGAGGACGAGTTGATCTCTCTGTAATTATCCTTCCAGGAAACCATGATGGTGAAAGATTGATGTCAGTCGTAACTATGGATGAAAATTTCACTTCACCATGGTAAGATGATGTCAAGTGTATATTTTTGAATTAAACATAAGTCACAGGACCATAATAAACAGATTCAATATAGCACAAGAGTTGGTCACATAATTTGTCAATGTAGTCTTTTTTAAAGTCAAATTGTTTTGTTTCGTTTTTATTATTTAATCACTGGGTGAGGTCAAGTTTCGCTAATCTACTTCTTATCCTGTGTCAATATATTGCATAATCGGAAGATTACCTAAAACTTGACCTCTGACCTCACCCATTGTAAATGAAAAGGTAACTGATAAATGATGTGTATTATATAATTGTCAAGTCTAATTTTTGCAATTTTTGTTTTCAAATTCGATCTAGATTGAGTTACTGTTTCATTGAAATATCTGCGACATCTGTTGACAATTAACTATTCTACTATTAAAGTCATTTTAATAATCTTGTCGTTCTTTTAAGTAGGGGCGTACCGGATTTCGACTCCAGCTCCGGCAAATCCGGAATCCGGCTATTTTTACAGCTCCAGTTCCGGCAGGATTTCACTTCATAAATCCGGCTGGCCGGTAGACCCCTAATTTATATATATTCATAATGGCTCCGGCAAATCCGGAATCCGGCCATTTTAACAAATCTGACTCCGGCTCTGGCCGGATTTAACTTCATAAATCCGGCCAGAGCCGGATTTCAAACTTTTGAATCCGGTACATCCCTACTTTTAAGTGGAAATTTTATATTTTAACACAGTTTAATAGTGAAGTGTATTTTGAATATTATATTAAATATTTTAATTAGGTGTTAATTTTTTTTTAATTCGAAAGTGTGACGTACTTTAGGGGGGGGGGTCGGGGTCCCGAGATTTATGGCAGTTTGTGAAAGGGGGAGGGGGGTCAAAAATAGCGTGACGTACTTTATGGACGGCCCCAAGATGATTAGTGAACAGTCATCGTAATCTGCCGTTCGGCAATTGTCGGCAAATTACAACACAAAAATACACCAAATGGACAGGGTCGGCAAATTGCGGGGCCCTATGCGAAACGGATTGCGTGGGGCCCAGTCTGAGTAGGGATAAGGATAATAAGTGAAAAGTTACACCTAGAATTAGCGCGGGGCCCACTACAGCCGTATAGGTTGCAGTGGCCAAAGGCCGGCCCTTCCAGTGGATATTGGTTAAGAAAAAAACACCATCTGAATATCTTATTTGTGCAATGTCAAGAAGTAAATCGTGTATATATTATTTACATAATTGTAACCACTATGTTCGCTTGGTCCCTACTTAAACACAGCTTCTACCTATCCTGGGCATTATATCATCAATCTATGAGTGGGACTATATATTACTACCTCACAAAAAAAAATGCTTTAGACCAGCGTACTCCAAACAGTTGTCAATAGATTGACTTTTCCCATTCTACTAAACTTCCTCAGAGGCGTCACTAGAGGGGTGCGGGGGATACGGACCGCACCGGGTGACACCATTACAAGGCGTGACAAAAAAGGATAAGATTCTATATCTTTTCAGTTAATTGGAGCTGACAGACTCGGAGGAGGTCTATGGTGTAAGTCGTGAGAGGGTGACACCATGGGCTAACGCACTGAGTGTCACCAAACATATTGACGCCTCTGAACTCCCGTTCGATTAAATTGACGCTCTAGCTATTTCCCGTCTAACAAATGGCTATATTCTAATTTTCCGGTATTATGGTAAAAATTGTTATCGGTTGATCTCTATTTCATTTCTTTTGACTTTAAGTACAAGAATCTTGGCCATGATTCTTTTTAAAAAATCGTTTTTATTTTATGACTTAAGTTTCCAATTTCATGATATTAGTGTACAAGTCAATTACTGCATTTCTAGATTAGACTTTTATGATAATTATTATAACCGACTACCTGACAGGATCCTGAGAGTTTTGTGGTTGTCAAGAAGGACTTAGCAAGGGGAACAACCGGTAAGGTGCGTGAGTTAGTGGATGCGTGAGTGTGTGATCGTGTCACTGTGTGCTTGCTGCATGCAGTGCATGACTGGTGTGTTGTGATTGTAATAAGTGATTGTTGTTCTGCGTCTCCATATTGAGGTGTTTGGTAGCCGTGGTGCATGTTTGATGGCAGCGTTTGATCGGTCCGTGCGTGTTTGGTAGCCGTGGTGCATGTTTGATGGCAGCGTTTGATCGGTCCGTGCGTGTTTG
The DNA here is from genome assembly GCA_944989445.1 of Ampullaceana balthica. Taxonomy (NCBI): domain Eukaryota; kingdom Metazoa; phylum Mollusca; class Gastropoda; family Lymnaeidae; genus Ampullaceana; species Ampullaceana balthica. The sequence goes on along the minus strand of CALYLW010000264.1, from coordinate 710,783 downwards.
GTAGCCGTGGTGCATGTTTGATGGCAGCGTTTGATCGGTCCGTGCGTGTTTGGTAGCCGTGGTGCATGTTTGATGGCAGCGTTTGATCGGTCCGTGCGTGTTTGGTAGCCGTGGTGCATGTTTGATGGCAGCGTTTGATCGGTCCGTGCGTGTGGTAGCCGTGGTGCATGTTTGATGGCAGCGTTTGATCGGTCCGTGCGTGTTCAAATGAAAGTATTTAGAGTGGTTAATTTTAAGCTCGTGTGAGACTGAGCAAAGTGCATAAATTATCCAAATATTAAAATTGGTGTGAAACTATTGATGCTCAGGATACATTCCCAGGTGCTCTCTTACATCATCCCTCCTAACACTGACCCTCGACTCTTTCCCCTCCCCAACCCTGGCCCTCCCCCTAACTTTCCCCTAACCCTAACCCCAAATCACGCCCTACGCACACAATGTTTTCGGTCACACACGCATTTCTCATCATTGGCTAAAGATCCTTTCTCGGCATGAGCTTACACTGTTCACTTTTATACGCGCCTTTCATCCTTAATGTACATAGTTGCTTCATTTTCAAGTCTTTGATTTAAATCGTGTTAACTTCTGACACTGTTATATATTTCTATAGATTTATATTAATGTATGCAAGGTTACTAACATAGCATATTAAAAGAAACGCTAGTCAATAAAGCACACATAAGTGATATAATTTTCTTTAAACATATGCAATAAAGCATAAAACAGATTTTTTTTTAATTCTGAGATTCAAAGCTAATAAGGAGTTTTTAATGGAACCCTGGAACCCATGCTTGATCCCATTTACATTAAGAAGGTTTTTTTTTGTTTTTGTGGGAAATCTTTTCCCTCAGCTGTCGGTCTGCCTTTCACGCCACTCTTGCGTATCATGTCTCTGTTGGTCCCACCACCCTGACAGATTGACCTGGTCATCCACAAGAAATCCCACTACCTTGGTGTCATGAAGATTGTCACCGCCATGAAGCGGTCCGAGGCGCGGACCGAATTTAACATCCTGAACAGCTGTCGGGAATGTCCGTTCATCATCAGAGTCATCGATGGATTCGAGGCGTTGAAGGTGGATTTGGGAAAACTTTTTTTATTTTTTTATATCTTTTTATTTTTGAAATCATTTTATTTTAATTTTTATAATAATTTTTTTTCTGGAATGTTTTTTTTTCTTTGATTTTTTTTAAAATTATTTTTTTAAATTTTGTTTTAGAATTTAGTTTGTTTATTTTTTTTTGTTGTGTTTTTAAATCCTTTATAATAACTCGTGCTGTCTGAGCCCTTGCTTGCTTGTTTGTCGAAAAAACTTTGGATCGATTTTAACCCACTTCCTCGTAAGCTAGCGAGGTGAAATTTTGCAGGCAGTTTCGTGCCGATGATAAAAACGATATTTCAAAATTTCAGATCGATCACATGTACTGTAATTAAATTATTTAATTTTTAGATTCTTTTATTTATCTCTATGTATCATGTTATTTATTAAATAGAGTGTCACTGTGCGTATTATATTGAACGACCTTTATAATACTATCCTGTTGCGCGATTCGCTGCGTATTATATGGACGATAATTTTTAAAAATATATTCCCGATCGGTGCGCATTATATTAAACATGTTTTACGAGACATAACTAAAATTTAGGATTTTTGGATTGTCATGCGCTGCGTATTATAATGAACATTCTTTTATTTATGTCTCGTATGTAAAGGATTTACATTATAGTCAAAAACTGTTTTTTACGTTTAAATTTTTAGTTAGTTTTGGAATGGATAACGTGATAATGTCTAATTTAATTTAAAGTCATGGTCAAACTCTAACTGCGTTGGAGCCGCTTGGTGAGGCGGGGCGGGCCACATCAAATATTCACACACAAAAAGGATGAAAAAGTGAAAAAAACTAGAAATCAATTTTTATTCTAACGATTCAAAACAAACGGTTTTCATGAATTTAGTTGTCTATTTCTTGTTCCCATTTCTCGTTGTGAGCTGCGAAACGCAACTTGACACAGTGAGGAAGCAACTGACACCCTCAGTACGGCATGAAAATGTGAATTGGTGAATTTGACCATGAACTTTCTCTTTGTGGTGGAGTAGAGCTCTTAACAAATTAGATGCTGACTTCAACCTCCCTATATTTGTTTTTGTAGAGAATTTTGTTGTGATGATATTACATAATTGCAAGCATTTATTGAATTATTTTATCTGCTTTAAATATTACTATTTGTTCGTAAAATATATTTTCTGTTTCGTGTATAAATGCGTCAACTTTATTCCTCCACATGAACCAATTCATTGACATCAACAGACGCATTACATCCTGACAGAGTACGCTCCCTTTCTGACCTTGGATCACCTGACACAAGTAATCAAAGGACTCGGGACGGAAAATGCCAAGTAAAAAATTAAATCATTTCCATTGTCAGTACACGTCATTCCAATTGTCAGTACGCGTCATTCCAACTGTTATTACACGTCATTCCAACTGTTATTACACGTCATTCCAATCGTCAGTACACGTCATTCCAACTGTCATTACACGTCATTCCAATTGTCAGTACACATCATTCCAACTGTCATTACAGTCATTCCAAATGTCAGTACACGTCATTCCAACTGTCATTACACGTCATTCCAATTGTCAGTACACGTCATTCCAAATTTCATTACTCGTCATTTTAAAACCAAATTTCGACTTTTCTCCCTCTCCATATTAAATTAGAAATATGCAACCAACTTAGTCATATAAGAGCTTTTCCCCGTTCTGCCTGTAACGGGTAAAATAAAATATAAATTATTATAAAACAACCTGATCTCTGTTACTGTTACTTTGTTTCACTTTTTTTATCAACATCAAAATTACTTCATAGAGTCATTTAGAAAACATTTTAAAATTATGGCCATCCCTTGAAATATTATTTTAATACAATTAAATCTGACATTATTTTATCACTAGCGTATCACCCGTCAAAAATGACTGCAGTTTTCAAAATAAATACACACCAGAATAAAAAATAACGTAAAACAGAACTTTAATTTATTTTATTTATTTTTATTTGATTCATTTATTATCATATTGAACAATTTTATGCGGAACGTTCGAAAAGAGTTATATTTGGTGTGCACTATTGAACAAATCAGCATTAGATCCAAGAAGCATTACATCCATTACGGGAATTATGTATGTTGATGATAGTCTATAGTGAGAAAATATCCAAAGAAATGATTTTGTAACACTCCCAACTATCTACCAGGTTTTATCGCTAGTTTCTTACATTGTCACATTATGAAAATCTGCCTCGCTTTAAATTTTTTGTCTGACCAATCGCATTTAATGTATTGTCCGACCAATGAAATCTTTCCTCAGGTTATTCACGTTGGAGGTGATCATTGCCTTAAATTTCCTTCACTCCAAAAATATTATGCACAGGTTGGAATGCGTTTTAGAAAATGTTAAATTAAGTTTGTCTTGTTATGCATTGAATTTTTAATTAATTCCTTTTAACATCTTTCACAAACTGTTCATATTTATTTTTGTTGTTGAAAAATTGGGGACACTTTGACGTATCTTACCGTTTATATCAAATTCCAATACATTCCCAAAATCACATCAAATGAAAATTTCCACCCGTAATATCAAATTAAACTTTCCACCCATCACATCAAACGAGGCATTCCACAATAACATCACATGTGATATTCTACAAATCACAGAGACGTTAAGCCGGAGAACGTGTTCATTCTATTGTCTGGTCACGTGGTCCTAGGAGACATGGGCTCGGCATACATTTTGGACCGAACAGAATATGCTGAAGGAATGTGTGGTACATACGTCACTCGTGCTCCTGAGGTAAACCTTGAGTCTCGACTTGAATGTTTCATTGACTTATATAGGGCCGGGTGAAAAGGGACGGGGGGGCTGATTGGGGTAAATCCAGGGGCCCCCCAATGATTTAAGGCTAAATTAAGGTCCCCCAAACGTATTATATTGTATAATAAAGTGGCTGGACCGGGTCCCAGATGGAATTGCAGCCAGGGGCCGAGTGCAAGCTCAATCCACCACTGCCATATGCAGACGCTTCTTCTATACAGAAGATCAATGCGTCCTATTTGCGTTTATCCGCGTCTAGTCTTGCGTTTTTATTAGAGCTTTGAAAAGTGGAAAGTTTGCTGGTTTTCCTGGTTTGTTTAGGCAACTCATTCCACACAACCCATTCCACGCCCAAATTCCAAACGGTAAAGAGAAGGACTTGCATTGTTTGTTCTTGCATTGGAACATGAAAGGTGTCTGAGTATTGTATTGGATTTCTCTTGTGTTGTATTTCAAGCTGGAAGTTAATGCAACATGAATTATTACTACTTTGTTCTTTATTCTTAAATCTCTAGTGTTTAATGATTTAACAAATAGTATCACTCTTGTCAATTGTGAATATTCACCAAAAATGAATCTTGCAGCTCTTGGTTGGTTTACCCTTAGTGACGTTATTGTGCTCTGATGCCTACTGGAACTGCTAGATATAGACATTCGATAGTATCATCCTGAAAACATTTGAAACATGTCAAGTTAAGAAATAAAAGTGGTTACCCAACAAGCAGGGGCGGATTAAGACTGCACGGGGCCCCTGGCTGCAATTCAAACGGGGGCCTTATCCAGCCAGTGTCCCTTTAAATAAAATGATTGCTAGCAGCTAATATAAGACTGTAACTTGTAACTAAATAGTTAATCGGTTCCTTTAACATACTTTGTCTGTACTACGGGATCGGCCTTCCCAGCCAAAGATTATTCATGAAAAATTGGAATATGACGAAATAACTGTTTGCCGGTATCCTAATATTGAGTGTAAAATACAAATTTAAAAAAAAATTGTGCCCACGCCGGGAATTGATCGCGTGACCGCTTGCACAGCAGGGCGACTTTCTACCCCAAGACAACACGAGCCTAATGAAAAAAAGTTAAGTTTAAAAATATAAACAATAAACTTAAATATTTTCTCTTAGTGAGCCTATAAAATCAGTTTTTTAATTAATTTATTTAATTTATGATATTTTCAGGAATTCATGCAAACATTTGTCCACCTTTCTTATAAAATATACTAAATTTGGGGGCCATAATCATCGGGGGACCCTGGCTATAGCCCGTTCAGCCCCCCCCACCCCCACCCCCACCCCACTTAATCCGCCATAGCCAACAAGCCTCTCATTAACTTGTCTACGGTCTTTGAACAAAGTCAAACTAGAACTAGAAGCTTCTTTGTGCACTTAAAGCAAGTTTGTTTGTGGTTGTGAGCTATGGGTTTGAATGGAACGGTGGCAGGAAAAGTTTGAGAGCCAGTGGTTCGAGTGTGAGCATAGGGCCAATAGGGCATAGGGCCAATAGGGCATAGGGCCAATAGGGCATAGGGCCAATAGGGCATAGGGCCAATAGGGCATCGGGCATAGAGCCAATAGGGCATAGTGAGTGGTCGTAAAGATTTTGTATGAGCCTAGGGCTAGGGTGTTGTGTGGACGTGAGGGTAGTGTGTGAATCGTAATATGTGTTGCCACCTTGTTTTGATTTGTTTTATGTTCTTTCGTCGCTGTATGTTGAATTGTTTTATGTTTTGTCTCTCTCGTATGTTTCTTCATTGTCTCATGTTGTTTTGATTTGTTTTGTGTTATGGTTTTTTTCCCGTCCTTTTATGCCGAGTTGTTTTATGTTGAGTCACTCTCGTATGTTGCCTCATTGGCTTATTTTGTCTGTCTGACTTTGTCGCACTGTCCAATGCTATTTGTCTATCTGACTTTGTCGCACTGTCCAATGCTATTTGTCTGTCTGACTTTGTCGCACTGTCCAATGCTATTTGTCTGTTTGACTTTGTCGCACTGTCCAATGATATTTGTCTGTCTGACTTTGTCGCACTGTCCAATGCTATTTGTCTGTCTGACTTTGTCGCACTGTCCAATGCTATTTGTCTGTCTGACTTTGTCGCACTGTCCAATGCTATTTGTCTGTCTGACTTTGTCGCACTGTCCAATGCTATTTGTCTGTCTGACTTTGTCGCACTGTCCAATGCTATTTGTCTGTCTGACTATGTCGCACTGTCCAATGATATTTGTCTGTCTGACTTTGTCGCACTGTCCAATGCTATTTGTCTGTCTGACTTTGTCGCACTGTCCAATGGTATATGATTATTTCAGGTTTGGGAGAGAAGACGATATACAAAAGCCATTGATATCTGGAGCCTCGGGGTCACAGTCTACAATATTATCTCAAATAAGGTACAGATATTAATGTGCATGGTCGAGCGGGAGTGGCCAACCTTACGGGAATAGTTGTTTTTGTTGCTATGATTAACAGTTGCTATGTAACAGTGGCCAACCTTACGGGAATAGTTGTTTTTGTTGCTATGATTAGCAGTTGCTATGTAACAGTGGCCAACCTTACGGGAATAGTTGTTTTTGTTGCTATGATTAACAGTTGCTATGTAACAGTGGCCAACCTTACGGGAATAGTTGTTTTTATTGCTATGATTAACAGTTGCTATGTAACAGTGGCCAACCTTACGGGAATAGTTGTTTTTGTTGCTATGATTAACAGTTGCTATGTAAATGTAACAGTGACCAACCCTACTATAATTTTTTTTTCTTTTTTTTTAAAAGTTTTTTTTCCCCTTTTTTCCCCCTATGATTATATTGTAACAGTCAGTGGCCAAACCCTGCGAGAATATATTATGCTTTTGTCTTTCTTTTTTGTGTGTCTTTGTGTCTATGATTCTATTATAACAGTGGCCAACCTTACGGGAATAGTTGCTTTTGTTTCTACGATTTTATTGTAACAGTGGCCATTCCTGAGTCCATCACAGAAAATTCAAATAGATAAAGTGAAATCAGGAATCTTCGGCTACACCGAAAAGTTTTGTCATGTTTCCCAGGATTTCGTCAAACAAGTATTTCATTCTTGTTCAGCAAAGTTGAACAAAATCTTGAATTGCTTTCTCTTCAATTTTTTGTTTGTTTGTTGTTGTTGATTTTTTTTTACAAATTATATTTAATTTTTCTGCCTTTTTTCAAAATATATTTCTATCTTATTGGTTCACATTTATTTCACTTATTCTCCCACCCAAATAACTGACACTGGCTATATTAATGCATCCCCCCCCCCTTATTTATCGCGGTTGTCATTAAAAGATGTAAATCTTTCTTTTAATATCCTTTCTTTAAAGATTACCTTTGCGGAAGGCATCATGGTTCAGCGTAGAATGCAATAATCTTCTGTATATATAACTTATAAGATTAGACATATATAAATTCATTTTGTTTAGATTTACTTAATTTTTCTTTCCTAATTAAAGAATGCGTGACATACAGTGATTGCCTTCATTTTAAAAAAAACATCACTTTAAGAATATTTAAGATCAAACAAGTGCCGATCGTTATCGCATTTTTAACAAATTAGTTTTCCTAAAATCAGCTTAAAAATGCGGGAAATGTTTGGACTAAGTTAAGATTTTTGAGTCTACGGCAGGGTTAGCCAGACCCATAGTAACTGAAAGCCATATCAAAATATATTTTTTTTTATGTTGAGAGCCGCATTGAAGAACTATGGGTCATAAAACCAGGCTTAAAAATCTTCCAGTAATCCTTGTTACATAGTTTTCATAAATAGTACGTGAGCCACAATGAGAACACAGAACAGCCGCATGCCGGCTCGTGAGCCTAGGTTTGGCCACCGTTGGTCTACAGTCTACGGCCTACAGTATCAAACAAATAATATCGGCCAGTTTGTCAATGAAAAGATCACTCACGTATTCTAAATGACACGTATTTTACTTATTATAAGGACCGTGCAAATATTTAATAGGACAATTCACATATTGTTTGGATCATGCATATACTATATAGGACAATGCGCATATTATATATGACCGAGCCTAAACAAAGGGCTGTGAATATATTGTATATACCCTGTACATATTACAACGAAGCGTGCATGCATTTTTTAAAAAGGGATTAAACAGACATTATACAGGACGATGCGCATATTATATTTGTGGTGACTTGCGTAGGTTCACTTAGTTATATATTGGAGCTTGTGTATATATTACATATGACCATAAATATAGTATATATTACTGTGCATTTAATAAATAAGAATGTGTAAATATTGCATAGTTCGGGTTTATACTACATAGGACCATCCATATATTATAGAGGAACATACACATATAATATTTATATTTGTATGACACCAAGAGTGTATTAATTTTCAAATTATATTATATTAGATCGGCTTTGTTATAAAGCAATACTAGAAACTAGAAAACAATTCAAAGTAAAGTAATTTTCATTTTTACAATATTTTCGCTTCCCAAATTTACAAATGAAAAATTATTTCCAATGGCATATAGGTGTCGGCTGCCAACAAACAAAATGTATTTTTCAACAAAATTTCTTAGTCAATGGAAACGTATGAGCGGGGGGGGGGTAAAAAAAATATCACATTTTGTTTTATTTCATATGAACACTCTACTCGTCCATAAAATGCGGTAATCGTTCATGTCGCTCTACTGAATGATTTTCAAGGCTTGTTTAATTTAAATTTTATTTTCAAATTAAAGCAGTATTTTTTAATACAAGTATTATTAAACTATTGTATAATATTGGATACGTTTTGTTTTTGTTTATTTTAAATTAAAAACCAGAACCGTTTCTTTGTTGCAGATGTTACAAGTTGACCCCCAGTTAAGACCTTCTTGTCAGGAACTTCTTCAGCATGAATTCTTTAAAAATGTGAAGCCACCTTATGATCCACCATTTCTTTGTGAGTTCTTTTGGGAATTCTTAAACGATGCATTTCATATCAATAGATCAATACTATAATTTGAAATTATTATCTGTCATTCTAAAACGTGTTTAAAAATTAAATAAAATAATGGGTGTGAGACTGCAAAATTAAATAAGTTTTCCCCCGCTCCTTCCCCTCTTTTTTTTTAAAAAGCACGAACTCTTCTTAGAGTTTTGGAGAAAATCTGTGCCACAGACATAGTCACGAAACTCTTAGGCCAGACTGGATCCAACACAGATGTTTAGACGGAACGCTGACTTTGAACCAACTCATTTACATAGAAGGACTATGTTCACCACATGATATGAATGACATTTTGAGAATATTGGATTGTTTCGTTTACGTTTTCCGGAACGTAGAAAAATAATTTAGACCAGAAATATGAAGCCAAATCTTTTGTTATCAATGAATTTTCTTTTCCCGCAGCAGAAAACAAGCATATTTATCACTCGTATTAAGTAAGATACTCTGAGGGAATTTGAGAAATGTGAGATTTTGAAGAAGAAGGGAAAAATTGGTTTCAATTGTTAAAGAAAAATGAATGTTTGATTATGAAAAGGCATTTCTTTTTTCTGTATCAGTCTTTATTTCTAAAATATTATTATATATATTTATATGTATTGTTGCCTTATAAAGCTACAGCTTTGAATTTATTATCCATATAATAATGTTAATTCCATATAGGACAATAGATTAGACACTGAAAAATAACATTTTAGTTCTACGGAAATATTTTTTAAAATATTGCTAGAATATTAGTGAACATATTCTCACATTTACCATACTTTAACTTGGAAGATCATATTTCACAATTTTGAGAGGTCTATTAAAAGAATACAACTATTTATGTGCCTTGCTCTCTAAAGATAAATTAGACTGTTTTCTTCAATTGCAAGTGTTAAAATTTGTGAGAAGTTTTAGTTAACTGTTGATTATTCTTGTGCATTCAATTCTTTGAACATTGAAGGTACATTTGCAGGTACTTAGCAGATGTAATTTATTTTTGAATTGTGTTTAACAAGTATTTATTTTAAAGTAAATCCCTTATATTAACTTCACCGTCTTGTCTCTGTCGTGATCCCACCAGCGGGAAAAGAAAAGACCCACTTCCTCTGATCCTATCGAGCTGAAATTTTGCACAAAGACTTTTGTCACCTAACAATGCAATCTATCAAAATTTCATATCTATCAAATGTACTGTAATTAAATTAATGAAATTTTAGATTATCTCTATGTAGCATGCAAATGTTTATGCTAGTCTGTCATGCCGTGTGTATTATATTGAATAAAAACATTACTTTTAGTTATGTCTCATATATAAGGGATTTATAGTCAAAAACGTTTTTACGGGTTGTTTAATTTTGTTGTGTGGTACCTTGGGTGTGGTACACTTAAATTCAAATAACATCAATGCCGAGGTTTATTATTTTATAGCAACACTACGAAATACTCATGCTCAAGTTGATCTATTTTTCAAATTTCAATCTTTGAAGGACAATCAAACCATGTCACAAAATACAATAAACAATTTTTGCAGGTTAATTGTAAGTATTTATTTGGCTTCAACAAAGTTACAACAGCACTTACTTTACAATGTAACAATACAATAAAACTTAATGTTACATCTCAAGCACATGAGTGACATAGGTTTGAATATACAAAAAAAATTATTACATTCAAATATTCTTCCTGTTAATTTTCTTTACAAATCAGGGGACAAGTTTTTTAATAATTAATTTAATAAATCTCACGAAATAGAATGGCATAATCTAATTCTAAATGATAGGTTTTGTTATTTCTAAAACCAAGAAACACAACCTATTCTGTAAAGGTAATATTTTAAAACGTTCTTTAGAAAGAAAAAAAAGAAAGAATGGACAATATAGTATCAAAATTTTTAGTACCATTATAATACAGTTGTAAACAAGTTTTTTCCAGATGTTCTATTAACAGATTGACTTGATTCAATGTCAAATCATGAGGAGACCAGCTAGGTTTACACTTAATAGAATTTATGCTTAAACATTCTGTTATGTCATTAAAAACGTACAACCAATGGTGTCAGAGTATAATTGTATGTACTAAAGAAAGCTCATTTTTTACTCTTTACGACAGCACAGAAGGTACATTCAGTGAATAATAATGGTAATTGCTGAATAAAATTTGGGCATGCAGAAACAGGCCAAAATAACATTTTACGAATGTTCCCTTCAAGCTGCGCTGCTGTGCACATATTTTTTACAATTACAGCCCCACTTATATATATTTTGACAAGAATATTACAATAGATGTTTGTGGGGTGTAACATTTTTCACAAAAAAATTGATGCTGTGCAACTTTGCACACGGACTAACGAATCTTAAAGGGAACATTGCCTTTGACTTAATTTTCTAGTACCACCTTAGTTCTTCCTTCAAATATCATATGCCAGTGAAATTATTTTGAAAAAAATTAGAATCAAACAGTAGCAGGTGATCATTACTGTAATGGTATTTAAGAATGAAATTTTCCAATTTCAGTCATTTCTGGCCATATTAATACAGCAAACATAAATTGGACAATTTTTCAACTTGGCAGTTAATTCTCACTCTTTAGTAATTTACAAGCTCTCAAATATTCTTTCCTGGCACAAGTGAAGTGACAATGAATAAATGCTTATGTACAAGAAGCTCTTTTTATCTTAACTTCCAGTGTGTAGTTTCAAGACTCTCTTTATTTTTCGTACTATTGCCTCTGAGAAGCTGTAGTGTGATCTCTGCTTGCCGTAAGACTGAAAAAGTGTGAGAGTTTAATTAAGATTAAGGTTTATTTGTTCTTGTAAAATACAACTGATAAAATCGTGTTATAACCTCATTTATTCTATAATTATTTTCAGTTCAAACATTTTTGCTAACAGAGTAAAAAATAAATTTTTAAAAAGGGTGTAAGCGGGGCGCCACCTTCATTAAATTTAATTTAAATAAAGTCCGATTTTGATAGTGAGTTCAACTCTACAAAATTATGTTTAGTGTAGTCTTGCAATAAACTATATTTCATGAGTCAATCTTTTTTTTTCTCCCTTTATATATCATGATCATGCATTGGCATGGGGACAAACAATTTTTTCTTAACAAGTCAGCACTAATCCAAGTTACTCCACTGGCATGGGCATTATTAACGCTAGATACACCACTTCCATAAGCACCAACAATTGTAGCAGATACCCCACCCCTGCTGTAGGCAGCAATAATCAGATACACCACTGCCTTAGGCAGCAGTAATCATAGATACACCATTAACCTAGGCAGCAATAATCTTAGATACACCACTGCCCTAGGCAGCAATAATCATAGATATACCACTGCCCTAGGCAGCAATAATCATAGATACACCACTGCCCTAGGCAGCAATAATCATAGATACACCACTGCCGTAGGCAGCAATAATCATAGATACACCACTGCCCTAGGCAGCAATAATCTTAGATACACCACTGCCCTAGGCAGCAATAATCTTAGATACACCACTGCCCTAGGCAGCAATAATCTTAGATACACCACTGCCCTAGGCAGCAATAATCTTAGATACACCACTGCCCTAGGCAGCAATAATCTTAGATACACAACTGCCCTAGGCAGCAATAATCTTAGATACACAACTGCCCTAGGCAGCAATAATCTTAGATACACAGCTGCCTGAATAATGCACTGGGCAGCAATCACTTAATCACCTGGTCAACATTCTGCACTCGCTTGAAGAAAGCATCATTGAGGACTGAGGGTACTATTGACTTCAAATTCTCAATGCTGCTCTGTGAGACACCTAAAGCAACTTGAGTTAGACCTGGTTGAATCATGGGACTGCCAACAACACTTGCATCTAAGAAACTTTCTGACAAACCTTTAAAAAAATTACAAATCAATTATTTTTGCTGGAAACTTATATCTCTTACAATTTTTAATAACATTATTTAAAATAAAACAGAATTTAAAGCAATCACTTATGAATAAGTATATATTTATTATCAGTCACTAATAGCTTTTAAAATGCAGGATTTTGCTAATGAAGATTATTACTTTAAAATACTTTTTAAAGATTCGGATGTTATTTTTACAATTTCAGTGGTTAAAAACAAAAAGATTTGTTAACAATACCAGTGAGCTTCCTTATTCCAGAGCGATGTCTCATGAGGGTTGGAGTGGTCATAGAAGATTGATCAGCTGGAATGCAGTGAACCAAGAAGAATTCCAGATGGCGCCATATTATATACAAACAATTCTCTACTATGTCTGGAAACATTATGTCAAGAAAAACATTTGGTGCTCATTTAGATTATATCACCAAAGTATGTATCTCTAGGTAGCCCCAAGTTTGCATCCACTTCTTGCCTCAAGTTTGAATCCACAGCTAGTTACAAGTTCATTTCTAATGCTACCATAATTTTTATTTGTTCATAGCTGGCCCCCACTGCAAATCCAAAGTTTGTATCAAAAGTTCTGGGACAAACACCCATGCTTTATGTGCCAGTTACTCTGGGTTCGCGCCTCAAAATTTTGACAATGGCTGTGATCGATGTTCCCTTTAAGCTGCGCGGCCGCGCAGATCTCTAACCGATGCCGCAGTTTAGAATTAACGTGCAGCAGATTTTGCAAAATATTGCACAAAAATGGATGCTGTGCAAATTTGCAAACAAACTTTTTTCTTTGCACACGGACCAACGATCTTTAGAGGGAACGTTGGCTGTGATGCATGTTTTTAAATAAAATGGTGTATGCCCTTAAGGTTGTTCCCATTAATTCGTTTTTTGCTGATGTAACAATGAGTTACGTGTACAATAATTTAAATCCAAAATATTTATTAAGCCACTGCAACATTGATCAAACTTGGTATTGTTTCTATTTAAATGTTATCCAAAGCCATTGAGGTTAAGTCAAGAGTTTCTTAATACTCTAACTCTAACAAAAAAAGATACAGACATAGTGCTGTAGTTGTTGGGATTTCTGGGAAACCATGTGAATCAAATGGGATTTGGCTACTTCTTGTCTTTGTTGGGAAGACAATTTCTCAATGGATGAGTCTCCACACAGCTGTTTATAAAGATGAGATTTAAAGAATCAGAAAGTAACATACAGCAATCATACTTTCCAGTTTTATTTGATTTCTAACGATTGGCAAATGCTAATATTTTAAAATAGACGAAGGATTATAGTAACCTATAGAAATAGATGTTGATCCAAATTAACATTGATTTATTTGTTAATTTTTAAAATTTTCTAAACATGTGAAAATGCATTAAAATATCTTTCCGTGCTTCCAAGTGGCATATTTGTCAATTTTGTTTAATAAATTAAGCCGATAAACTAAGAGATATGAACAGGAAACAATTGGTTTTCCTAAATGAAAAATCTCCAGAATGGAGCTGACCTGCTTGAGATCCTCTGCTGTGAGATCAGACAGTGATGTTAGTTTCTGGGAGTGTTGTCGATAAGAGTCTAGGACAACCTTGAACTGACTGGCTGATTGTTGCAACAGTAGGAACACAATGCCCAGCCCCAGCTTCCTCCCTTGTCCAGAGATTTCTGGAACAACAGAATCAATCATTAAACACACAGACAGCTGAAACAATACCATTTGCTGACCTCAGCAGTGTGTAGAAATATCTTTAAAAGTTTAACATATAACTGAAAATAAAACAAGGAAATAAAACTGTTTTCATGTAATCAAATTTTTTTAAAACTTAGATTCTTATCAATATTCAAACAACAAACAAAATGAAAATGAGATCTGTTTAGGCTATCTGTTCTTGTAAAATACTGAATGTTTTCAAATCTTAATGCTTTCCATCTTACCACCATCCCTGCTTATTTCATCAAGGCTTGGTCCGAACAGTAGATGATGATTTAAATTAGTTGCATCTGTACAAATAAAAGGAGAAGTACACAATTTTAAAAAAATAAACCAATTTCATCTGATTCATTGACCTGTATTATTTTATTACTTTGGCTCACTAAAGTGAAGTTTTTTTAGATTAATAACCTTTAGCAAATTAATGTCTAGCAATACTATTTTGGTGTCAATAAATATTCTGAAATACAAAGGAGGAATACTTTTAGTCCTTAGTTAATTCTTTAGAATACAATTATGAAATTCAATTCATTTTATGAATTGGAAAAAAAAGCAATAAATTCCAAGAACAAAATTTTGTTCATTTTGTCCAATGCTTAAAGAAGCACAAAAGAAAGTTTACAACAATAAGCTAACAATTAACAATCATTTAACTATAGACTGTACAAAGTTGTTTTTTAACAAAATAAGGTGGCAATGAACAATCAATTTTAATTTTATTATAAAGTTACATTGGAAAGACTTAATGATTAATATTTTAAAATGAGATTTCTCAAACCTATGTGCCAGAGTTAGATCTTGTTGACACTTCATTGCAATTTTGAAATGTTTTTGCAAATTTTAAAATTGAAGTGAAGCTCTAAATACTTTCAGCAAATTCCATAATACACTGACATGGACCTACCTATGTTGGAAATGAGACTGCGACAGTAAGCTGTTAGGTTGGAGGCTATTTCCTGATAGAGCTTTAAAAGTTGGGCCATGTTGTCATCATCAGCTTGTGATGTAATGTATGTGGGAGAAGTTACACAGCTTTTTAGTTGTTTCACAATGGTCTCAGGAGTGGAATAGTGAGGCAGAAGAGCCAGCATTTGATCCTGTGCATTTACAAGTACAATAGTCAGGTAGAAAACAAACATTAAAAAAAAGGATCATGTGAAAGAAAAGTTATTGTTTTTTTTTAAACAACATATTTTGTATGAAAGCAAATTATAACAACCACTCACCTGAAGTCTCATGCGTTGAGATTTAAATTCCATGTTGATTGGGTCTTTCTCCATTAAATCTGCACCCAGCTCAGCTGTTAAAAATTTATTTTTATTCATTAGCTTCAAAAGACATCCAGCATAATTTTTAAAATATATATGGTGGAAATGTAATTTTAATACAACACAAATATCTTAAATCAATTACAAAGCATACACTTTCTCATTCACCACAAGGCCTGCACAATAAATGCAGTCATTCATGTAAAGGAAGCTTTTTTTTTCCTCTAGAAAATAAAAAAAACTTTACTATGATAGTTTGCTCTTGCAATAACTGCTGTGGTTAAGCTGAGTTCTCTGAGGTAAGACTCATTCAAAGTTGGTTTTTTATTTCTCAGTATGGAGGTGAAGACTTCTCTGTGGGAGATGACCAAAAGCATAACCTGAGGAAAGACAAATGGCAACAATTAGTAGTGTCTATTATTAATTGAATTTAAAAATTCCATCTTCCATTCAGCTGTGAAATCACCCACACCAAGTCATATCTTTCTCAAAATCTGCTTGACAGCAAGCAAAGACACTATCAGAAGTAGGAGGCAGAAAACTGCAGGGTCATTTTAAATCCTTTATATTCCCAGAATAAGTTACGATATGTACAACATTGAATTCTTCATCTTAAGGCCCACGTTCAGCGTGTTATCTTTTTGGCTACTTTATGTGTTAATCATGGCGGTTGTTTGTGATATTGAAAAAAATATACTTTGATGGTTGCTAGACGTTCTCCATGAGGATACCAGAATCTGGAGGGTGGAAGGGCGGAGGAAATTTACACGAACGTGTCAAGTGGCTCTTTTGGAGGCTAATTATTTTTAGAAAAAATGAGTAGTTCTCTGTCAGGCCAAATGTTGATTGATGTGTAGGTGGAAGTCTTCCCAGGTAACTTGAGAAATGTTAACTTTTAAATTGGTGTTAATAAAGATTTAAAATTTTATCTATATTTTCAAAATCACTTTTTGTTTTGAAATACTTGAATCCTCACCCAGACTCGACCAGCTGCAGCCCACAGATAATTTGAGTTCAAGACCCTAATTTGAGGGTATTGACTTGTCCTGTGGTGGTTAGCATGAACTGGAAATTTTAAAAATCAAAACAACTATTATGTATAACATTCAAAGTACAACCTGAGTAGCTGCCTCTTTGTTTTCTCCCCCAAGTGAAGTCAGTAAGGCCAAACAAAAGCGCAGGACTCCAAATAGCAAAGAGCGATACCTAGAGAGAGGGCTTGGCAAAAACTCATCATCATCAGAACCAGCATAACTGATGGAAAAGGAGGAAGAGGAAATCTAACATTTAAAATTCAAGAAATTAATTCATCATAAATTTTAGAAGTTCTTATATTATATTATATATGAAATCTTACATTAAATTAACAAAGATTAATTAAAGCAGTTTTTACATAGCCTTTGAAAGTGAGAGAACAGCATACACATTGTTTACTCCAAAGATGTAGCATTAAACTACAGTGCCTAATGCATGCAATAGCCCCCTCACAAAACTCAATAGCGAGTCAAGGCCAAGTAATTGCTTCAATGCTTTTGCTGTACCTCGCCTGCCAAACAGGATTGCATCGAACTTAACGATGTCCTGCCCCATCTCGGGAGGTCTGAGTTATTCAGAACTCTAAATGGACAATTTGTAAAAGGTAGAACTTACTCATCTACTTCAGGTTGAATACTCAGCATTGAGCATGCAGAAAGCTTTTCCAAAGCTCCTCCATGTAATAGTATACTAGCTCCTTCTGCAGTTTGAGCTATTCGTGTCAGCAGGGACTAGGCGAAAAAAAGAACAAGTGAGGAAGTAGTGTTAGACATAAATGGTAACCAAAGGCTTAGAAATCTACTCATGGAGATGTTAATTATAGTATTTATTGCTGTTAAATAATGATAGATTTAAGATAACTTTTAAAAAAAAAGATTTTAAAAAGATTATTATCAACTGATCAAAATAATTAGTACAAAGTAATTGAAAAATACCCAATTTATTCAGATCAATAAAATATAGAATCTCATTTCATCTTATCTTGTTGATGTTTCAATTAAATCTTTTTTAACTAAACTACAGTTGGTCATTATGTAGTTTACCATTTTTGACTGAAATATATACAAGGCTCTAAGGTTGGCTGGCTGAGGTGACAGTGTGGCAAGCAACTGGGTATCATCTTCAGTGGCCACGGAATCAATTAGGTGCTGGAGGTAACCCTTCCCACAAAGAAAACTTAACCAGGTATGCTGATGGTCCATGGAGATGATAGTATCAAGTACTGAAAAGGCTAACATCTGTTGTGGGAATAAAGACCAATGACATCATGAGGTTAACTTTTGCTTTGGCAATCATCACACAGATGCAAATTATTGGGAAAATAAATAGGATAAATTCTTCAACAAAAAAAGTTGTAGAAGGTCTAGCAAACTAAAACATTAAAAAATGACAATTCATTCCTACCCGTCCCACATGGTGCCCATCGCATGCATCACGACTAAGTGTTTCCATGAAGCTGTCCCCATAGGCTGTAATGGTCTCCATATAATCTGAGGCAAGTTTTTCAAACTCTGAATCATCTCGCAAGAGTCTCTCCATACCTGTAGTGTTTGTGGCTGAGGAGGTAAGAGATAACACTACTAAGGAGAAAAAAACAACACAAGGTACAGCTTCAACAACTATTTCATACAAGCATTTCATATTTTAAAATACAATATGTTTTAAGAATATTATTATTACTTATGTAAGTATTGTAAGAATGTATTTTATGTTGTACTGATGAAGGCATTAGCCGAAACGTTTACTGTCGTATCAGTCTAAAAATAAAGCTCAAATTTATTGTTTTCATTGCACAATTTGTTTGTGTATTTTGTATTTTATTTCATAGTCAAGGATTTTCATAGTAATTTTTAAAAAAAATAATAATATTTTCAGTTAATTCACATAAATTCAAAACAAGATTACAACCTGCTAATGGATCCTCAACAATAACTGGCTTTTTTGCAATCTGCAAACAGTACAGCAGAGCACCATACAAATTCACTCGGACTTTCTGAATGCCACCACCTAATGGAAATTTACTGGCATCTTTAGCAACATCACAAAGGTGTTGAAAATCTACAACTAATTTATCAGGGGCCCATATGAAAAAAATGTATTTGACCCATAATGTGCAACTCAAAATAAGGAGAGGTGCATTTACAAATTTAAAAGGCAATGCAGTTTCAAATAACTTCACCGACAAGTTGCTTTTTTTTACAAATTATACCAAAAAAAATTATAAGCTGGAACAAGCCACTCACTTGATTGAAGTATAAAATCAATAAGACCCCTCAGTACTATTTGTAAGGATGTTGATAGCACAGAGCGAGAACTACCCCCTCTCCCAGCCCAGAAAGGATGTGTTGAACTATCACTGGCAGATGGAGCAGCTAGGCTGGAGGCTGGCAGAAAACAATGGCGAAGATTTGCCATCAATGTTAGAAGGACGTCAGAGACGAGAGCTGTGGCTTCCATGCTTACATCTTCACCAGATACCTTAAATAACACATTTTTTTCTTTCTTCAAAAATGACAATTTTCAAGTTTACAGTTTAAACTTTCCCAGATTTTAAATCATCTCTGTTCAATTTTATTTTTAATGCTTAATGTTTTTTTCTTTATGGAGGTAAATTTCAATTTGTGGCAGAAAAAATACTTCATGTTCGTCAAGTTTAATAACATATAAACACTAAGTCAAATAAGAAAAACAGACAACTTAAATCATAATTAGAAAATTAAATACTCATCAAAGAACAGTGTAAAATAAGAACTTTAAAAAAACTTTCAGCAAGATTGTAATGAAACAATATTACTAGAGAGCAGGTGTTAACACACAATGCTCCACTAGCATTTGAAGAAATTAACAAACAAACAAAGTTATACCTTAATCAGTAACTCCTGTAAAAGATCAAATAATATCGACTGTCTCCTTTCTCCACTGAGCAGGTCATGTGGTACAGATGTTAGCATCACCTCAACAACTTGGCGCCAAGCTTCAAATGCACGCTTTTTGCACTGCAAAGCCTCTCTGGCATCATTATGCTCAACCACTGTCTCAAGGATCCTTTGGATTTCCTGAAACATCCAACAAAGGAAATGATACAGCTAAAAATAATTCCTCAATTTAATTTAAAAGCATGATGAGTAATAATTTCTGAACTTTAACACTGAACTGACTAAAAATGATATTTTCATTGACAAACATTAGCTACAACCAATAGTTTAATAACAAAAACTCTTTACCTCCATGATGTGGGGTCTTTGTCCGGCGACCATTGGACCCTGCTGATTAGCTAGCTCTGTGAGCAGCTTTTGGCGCAGGACTCGGACATCACAGTAGGTACTACCATCTCTGCTTTTGTACTCTAGACTTCTGACAAGGCCTTCAATCTGAGACTTGTCAAAGAAGTTCACCTGTAGTTGAGGGGGAAAACTCTGTTCAAATGAGATGGTGTCCAAGATTCCTAAAAGGCGATGCCTAACTTGTTTTGCTGCAATTGAAATCAAAAAGAGTATTCACAAAGATTTTGTACTAGAATAACAAAGTAAGGAAAGCATGCAGTTAATATTTAAGCAATCACTTACTCGTATACATAAATACAATTTTAGCAATTCTGACAAGATAAGTCGTCTTATTGTTTGGCCTGATAGCATAAATTTATCACAGTAGATATATATCAACACAGACCAGAATAAAAGTTTATCCTGACACCAAAAAAAGGGAAATTCTAATATAGAAACTGACAGGCAATCATCTACATGTATGTAAATATGATATTAGATAACCAAAAGAGCTACACATTCTGTCATAGGTTACAGACCTGAACTTATTGTGGATGGACCATGTATTAATGACAAACTTGATTCTCTTTCCATTACACTTACATCTCCATCGTCACCCACATGGGCTGTACCTGGCAATTAACAAATTATATACATTTATATTTAAAATTAACTTTGTTCGTTCTACTTATAAGATAATACTAATAAAAAAATGTATCAATTAAGTGTCAAATATGATACAACTCAACTTTTATTTCGATAAAGAATATTCTCGGGTCATGAAAGTTTCCCCGAAGCACCTGAGCCACGTGAATAAAACTAATTTTCTTGACTTACTGTACAACTCTTGTTCTTCATCTCCCAACAAAAGTTTGACAAGACGATGAGTGTGAGATCGTTGTCTGTTCAAGGATGTCATTCTCAGCTCTATGGCTATGGTTTTAAGTAGCCAGGCCTGGTGGTCAGCAACATTGCGGCCTGGGGATTATTATAAACAAAGATATTGCATTATATTTTAATAATAAGTAAGTGTTATCATTAAATGATGTTGATTAACAAAAAAAACTTTTATAAATTCCCAGGAGACCATGTCTGCTTTAGCAACTTCAGAATTTATGCAGGATATACCATTATGCATGTAAAAAAGATATATAACAATAAAAAAAAAGCATTAAAATTTTTCTGAAGAACTTATTTTTTTAAAATTTAGAATGGGACATTTCTATACACAGAACAGCTAGGAACTGTTACAAAAAAATGAAGGTTTAATCCAATAGGCTTTCTATGGTACCTACCATATTTGCCACTGTCTAGTGGAAGATGCTGAAGCTGGCGGTACAGGAAGTCATGGGTGGTTCGCAGGTATCTCAGTGTTGGTGGCGATGTATCTCTATTAGCACACAGGGCATATATAAGGTGAAATCCCAACTCCGCTAGCTTGACTTTATCTAAGAGACAGGTGGGTCCTTCCCTAGAACCAAGCCCTTGCTCCAGGAGAGACAGGATGGAGTGCAGGCAAGTTTTAGGAGAATCCAGAACACCTGAATTAAGAGGCGTAGAAACAAAAACATATTTATTTTTTTTCCTAAGGATGCAACTACTTAACATAAATGCCTTTGATACCACATACAGCTTATCTGGTTGTTCTTTGGAAGAGACTTCTCATTGGCAACTTATATGATGGGCTATAATGTTAATTGATCAATGCGGAAGTATTAATTCTTCAATACTTATTCTTAAAATACCTTTGGGGGTCTTGGATGTGTTAGCTTGTTTATGAGAAATCTGTCAGGTAGCAAAATTATAGCATAAACTAGATATGACCCGTGGCGTAGCATACGCTGCAAACTTGCTCATAGATAGTGCAAAGAAAGTGGGGAAATAACGGACACAAACTACAGCACGGAGAAATCAGAACAGGGACACTTCCGACGCATTGTTGGTCCCAACACATGCGCACTGATATTAGCTACCTGCCCCCATCCTGCACCACCCCAGCTTGCCAACCAAAAATTGTCATTGGCCAACCCAAGTGAGGGTTATTCATCATGCTTATTTGCACTCATCTAATGCTTGTTCTGGTGAATTATATAGATAGATGCAAACAAAAGTAAGAACTTTAAAAAAATTTATTTAGAAATGAATAAATCAATAACTAAAAACTAACTTACTTTCCTGAGATTCATCAAAGGCAGACATTTTAAATTATATTTGGCTTTTCTGAATGATAAATTCTGTATATATTTATTTACCAGGATCTTGTAGCGTTGTTTTGATGACAGGTTTCTGAAGCTGATATCCTAGGAGCCAATGTGCCAAGTTGGGAGCTGCTTGATCTAGAGACACTAAAATAAGCTGAATGATGTACTCGCAAATTGAATTCTGGACTTGAGGCTCGTTGGAGTCGACCTTTGCTGTTGATTATTTTTACATGTTAATGAGTGATTCTTATTCTTCTTTTTTTTTAAATTAGGATTTATAAAGACATTTTTATTTTAATTTTCAAAAAAGCAGAACAAATTATCCAATTACCTTCATCTGACATGATTACTGATGTCCTTTCTGGAGTAATTTCTGCTGTATTAGAGTCCAGACATTCAACAAAACCCTGCAGTAGCTCTGTACTTACTCGCTGTAATGTTAGACACAAATGAATTTTTCACTATTATTTAAGTCACAAAACCATATTAGATATTCAAGAAAAATAAATATAAAGTTAATGAACATTTCATATAAGCCATAACCTTAAGTGTGAAGAAGATGAAAAAAATCCAAAGATCCTAAATTTCTAATTAAGATTCTATCATTGAGAGTATTGCTTATGCTTGAGATTTTATTTATGATATACAGTGCGACCACGTTAAGTCGCGGTCGTTCGGATCCATATTTTAGTCATCGCAGCTTAGGTGAATAGCGATTTATCGTCACAGTACAAATTTCACTGTAAATTATTGAGCGATAATAAAGGATGCAAATAAAAAAGTGTTTTCTTCCCTATAACATTTATTTAAAATTAAATTAAGTTTATACTCATGTATTATATATATCCATACCTATCCTGGTACACTTGTTTTAATCCAATGTATTAAAAGAACTTTAATTACAAAAATTCCTGAAAAATTGGTAATTATTTATAACTGATGCTTTGTAGTAGACAATGAGACACCATTATTCCTTTTCGTTACAAAAAAATCGAACAAACATCTGTCTAAATCAGAGTTCTGTGCTGTTCTAGATATTTTCCTTGACATTTCCCTATCACTCTCCATATTTTCCCGAATTCTAGCTTCATTCTTTAACCAGCCTCTTAGGGTAGACTCTGCCAAATTAAGTTCCCTGCATATATCTGCTTGTTTTGCGCCTTTCCAAATTCTCTCAATTATTTTAAGTTTTTCCTCGATAGTATAAGCCTTTAGCTTTCGTGTTGGTTTTTCCAGCTCTTTCAAAAATGGCATTTTAGACAAAAAATAATTTTCAACAAGTAATACAACTACCACGATAAACAGAAACATTAAATCGCTGGAAAATCATATGTATGTATTAGTTATTGCTTTGTTACATCACAAAATTTGGGAGCCATGGAATTACCATGACTTAACCGATTTCGCGAAATAACAAAGCACAGCTTAACGGGATCGCACTGTAAATATAAATATATTGTTTTTTTAATGCAGTATCATATCCATTTTTTAAAAAAAATTGTTATCAAGTATTTAAACATTGAAATGGTGCAGATATTTTAGGTTGTAAAGAAAGATTTTAAAATTTTATTTTAAAATCTAGAATGCATTACTTTTTACCTTTTCTGCAGTAAATAACATCACAATATCTGACTGCAAAGCAGTCTCTGAGCACACATGGCACAAAATTCTGACAGCTGACAGTGTGTTATACGGCAAAAATGTACTAAAAGCAACAAACCTGAAAAATAAAAATGCAAATATGATTATTTTAAAAGTTATTATTTCCAAAGGTAAGTTGAATAATAAAAATTGGACAAAATTTGGATTTAAATTAGGGGACATACTTGGTGATGTTGATGAGATAATCAGCTTTTCTTGTTCGAGGATTGATAGCAAGAAGAAGCCTTTCAAGACTTGATACCATAATAGATGATGATGTCTCCCTGGCTTTCTTCTCCAAAGAACTTTTTCGATCAGCTGCTTCCTCTAACAACTGAAGGCATAAAAGGGATGCTTTCTCTAAATGTTCCCGTCCTGAAAATGAAAAAGTATAGAATAAACATAAGATTTACACACTAAAAAAAAGGACATCCTTCTTATCAAATGTCAGAGATAATTTGTTTTTATTTACCTGAGTAGCGAAGTCAATAGTGCCCTCGTCTCACAAGCTGAAGGGCGTGGGATCGAGCCCACGCAAAGCCACAATATAAATGATACGCTAAGAAAGTCCTCCGCTGACCCCTGGAAGGGAATTGGGGCACCCACCAGGTATAAACAAGCCCCGAGTAAGCTCTGATGGAAACATTAGGGATCCCCTACGACGTTTAGTCGTGGGCTTACTACTACTACTATTTACCTGAAAAGGGGATAAACTGTTCAAAGTGTACCAATGCCTCTTCCAAAATAAGTTGAATCTGGATTACAAAAACAATGAATTAATACTGATAAAATCCATTTATTCAAAATTTAAAAAAAAATTTTTTTTAAGATCTATACCAAATAAAGTACACATATTGATCAAGAATGGTAAACTCACCATCTTAAAAAGATGAGAATCGGACAGCAGGAGACATAGTAGTATCAAGCCAGGTGGTTTGCTGGCTGGGACAACACCGACACCAGGAACATCCACCAAGCTATTGAGGAGGTCCTCTGTGTGGATTTCATAGTCTGACAACAGCTTGAGCAGAACATCCAGGCATCCACAAACTATTTGCCACTGTAATTATTATTTTAAAAATAGAAATCTGTAATACATTTTTTCAAAACACAAGTAGCTTATCTTCCTATTTTCAATCCAGAAAAAAATTGTGTTATTTTTTATCAATATAAAGTTTTACTAAAGAAGATGACTTAAAAATGTGTCTAAATTTTAACCTTTTCTTCAGCTAACTTGTATGCTCTTGTATTGAATTTAAGGAGGAGGCTATTCAAAACAAAGTCCAAATATGGGTCCAACCCTGGAGACCTTGTCCCTGCACCAAGCCCCAAAGGGACAGGAAACTGTGTTAATGATCCCATAAGCTCTAAAAAGCCTCTGGACACATGAAACTCCTCTTTCCGGCTTTCAATCTCTTCTAATTCTACTTTCAATCCTGTTAACTGCTCACGAGAGGAAGGAATTGTAGGAAGAATCTGAAAATACAAAATGAGTGTTAATAACGTGGTTTGGAGAGAGCAAGGCTACCATGAAACTTGTTTTCCAGGTTAAACTAGCTCAGTGCAGTGCACTAAATATTGATATTAAGATATAACAATAAGAGGTGTAATATTTAATGACAATCACATTTCTTGTTATTAATTTCAATCGGTAGGACCAAAGTCCTGTCCATTAATATATGTGTAAAACAAAAATGGAAATGGCTTCACTCAAAATAAAATTAAAGAACCACCTGAGAGGACTCTAATGTCTGCCAGATAGTGGCAGCAATAATTGGAGTCTGAGCAAATGAGGCAAGGGTTCTTAGGATTTCTCCCTTCATCAAGGCATCAACACAGCAGCTCAACAGTCCAAACAGCACCATTACAACAGACCACTGTTGGTTCTCATAAAAAGATGACCGGCATGTGTCATTCTGCAAGAGCACAAGTCATTAAAAAATTGCCATTAATATGATTGTATTAACAGAAACAATTAACCTCATTGAAAAAAGCAAGTAAAAGAATGACATAAAATATCAACTAGAATTTATTAACATATTTCTTTTCGATTAATTACCCACTTTGTAGCAAACTTCTTTAGTCCCAACATCTTTGGTTATGTTAATTTTTAGACAATAACAGAAGCGTGTTTATTTTTGGGGCAATATTTCAAATGTATTATTAAAGAAAAAATGTAAAGCATCTAATGGCTTTATGATGGTTCTTAAGGTCTTGATTAAACCCATAAACATTTACCAAATTCGCTATATGTCTTGTTAGCTTTAGAACTGCACAGATGGCCTCCGATTCCTGAGGTGTCATGCAGCGTGAAGATATTTGCCTCAGGGCTAGAGAAACAGAGGCAGATATACTGGTCTCTTGTCGTAGACTACAGTAGTATTGATCTAATGAACTAAATATATGATCCCAGGACACTGGATTAGTTTGTTCCCCTGTATTAAATTTAAAATAAAAAAATAAAAATAAACATCAAAATTAGAATTGAAGCAAAAGATAAGTTTATATAATTTAAATTTGCATATTTGTAAGTAACAAGTACTATACATCATTTAACTAAACGTTAATAGGCCACTGTAAATATTTCATTTTAAGAAGAGAAAGCTAAAAAAAAATATGTAAATTCATGACAGATCAGCTACTCGCCATTTGTTCGCAGTAGGTTAAAGCAGTGGTGGGCACACTGTGGTCCAGTAGCTAGTCCTGTCAGCATGTGAATGTAAGGGCAAAACAAAGGAGCAGGAAGAAGATCTCCAGCAACTCTAACAAATTTGAACAAGGCAATCTGAGATTTATATTGTTATATTACATACTGAACGGGATGATATAAGATACCTACATTTCTGTTGGGATAGAATGACAAAAATACGTTAAGCGCAAGCAAAAATACTTATGGTGTACAGATATTTTCCTTTTAACAAGGAGGTAGATGTGTTTCACAACAATCTTAATCAATGTCATATTTTTAAAAAATGAGCAAACTATGTAAATGGTGGAATGAAGAAAATTCTGATAGTGAAGACATAACTTATTCATAGCTTCATTGAAGGAAATTCTGATAGTGTAGACATAACTTATTCATAGCTTAATTGAAGGAAATTCTGATAGTGTAGACATAACTTATTCATAGCTTCATTGAAGGAAATTCTGATAGTGTAGACATAACTTATTCATAGCTTCATTGAAGGAAATTCATAAATACTGAAACCAACAAATTAAAATATACAAATACAAACCTGCTTAGGGTCAACTCTGTAACCTGCACTAATGTCTCCAGCACCTGGTTCTGGTGGACACCAATATTCTAGAGCCAGCTGCAGATTGAGTGGATCCTTCATGTATATATCTCCAACCTAAAAAGAAGGATTCAATAACCATCTAAATTCCGAAACTAGTAAATGTACAAAAATATCTTTTATAAGAGGACCCATCTTTGTTAAATTATAGGTCATTAAATTTTATATTCTTTGTACATTTTTTTTTCTTGCAACAATGAATATTTCTTTATCTTTTACTGGAGATAAGTCACCACTCTTAAATATTAAATTAAAATTAACCCTTTACTGAGAAGAGATTTTTCCATTTTCTATCTCTGTATGGGCAAGAATTTTAGGATATTTGTCACTTTTATGATTGCGTTTTAAATTCATATCTTTGGTGTTAGTGAAAACATTTAAAGACAATAAAAAGCAAAATAAAGAGAATTTATTCCACATTTATATTTTACCCAAGGCATCTAAAGTTTACCCTAGAATAAACAAAATATTTTAAATTTTAATGTTTGTGATTTTATGCCATATGCGCTATTTAAACAAACACTATTACGACAAAAACATGATATCTTTCTTCCCAATGGGGAAGCAGAATATTAATGCTAATGCCTCAGCTAATTGAATTGAAAATTAATTTCATTAACATCAATAAGAGGCAAATTAAATCCCAAGAATGCCTCCCTATCAATTGACAATTCCATCACAACCTTTTGTGAAGAAGAAAAAAAGAAAATGAAACAAATTTGAAAATCCAACCAGTCTTGAAACTTTCAGGAAGTAGCTTTGATTTGAAAAAACCATATGTTAACAAATGGAAGTCTTGTGAGGTTTTAAAAAATGAAAAAGAAAGTAGCCATGTCGCTATGGCTGCTTTTGCCTATAAACGGTTATGGGTGCTTTTGGCAGTTTTGCATTAATGACCTATGTTAGCCAGTTCAGGCAATTTCTAAGAAAATTTTACTTATTTAGAAATGAAATATAAAATTTGTTCAGTGAGTCTCAAATGTTTGCTTCAGTCCTTACCAAAATCATAAATTCATGAAGTTCTTTCTTGTGCAATGGAAGTTCTAAGCCCTCTGCCTGATGGGCAATGATGATTCTACTTATCTCATCACCACGATTACGAATCTCTTTGATCTGGACCAAGACACAACTTTCATTTTTAACCACAAATTTCAAAAATATATATTTAGATTAGAATAATATGAAATAAGTTTTTTTAAATAGTAGCATTTCTTAAAATAGAGATTTAAAAACAAGAGCTGTATTATTTTTTTATTATTCTTTTTTGATCAACACATTACTTCTTCTTTAAGCTATTTTAAGCAAACACCATCAATGTTATTACCTTCAGTGGCATTTGGTAAATGAAATCTGAAACTAGTCCATGCAATCTTCTCAGGTAAAACTCCTAGCCAAAGTGCACAAAATAAATAATTAGAAAATGATTCAAGCCAAGTAAAACGATCATTAAAAACTGTCTAAGCTTGTAGAAATATTCATTACATCTATTTTTATTTGCCTGCAAACGGTAATTTATTTATAAAAAGTATAAATATGTTAAGTGAAAGGTTCACATAGTTTCACAAATCTAATAAAAAGATACACACCTCAGTATGGAAGTTGGGGCATGCTACAACAGAAGTACTCAGGAAGTTAAAGATGTTTCCTTCCATGGCCATATCAACCAGTTTGTCATCGTCTTCAAAGCAGTCATTATTATCATAAAGCCCTGTTAAACAGAAATTTTTAGAATATTTTAAACAATTTTGTAGTAAAGGGGCAAATAGCACTATTTTTTATTATTGAGATAAAACTATAAATTTTCAAATTATGGGACTAGTTCATTACTACTATTAAACATTAAATGCTTATTTTTACCTCCACTAGCAACATTAAATTGTGAGGTCTGACGTAATAAAATTGCCCAGCTGAATTGTGCGGCAGCTTTTAGGCCAGGGGTGCTCCATGTTGTACTTGACATAAGCTCCCGATGAATTTTCTGCATGTACTCTTGGTCATGGAAAACAGGCAGCTTGGATAATAGTTCTGAAAGTGAACACATTTGTATAACCTAAAAAAAATGTCTTTTGAGGATTGGTTTTTAAAAAGACTTTAAATAGGATTTGGTGGTTTGAACTCATAAATGATAAATAAGTGCTTAATTTACTTAGAGAAGAGAAAAAAGTAAATTTAAGCTTGCATTATTAATTAAATTAAAACAATGTATAACTGTTGTGACCCATGTTAAATTCTTAGTTATGATTACAAATATTATGTGCTGAAGCAAGATACTCATGAGTACAAAGCCACAATAATTTTTAAGTATAAACCTTCAATTAAACGTTAAATAAAAAGACCAGTTAACCGTCTGTATTTTTCCTGAAGTTTTTAGAACTAACAAGAGAATTTATCAAATTTTCTCATTGCATTGTCCCAGGGTGACAATGTCATTACCGCTCACATTCAGCTATCTTGAACAATGTCGGTAAACTCAGCAAATTAACAAAAATGGAAAAAAGAATAATAATAGTAAACTCGAGAGAGTACAGAGAAAATAGTGATGATAATATCGGATAATTTTATTGCCATATTATTTTTCAATGGTCAACTCACCGTAATTGCTGTATTTTTCAACACACAAGATGAGCCCCTACTTTACCTGTTCAAATATGAAGTTTGGGCTATACTTGCCATACCCCTCTTCCAACTCATACCAAATAAAATTTTAATAAACATCAGAATTGCTATCAATATGGTAATTTTAATTCAAATGCCTCTGACGTACATGTACTTAGCAGGAAAACTGTCACTAAGAACGAACGCAAATTTGAGGACTGGTTAACTGTCCAGTAACAAAGTATCTTTCCTACGTCTATCAAATGATTCTCGTAATATAAATAGTAACACTCGAAGCCTTGACATCAATGATGTTTTGACATCACTTCTGACCTGTGTGTTAGCTCTCACATCATGCCTCCGAAACAAAGCAAATTTTTTTTTAAAACTTCATTAGCTGAACTCGACTAACAGTGATTACGTGTATTAAGACGGTGCTTTGATGTCACTGTCGCTCAAGTCTTAGCTATTGTATGCTGCCCTGCATCTAACCGTTAACACACCAAAAAACAAACTATGTGTAATAAGCTCAGCTTATACTGACTGATTGAACTTACTGTTAACCAGTTCAGATTAAGCAGGACCGGTCCTGATCTTAGGACCAATTAACTGTTAACAACCTTAATTTGTTAATTCACCCCCACCCCAAAAGTAAATGGTCAAATAAAAATGTGCCACCTTTGTTTTAAAACAATTCCTATATGACACATACTCCCAAGAATTAAATACCTTCATTGTCCTCCTTTTGAAGAATGCTCACATCAAAGCAATACCACAGAGTAACAAGAAGACTTAGTGTTACAGAATCCAAAGTCTCATATGCATTAATTAAGTTATCCTGACGGAGATGATCAATGAGACACAATGTGTCCTCTCTTTTTAAAGGCCTCTGGGCAGCCAGACAAAATAAGATATCTCCTAGGGTCTGACGAACTTCAGTGTACAAATCAGACACCTGTGAATAACAAGGTAAAACATATTTTCTTTCAATTCCAATTATTCTGTTTTGTAAGTTGTTACATGGCTGATGAAAAATCAAGACAAGATGAATCACAAATAAGGTTGTTAAAACCACTAAATTTTGAGGACTAGTCGACCACTGGTTAGCAATGTTTCCTCTAAGGTTCGTTGGGCCATATGCAAAGCCAAAACACTTGTGTGCAAAGTTGCACAGCATCCATTTTTAAAAAAATATTTTACAAAATTTGCTGTGCGGTTAATCTAAACTGCAGTGCGGCATCTGTCAGATATCTTCGCGGCCACGCAGCTTAAAGGGAACATTGCTGATTAGTGGCAGCAAGGTATTTTTCCTTAGTAAATGTAACATATTTAGCAACACTCGCATTGTCTTACCCACCAGTGACATCAAGTTAATAGAGTTTCACTGTACATGTATTATGATTTACAAGCATGTTCTAAATTATCTTTTTTAAAATTTATCATATCTTTTAGAAACACTTGTTTAAAACTTAATACAACTATCTTAATTATAGTATAAAGAGAAGGTATTTGAATTTTAAAAACTAAATTTATCACTGAACAAATTAGATTAATTTTTATGTATCTATATAAACTCAATATCTATTCACTAACCTGTTTTTTGTGCTTAGGTCCACCTATGGCTCTGTCTTTCTGCAATCTGTCTATCTCTTTAACCAAATCCATTGTTTTGATTTTATCTTGATTAAAATAATAATTTAAAGGATATTATTTATTGGGTATGTACTAAGACAACATTTTAAAAATGTTAGTGATTTCACTGATTTAATTTAATCTTTACATAACACCACAAAAATATTATTATCAAAATTATGATATGGTAACTTTAGAAATTATTTTTGTCAGAAACAATAAATGTTCTATGTGAATGAAGATAATGATAACTTAGACCTAATTAAACTACACAAGGGGGTGGGGAGAGAGGCAGGGGGATTAAGAAGAGTATTACATTAAGAAAGGTGAGATATGTTGTGCCAAGAAAAACACACGCAGATGTTGCTATATTAAATTAATCTATGTCAAATATAAACTCATGATTGAATATTGCTTTTAAAATCTACTTTTTAAAAACTGAACGTAAATTCATGACACTGAGTGCCAACTTGAAATGTTTTGAATGCTTTTTGCATATAGTGTCTGACAACTTGGATCTTACTTTATACATGATTGATAATTGAGAAATGGAGAATCTCTGAATGAAATCTTCCTAGTTAATCAACAAACCTATTATTGTTGGTACAAGGCCACCTTGCAGAAGATCTTCAATGAAATCATTAATTATCTTTTGCATCTCTTGGGTTACACCAACAGTCCACGTTTTCCCTTCTCGTGCTTGAGCCAGAGCCCTGAGTGCAGATACAAGGCATCGCTGACCATCAAAGTACAACAGCACTGCAACAAGCCCTCGAGTTAGACCTGGATAGTTGTGCAACTGAAGCTCCCCTATGGAGCAGTAATAGAATTTGATTATGTGTTGGTGTTTTTCAAATCCAAATATTTAAAGCACAGCCATTAGCAGAAAGTTCTGTTCTTTTAAGACACAATGGTTTGCCATGTTAAGCTGTATATTAAAAAATAAACAACACAAGTACATCTTTAAACCTTGTTAAAAAGGTATATTTCCTCAAAGAAAATAATTCAATTTCTTATCAGCCTTTATTTTTATTTTATTAGATACTTAAGTTTATAATTATGTTGATAAATCCAAAAATAATTACCCGACATTAACAGTTCTACTGCTGCTAACTCATCCAGCTCAAAAAGGTCACTCAGGATGAGAGCTTCTGTAATGAATGTCTGGGAAAATGTTTGCCTCCTCTGTTCACCCTGAACAGGAATCCCTTCAGTGAGTGATTTTTTGACCAAATCACGGTGAGCTGCATTTTTGGACTAAATTGATAAGATACCTTTTTTTAATTTCAGCATTTAATCAAAACTTACACATTGCATCAACAACAGTACTGATAAGGTTGGCCAATAGATTTAATACATTTTTTATTTTAAAACTTTGCTCTGGCTGGGCCAACATAAGCGAAAATGACAAATTGCGGATCTATCTGCCCAAAAATGAAAATCTTTGTACCAGCTAATCATATTGCTTCTCCAGTTTCTAACTCATGGTGTCATTTTAATGGCAGGTTCCCCTGATAGTTTACAATGTTCTTTTATTTTAAAGAAGTTATTTTTTGGTTTAATAGGTCCCCTGATAACATTTTAAAAATATGTGACCTAACAATATAAAAAAGAGCTCTGCCTTTTACTTTTATGTACAGGCACAGGTAGTCAAAACAGTTTTCATCTCCAGAGGGTTACTTGCTTACCAAGAACTAATAAACAAAAAAATTCTTTTATCTATTTTATTCAATGTATTAAAAGTTGATGAATTTATTATCTTATCTTATCTATACAGACGCTCCTTCTATGCAGAAGATAGTTGCGTCCACAGACCATGACAGATGATCTGTTGGCAAGTGATGCAGCATTCACAGGCCACGGCTTTGTGGGTTCCACGCATTACCCAGCCGCCTAACTACATGTAGTGTTAGGTACCCATTCGGAGCGGGGTGACTCAGGGACGCCCTAGGCCCCGGGAACAAACCCTTGCCTTCACACGGATTCGAACCCGTGACCATCGGTACGACAGTCCAGTGCGCTGCCACTCGACCACCGCGTCCCGACGCCTTGATAAATACACTGACAGGTTGATAACTTTAACATCGTTCAGATTTTTTTTAATGTTCAAAGCCCATTAAAATTAACCAAAAGCTAAAAATGTTACTATTTAAGTAATTGTTATAGACACAAACCGGTTTCTTCAAAAGTCCAATCAAATCTGGTTTGTGTTTACGTAGGGCCAACTGCAAGTCATGTGCTGCTCCTGGTTGCCTGCGAGTAACCGCTGATTGTACTATTTCGTTAAGTTCTCTAAATGGAGCCCACACACGAGCCGCTTTAATTGACAAAGATAATAAACAATTTTCAACAAAATATTATATGTTTTATATATGTCATTGTCATATGTAAATTAGATCTTGTAGGTTAACTTTTGTAATTAATATAATTCACTCCCAACTTAAATCACATCACAGACCACTCTGACTCTAACATTAAAAGTAAAAGTCAATCTATAAAAGGTGATGGGATGGGAAAGGCACTGTAAGTGACTGTAAGTGTAAGGCTAAATTGCAGTTGCAGCCCTATCCTATCCTTCTAAAAAAAACGATATCAATATTAATTTTTAGCCTATTGATATACAAATGATAATGGGCTCTAACTTTCTTTATTATATAATATACAAATATTATTAATTTTAATATTTTATCAAAGTCATATCAAAATGCTAAAAAAAATTGCATTAATTTAAATCATAATCAATGATAATAATAACAGTAATTAGTTTTTATTTTTTAAATTTTAGATTTTTATTTTTATCGTTGAAGACCAGGACAATTTTGAGGCTAATTCAAAATTTTAAAAAATTAAACTAAAATTAAAAAATCAGGCCTCTTTTATTGTAATTTTGAAAAAGAGAAAAAAAACATTAATGACATTCCCATTGACTGGGTATAATCACTGATACTACACTGACCTGTAACTGTACTGATAATAATAATGGTTACCAATAATAATAGTGACTATAATAGTAATAGTGATAGGCCTACTCAGTGACTTATTTTTTATTATTATTAATTATTATACAAACATCAATATAATTGGATCAATTATCAATATCAACCTTTACAATATCACCAATTATTTCAACTAACAATAACAACAAAATCAACATCGTACTGAGTAACTGACAATCAAAAAGTTTAAATAAATAATCAAATTTAATAAAAGTTCTTTCACTTTCATTTTAATTTTGGCTGTTTATAATTTAATTATAAAAAACGAAAAACAAATTTAAATCAAATACATACTGGGATAATATATTATTACGATGTAAATATAATGTTACTATTAAATCATCTTTAGATGCAACCGACTAGAATTGTATACTTTTCATCTTTCGGTGACTGAGATTTTTAAATAATCACAGATAACAACTTCAAACCATTGAAATATCTATATTACATACCTAAATTGACCGCCATGCTAGAGTCTGCCATTAGGATACTAAAAAATATGATGCTTTTATTGTAGGATTTTCTTAAAAAGTCAACCGTAATAAAACGAAGCAAATGGTAACGCAAAAATAAAAACATTTTTAAAAGTCCCCCCACCCCACCTCCTACATTAAAAAAAACCTATGCATTTTTATTTAAACATAAAATATTTTAAATCATTTACATAAATGATAAACCTTATATATTACATACGCTACGTCTATACTGTATACGGAAGATTATTGCGACTAAATAATTATAACAATAACTACGTGACTGTGTCATTTAAGTCAAGTTTGTAATCATAAGAGTAAGAGTTAATAAGTGCAAAAAGAATAACCTACTACTTCTATTACTATAACTATAGAATTGAAATTTGATTATAATTTATAGACTAGCTATTTAACTGTTAACAAGCTGTCATTGTCACATTATCATGATCTTAACATTTTCGATTTCGGTCGGAAAGGAAAATACTGAACAATATTACAATATCAATTATAAACGGTACTACGAGAACGTCACGCTATTTTTGACCCCCCTCCCCCTGTCACAAACTGTCACAAATCTCTGGAACACAAAGTACGTCACACTTTTTTTTAAAATTCACATGAATTATATGAATAGTAAAATATTATTTAGGGGCCGTCACGCGATTTTTGCCGATTTTTTACCCCCTCCCCCCTCCCTCGTCACGCGTCGTCACAAAGACGTAGACCCCCCCCCCTCTAAAAATACGTCACAAATCTTTGACAAAAAAAAACAACTTTATTTTCCATTTGAAAATAAGTATGTTTCAAATCACTTTTATTGTCATTTAAGTATTTATTATTTATTTAGTGAAGATCTAAATTGTAATATCGTAACCCATGTGAAGCATTTTTAAAAAACGTTTAACCGGCCTTCAGAAAACGAACTGTGTTAACATCCTTAGCTTATATTTTATTTTAATGCATACAAATTAAACATTGACTATTAATCATCACGGTTAACGTCTTTGATTAGAAAAAAATATTTTAAAATAACATTTTTGAAATGTATTTTTTTAAATCCCTCAATTGACTGACGGGCATCCCGTAAGACAGAGGTCGGCGAACAGAGGAAAATAACCTGAACTGGGGTCAAAAAGGGAATTCTTGGGGGTAATGCAGACTCATTTGGGACATATAACATCCACTACAATCCGCTAGATATATTAAGATACGTCATGTGTACGTGTACGCCGTACGCTTGTAACATATGCCCATTATTCAACCGGTTCCTTCCAGAAAATGCATTTAAAAAAAAATGACAACTATGTAGATTTCGTACCTACGCATTATATGAAGACACCTAAATCTACCCTACTTTCATTTATATTGACACGAGTGACAGTAATCTTAATCCACATGACTTGTCTTTATCACATATCATTTCTGTGATATTTAAAATGTATGCCTTAAAAACTGAGCTAAGAAGAAAAGTTGTTTTGTTCTCCTCTCGAATTACGATGTCAAGAATTTGATGTATTCAATAAAGTTAATGAATACTTGACTAATTTTAAATGGGCTCATTTACCATTATATCTAGAACAGTGCTTCTCAAAATTTTTAGTATTGCGGACCAGCAGGAAATTTTTCCATTGTACCAGGGACCGTGCACTATTTTCCCTGCACTGACAATTTTTTCTGTCCTTTTTTTTAGAACATCTGCGGACCGGCAGCGGATGGCCCACGGACTGGCACCAGTCCGCGGACCACCACTTTGAGAAGCACTGATCTAGAAGACTAGAATGGCCAGGGGCGTTTGATCAAAAACCAATCAAAAAATTATATCAAACTTAAAACGTTTTTAATTCTATCAAATAGATCCCCCCTCCCCTTTTAAAGAAAAAGGAAATTCCGTGTCGTTTTGACTTAAAATATCTACACATAATCCTATTCAAATCATTTTTAGACACTTGTCATGCTTGTAAAACTCACCAGTAGCATTTTCGCGGGGTTGGGGGTGCTAAAGACGCTCCCCCAAATCCCCGAGTCATGTGAGCAGGACCTAGAGTCTGTAACGCATACATAAACGTATATATTTTGTGGTAACGGGCATGAGAGAACCAAACGGAGCTGTAGTTAGATCACAAATGCTTTGATGTCAACATCAAACGACGCAGTGTAACAATTTCATATGTTATCTTGTGGATTCTCAAACTTTAGGATTATAATTAGATTTAATGTTCGTGTCTTGATAGCATACGCCAACCAGCTTCTGGTTGGCCTACCGACCGGCACATTGAGAAGCACTGATTTTTAAAAAAAATAAATTGTAAGCTACCAAATATTTCAGTGGACGTTTTATTTAAAGTAACCCTTTTGATGTGACGTCACATTTCTTCAACCCCCCTCCCTCCCCCTCGTCAGGCAACGTCACAAAAGTGTGACCCCCTCCCCCCCTAGGTGCGTGACGTCATTTATGGACGGCCCCTTACTAGTTTGTGCTGCGCCCTTAAAAAAGAAAGGCTTGATTCCTTATCTTTGCCGATGATTGAGACAGACATTTTGCGCAAAATTAACTTTGACGACGTACTGAGCCAGATGTAAATCTAGAATAAAGAACTTTAAAATGTATAAAGGTTTGCTTTCTCTGACTTTCTCATTTATTAAAAAAAGTTACAGTGTGTTTGTCTATTATTATTACAAAATTAATTAAATATTAATTTTAATGCAGAAATAACATATCATAGGTTTTATTCGAGTGATACAAACATAGGTGTTAACAGCGGTGTCACTAGGGTGGGTGTCATCAAGTTCGGTAGGTCATGGTGTCACACCCTCACAACTTACCCCATAGACCTCCTCCGAGTATGCCAATGACAAATAACGAGGCATACAGAATTTTACCATTTGGTGTCCACACCTCCCGCAATCCCTTGTGACGCCCCTGTGTATTAACAACTGTTTTGTTTGTTAGTTGGTTTGCTTAATATTGAACATACCAGCGGTCAGTGGGGGATCGGGGCGGAAGGGGGCACCCATGTGGGTTTGTGCCTCGGTCATCAAGACGGCCCTGTATAACATATAAATAATAATTAAATAACCATTCATACCATAATGACAACATAAAGGACAGTACATTACACATACGCTACGTTAATCATTAAAAGAAATGTTGTTTCATTAATTGTGTAAATACATTTTGAAAAGATGCGTCTTAAGCGCAGTCTTGAAGGACTTGGTAGTTGGAATACTACGGATATGTAATGGTATTATCAAATTAGAAACTGTTTCAGTTTGTATTTTAAAATGTAATGCGCATGTGTAATAGTGAGTGTGAAATAAAATGGCAAGTACATGGTTACAATCAATAATTCATATTTTTATACGTTGTAAATTTTAATTGAAGTATAAACAATATACATGCGGCCCTTCTATAGCAATAAAGTTTTCAATTCGGCCATCCGTAGAAAAAGTTTGCCCACCCCTGGTGTAGAAGATACTGACACCGTCATCGCCTGTTAACGTGGTCATTAAATAGTTCCGGTCAACATTCACGTCCACGGGACATTGTAGATAATATGACAATTTGCCGTTGACTATACAGTGAGAGAAATATGTAATAAGGGAAGCACTTACAACTGACCGGAGCAGATTCATCGATGCGACCGTGAGAATTTCCCAGTGACCCTGCAGAGCACAGTTTCACTACACATTTAGGAAGTTACGGCCATGGGGGAGCTGACCCAACTCAACAACAACAATAACAATAAATATTTACACTCTTCTTGGTCTGGTCAAATGTCTAGTGTAAAAATCTATTATTTAAAACTGAATATTAAAAATAATTATTATTTCACACACAAAAAAAAATAATCATGACGATAAACGTATTGCAACTGACGAGATTGGTGCTAAAAATGTCTTAAGTCACAAAATAAGCATTTTGAGATAATCGAGCTTTTATTTATTTATTTGTCTGTCTTTTAGATAATAGCAATACGTTTTTAGACTGTTAAACTAATTTATACAGTAAATTGGTCTAAACCAGATGTTAATAGTTCACTGTTAAGATTGAATTTGAGAAAAAAAAATGTGATTTAAGTACTTTTAGCACTAGGGCACTAGGGTCTTAAGTTCAACTTGACAACTGAGTCTCGCTTATGAGTGAGGTTTTACATATGCAGTTCACTCATTCTCTCACTTATAGATCTCAATTTAACTTTTATACCAAACACCCCACCCCACGTTTTTAGTCATATTAAATTAAAGTACTTGAACGTGTAAGTTTTGAATTATTTTCTTCTTTTAAGTCCACTTATAAAAACGTGGTTTTAAAAAATCATTTTTTACCTTTATTTATTATTACAACGCTTTTACTAACTTGCTTTCGTGTCTGTCCGCAATTTTTACTATTTGCCAACGTAAAATTGAACCACTTCTGATAGTTCTAGAGAGCTCAAAATTTTGACCACAGATAGATCTTGGATGACAATGCATTGTATTAAAATTTCAGATCGATTGAATGTACCGCAATTAAATTATTGCATTTTTTAGTTTATCTATATATAAGCAACTCTTATCGTCTGCTATTTTTTTCACGTGCCAACTCAGTTAACCCCGTGACCTCATCCCCGTGGTATTAAAACGTTGGGTGGCGCTTATGAGGTGTTTGGTAAAATAAATAGAGGTTTAAAAAAAAGATTTTTTAAAAGGGGAGTTAAATCATTGAAGAAAATTGAATAAGAAAGCAGTCTTAATATGAATTAGTGTAGTGTTTTCAATTGATAAGCGTTGGTGTTTGTCCATATGTTTGTGTTTGTTTGTGTTGGGTCTAAAATGCTTCACCTCCATGCAGTTAGACCTGACAATCCATAAACATATGGAAACCATGTAGGCAATTTTGTATTTAATGAATTTTCTTATGTACAATAAAAGTAATATATACTCTATGATTTTACACTTTTAACATTTAACATGTTACATAGATATAAAATAAAATAATACAAAAATTCAATAATTTAATTACGGTACATGCAATCGATCTGAAATTTTGATACTTCGTTTTTATCATCGGCACGAAACTGCCAGCAAAATTTCAGCTCGCTAGCTTACGAGGAAGTGGGTTAAAAATCGATCAAAAGTTTTGGCGACAAGCAAGCAAGCAAGCACGCAAGCAGACACCACGAGTTAATATAAAGGATTTAAAAATAACGTAATACAGAACTTTCATTTATTTTATTTATTTTTATTGCATTCATTTATTTCCATATTGAACACTTTTATGCGGACGTTCGAAAAGAGTTATTTAAGGTGCAGTAATTTGGTGCGCTGCTTTATAAAATTAGTAGCGTCACGAACGGGACGGGACGGACGGACGGGACATACATTGCAAATTATGTATATTGATTATTACACGCACACACAAATATACTTATATAGTCTGTGATGTATACGATTTATTTATTTATTGTACTTGACTTCTGTGGTGAAGGAAGATGCAGTGGAGGTAACCCTTTTCGGCGACATTTTTTTTCTACTTATCAGTGCGGTATTATCAACCAAAATACTGAGTCTGGCAACCATAGCACGTGTATTAAAAAGATACCTAAGATACATCCTGTTTTTGTCCTGACTATATTTAGTAAGGATGCCATTTCGGGAAGGGCAAGATTTCCATGACCCTTAAAAGGGGTGTAAGGGGAGAGAAACATGAGAGAAAAATCAAGAGTGCGGGGAAAACCAATAGACAGAGCGGCGCACTATCGGACTTCGTCGACTATCGGCTGTCTGCGCAGCGATCTTTTTTTCTTTTCTTTTTTTCGCCCGTAGATCAGGTCGGTTTGTAGTGATGTCATTTTTGGCAGAAGTGGCCTCAACAGTCGCGAGTGTGGAATGGTGTTCGGGCCGTTTGGACATCGCTTTGTGCTGGACGGAAGACTATTAGCGGGGAGATATTAGCGAGCCATTCCCATGGACAGTTCAGCAGCGACGGTGTCATTATCTCTTCCTCCATCCAGCCTAGACACGCAGCGCGAGGAGAAGGCACGACGTCAGATATAGTGAGCTTGACAACAAATGGGCCTGCTAGACAGCGCGGGTGCTGCCGGTGCAGTTGTGGCGTTCGTAGTGGCGTTGACCATAGTTGATGGTAAGTGGATTTCCTTATTGAACTCTATCAGCGCTCTTGTAAGGTGGGCTTCCATGAATGACTTAACGCGTCTGGGGAGAAATGGGGAAGTTAAAGGTCCCACTAATTCGTGACGATTTTTGCGGCTTTTTAGAAGGACGGCACATTTATGAAGATTTAATTATTTTGAGTGTTACGTCATTTATGGAATGTTTTTAAATCACAGTAAACAAACCACAAAACGACCTATTTTGTTTCCAACCTTAAGACGTAGCGTAGACATCTCTGGTGATAAGACGGCAAAGTGAACGATAAAACATAGTCTCAAAGACGAAAATTGTTTTAGCGGTACGATGTTAACTGCCATCTAAGCAACAAAAAAAAACGTCATAAGTCGTAAATGACTAAATACCTTTTAAGGATATCAAACATCAAGTTTGGGCCCTTATTTGTTAATGATTATATAAATATCAATATATTTTGTAAACAAATACAACAATCAGTAAGGTATTTATTATGAATATAAGATGAATTATAAATTTTCGGCAACGACCTTCATTTTTTAAATTAAACTGACATGTATGCATGTATATAGATATAAATATCAAGTTAATATTGATATCCAATGTATCTATACGAAATAGAAGTGAATTTTTTTTTAAAAAATCAGAGTATGAGTTCATTCCCTAACGAAAATTACACTCAGACAAACGAAATAATGAACTTTTCAACCGTACAATCAACACATCACGGGGCTATTCCTTTATAATTGAAACACTTTTGAACACCATGTTTCAATAGAAATTAACCTCAGATTCCACACTAACGTTTGTTAACTGGTCCTCACGGTTGGGCACAGACCTAGCCGTTGATATAATATGAACATCTTTTAGAGCTGATTTCAACAGTCACAACCATATGGGGAATTGTGGGAAATAAGATGGTAGCTGGGCGGAACTATGATCTTAACCCCTTCAATCACGCTGCCATTGCCATGTCATTGTTGGACAGGTTCCTAATGCCGTCAGGCAGCTGAATTTTATTTTAACAGAAGGACACGCGGGTATTTTTAAATCCCTTATATTAACTTCACCGGCGTCTCTGTCTCTCTGTCTGTCTCTCTGTCTGTCTCCCTCTCTCTCTCTCTCTCTCTCTCTCTCTCTCTCTCT
Organism: Ampullaceana balthica; assembly: GCA_944989445.1. Lineage (NCBI taxonomy): Eukaryota > Metazoa > Mollusca > Gastropoda > Lymnaeidae > Ampullaceana > Ampullaceana balthica. The sequence continues at coordinate 668,682 of CALYLW010000264.1, read as the reverse complement.
CTCTCTCTCTCTCTCTCTCTCCCTCTCTCTCTCTATCTCTCTCTCTCTCTGTCTTGGGCGGGCAACGCGGAAAAACAGAAGAAAAAAATGACCCACTTCCCGTAAAGCCATCGAGCTGAAATTTGGCACACGGACCCGTGTCACCTAACAATGCATCGTATCACAATTTCAGATCGATCGCACGAACAGTTATTACATTAATGCATTTTTAGTTTATCTATATAAAATATATGTAGCGGTCGCTATCGTTTACATTTTACGGGTCGCTTGACTTCACCCCAGCCATAGGTGAACACATCTCGTGTTTAAACCAGGTGTAAAGGCGTGCTTTTGTTTACATTTTGCGTGTCATGCTGAGCTCAATCCAGCGATCGTTGACAAGACCTTTCCCCGCTCCCCCCACCGGTTAAAAGCAAAGAGGAGTTAAGACAGATTCAGTCTGTAAATATTTGTCGCGTTTGAACATAATCAATACTTTTAGTTATGTCTCATATATAAGGGATTTATAGTCAAAACTTTGTTTTTACGGGTTTGTTTTATTAAATCCCTTATATTAGCTTCACCGCCGTCTCTCTCTATCTCTCTGTCTGTCTTGGGCGGCACCGCTGAAAAACAAAAGTAAAAAATGACCCACTTCCCATTAAGGCATCGAGCTGAAATTTGGCACACGGACCCGTGTCACCTAACAATGCATCGTATCACAATTTCAGATCGATCGAACTTATAGTTATTAAATTAATGCATTTTTAGTTTATCTATATAAACTATATGTAGCGGTCGCAATCGTTTACATTTTACGGGTCACTTGACTTCACGCCAGCCACCGGTGAACACATCTCGTGTTTAACCAGGTAAACCACCTGGAGTTGAGTTAACGCGTTGACGCCACCCGTCCATGTCCACACCCCTCCCCCTTCCCACAGTTTTAAAGCCAGGGGAGATAATTTCGGTTTTCGATGGCACGACGTGAAGTGGGTCATTTTTAAATCCCTTATATTAACTTCACCGCCGGTCATCTCATCATCTCATGGGCGGGCGGAAAAACAAAAGTAAAAAATGACCCACTTCCAGTGATCCGATCGAGCTGAAATTTGGCACACGGACCCGTCTAACCTAACAATGCATCGTGTCAAAATTTCAGATCGATCGAACGTACCGTAATTAAATTAATGCATTTTTAGTTTATCCTTATATGAGGTATGTAATTCAAATTCACGGTTTGTTATTGTTTTTTTACCACGTGAAATTTTGAGTTGACGCGTTGAGGCGACCCGTTGAAGCGCCGGGGCACTTTTGTTTACATTTTACGTGTCACGCTGAGCTCGGTCAAGCGAATTGGTGACCAGATTTTTCCCCTCTCACCCCCCCCCCAGGGTTATGAAGCAAACTTGAGTTAAGACAGATTCAGTCTGTAAATGTTTGAAAATAATCAATACTGTTAGTTATGTCTCATATATAAGGGATTTATAGTCAAAAACTTTGTTTTTACGGGTTTGTTTTATTTACTTCTGTTTTTCAGCGGTGCCCGCCCAAGACAGAGAGACAGAGACGGTGGTGAAGTTAATATAAGGGATTTAATAAACAAACCCGTAAAAACAAAGTTTTTGACTATAAATCCCTTATATATGAGACATAACTAAAAGTATTAATTATGTTCAAATGCGACAAACATTTACAGACTGTTAACGTCAATTCTTAGTATCCCATATGAATAGCTCCGGGTGTAGACTGTAGACTTATTGTGTCGTGCTGTCTCTTTCCTTCATAGGTTCCACAATACAAAACAATGTTAGAAGAGAGAAGGACTGCCGTAAATACGAGTCTCGTTCAGAGAGCCTTAAAAAATTAACATAAAGGGCACACACATTAAGATATTACATGTCACAATTATGTCTTTATATATTAAATCCATTGACGGCATGATTCCATTATTATCATTGAATCTCATTAAACTCATTAAAACCCATGCAAGGACGGCCAGTCACCGATTGACCGCTTGGACATGGCCTGTCGTTCGTCACCATGCCTCTAAGAGGGGGAGGTAGCCAACCGACCCGACGTACCACCATCCGCCGAGAAGGGGTTTAGAAGGTCCATTCCGGGACCTGCTTTTTTCGATATATGAACCATAGAATAGAGAGGGGGTAGGCAGAAATCTTCAACCCATTGAGGACGGTCCGTGTGCGTTCCGCCCCTTGCCCAGAGGGTCTTCCTGTCTTCGGCGTTCCTAGCCGGGCACTGTTGGGTATGGGCCTGCTCCCACACCCAGCACCGGGCCTCTCGCTGAGGCCATGCCCCGTCCCTCCAGTTGTCCGGAGGGTTCCAGTGCATATGTTTTGGCAATTTCGCATCGGTTTGTTTTTACGGGGTTGTTTTATTGTGATGTTCCATGTTATCATTGAAATGTTCACCACGAGGATATTTGAGCCCGTCGTCCAACTAAACAAAACAGTCGCCACGATTCGTGCTTAATTATTCTTCAACGACTTGGGGTATGTGAAAAATATAGTAAAATTTAATTATCCGTCTTTTTTAGACTAAGAAAAAAAAATGTTTCTCTTACAGGTAGGCTATGACCAGATAATTTAGTGAAAAAAATATTTTTAGAAAAATAATTAGACGGGTTTTATGTATACAGTTCCACTCTCATCAATTTTCATACGAGTATTGTATCCTTTTTTAAAGAGTATGATGCAAAACCAGTAAACTAAAAAAAAACGAACACACCAATAAGACAGCGGCTTCAAGTCCGCACCTGCAATTCACTTACTAGTACTAGCAACAAAGGTCAGACAGGTAAGGGGCCGTCCAGTAAGTACGTTACGCAATTTTTGACCATTGTTAACTCCCCCTCCCCCTGTCACAAACTGTCACTAATTGGGACCCCCCCCCTAAACTACGTCACACTTTCCAACAAAAATTGTGTTTTTTATTAACAAAATTATTAAAATTTAATATAAAACACCGTGACGTCACACAAGACCGGACCCCCCTCCCCCCTGTCACAAACTGTCACACTTTCTTACACCCCTCTCCACTCTGAAGCATGATGTACTTTTTGGACGGCCCCTTGTCACATGTGATTAACATAATTTTGTGACGTAAGGTCACGTGTATAAGAAACGCGGGAAGAAAGGAGCATTCCTATTGGTTGAAAGTGTTGGGCGAAGAGTTGTGTGTAGATTTCCGTCGAGGAAGGATGTATGGTGTATGCCTCGAGATTTCCACGTTAAATTACCTCAAATGATATCTATGTGTACATAATATATATATATTAAAGTTGTTTTGGATAAACGAATTCTTCAGTGAATTATTGTGCACAAGATTAAGTACTGTGAGAACGCCTACATAAAAAGAAACATATAGTTATCGTTACATTGGTGCAGAAGTAAAAGTTCTATGTGAACACCGTACAAGATATTTTAAGAAAGAGGTTTCGTGGAAATAAGTATTGGATATTTCCAAAAGGGAAAGTATTCATTAAAATAAGAAATATTAGCAGCTATCGTATTTTTTGAATATTCAAGTTCGTAAGAAGCTGTGAATAAACTTTTGTGGTTCAATGAAAATACAAGAATATTTCAAAATGGCGGCATACAGGCACATGGTCACGGCGTGCGGTATATACAACTAGGTCGCCTAGTTTGTTCTACGTCACAGTCGACGACAGTACAAGCATACTACACAGTGCTGGAATCTGCGTCGTGTAGGCTTACTGAATGGTGACACACGGTGAACATATATAGGTCGTGACGTCAACAAGCTCAATGCTAGTTGATTCCAGGAAATATTTGTAAACATAACCTGGAACTTGGAAGGCTATGGACTATTAATTATGAAGTGTGAATTATAAATAAAGGAACGGAATTCTTATCCATTCATTGTGTGAAGAGTTTGATAATTGCAATTTTGGATTTATGGAGTGAACTAAATTGTTTAAAAACTACTCAAAAATTGAAATTTTAACCAAGTGACTTTTATTCAAAACGATTGGACCATTTAATATATTTTGTCAATCTGAGGGAGCGTATATATTAAGTATACTAAAGATCCCGTGTGAGGATTCTTTTTGTTGTCTCATCTTGTCAATACTAGATTTCATGGTTTAGACGTGTCACTTATTTGAACTTAACATTTTGAATTCAAGATTTTTCATTTGGAAGATTTATAACTTTATCAACATATACCTAAATTCCTTACCAAATTGCTTAACTCATATTATTAAATCAAACAAAACATGGATTACTACAAGGAATTCACTGCCATAGCTAAAGAGATCGGATTAAAGGGAAAAGAAATGAGAGATTTCATTGAAGAAAAAGTAAGCATTGCTGAAGAAAAAGAGAAGCTAAGAATAGCTGAAGAAAAAGAAAATCAAAGAATTGCTAAAGAAGAAGAAAAGCTAAGAATAGCTGAAGAAAAAGAAAATCAAAGAATTGCTGAAGAAAAAGCAAGAATTGCTAAAGAAGAAGAAAAGCTAAGAAAAGCTGAAGAAAAAGAAAATAAAAAAGAGGCTGAAGAAAAAGAGAGGCAAAAACTCATAATTGAAAGAGAACTTGCACAAATTAAAATGGACACCTTAAAATTAAAAATTGAGCGAGAGAGTAGTGGCCACAATCCTGGTGATGAAACAAATAGAAGGTCAGCACCAAGGGATACTATCAAAGTAAGAAAATATGATAGCCAAAAAGAAAAAATGGATGTTTATCTAGATTATTTCGAATCCATAATGGCTATGAAAGGCTGTAATGAAGAAGATTGGCCAGCACAACTGATGACTCAATTAACTGGAGAAGCATTTGAAGCTTGTAACAGTATAGCCAAAGAAGACAAAAACATATATAAGAATGTCAAAAAGGCACTTCTATGTCATTTTGGAAAGTCAGAAAATGATTATAGAAGAGAATTTCATGAAATGAGAATCAAGATGGACAAAGATCCACAGATTATAGTACATGAAGCACAAGTCAAACTAACAAAATGGCTGGAACTGACAGCAATAGATACGAGTGTCAGGGTATGAGAATCACTGCGAATGATTGTTGCGAATGATTGTTGTGAGATTGTTGTGAGCCAGTGTTGGAGTCGGGTCAAGGCGTTGTTTACGGGTATGAACTCCTATCACGGGAATAATGTCTAGGATGGCTGAGTGAACTTCTGGTCACACGGGATATGTCAGGGACGACCAGAGGACACGCCAGGGGTCAGTTGAGACCAGTTGGGGGGTATATAAGAGAGTAGTCGAGACGAGTGCGGGTGTGTGGCAGAAAGCTGTGTAGTTCGCACAGTGTTGTGCGGTCAGACCGGTCAGGATAGATGTTGCAGTAACACAGAGAGCTGAGGTTTAATGTCGCCCAGAAGCGGTCAGGCTAGGACCGAGGGGACTTAAACGCTTTGTGTATTTACGTAGATCTGAAGAGGACTTGAGCATGGGCCCAGGATGGTCGAGTCGGACCGAGGGCATGCTTGAGCATACAGCCGGTTATATATAGATGTATTTGATGTCACGGCAAGACAGCCAGTTTGTACAGTTGTACATAGCAGAATAAACATTGCATTGTTATACCGACTTGTGTCATCTCTTGAGTGTTGTGTGTAGCGGAGAGCAAGGTACAATCCACCTAAACATAGAGACCTTTAACATGGGGGCCCGTCCGGGAACCCAGAACGCAACAACGAGCAATCCAAAAGTCGTACTACACATGGTGTTAATTGACAAGTTTTTAGAAAATGCAACACCAACTCTATTCACATATTTAACTGACAAGAAAGTTCGTACTCAAGCAGAGCTAACAAATGCATTACGAACATTCAAAGACTCTCATCCGAATGTGGAAATGGATAAGAGACAAGACATATTTGCAGCTATACAAATTAAAAGTCAAGAAAAAAGGCAAGGTATGAGAAACCAGAGTCTGCCAAACCAAGGCAACAGACAAACTATTTGCTGGTACTGTAACAAGCCAGGACATATGGCGAAGCAGTGTTACCACAATAAAGGACAACCAAATAGGGTGTCACCTAATGGCAGCCCTATAAGAAAGAAAACAGAAGAAAGGTCAAGACAAGGTCATTTGAAAACAAAGGTAGACAAGCATGGAAAGAAAAATATCATAATTCCAAACATAGAGATTATGATCAAGAAAGACAATCATGGAGATAAATAAATAATCATAATTCCATAAATAGAGATTATAATCAAAGCAGAAGATCATGGAGAGGCAAATACAATTTTAACTCCAGAAAAAGAAATTATGATCAACCATGGAGAAATAATGAAAACCAAGACAGGAATGATAGAAAAATAATAAAGTTAAATCGAGCACAGACAGACACTAGTGACATTTTAGCCACTATTAAAAATCAAGTATATGATAAAAGTAATGAAGACCACAGTAGCAGAGAAAGAGATGGTACTAGTGAATTTGAAACCAATTGTGTGAAATCATCTGAATTAGGAAGAACAATTGGTTGTGTATTAAGCCAAATCAAAAACTTTACAGATAGAAACAATATTTTTCAGATAAAAGTTTCTGACAGTGACTTATCTGGTACAAATTCGATTGAATTATCTGGAAACAAAAATGACATCTCAAAAGCTAAGAAACTGATTCAAGATGCTGGAATTGATATTGTGAATGAACATAATCGAAGTCATGGTTGGTGAATTATTGAACATTTAACAGTCTGAAGAAACATTCAAAGCCCATCGATTTGAATTCATACTCGTCAATTGAAGAATGCCTATCTGTGAACTAGGCTATGCTATTAGCCGACTACAAATTTGACATTAAACCTGTGAAGGGAAAAGAAAATGTGGTTGCAGACATATTAAGTAGAATGACAATAAATACAGCCATTATGTGAATTCCTCAATGATAAAAACCAGAGACTGTATTAAAAAGACATTCTGTGAATTATTAAATGATAAAATAAGAGACTGTATTAAAATTAGTCTGTGAATTGCTAAAGGATACAAACAGAGACTGTAATTATATTAATATTGTTATTCTTTGAACAATGGACAAGGAACAATGTTTGAATTCCATTGGATTATTAGTTAATTTTAATAATATTGAGTGTTTAAATATTTTAGTTACACAAACTTACAGATGTGTTAAAATTTTCAGTTTCAAATTTTTCAGCACAAGTAGACTGTTGCAGTCCTACAGATTTTTTCTCATTTTTTCTTATGTTTAGACTGTTGCAGTCCTACAGATTTTTTCTTATTGATCCTATGTCCAGATGTTGTATGTAACAAAATGAATGTTCATTGATGATAAATATTTGAAATTTGAATATAGATATAGATTGATTTGATTTTATGAAGACCAAAAATGTTGTATTTCATAAACATTTTTTTTGAAGGATGGGGGTGAATGTCACATGTGATTAACATAATTTTGTGACGTAAGGTCACGTGTATAAGAAACGCGGGAAGAAAGGAGCATTCCTATTGGTTGAAAGTGTTGGGCGAAGAGTTGTGTGTAGATTTCCGTCGAGGAAGGATGTATGGTGTATGCCTCAAGATTTCCACGTTATATTACCTCAAATGATATCTATGTGTACATAATATATATATATTAAAGTTGTTTTGGATAAACGAATTCTTCAGTGAATTATTGTGCACAAGATTATGTACTGTGAGAACGCCTACATAAAGAGAAACATATAGTTATAGTTACACCCCTAAGACTCAGAGCCTCCTTTAATTGAGAAAGTAACCCCATAAAAATATCAATGTTGAAATTAAAATACCACCGCCTGTTAACGTCAATTCCTAGTATCCCATATGAATAGCTCCGGGTGTAGACTGTAGACTTATTGTGTCGTGCTGTCTCTTTCCTTCATAGGTTCCACAATGCAAAACAATGTTAGAAGTGAGAAGGACTGCCGTAAATACGAGTCTCGTTCAGAGAGCCTTAAAAAAATTAACATAAAGGGCACACACATTAAGATATTACATGTCACAATTATGTCTTTATATATTAAATCCCTTGACGGCATGATTCCATTATTATCATTGTATCTCATTAAACTCATGAGATAGAGAGAAAAAATAATGAAGGATTCGACTTGCCAGATCCCATGGGGTGATGTTATTTCACTTTTATATATATTTGGCAATCTTCCGTCGTGTGTGTGAGGGGAGGGGGTGGTGGTGGCTTTCATTGTGTAAAATCCAGCACTTTTTCCCGTATGACTTGGAAAATGTAAACAATGAATCATTATGCTGATGGTTTGCAGGCGCGTCACTAGGGAGTTGCGGGGTTTCAAACCGCTCCGGGTGACACCATCATAAGGGGTGACACCAAAACGTAAAATCTCTTGAAAACTATGGTTTACAGACTTTGAAATACAATATTCATCAATTGATCTAACTAATTATTGTTGTTGTTGTTTTTTTCCTTACATACAAGGTTGTCAGGAAGTATTTGGATTTTGTGTAGAAACTGGAAATTTCTCATTTCAAATTTTAGCTCCTGCAATTGATCAACTAATCAACCCTAGCCTCCAACTTCAATTTATTTATTTTTTAAATTGCTTCCATCCAAAATTTCCGTTGGTCAACAAAGACCGTAATTGTGCGATAGCGTATTATAGACTTGATGCTCACACAATGGTGCGACCAATTCTGAAAAGAAATAATCAGCGTCTTTAGTCGGAAATTAAGAACGGTCGAGGAACAGCTGCCATGTCCTAAATTAAGTGTGCGGGGAGGATCATCTATAAACGTAGGCCTATCTATTACAGACACTTCTTCTAAGCCGAAGATTATTCCGTCCAAAGCTTATCCATGGGTTTTGTATAGTCTTGTATATTTATTAGATTTTTAAATGCTGATGGTGTATTGGTTTCTCGAATTCTACCAGGCAACCCATTCCAGGCCCTAGCTCCAGACTCAGACGGGAAGAATGAGAATTATTATGTGTTTGTTCTTGCACACTGAAAAAAGAAAAGTGATTTTATTCCTATGCAATTAGAGTAAAAAAACTATGTTTGTGATTTATTTTTTTGTGTTAATGTTTACTTTTAAGAAATCTGGGTAGAAATTAGAAATAGTTTTAATTTAGAGCGTGGGTGGTGGCGGGGCGACTGGAGATCCGTGAATCCAAAAAAGGCTTCTTCCCCTTTAGCCCAGTTATCTCCCACTAGAGCAGCGTTCCCCAAAGTTAATCCTACAGACTACTGGCTGCTATATATTGTTATATATTACTAGATCCGACCCACAGCGTAGCATATGCCGCAGAATTGCTCATAGATAGTGCAAAGAAAGGGGGAAAAGAACTGGGGCAAACTTCCAGCAGTGCGCATTATGGTAGTTGTTTTGAAGCATTACTTCCTTTCCTTCTATATAGTGCGCCTCAGTGCGGTGCGCATAGTGCGGTGCGGGCGTGCACACTAATACAAAATATTATATTGACTGCGTCTTGCTTGCTCTAGTGTCTGGCGAATTATATATATACTAACGTATCACCCGTCAAAAATGACGGAAGTTTTCAAAATAAATACCCATCAGATTAAAAATAACTTTCATTTATTTTATTTATTTTTATTTGATTCATTTATTATCATATTGAACAATTTTATGCGGAACTTTCGAAAATATTTATATTTAGTGCAGTAATTTTTGGTGCGCACTATTGAACAAATCAGCATTAAGTACATCCATTACGGGAATTATGTATGTTAATACTAGTGTATCACCCGTCAAAAATGACGGACGTTTTCAAAATAAATACACATCGGATTAAAAAATAACGTAATACAGAACTTTCATTTATTTTATTTATTTTTATTTATGTCATTTATTATCATATTGAACAATTGTATGCCGAACTTTCGAAAAGTGTTATTTTTGGTGCAGTAATTTGGTGCGCTGCTTTCTAAAATTAGTAGCACTATAAAACAAAATCGATAGCAGCGCCACCTAACAGCATTACATCCATACAGACAACGGGAATAATGTATATTGATACTAGTGTAATACCCGTCAAAAATGACGGAAGTTTTCAAAATGAATACATTTCAGCTGAAATCTATTAATTTTGAAAAAATACACATCGGAATAAAAAAAAATGTAATACAGAACTTTCATTTATTTTATTTATTTATATTTTATCGATTTAATTTCATATTGAACAATTTTATGCGGAACGTTCAAAAAGAGTTATTTATGGTGCAGTAATTTAGTGCGCTGCTTTCTAAAATTAGTAGCGTCACGGACGGGACGGGACATACATTGCAAATTATGTATATTGATAGATAGATGTACGTTATACATTGCGTTTTATTTCAATAAATTATTTTTAATTAACGCTATATCTTTGAGTAAGATCTGGTGTGGAGATTATGCATGTACTTTCTCAAAGTGAATCCTTCTTAGGAGCAAAATGAAATCGCTTCAAATTTCGCAAGTAATCTCTAACATTCCATAAATCGAAAGTGGGCAATATCTAGTACATTCCACAAAACATTGTATAAATATGCGGTAAGCGCTAGAAAAAGGTCTCTCGCATATAAAATTTGAATTTTAAATGGTAAAGGAGATTGTCGTATTTTCTGCATCGCGTTTACTACTTGCTGGCATATTATTTATTATAGCCTTGCTTGTTACACATTTGTATTTTCAATGTGTGTATTAAATTGCTTTTAAACTTCAACCTGTGGCTTGGGTTGAATTTATTTCATGTGAACCTCATCCACAGACACCGTAACACAATAAAAATATTTTAAAAAACACTTTTTAAAAACTACTCTTATATTCGAAATGCACTAAAACGTAGAAAATAAATTTAAAATTTGAAATTTACAGTCAGAAGAGACCTTTAGTTCCAAATTTATGACAATGTAAAAGTTTAAAATGAGACAGGAACGTTAAATCGTAGGTGAAATCGATTATCTTGTTTTTCGCCATGACTATAAGACTAGGGTGCTTGCTAAATTATGCAAAGATATTCACCTGAGCACCCTAGTCTTATAGTCATGGCGAAAAACGCGATAATCGAATTCACCTACGATTTAACGTCCTGTCTAATTTTAAACTGTTAAATCTATATACATTTGGGACTAAAGATCTCTTGTTGCTGCATATTTCAAATTTTAAATTTATTTTCTACTATTTAGTGCGTTTCGAATATAAGACTAGTTTTTAAAAAGTGTTTTTTATATATTTTTATTTTCTACTTTTTAGTCTACGCATTTTACAGTAAGTGCAAAGCCAGCTTACCTTTTGACTATAAATCCCTTATATATGAGACATAACTAAAAGTAGTGAGTATGTTTAAACACGACATTTACAGACTGAAACACAATTATCTCCCCTGGTTTTAAAACCGGGCGCAGGGACGGTAAGGGGTGTGAACATACACGGTGTTCGTCAACGCGTGAACTGGCACGTGAAAGAATCATAAACAAATGTTCGGATAGTCCGATCGCTTAAACTTACAAAGCGAATTAATATAAGACTAATAAAAAACAGAGCGCAACAGAGGAGGAAAGAAAAGTTCCTCTTCGATACTCAGTTCCTGTATCTCTTTTCCTTTTTTCGTGGTACGAAGAGTTAATTTTCACATCTTTAAAGTGAAATCTTACAGCAAATTATCATTTTTTCATGTTTTTATTTACAAAGTATTATTGTCCTATAATTTACTTTGGCTTATACCAAAATAGCTGCAGTCCCCATGATCGGGGCGCGGACGTCCTAGACGCGCATGCGCTCACCGTTTAACTCTGCGGGACGTCAGGCTAAACTGTGGAAGTTAGATTAAGCTTGTAAACATCGGCGTATGAAAGGAAAGGGGAGGGGTCACTTTGAAATGGTACAATTGTATTCAGTCGGCGGTTTGCAGTTGCTGATTGTGGTGTAAGGGTGGTAAAGTTCTAGGCACAACGTTCGCCGCTACATGTTATAAAAGAAAAAAAAGTATAACCTTTATCCAAGAGAGCTCTGATATTAATCTGAGCGATGAGAAGTGGGTTAATAGGAGACATGGTTTTACGTGACATGTCAGAGCAATTGTGATACGCCCACACTTTGTCACAGGAAAAGGGGGGCAGGTGGGTTGCATAAATGGTGTGACGTAGAGCAGATCAAAGGGAAAGGGGTGTGACCGACCTTCTTAATTAATAGCTACCCCTCCCCCACCATCACAGAAAACAATTTAGAAAACTAATTTATTATTTTTAAAATTGTGTATATATATGTAAATCACCACGGTTGTTGAGCTGGAGCTCTATGGATGGGGCTCTGTGGGCAGGACTCTGTGGTTGGGGCTCTTTGGTTGGGGCTCAGTGGTTGGTGCTCTTTGGTTGGGGCTCTTTGGTTGGGGCTCAGTGGTTGGTGCTCTGTGTTTGGGGCTCTTTGGTTGAGGCTCTTTGGTTGGGGCTCAGTGGTTGGTGCTCTGTGTTTGGGGATCTGTGGTTGGGGCTCTTTGGTTGAGGCTTTTTGGTTGAGGCTCAGTGGTTGGTACTCTGTGTTTGGGGCTCTGTGGTTGGGGCTCTTTGGTTGGGGCTCTTTGGTTGGGGCTCTGTGTTTGGGGCTCTGTGTTTGGGGCTCTGTGGTTGGTGCTCTTTGGTTGAGGCTCTTTGGTTGAGGCTCAGTGGTTGGTGCTCTGTGTTTGGGGCTTTGTGTTTGGGGCTCTGTGGTTGGGGCTCTTTGGTTGAGGCTCAGTGGTTGGTGCTCTGTGTTTGGGGCTCTGTGTTTGGGGCTCTGTGGTTGGGACTCTTTGGTTGAGGCTCTTTGGTTGAGGCTCAGTGGTTGGTGCTCTGTGTTTGGGGCTCTGTAGTTGGGGCTCTTTGGTTGATGCTCTTTGGTTGGGGCTCTTTGGTTGCGGCTCTGTGCTTGGGGCTCTGTTGATGGGGCTCTGTGACGGAGTTATGTGACTGGAGCTCTCTGGTTAGAGCTCTGTGGTTGGGGCTCTGTATACACCCATTTCGTTCATATTTAAGCTATACTTAATATATATAAATAGGCTCTTTTATTCTGAGGTATGAGATTAGAATGGGGTATTAATATTCTTAATCATAACAGCATGTTGCGCTCTTTTGTATGTGTAGTGTGTGTGTGTGTGTGGGGGGGGTCCTAACTCTTTCAATTTTGTCCAGTCAGTTCATTGAATATCCGTTGTTCTATTTTTTCATTATTATTAAATATCCGGTTACTGTAAGTCGTGTCAATAACCAATTATTACAAATAAGAGATAAGGATGTCTTAATGCACTGGGCATTTCAAAGTACATCAGTTTTCAAATTGTGAGAGATGAGTGAGTACGTCTTCATGTGTACAACTGACTGTACAAACGATGACCGAGCGAGCCCTTCTCTGCTGTTGTGGGGGAGACGCAACGCTACAAAATAAACAGAGAGCTGGCAACGACTTTAACACGAGATCATCATGACATGAGGTGGTGGGTGTTGCCAGTGGTCTGAGTTTTTTTGTTGTTTTTTGTTGTTGTCTTTTTAAATGAGACAAAACCAGATTCGGTTACATGGAAGGTCCTTGAAGGCTCCGAGAGTTACAGCGATGTCAAGGACAAGGGCCGTACTCGTAGTCACGATTACACAGTTTCCGAGAAATATCGAATAAAAAAATTAATCCTGACCTAACGCTTTTTCATAGAATCGTGGTGTGCTAGTTATATAGATAAGATTACGAATAAAGTCATAAATACATTTTTATCCGGAGTAACTATGTTTCTTGAGACAAAGTCATTCCTTTGACTTCTAACAAGTATGATTACGAATACACTCCCTAAGCCTTGCAGCTGGTTTTAGTGACTGACACTTTATGGGATTTGTTTCGATTATTTTCTCTGACGTGACGTTTATTGATTCACTCTAGAACATTAATCAAAATATCCTTTTTTCTTTTTTTTTCTTCTTCTTCATTTTTACCCATATCCATGTGTGGAATCAAACAGCGAAAGCCCACATTTAGTCACGCTGTACAAAACTATTATATGAATACACAAATTATTTACACGGCCGATTAGACCGTATAAATAATTTGTGTATTCATGTAATAGTTTTGCACCGATTAGGATTTGGATATAGTCTAAAGGTTGTTAGCATCCAAGTATTTAAAAACAAGCTTTTTGGGCATTGAAGGACAGATGACTATGTGCTATATACGAAAGAATGTCTTTGTTTTTTTTTAGTTATTGTCAATAATATTTAACAGGCTGTAGGAAACCATGTATTTTCTTGATATAACTTGTAGAGGAATGGGGCAGCTTAAACTAAAGTAGATGATAGTGACAGCAGAGGTGGTAAAAGTTTACGGTACTCGGTAGAAAAGTGAGGCAACATATGGAGAGGATTTGGGCATTTATTGAGTTGATCACCTTATCAGGTAGAAGACGAGATATTATTAATCGTCATTGATTAACGAAATAAAAGAAAGAGTTAAGTTATCATTTTATAGCTTTGCAGTATTGCTGTTATCATTGTGCCCCCCCCCCTAACACACTCACAAACACTTTCTCCAACTCTTTACCTCTAACTATAGCCGTAGGTTATCAAGACATGGGCAGATAATTGTTCTATTACTCGTCGACATGGTTGCGTAGAGTAACTAGCCTTGCTTACCCATCGATCTGCAGGCACTGGAGTGGACATTTATTGAGATAAAGGGACGTGATCTGGCTGAGATGGCAAGAGTTAAGGGACGTTGGATATTTCATCATTATTTCCTTGTGTCTTATCGACAGATCAATTATTGAATCCGACACGAACGCTGTTAGCGATAAGCGCTGGTGTGATCACGCACGGAGATGGGGGGGGGGAATATAGCGTTTGAAGGGTCAGATTAACGTCGAGGCAACGTGCCGTGTAAAGATGTCCTTTTCATTTAAAATATTTTTTTTATTGAAAATCTCTTGTTAACCAGTGGCGACCGTGTTCCTATATATTTATATATTATATATGTATCTTTATACATGTATGTGTTTGGCCTTTTTTCCGGCCTGCTGGTATGTGGGGACGGAAAACACGGTACCCACTTCTAGTGATCAATTAGTGCGTACTGAGCCACATCCGTTAGCCCACAGGAGATCCTCCGCGATGTTTTGGCGGGAGTTCTCGGCGCTAAAAGGCATTGTTATTAATAAAACCTAGAAAGACAACGAAATTATATTTTAAATAGAACATTATCCCAGGCTGCAAAGTAAAACATTAAATACCAGAAACAAAGAATATATATATATATAATATATATATATATATATATATATATATATATATTATATATATATATATATATATATATGTATATTATATATATATATAATTCACCACAAACTAGAGCAAGCGACAACCCAGTCTATTATAGGTAACTAGATACGACCCGCGGCGTAGCATACGCCGCAGAATTGCTCATCATAGATAGTGCAAGGAAAAAAAGGGGGGGGGAACGTGAGAGAAAGGACACAAACACCAGCACCAAGTAATAAATAAGAAAAACCCGTAAAAAACCCAAGTTTTTGACTATAAATCCTTTATGTACGAGAAGTAATTAAAAGAATGTTCATTATAATACGCAACGCCAGACCATCCAGAAATACAAAATTGCAGTTGTGTCGTAAAACATGTTTAATATAATGCGCACCGATCAGGAATATGTTTATAAAAAGAGCTGTCAATAAAATACGCACCTTATTGCACGACAGAAAGGTTGTTCAATATAATACGCACCGCGACGCTCTATCTCAAAAAATAGCATGATACATAGGAATAAATAAAATAATATAAAAAATCAATAATTTAATTACGGTACATGCGATCGATCTGAAATTTTGATACATTGTTTTTATCATCGGTACGAAACTGTCTGCAAAATTTCAGCTCGCTATCTTGCGAGCAAGTGGGTTAAAAATCGATCAAAAGTTTTGGCGACAAGGTCGGTCGGCCGCAGACACCACGAGTTAATATAAAGGATTTAATAAGAAAAACCCGTAAAAAACCAAGTTTTTGACTATAAATCCTTTATGTACGAGAAGTAATTAAAAGAATGTTCATTATAATACGCAGCGCCAGACCATCCAGAAATACAAAATTGAAGTTGTGTCGTAAAACATGTTTAATATAATACGCACCGATCAAGAATATGTTTATAAAAAGAGCTGTCAATAAAATACGCACCTTATTGCGCGACAGAAAGGTTGTTCAATATAATACGCACCGCGACGCTCTATCTCAAAAAATAGCATGATACATAGGAATAAAAAAAATAATCTAAAAAATCAATAATTTAATTACGGTACATGCGATCGATCTGAAATTTTGATACATTGTTTTTATCATCGGTACGAAACTGCCTGCAAAATTTCAGCTCGCTATCTTGCGAGCAAGTGGGTTAAAAATCGATCAAAAGTTTTGGCGACAAGCAAGCAAGCAAGCAAGGTCGGTCGGTCGGCCGCAGACATGACCACGAGTTAATATAAAGGATTTAAAAAAAGCGAGAAACGTGGAGACATGTGCACTGCGGTTGTTGAAACCTGTACCCCCCCACCCTTTACTACCATCCTTTGCCAACCATAAACTGTGACTGGCCGACCCTAGCAGGGTTAGTCATGTTCGCAAAAAGGGGGGAAAAGGACGAGAATAAACATTTTTAAAAAGTATTTTAAAAAAATGTTCCCGCTGTGGCTTGAGCCCAGGACTTTCCGCTTGCAAGGCGTACGTGATAACCACTACACTACGAATCACATGTTATTATGTGAAGGAACAACGCAAGTTACCGCAAGAAAAATTGTTGCTCCCCCCCCACACACACTTTTTTTTTCTTGATCGCACTACGCTTGCCAACAGTGATCGGTCGACCCCAGCGAGGGTCATTCGTCATGCTCATTTGGTGAAATATATATAGAGATAATGAGCACACCCGCACAGCGCCGCACTATGTGCACCGCACCGAGAAGCACTCTATAGAAGTAAAGGAAGTAATGCTTCAAAACAACTACCATGGAGTGCGCACTGCGGGAAGTTTGTGCCCGTTCTTTTCCCCCTTTCTTTGCACTATTTATGAGTATGAGCAATTCTGCAGCGTATGCTACGCCGCGGGTCGGATCTAGTATATGTTATTATCTATTGCAAAAGCTCATTCTATAAAGAAGATTATTGCGTGCTACGCATATCCATAAAACAATTTTAAAAGAAGGCAGCAACCTGTTTCTTCTTCATTATTGTATTTAATTTTTGTAATAATTGCTCTTCTGAGAATCAAAGCGAATCAATCATCAATTAAATTTCACTTTTTTCAAATACACTACCAATGCAGCGTTCTCTTGCTATGACGTATTTAATTAATGATTTTATCCAATGAAAAAATCACGTTGACAAATCTCCAACATTCAAGAGTTTTGTGGACGGAGGCAGATAGTTCGAGGATTAATGTATATGTGGCAAGCTAACTTCTCAGGGCGATGAACGCAATTCAATTTAACATTTAATAAAACGATTTAAATCATGCTTCGTTCTGATAATGGTACTTGTCATCCATGATTGCGCTCCACAAAACACGTGTTTTAAGAACATTTAAATTAAAAAAATAATCACCTCTTTTAACTTGCAAGATTAACTCATTACCAACAAGTGCAGCTCTCTTGTAAAATAAACGACTATCAATTTTTAATATGTTTTTAGAGTTGTATTAACAGATGTATTCACACATGCATACGGTTATTGAGAGCCGTGGTATATTCATATAATAAAATTTCCGACAACTGACATCTAGCTGTGTTATGCATAATTGCAGTTATCAGAGAGGGTAATTGATGTAAAGCGGGTGTGTCCAAAGTCTGGCCCGCGGACCAAATGCGCCCCGCGTTTAAATTTTAACTGGCCGTGGTCTCATCTTAAAGAACTAATTGCCTCGAATTAATTTTTTCATTAACGACATTATGTTTATAATAAACCAATAACGTTATGAGCTGTTATGTGTATGAATTAAGATGACGTCCGATGAAAAAAGTATGCCATTAATATAGCTTATTTCTGTTAACTTGAAATGGAACTGAATGTAGCATCGATGATCTTAGAATTTTAATCAGACAGTTTTTATATAAAAAAATGTAATTAAAAATTTACCGGCTCTAGTTAGAATTCAACATGTTTTATTTATTGGAAGGTACGTATTATATCAATAATTTCTAATGTTAAAATAAAATATTAATGAAGATAGCAACAATTTTTGTCACTCTTACAACGTACCCCAAACCCCGAAAAAATAAATACACATCCATGCACAAATAGACACAATATAAATGAAAATTTTGTCTTAAAGCATGTAATTTTTGTTTATTATCTTAATCCGACCCCCATATATTTTCACTTCATGTTTTACGGCCCTCTTTACAAAAATTGTGTACACCTCTGATTTATGGAAACCAGCCAATAACCTTAAAGAAACTTATTTAATTAAGGGCACGTGATTTCGTCCGGTGATGACGACTACATCGCCACATTAGGAATGACGATTTCTAAACAAAATGTATAAGTAATGTATTAGAGAGCAGATTTAATCTACAGTTAGTTTCAATTGATGTTGATTACATTATGATAACATTGTTATTGAAAAAGAAAACAAAATATGGGTGAGAATGCAATCAGGGATTTAGATTAACAAAAATATATGTTATTAAAACTGGGTATGTATTGGCCTGACAGGATGTCTCAGAACATCGTTATTGTTCTGTGACGTTCTGTCGGGCATAAAATACATACCCTGTTTAAATAACATATATTTTTGACATCTTTGTTTCACTGTTAGTCTTTAAAAGAAAATTGGGTTAACGGTACTGAGATCTGCGATGAGTCCGCTTCTAGCATGGAGTGCTCTTGTGCAGTTCGTGGGGATTCATGTGTAAAAATTACCAGGTACAGAGTTAACCAGGGATTTTCTGGAATTTTTTTTTATGTACGTATCATCCCCTCCTTATTTTTTATATTTCTCTCTTAAGGGGCCGTCCATAAATGACGTCGGCCACCTGGGTGGTCGGAGGAGGGGGGTCCACACATTTGTGACAATGCGTGACGAGGGGGAGGGGGGTTTGTGACGTCATTAGAGTGCAGCCTGACACTAAATACATACTAAAATGACAATAAAGTGATTTGAAACATGCTCATTTTCAAATAGAAAATACCGTTTGTAAGGGGGGGGGGCTCAAAGATTTGTAACGTCATATTGGAAGGGGGGGTCTAAGTTTTTGTGACGAAGTGTTACGAAGGGGGAGGGGGTTAAAAATCGGCCAAAATCGCGTGACGTCATTTATGGACGGCCCTTAAACTCAGACAATTAAAATCGATCTGCTTCATTCCGGTCTTTCTATCCATTTCAGTCTTCGAGCTTGCACCATATAACCTTCCTCACTGTACATTTAATGCAAGCAATATTTTACAAAAACAATTGTAAGACAAGTTTAACTTTTTTTAAAAAGTACATTTTATTATACTACATAAAACAAAAGCAAGTCGGAGCACACACACGCCACATTCAGTGACATCATTGACAGTCAACTGACATTCTCTTCTCCCCCCGCCAGGTCTCAAGTGCTTGTCGTGTCGTGGTCAGACAGTCTACGAGTGTATCATGAGTGCCGTGATCAGTGTCTGCAGCAAGGGCGAGGTAAAACAAAACGACACTGGCATTTTTCTTTGCCAACCCCCGACACTGGCATTTTTCTTTGCCAACCCCACCCCCATTGATAACTTTATTTATAATAGCTATACAGGAATCTCTGGGTTTTTGTTGTTGTTGTTATTTTACTAGTTTCATCACTTAGTACCACTAGGGGTGAGGCAGGTTCATTTGAAATACATTTAACTTAAGCCACGGGCTGAAGTTTAACAACAATTTAATACGTGAACTTGAAAATACAAATGTGTAACAGGCAAGTCTCTATATCTAGGAGTGGTAAACACAAAGGAGAAAATACGTCAAATTCCTCAATCATTTATTATAAAACAAAGTAAGAGCCTTTTAACATTAGTGCTGAACTCATATATATTCAAACTTTTATAGAGTACACTAGATAATGAACATTCTTGTGTTATCGGGAACATTAGAGATTACGTAAAATTCATTTTATTAGTGTATTATTACGCTTTCTCAAGGCTTCGCCTTGACAAATTACACACATAATTTCTGCACTAAATCTACACAACAGATAGCGTAATAAAAAAATAAGTTAAAATTTAAATAACCCATTGCAATAAACCATAATACATATTATGAAAGAATGATTTCTCTTAGATCTATATCGCTAACACTATCCTTGCAACACTGGTATACTCGTTGAGCTTTGATGCTTAAATACGTTTTCAAATTGAAAATTTAAAAAATGAAGTCTTTAAATTTTTCTTAAATTAATTTTTGTTTTCGCATTCTTTCAAAAATTTCGGAAGACTGTTCCACAATTTTGGTGCTGCCAATTCAAAATAGCGGACACAAAATGTCTGCCTCCTGTGTCCATCCACTCTGGGAATTTTCAGAGGGACTGTGTAGAAGCTCGCAGCCCCTTTAGAGATATAAGTTCCTATTTTAAATCCTTCAAACACTGCGGCGCTGATCTGTTCATACAGCCACACTATAGATACAGAATCGTATGGTCTATTCTTTCAGCCAAAGGAAGCATAACTTATATATAACACCACAATCGTGCAATAATTCTATATCATGAACTCGTAGTGGAGGTCAACCGAACTATTCAAATAACGCTTAAGCTGGGTACAGATCTGTTGTCCAGGTACCGGATCCCATCTCTGTAGAGACAACAGCCTGCATATCCGTTATGGGCCATACAATTATAATAACGTAGAGAAATATTATCTTATCTTTTACAGACACTCCTTCTATTTAGAAGATTATTGCGTCCTACGCTTATCTATGGTTTGTGTCTAGATCTACATTCTTATTAGAGTTTTAAATTTTGATAAAGTGTTGGTTTTCCTGGTTTCTTCAGGCAACCCATTCCAAGCCCGAATTCCGGACGGGAAGAACGAGAATTTGTATGTATTTGTTCTTACATACGGAATAGGAAAGTTGTTTTTATCCTTATGTCTATTTTAGGGTTGTATTAAGTTATCTTTGTGTTGTATTTCTAAATTAGAATTAATTGCTTTATGTATTATTACTACTTTACTCTTGGTTCTTCTATCCTCTAGTATTTCAAGGTTTACTGATTTAACTAATTGTGTTATTCTTCTCAGTTTTGAATATTTTACAGTAATGAATCTGGAAGCTCCTTTTTTAAAAATTTGTTCTAGTATATAAATGTTTTCTTTGGTGGATGGGACCCATACAGAAAATGCATATTCTAGTACAGGTCTCACCAAAGTGAGGTAGCATTTTAGTTTATATTTTAGCATATTAGAAACAATTTATTTTTAACAGCAATCTGTGGTGGAGTGAGGAATCTAGAAAAATGTAATTTTATTTAATGCACCAGTGCCCTCAAATTAGCTGAAAGCTTTGTAAAACTACTAATATTCTTTCCCTTAACAAAACTCAGACGTGAGGCGTAGATGTGACGAAGTGTGAGGGCTGTTGGTAGTTAGCTTTTAGTATTTTTAAATCCCTTATACTAACTTCACCATCTTGACTATCTTGGGCTCGCGGTCCGTCGGAAAAACAAAAGTAAAAAATGACCCACTTCCCTTGATGCTATGAGCTGAAATTTTGCACATAGAGTCGTGTCACCTAACAATGCATTGTATCGAAATTTCAGATCGATCGAATGTACCTTAATTAAATTAATGC
The DNA here is from genome assembly GCA_944989445.1 of Ampullaceana balthica. NCBI lineage: Eukaryota > Metazoa > Mollusca > Gastropoda > Lymnaeidae > Ampullaceana > Ampullaceana balthica. Next base: position 646,925 of record CALYLW010000264.1, on the reverse strand, counting down.
ATTTTTTGTTTATCTCTATGAATCTATATGTAGCCGTCTGCTATTGTTGACACCCACGTGTCACTGGAGTTCACTCCAGCCATCGATGACCACATCCTCGTGTTTTACAGCAAGGAGAGTTCAGTCCGTTCAGTTTGTAAATGTTATATGGAACATAATCAATACTTTTAGTTATGTCTCATATATAAGGGATTTATAGTCAAAACCGTTATTTTTACGGGTTGTTTGATTTAGCCATATTTTCCATTTCCATATTACCTTTTATGTACATTTTGTTATCAAAGTATGCCATTGTTTGTTTGCCAATTTTGAAGAGGTTATAAAGGTTTAATATCGCCTCATTCAAATCAAGTTAATTCTTTCTTTGGTCTTCCTTATTTTCTTTCATCCTTCTTCGTTCTTTCAGACTTGATTTCTTTAGCTTTCATGGCATATTTCTATTTTAAATTCATCATTATTGTTATTGCCCGCACATGCAAACACAAGACAATAAAAGAATTATTCGAGACAAAGTGAACAGAACCCGCCAGGTTAAAGCTTTTAATATGAAAACAATGCTCAATGCATGTCGGCTGCGTAGTTGGTGCGCCTCTGCGCGTTGTCTTGCCTTGAAATTAAAGTTAAACATTCTTTTATGTGGAAGGAAATCAATGGGATAACCTCGAGAATAATTCAGACTCCTTGTCCCTCATATCGCAACCATGAACGTGCGTCCAGATTCTCTATCCCCCTCCCCACACCGGCCTTAATGTTGATGGAACATTAGCCTTCTGTTTTGAAGAGAGAAAAAAATCACGTTTTATGAAAGGGAAACAATCCGGGGCAAATGATACATACAGTATGCGATAACAAGCTTAGAAACAATCTCCTTGTAACCTAGATAAATATTTTTTATGGCGGTCATTGTGTGAAAAAGGAAGGGAAAATTATATAGAATTTGGTTATTCCAATATATCCTGCTCACTAAAAATCATTTTAAAAAAAGATTTATGTTAAAACGGATTCATTGTAACATCGGTTACTTTATTTGTAATTAATCATAGTGAACAGGATATATCTCGTACTCCAATTCTATTACGAAAACAATTACAGTTATAATTACAGCACAGACTCATCTATTATTGTTTATAGATTTGTTTGAATGGATTTCCAAATATCGTCTCCATAGCACGTTATAAATTATGGGTTACTAATATTACTATGCATCTATGAATAATATATAACATTCGGAACACGGGATCGTCCAGTATGGATACATATCCTTGGAAGACTTGTTTACTAAAAAAAAATAGTGCTGGGAAAACTGTATCTCGAGCAAGCATACTGTCAACTTCCCCACTATATTCACTTCCGGCGTAACAACGGGAAGGGCCGATGAAAGGGGGACTACATCGCGTTAAGAACATCCCCCCCAGGGCAGTATCGAGAAAAGCCACTCCGGTTTAGGCACCGTCCCACAACAACACCCAGTGTCCAGTGGACTAGGCTTGTTTCATTAGCGTAGTGAAAGGTCAGAGTTCCCGGGTAGGAAAGCTGAGTGGCGATGGTTGAATAAAGTCAACGGTCTAGTGTAGTTATGTGAGTTTAACGACCAGGACCATTTGGGGGAATGTGAAGAAGAAAAAAAAAGGGGGGGGGGTAAATGTTCATTTACAGAATTAAGCCATCACTGACTTTAAAAAAAAACAACTGCTTGTTTGATAATTTAATTTAATCAAAGAACGCAAAATTACATTATGACATGAACGTAGATAATACAACATGATGAGCGTATCGCTGTAGGCTACAAGTATATTCATTTTCACAACATACCCTCTCACCAAAACTAAAATAGTCTGTTGGGGGTATCTTCAACAAATCTAGGACCAGGTTTTCCGTCTTGGTCTGTTCACACCAGCCTGGGGGTGGTGTAGATAGAACTTAGGGGCGTATCAAGAATAGTAGACCCATTGACTTAAACATTTTGACACAGTTTATATTTTTGTACCTGCTTACTTCAAGGAGAATGTTTGTATATATTATGGGCACGCGCAAAAAAATGCCCTACTAACCACAGGTATTTTTATAATGAAATAGCAATCAGACTATGGTCAATTGGTGGAATGGGTACTAAATAAATAGGGTAAGGATGAGCCTGGACTGAACAGACAAAAATAACAACAACAACAAAACACCACCAAACAACAAAACAACAACCGACAACACAACAAAACATATTGTCGTGGTTATTTTTGTATTCCCCATATTGCGTTTAAACAGCTTACGTTTTACCAATGATACCTTTTTAAATTTAATGTTACCAAATCATTACTTTCTAGAAAAAATTAATGCAGAGCCACTGCATTATTGTTTATACATACATTGTAATTTCAATGAGAAGTTTAAAAAATACCATTCTCTAACTTTTAAATTTCGTATAAACAAACGCACAAAAAAATCAAGTTACATTACTTATATGCATATATATTTCTCCACAGGAATGTCGCTTCAGAAAGATGTACAGAAACCTCAACCCCAAAAAATCGTGGTTCGAAGCAGACTGCGCCCCGCGAGAAGCATGCCTAGAGCCAGATAACCACCACGCCCACTTCTGCTGCCGTATTAGCTATTGTAATTATCTCCCTTCTGGGAAGTAGTGCCGTACGGACTGAAGGAGTTTCTTGCATCGCGATGTGAACAAGCAAGAAACTCATATGCTGGTCTCATTCTAGCAACATAAACACTGTAGACATTGTAGCCTTATTTTTCATTAAATAAAACCAAATGTTTCTTTTTTTAATCCATGTTTTGTCTCATGATAAACTTGATAGGACAGCAATTACGATTAATGAATGGGGCATTTTAAATGACAGGTCTTTGTTTATTGTTATTAAAATAGCAACATTAGACATTATTTTCTCCTACACTTATTGAAATCAGTTATTTTAGAATTAAAAAAAAATTTAATAGATGAAAGTGATGCATTCTTTTAAAAAATACGATCAACAGCATTTGTACATAAACACATATTTTGATTTGAATAATACTATTATTGCAAGAATCCTCGAGAAAAAAACACACCAAAAAACGCTGAAATTAAGAATTAATAGGAACGCATCTAGTGTGTTTATCATTTTAAAGCAAGGATTCTCAACATGGAAGGTCATGACTCAAGAAATATGTAATATTAAGCATGAGATGTGGGGTTTTTTCATTTATGAAAGTCCACTAGGAATTATTAGATTACATACAGTATACAAAAGTTGGTCATACGTTACGTATAACAGCCGGTGGTGTCTTGTTCTAAGCCATTCTAAGGGATCGTGAAACTTCAACGCGTATTAGCAATCATGACATATTTTCTACTTTTAGACGTTTAATTCATAATGTCATTAGCCATCGAAAAATAACTTCAAAAAGTCTTGCATAAAAACGTGTACTTCGTTGTTCCAATGAGTGAATGTCTCAATGAGGAGGGTTCTACGCATGTGCACATTTCAGAAAGAAGAAGTGCCCATGCCCATAGTTTAGAGAAACAGCTCAAAATATACTGTATAATATTTTACGTGTTGCATCAGTGTGTGGCGTATTTGATTTATATTTTATGTAGAGCTAGTGTAAACGAATGTGATAGATTGTAGATGATTTTGTCCGAGTATTAAAATAATATCTTTAATTCACTTAAACGAAAAACCTCACTAAATTAGTCATGAACTGCCAATTAATCCTACATAATAATTAAAAAGTATTAGATTTCTTAATTTATAATTTAAATTCAGTACTCAGCTAAAAATAAATATATGTATTTGATATATTTTACACACACACACACAAATTATAATAATAATATTTTATTTAACATATATATATATATATATATATATATATATATATATATATATATATATATATATATATATATATATATAAAACTATATAATTTGCAATTGTCACGCCAGTCAGTCAGTCTGTCCTGACGCTACTAATTTAAGAAAGCAGGGAAACCCAAATTACTGCACCAAAGCATCAAAAGGTGTGCAAATTAAATATGCGCTGTGAAAAAATATTATATGAAGTCATTGTTTTCGCTCATATTTTAATTTTGGAAAAGGGATCAATGTAAAAAGAGGACTTGATGATGGTTAATTATAAAATTAAAATAAACGGTGGGCGCCGTAGGCGCCCTGCAACCCCTATTATAAAATACTTTGTGTACATTTCAGAAAGTTTAATATTTCGTATTTATCAAACAAGGACAAGTTAGTTGGGCTTTTGAAAAAGGTCGGCGCCGTAGGCACCCTAAAAAAGTGCATTTTTTATAAAATAAATAGATTTCAGCTGAAAACTTCCGTCATTTTTGACGGGTGTACGCTAGTATTATATATAAACATGTAAAATATATAAATTTGAAATGTCTGTCCGTGACGTAACTAATTTTAGAAAGCAGGGAAAACCAAATTACTTCACCAATGCATAAAAAGGTGTGCAAATTAAAGATGCGCTGTAAAAAAATATTATATGACGTCATTGTTTTCCGCTCATAGGCCTACATGTATTTTAATTTTGGAAAAGGGATCAATGTAAAAAGAGGATTTGATGATGGTGAATTATAAAATAAAAAAACAAAGGGGGCGCCGTAGGTAATTCAACCCCTATTATAAAATACTTTGTGTACATTTCAGAAAGTTTAATATTTCGTATTTATCAAACAAGGACAAGTTAGTTGGGCTTTTGAAAATGTCGGCGACGTAGGCGCCCTAAAAAAAGTGCATTTTTAAAATAAAATAAATATATTTCAGCTGAAAACTTCCGTCCTTTTTGACGGGTGATATGCTAATGCTAGTATATATATATTAATCAATTTAATAAAATGATATAATTTCCCAACACCCTGCCCAAAACCATCTTCATCACACTCTCATAGGAAAATTAGAGCTTGGGCCTGAAACTGTTTAACACCCATTTTAAAATGACTTCAATCATGAGGCTAAAATAGACAATTAGAATCCTAGCAAAATCAAGAATACTCATTATCTATCAACAAGTCACCGAGCTCTTCAAATCGTGATCTTTTTTGAACTAGTCATAAATAAAATGCTCCTTCCTGATTATGGCAGGTCATTCAGTAAATAGTTATCCAAACGTTGGATCTATCCTATATGTACTTGCAGGTGTATTCATTAAAAAAAAACCATGTATTATCATACTGTGCTGTAGACCAGTGCTTCTCAAATTTATTAGTATGGCGGACCGGTAACAGTTTTTTCCATTTCATCAGGGACTGGTGCACTGTTTTGCCTGCACTGAAAATTTTTTCTGTTCTTTTTGTGAGAACTTCTGCGGACCGGTGGTGGATGGCACCGGTCCGCGGACGACCACCTTGAGAAGCACTGCTGTAGACTGTAGAAATATTTACACACACCTTTGTTTTTAAAAACGTTTTTGTTTGGTATGATATTTTGTTTAGTGTTGTATTATAATTATACTAGATATTATTGCTCTTCGCACATTATAATGGAGGCGTGTAATAAATGTAGCAACATTTCTTCAGAGTTCAGTTGTTGCTGTACACACTACGTCCAAAGAGAAATTTAAAAGAATTTTAAAAAAAAATGGTTTTAGTCTTGTAAAAAGGATGAGGAGTACTCTGTATTTCCTCATAATACTGATATGCATAAAAACCCGTAAAATGGACATACTCCAAGGCTTTGGGGCATTAACCATCGAATTTCGCTTAATTAAGGCTTTATAATTTGGGCTGAACAGAGTGAAAATAATAAGCTTCTCATAGCTCTTTGGTTATAGCCAGAATGACCGTTAGTCAAGTTGTGCTGTTTAGCTTCTGATTTCCAACTCGTAGTATCTAAAGCTAATTTCCATAAGTCAACTTTCTGAAAACTATAGACAGGTAACGTAAAGTGCAAGATCGATAAACCATGGCCATTACGGAAATAAAATCCCAAATGTTAGCCAATAAAGTTATCAGAGACATCAATTTGTTTGCGGTGGGTGCGGACCACACCGAGTGACACTATCACAAGTAGTGACATTAAAATGTAAAATATTGTATATTCCCGTTATTCGGCGTTGGCAGACTTGGAAAAGGTTCCTGGGGCAAGTAGAGAGGAGCTGAAACCATGAGCTAACGCACTGGGTGACGTCAACCCTAGTGACGCCTATGAAAGTTATAAATGATAGTATCATCTGCTTACATGCACTGCGATATGGAGAAGAAAAAAAAGCTCACAAATTGTGTGTGTATACAAGCATGAGCGTGCGTTACGTGAGCTTTGTTGCAGCCTAATTACCTGAGGAAGTTATTGCCAGCAGCTGCAACCAGCCTGCTAGCCAAGGATGCTGAGCCTAACGAATAAGAAATTAAATAATGTTTTTAAAACACACACAAACAGAAACACACGTATCCATTATATAATTATTAATACGGTACAGTACTAGTACTTCCCTGTAAGACATGTGACCATTTTCTGACGATTACTTTTAAAGCTTCTGAGATTATTAGCAATCCTTTCAGATTTCAATGAAACCTTGTTCTCGGTAGCAAACCGTTGTATATAAAGTTGCAATGGAATATTTCACAGTTATGTGTAAAAATTAGGGATGTACCGGATACACATTTTTGGATTTGGCCAGATTTATGAAGTGAAATCCTACTGGAGACGGATTTGTAAAAATGGCAGGATTCCGAATTTGCAGGAGCCGAAATCCGGTACACCCCTAGTAAAAATTCAATTAATTTATCAAAAGTCTCTAAAAAATTTTTTTAACAGAAAGACAAGAGTGATCCATTTCCGAATAATAATCTTAATTAAAATTTGATATCCCTCTTCCGGAGTCAACAAAGTACACTTTCTTTGGGAAAGTTCATTGTTTAGTTAAATTTGTTTAGTTAAAAAAACAGTAGTACATCTCTGGTCTTCGTGATCCGCACTGGACACAGCCGTAGGAGGCAGTGGCGTAGCTAGGGATTTGGAGACCCGGGGGCTTGGCCTCTTTTGGGGGCCCTGCATACATGGCGGTGGTGTAATATTTAATGTAATTTTTTTCGGACACTCCTTTGGGGGCCACCCTCAAGTTGGGGCCTGGGGGGACTTTCAAATTCAGACCCCACCCATCGCTACGCCACTAATAAGAGGCCGTTTCGGTATGAGAAAAATGCGTGCGGAAGATGTTTTTTTTTACCACTGCCTTTTGGATTAAACAATTGGCCAAGGTGTCAACCAGAATTTAAAAAGATTATAAAAAAAACCGAGTTACACTAAAAAATTTAAGTAACTTGTACACAGTCCTGTTCATATGGGTAACCACTTTCTGATGTCTATTTTTCTTACTTCCGGTAGACAGAAGTTGTTTCTTTTAATACGACTTAGACTTGGGCCCTGCCGAGAGGCACACACTGGAAATCAATTTTAATTTTTATATAAATCGAATCGATAAACGGCGCGAATACGGCTGTTGTATAGAAAAAAAGATGAAGAGTTTAGTCAGAACATTGTGCACGTGACCATAGAACAAAAGTCATGTGACAAACTTTTTTTTCGTGGTTGAGTTCGAATTCCTTCCCTTAATAGAACAAATCTGACCGCTAGAGGGCGCCATTTCTCAAAATGTTCTAAATTTTCCGGGACAAATTTTGCTTTTTGATGACCACTGTTCTGCGTTATTCATGGATGTGGCTATGCTGGAGTTTATTCATTTATACATGTGTCATATTTTAAAGTGCGCAGTGCAGTGTCAATTATTTGATTGCCCTAAATCTGCCAGTTCTTAAAAGTAGAGGTCATCGATTTCCGGTAGAGCCTCATCTTCGGCAAGCATGGATTGATTCTAACTCATAACGCGCGTACGCCAAGTGGGAAACTGCTCTGCCTTACGCGAATGGCGACATCTAAGTTGCTGTAGAAATAAAAAAAAGTAAATCGTTTTAAAAAAAAATATTAATTAATATCTATGTAATTTTGTTGCAAAGATTACATCTCTTTATACATCGTGTCGATATATTTCTTTTTCTTACAGCTCGTTCAATAAAAATAATACTGTACCATTTCGGAATGGGGCAAGTAAAATTGTGGATCTATTTTCACTCCAAAACAATAATTAATTATTTTTCCCTCTTGCTAAAATTTCTCTTTCTTTGAATAAAAATATAAATAAGGTGTTTATCTACAATGTAAAAATAGTAGTGGAAGTCTAATTACTATTGAAATAATAATAGTAAGTAGTTCGGAGACCAGTAACAGTACTAACACCACTAACAGAGACATGATTATTATATCATTTATCATTTAATTTAATTTTCTATTTTAGTATTTAGTTTTGCTTGTCACTTGTCAATCTGTACGAGTGTGAATGTATCCTAAGCCTAAACCAACTTTAACTAAATAATGTAAATGAAGTCTTAGTCTTACTGACTATTTGCAGTCGTTATCATTTGCAACATTTACATTTGAGTTATTTTAGAGATTAGTTATTACTTATTTATTACCCTATTAGTTAGTATTAGTGTGTTAGTATTAAATAATGATTAATTATTAATTAATTTAGGACCAGATTAGACAGAAGCCTTAATTCCTTACTTAATTATAGTTAATACTAGTAATAGTAATACTTAATAATTGTCTTCCAATTCTCAGTTTAGTTTAGGTAAGGTACACTAGCTTGGTACTTAGTCTTGTCTTAATTATAATTTCTTAATTAAGACTTGAGCCTCACGCTGAGGGTTGGCTATTATTCTAAAATATTTTTTAAAACCTGTTGAAATGAAAGGGACATCTTTAAATGTAAAAGTAAATCATACATGATACTACATGACATTTCCACTTCCACATTTAAATTTAATCTGTATTTTAGTTCTTCTTAACACTACTACTATTACTACTATACATTAACATATTAATATTAATAATATTATTAATTAAACTAATATTATATCCCAGAAAAAAATTAAAATATTTTTTTTGTAATAACATATAATTTATAATTAACATTATAATATAATAATGTAATGTGCCAAGCTGTCTTTCAAGTTGCACGTTCACTTAATTTTAATGTTATCAATAACTTATAGTTCATAGGCATTAAAATTATGGCCCAGTACTTATTATAATAATATGCCTTGTCGTAATTCACAATGATGATGGCATGATGGATCACAACACTGTTAAAAAGGATTTTTCATAGATCTGTGTAACTTGTAACAAAAAAGGCCACAGACTTATCCATCTTATACAATTATATTACATATTATAATTGTTGTGATCCATGCCATAGCCTTAGGGGCCGTCCATAAAGTACGTCACATTCAGGAGGGAGGGAGTTTAAGAAAGTGCGACCGTTTGTGACAGGGGAGGGGGTCCGGCCATGTGTGAAGTCACAGTGTTTTATATTAAATTTTAATTATTTTGTTAATAAAATACATATTTTTGTTCGAAAGTGTAACGTACTTGTAAAAATGGTCAAATATAGCGTGATGTACTTTATGGACGGCCCCTTAGAACAGGGGGTGTCCAAAGTCTGGGCCATGGGCCAAATGCAGCAGTATTAACTTTTTAACTGGCCCATGACGTCATCTTAAATACTCAATTGACTTGCTGACTTTGTAATGACAACATATGGAAAAATCAGTGTAATATTAATGTTTACCAACTAGAGATTAATTTTTAAAAAGCATATGAAGTTATATGCTGTTATTTTATGATTTAGTATTCTTTCTTTTGCCATCTTGGAAAAGGAAATGATTAGGACATTGCTGTACTTCAAATTTTAAGACAGTTTTTATATCACACTTTTTTTACACAACATTTCAATTATAATTCGAAACATTTTAGTTTTTGTAAGGTATGTAGTATAAACTGAAAAAAATTTATGCCTTAACTTTGCCATTATTCATCCAAATTTAGTAATTTCTAATGATGGAATCATATATATATAAATTTTCAAAAATCGTGATAGTACTTTACACTGCCCCTCTCACAAAAGATCACTCTTAAAAATAACCATTTAAAAAAAATGATATCATCTAAAAACCTTTAACTCAGTCTCAACTGATGTCATTTTGTTAATTATCTTAATCCAGCTCAGACATATTTTTACTTTATGGAATACAGCCCTCTTTGCAAAAAGTTCGGACACCCCTGCCTTAGAAGAAGGCCTATCTATAATTTAGGCCTATTTTTATGGGAGTATAATTATATGCATTACTGTAAATTTATGGAATATAGTTTGGCCAACTCTCTAAAGTCTTAAGCGTTTAGGTTCTATCTCATCCTTTTTAAAAACCATTAGGTTATCCATATTTTGATATAAGCCTATATGCATGTACAGTAACTGTTAAAATGAAATACATGTACCATTTCTAAGTGAAATTATATCTTTTTTTTAATTAGCTGGTGATCACTGGTTAGATTACCCAATAAGCCCAATTTATTTAAGTTAGATTTTTATTGATAGAATACACAGTGCACAGCATACACGTAGTGTAAATATGTAGTTTAAAAAGCTAATATATAGGCCAAATAGTATACTTAGTTCACTTTCAACAAACAGATCAGGATCTATACACCAAAGAAAATAGATAACATATATATATATATATATATATATATATATATATATACTAATTCTAACTTGGAAATACTATACAAAGATAATCTAATACAAGACTCAGACATAGGGATGAAAATACTTTTCTGGCTTTGTACCCAAGTTCAAACAAATATATGTATATATTCTTCTTCTATTAGGAATTCAGTTGTTGAATGGGTTGCCCTAACAAAACAGGAAAACCATTACATTTACACTATCAACATTTAAAACTCTAATTCTAATAAAAATTCAATACTATTCATAAACCATGGTTATGTGTAGGATGCAAGTCAGTTTGTTTTTATATACATGTAAATATCATATATATATTTACCCTCATTTATCCTGCCCTAACCTGAGGGACATCACTCTGCTTTTATTTTTGAATATATAGACTTAAAAATCATAATAATTTTGGTTTCCAGACATTAAACACCCTCCACACTATTATTAATAATTGAACAATTTCATGCGGACGTTCGAAAAGAGTTATTTTTTGGTGCAGTAATTTGGTGCGCTGCTTTCTAAAATTTCTCGTTGTAAAAAGATATTATATGACTTCATTGTTTTAGCTCATATTTTAATTTTGGAAAAGGGAACGATGTAAAAAGAGGATTTGAGGAGTGTTAATTATAAAATACTTTGTGTACATTTCAGGAATATTTCGTATTTATCATACAAAGATAAGTTACTTAGGCGCCCTAAAACAAAGTGAACGCCGCAGCACAACCTTATATAAATATATATTATATATATATATATATATATATTATATATTTACCCTCAATTATGGCTAATGCTAAGGGACATCACTGTGCTTTTTTTTAAAATTGAAAATATATATGTATTTATATACATATATATATATATACACACACACACACACACATTTAAAAGATAAGATGTGATAGATTAAAAAATTAAATGAAATTATTTATAATTTATATTAAATGGAGCTAAAAATTCAAATTTAACAATTAGTGGAATTAAATTCTGAAATTCTAAAACGTGAAATAAAATCTATGTCGTCGTGAGTTTTGAATTCAATAGTAAATTTGAAAAGTGCCAGCTTATTCAAGGTAGTCAAGTCCATGTACAGAAGTCAGCTTAATTTGGTCTGAATTTTAAAAAGGAGCTTATTTTACTTGAGATTAGATCAGGCTATTATGACTATGTCCTTGTATAGTAAGTAAATACTACTAAGTACTACATTATTTAAACAATTAACTGAATAGGATATGGGTAGGGTTACTGCTAAAAACTAGAAAACAATTTTAAACTATCTGTGTGAAATATGTAGGAAAGCAAGCCTATAAGTTTTAGTTTTGTTCGTCTTTGTCTATGCTTGAGTTAAAGCCATTCAATATAATAATAATTTAAAGAACACATAAAGCAGTATCCCAGCAAGCAGCTGGGTTAACAGCGCTTCATATAAAAATAGCAACACATATATTTATAAATGCATTCAATTTAAAACATTCACATCCCGATTAAACAAAACATATTATGCAAAAATGTGAGAATCCCTTCCCTAGGCCCTAGACAATTTACTTGCTCATCCGTCAACCATTATTTAAAGTTCCAATCCAAATTTGGACCTTAATTCACAGGACTGACGTTACTAATCACATGTTCTCTTCTGTGTGATGTGTCGCATTACTTAATCAGAGCCATTTTACAACTTATATACCCTAACTGTTAATAATTTTAGAATAAAATAAAAGTACTTGTTTCAAAGAATGTTAAAAGTGTCTTTGATTTAGTATTCAGGGCATTTTTTAAACATTAATGTTTGCTTTTTTAAAATATATTAATTATTTAATGGTGTAGAGCCTCTACCCCTTTCCAAATTTGCACTTTTTCCACACAAAAATGTGCCCTCACCGTCTCTTTCAGAGGTGAGATATCCTAAGTCCTGAGCACTATTATATTTTACTAACTTGAAAACACTTCTCAATTAATTCATACACAAGTAAGTGTCACAACTAGGCTAGTCCTATTCTGCCTTATCGTCACTGCCTCCAGCATTGACCCGCAGTGTTGTAAATTATATTATTTCTCCCAACGAAGGCATAACAGAAGAACTGGTTTGACAAACTGTAAGCTGAAGATTTATTTGTGCTTCTTGTTGCTTCAGATTTAGTTTCAGTCTAGAAGCTTGGAATTCTCTCAGCCTAGTCAAAATTCGCCACCCAGATACTGATTTTGAAAAAATTAACAGGATTTCTTTAAAGAATTTTTGTTTTTTATTTATTGTAAACCTAGTTGTGTATAAAAATGCTTGCCATTTCTATTAGTATTTAAATTCAGTTAAAAATAAAAATTAATCCAAAAGAAATAGAGTAAATGTTTTTGTTTATTTAAAGGATTTTGCCTCAAAACTGAAATAAAAAATATTTTGTTTATTAGTATATTAGCTTTTGGGGTGTTAATTTGATAATAGGGAATAGCCTTTAGCTTTTTATCGTTACTTTTTAATGTTCTGTTCTGATGATTTTTTTTTACATCTAACAGGTGCTATTGGAAATATAGAAGACTGAAAGCCAATTTTGACCCTAAGACATTAAAAGTGTAAGTGATTTTAAAAAATGGAATCTATAAACACATCATTTTATAATATATTGAGACACACTTACAATTTTATCAATTTATATTTCCTATTTTTTACAGCTATTTTTTCTGCATATTTTTTTAATGTCAGGATCACATTTAATGTAAGTTAATGGAGTCCATCACTAAAGGGCTGCCTAACAATGATGTTACATTTTATATTGAACTAGCAACAAAGCCCGTCTAAGGACGGGAATAAGTGTAGGGTTTTTGGTTAAGTTCATGGAAGGACATCACTACATTACTCACCCCGTCTGTCAAGAGACCCTACACCCCCCCCCTCTCCCACCGTGGTCTGTCGCAAGACGTAGTTTGTCGCCGTCTCGACCGGCCATACATGTGTATCACGTCAAAAATACTATACATTATAGTTATAACATTACCCAACCCGTCTGTTCAGAGGCCATACCTTCCCCCCCCCTTCCCCTCAACACCGCCGGTCTGTCCAGAGACCCTACCTCCCCACGCCGTGGTCTGTCAAGAGACCCTACCTCCCCAACACCGTGGTCTTTCCAGAGACCCTACCTTCCCCCTCCCCCACACAACAGTGTGTCCAGAGTTATAATAAATAACCCCTAAATACAAAGTTTTTGATTAAAAATCCCTACGCGCACCGCTAAAAATAAACTCTTGGGAAAAAAATTGCACCAAAAATAACTCGTTTCGAACGTCGTTCAATATGTAAATGAGACATAATTTTTCTCCACCAGTGATTGGCTGTAGGAGTTTGAGGGACCAATCGCTATTGATACCCGCACAGAACATTGCCTATAATTATTATATAAAATTATATGAATACAGCTTTTTTTTTCAAATGCCGAGTTTGAATGTTTTCAGCCTACTACAGGCTATAGTTACCTTGACCATAACTTGGATCAGGGGTTGGCGAACTTGTTTGCCTGATATGCCATAATATATCATTTTATACTGACGTTACCCCCAAAGGAACAGATTTTATATGCCCCAGTGAGTGTGCATCACCCCAAGAGGTCCCTTTTTACTCAAAATGAGGTAATTTACCCCTGTTCGCCAACCCCTGACTTAGATATTTATCCAAGCATATCACAAAATACAAGTTCTGTGCTTACCTTAAAATATCAGCTTATAAAAATGCTATAACAAAATTCAAAGTTTGCTTAACAATTCTTCTCCACTATTTCCTTTAGTCACACACCTCCCATTTCTCCTTGGCTTTTCTGCAACTCCACCACTTTTTATAATGATCATTAAAATTATAGCTAACTGGGTATATTTTTTCTTAGACCTAAGATCTAGGTAAGGAAAACCTGAATGAGTTAAAGAAAGGTAGTTTAAAATTTGATGTTCAATTATTTTTATTTATTACCACAAGTGTCACATATATTTAGCTGATATTTAATTTTTTTCCCCCAGAAATTATAGAAACAAGTAATCTTCAAAAGTAGCAAGATTATTAAGGTAAAAACAGTTTTATAACAGTGATACATCAGATTTGGAGAAAATCCTTTAATGGAAGCTGAAAGATTCCAAGCTCTTCAAAAACACATCCCATAATGGCGGATGTGGCTAATGCTTTGAATGCAGTGACTTCCTCAATAACTGACTCTGGCAACATTGCTCCCCCCGAATCACCAGAGTCTGTTCTTCTGTCTCCAAGTGTCAAAGAAGCTGTGGATCGTATTTTGCCTAAGTCAGCCACTCAACTTTTGCAACAGGACCTTGCTTTCAATGGAAATCCCTTATTAGGGTCTCAGGGCTCAAAGATGGTGGCAGTAGGGTCTACATTACCACTCATAAATTCAGAGCTAATGCCTTGCTCTTTACCAGTGTCACCTGATACCATTCCTTCCACCACAACGTCTGCCATTGGATTAGTTACAAGTGCTTCTTGCAACACATCCTCTATTTCATTTTTTTCTTCAGTTGAGCCTAACAATGCAACTCCAGTCATCTCTTCCATTAAATTCAGTCAAGATTTAGAAAACAATAGACCAGCAAGTGTCAATGATGAGTTGAATACAAAAGCTGGAAAGATTAGGATTTCAAAAGCTGATTTGGAAATTATTAGCTCTTGTGATGTTGTACAGAGTGAACAAAGAGCTTCAAAACAACACAGCTCACAAGAACCTTCTTCGAATGAGGACGTTGATTCTGAAGACATGTCCAGGTGCTTCTCTGGCATTTTAAAGGAGAAGAAAAAGCGCAAGAGGACTAAAAAGAAATCAAAATCTAGTCTGGATAGCAGTCCATTTTTCCTTGAAAATAATGTGAATTCCAATGAAGAACTTACATACAATAACTCCAGTCCCAGGGTAAATGATATAAACTGTGACTTAGATTCTTCCTCAATGGCCTTAAAAGAAATTTTATCCCCAAGGAATGATACAATTACTACACACAATGATTTTTCATTGACTCTTGAAACCTCTACAGATTCCATTCTAAATGCTGAGCAACGAACTCAGGCATGTTCTGAGGTAGCCAAATCTTTACCCAAAGAAACCTCCAATGGAGGATGTGCAGTATCGGGGGAAGATTTCTCAAACATTTCGACATCATCTTCAAAGGAAAACCTTATAGCTCAAAGGAGGCATTCTGGTCAAGTTTTACCATTAGTGGTACGTTCTCACTATCATGTTATAAAACATAAGAACAAAATTAAAAACACATTCCTGCCATGTTTTGTGATTCTTAGCAAACTTAATAGTCATGATGTCGAAAAGGTACCATTTTGTCATATGACAGTTTTGCCGTTAGCACTTCGAGTCAAGCATCTTTATGAACTTTGCAACAAAGGCTCTATCATGTG
Organism: Ampullaceana balthica; assembly: GCA_944989445.1. Lineage (NCBI taxonomy): Eukaryota > Metazoa > Mollusca > Gastropoda > Lymnaeidae > Ampullaceana > Ampullaceana balthica. Next base: position 630,946 of record CALYLW010000264.1, on the reverse strand, counting down.
TAAGAAAAATAAAAGGAAAGGAATTATTATCGTAGAGGAGCCCTTATACAAAAATATATTTGAGGAAACCATTCTTCTAGGAAATTCAGAAGATGAATTTGAGAATGTGCTGGGCAAAAGAAGTCTAAGAAAAAGAGATAAACATATAAGTTATGTAGAGCCGTCTGAGGATGACATTTTAGATGATTTCTCAAGGAAACGATCCCGTTCCAAAATCAAAACAGCAGAAAATAACCCTGTGGCCACTGAGCCACAAGAGAACAAAAAGAAAAAGAAAACTTCTGAGAGCCCTGAAGTGATTCCAAACCTATCATCTGAAAAAAAAGTGAACAATACTAAAGAGGCAGCCGTGTACCAAAACCCTGTGACAGGGGGTACTGTTTCAGAGATCATTGTTTATCCTCGAAGCAAGATCTCTAAGCCAGACTCAAATTTATCCAGTACCAGCAACTCTGTACCCTTGAACACTGGTGCAGAAAAAAAGGCTAGAGACAAAAGTTCATCCAGGAAAAAGGTCTCTACTTTGCCTCCTCTGTCTACCTCATCGAATATTTCTATTTTTCCTAATGCATCACCTCATGGTTTCCTTCAGCTACCGCCAACTAGTTGTTCTCAGTTTGCTGCTCTGTCTGCTAGATTGCAGGGCCATTTGGCTCCTGTAACCTCAACTGGCAATGCTCTAGTGTCAGGCATTTCAGGGTCTCCACTTCGGGCAATCTTGGCACCGAAACCTCAGTACTGTGTTATGAAGGTAGATGGAAAAGACGTGCTTTTACAACTGCTGCCAACAAACTCTGTCCAGCCGACATTGTTGCTGCCAGGTGGGAAAAAGTTAGTTGTGCCAAACTCTGCTCCATCACCACAGCAACAGGCCAGTGCATTGGGCCACCCACATTTCCCAAATTCAACACTTCCAATGTGCACACAAACAATCTCTTTGCCTATTACAACTATGACTTCTGCAACTCAGCCTAATATTGTCTCTACATCTGCCTTCCAGAGCATGATAGGGATTCCAATGGTGAGCAGAGGTCTAGACCCCAGTGCTCCAAATATTTCATTATCAGGATTACCTGTGATATCCGCTTCTCAGTTAGCAAATTTTGCAGCCAGTGTCAGACCACTGTCTTTCACAGCGGGTGGTCTAATGCCACAGACCTCTTTCCCCAGCTTAACCACCACAGCTACGACTGTATCTCTGTTTACAGTTTCTTCTACTGGAACTACTTCATCCATACGATTTACTAGCTCTACAACACCAGCATTATCAACATTAGCCCCCATGGCAGCACCTAATTCAACAACAGTTGTCCGTAGTGTTCCGATAAGACCTGGCCTGCATGCAGTTGTACCAAACCAATCAGCGTCTTTGCGTTCCATACGGATCTTTGTACCAGGTTGTACTGCTACTGGAACACCAGGTCGTTTTGCAACTTTAGGCAGTGTTGCTAATACTAGTCCACTCACTAGATTATCGGCCAGCAGTGACCTTTTACCTCAACGTAAACACAGTGCAGACCAAGGCTTAACAGCAGAGCAATACGCTGCAAAGCGTAGAAAGCTTGAGAAAAAATACCCACTTCCTCCAGGAGTTGTCATAAAAACTGAGTCACTAGACACTCCTCCCTCTATACCTGTCAACACGGCTGCCAGGTCTCTCCTCCCTGCAAACATTCAGTTAGTTTCCTCTTTATCAAGAACTTCTGGCCAGACTATCAGAATAATATCCCCCTCACTGGCTAGTGCCCTGTCAACAAGATCAATCAGGGGTAGCAATCCTGGAGTCATTTATAAGACAGCATCAACAGGGGGACGCCAAACTGTTTTAATACCAAACTCTCTTGGACAAATGTCAGCAGTAATCTCTTCCACACCAGTTACCATATCTTCAGCCACGACAATAACCACCACAAGCACATCTCTTGCCACATCTTTGGGCACTACCATCACCTGTCTGACCACTAGCAGCATTTCAGGAGGCATGAGTAATATACCAATAAACTCAATAGTGTCAGTCACGGCTCCATCAGCTTTAGGTACTGTCTCCAAAGAAAACCCTACTCCTCCAATTTGGAGCCCAGCTTTATCTTTGTCTACAAATACATCATCTTTAAAAAACCCAAGTGACTCAGGACTTCTCAACAAAACTTTAACTGATGAGATTTCTACCACAATAGTTAGTGGTCCATCCATTTCACCAGCTTTATCCTCAGCTCAGACTTTAATCATGTCATCAGAATCTAGTAAACAATTAAAAGATGTGCCAAGTGACGCAGCTGTACTAGAAAGCACAAGAATTGGGCTTCAGACATTTAAGGCGTTTGTTGAGGCTCAGGAATCCATGGGTCTTAAAGGAGAGAGATTAGACAAATTGAAAGATGTACTCAAAAAGAAAGAAGAACACTACAAGCTACTTAAGGATAAAGTCAAAATCAGTACATTGTCTTCTGTGTCAGACACAACAAGCATTACAAATAAACCTGATACAGGCATCAGTACTTTAAGGGATGGAAACTTACTTAGCAATTCTGAAACAGATCCCATAATCTTATGTAAGTATATTATTTTTGAGGTTATGTCAAAATATTTTGAAAAAATTTGAATGGCTCTCTCTCATCTTACAAAAAAAAATAATTTCAAGATTCATTTTCTAGGTCTATGCTTTTTTTGTAGATAATGTCTGGCAAAAGATAGGGAATTTGTTTTTTCCCTTATAAGTAAAAAAGAAGCCACGAAGTGGGTATACACTAAATAGAAGAAAATTTGTCTAGCTCAGGGGTCATCAAACTACATCATTTCATCTGGCCTGTGGATGGTACTTGAATTTTCTTGATAAAATGAACGTAACATGAAACTTTGTGATCCAACTAAAATTTAAAAAAAGTATGTTTAGAATGTTTAGAAACTAGGAAATCCAGTTATAAAACAGTGCGTAAGATGGCAGAACAAAGAAAACCATTTATTGATGGAATCTTCATCAAAGATTGAAGCAGCTAATGAAATGTGTCTAACGAAAGCAGATTCATTTGGAAGTAGTAACCTTTGAGCAACTTCAATTGTGCAGAGAACAAGAGAAATGGGTGAGAAGATGGATACACGAGATAGCTAAAATTTGAGGTATTATCTAGCACGGAATGAGTCTTCTGATCTCATGTTGAGCCTTCTCGTCCATGAGGGGCATCCACCGATCATCGTCGGCGTCTGCGATTCCACCAAGGGCATAGGCCACGTACGAGAGACCTCCAGGCATCTCTATCCTGGGTCAGCTTCTCCAGGGTCTTCCAGTCATGGGCTATTCTCGGCACCAAGTGTTTCTTGGACAGCCTCTTTTCCGCTTACCCTGGGGGGTTCCATTTCAGGGCATGCCTTGTTGTATTGGAAGCAGGTTTTCTTAGTGTATGACTAATCCACCGCTTATGGAGAATCTCTTCCTCAATTGGCTTCTGCTTTGTCCGCTGCCACAGTTCCCGGTTGCTGATTTTGTCCAGCCAGTGAATTCTGAGAATCCTTCTTAGACAATTGTTGATAAAGGACTGGATTCTGGTCAGGTTTATGGACGTCGTTCTCCACCTCTTGGCTCCATATAGCAGCACAGGTTTTACCATAGCATTAAAAATCCTTACTTTTAACTTGCTGCTTAGGTTTCTGGAGACCCAGACATTCTTGAGTCGTTGGAAGGCTGCTCTTGCCTTTCCAATCCTTATTTTGACGTCAGCATCTGTACCACCTTGTTTATCTACCAAGCTGACAAGGTAAACAAAACTGTCCACCTCCTCAAGTGCTTCTCCTTCTCAAGTGCTTCTCCTTCAAGCATGATGGGTGATGTACTGGTGGCATTAACCTTGAGGACTTTACTCTTCCCTTTGTGTATGTTGAGACCCATAAGTGGCTGCAACAATGTTTGTTTTCTCCTGCATCTGTTGTTGGGTATGTGCAAGAAGGGAAAGATTATCAGCAAAGTCAAGATCATCAAGTTGATCCCACATTGGATGCCATTCCTTTTTTGTTGTGTAGATGTTTTCATCACCCAGTCAATGGCTCACAAGAACTGGAAGGGTGACAGCAAGCAACTACCTTGTCTCACACCAGTCTTCACCTGGAAAGCATTAGTCACCTGCTAACCATGGACAACTCGTCAGTTTATCCCTTCATATGTGTTCCTGATTATATCGGTAATCTTCTGCGGCACCCCATAATGCCTTAGCAATCTCCACAAGATTTGCCTGTCCACACTGTCAAAGGCTTTTTCATAGTAAAAAAATTTGACATAGAGACGCGAGTTCCACTCTAGTGACTGCTCTAGAATGATATACAGTGTTGCTATCTGGTCAGTGCAGGATCTTTTGGTGCAAAAGCCAGCTTGTTGGTCACGCAGCAGAGGGTCTACAACATTTTCTGGGATACCATCAGGTCCTGCAGTCTTTCCATTTCTGAGTTGTTTAATGGCCCTGCTAATCTCTTCTTTGGTAGGAATACTGCAGTCAATTAGCAGGTCGTTATCAGCTGGTTGAATATCTGCTGGGTTCTTTAGTTCCGGTCTGTTTAAAATCTCTTCAAAGTGCTCTTTCCATCTCCCTCTGTTGCTCTTCACTTGGTATGATGTTTCCCATTTTATCCTTCACCGGTCTCTCTGCCTTGCTTAATTTCCCAGACAGCGTCTTAATGGTATCAAACAGTTCCCTCATGTTCCCCTGGTGAGTTGTATCTTCTGCTTCTTTAGCAAGTGTATTAACAAAATCCTTTTTGTCCCTTTTGATGCTTTTCTTAACTTCCTTATTTGCATCTGCATGTTCTTTCTTGGACTTGGTTTTTTGCGCTTGTGTGCGGCTGTTGTTCATTTCTGCTATCTTTCTTTTGCTTTCTTCTATTATCCTCAGTGTATCTGCTGTTATCCATTCTTTGTGTGCACGTTTCCTGTTCCCTAGCACTTCTTGGCATGTTGATTGGTCTGATCTCATGAGTACATCACGAAGTCACGAACTCTCATGTTCATTCAGGGTATCAATTCAATGTGGACTACCAGATAACAGAAGAGTTGGTATCAGTAAGCAGCATGCAATAATGGAACAATGACTAGAAAAGACATTTTTATGAAAGTTTAAAGAATTTTTAAAGTGGAATCAGCCGCAAGGCAGTACAGTGATAAAGGAAAAACTGGGTTGGTGAAGTGTCTTGTGGGGCTGATCAGGATTGAGTTGAAATATTTTCCTTATCTCGGTCAGGTGAGGTGGCTCAGCTGTAGCCATGTTGTTTTGTTTTTAGAAACTGGAAACAACATACAGTTTTCAAAGGACATCAGAGAAAGCTGTCATCATTTTAAAAACAACTGGAAGAAGAAAATGTTTAATGAATCATTTTCACTGTTTCAAAGAGTTGATTACTAAAATCCTTAAGGATATTTAATCGGTTATCTTGCCTGTTGGAAAAAAGTTTGGTGATCCCTGGTTTAGCGAAGCACTAACCTTTCTCTTCAGCTCACTAATTCTAAACAACTTGACCACCCCCTTGCCATTTTCTACTAAGTAAGAGATCATTATAGTACTCACCACTTCCATTAGAGAGGGGGACTGGTGGGTGGGGATAAACTCAAAATCAACGGTATTATAACAATTATCTCTTGACACATTGCATTCATTAGATTTGTCTCTTTTTTGTGTAGTATACATATGTTAATTAACATAAAGTCATTTTAATGAATGATTCTCTTTTAATATGAATTTTTAAATTTCATTGTAGAATCATATTCAAGAGTATGAAAATGGGAAAACACTTATGGAAGTGTCAGAGACAAAGACTATGGTGAGGAATTCAAAACAACAACTTTTAACTCTCAATTTGGAAGAAAGGATATGAGGAATCAAAACTTCTGAATGCAAAGAAGATGAGATGCATCTGAGTTGCACAAAGATCTCAAGTGTGTTTAACTAATGAATGAATAATCAAAACCAATCCAGCAAATAAAGACAGAAAAATTTACCCCTTCATATGGTGAGAAACAAGGTATTTGTATTGGGATCATTTCAGCTATAGTTTCACCAACAACTATATTAAGCCACTTTGTATTAAAGACTTAAATTTTGGTACATAATATTTTTTTTTAAATTATTTATTTTATCCATGTGTAAACCAACTTTCATTAATTCTCTTATTTAGTTCTGTTGGATAATTCTTAATTTGAAAAAACTGTACAAGTAATTACGTAACATCTTATTTTTCATTTTTTATGATATTTATTAAACTCATTTAGTTCTCATATTTTTTCTATTGTCTTAGCTGTTTTTTTTTATTATTTGAAAATATTGACCACTGCTCATAAATAAGATAAGTGACCAATATTGATAGTTGTGAAAAGATATGCAAATTCAGTCCCCTCAATTTGTCTTTAATAAAGTTAATCTATGGCTAAGCATTAAATTTAAATTGAACCTCATTCAATAGAGGTTGATGTTTTTCTTGTCAGCAACACAATTATCAATCCAGATTGATAGCTAATATATTTGTAGTTTTGATGTGGGGGGGGGGCTAAAAACATTTTTATTCTGACTGAATTCTGCTGGGAACCATACTTATGACACAAATTTCCTTTAAAAGAAACAAATATTGAACAATAATTAAATGTCACAATTAATAAGTAACCTTTAAGACCCTTCACTTGTTCAGAGGTCAGAAAATTTCCAGAATATCGCAGGGGCCCAAGAAGGAAACATGATTTTCTTAGATTTGATAAGAAGTTTGGCATTGTATTTAATGGAGACCATGATTTTTAAAAATGTGGATTGTTTTAATTGGAAAATTGTATCCTCCTTTATTCTTTGGAATCAACACTGAAATGCACAAGTGCACTCACAACTTATGAATAGTGAAAGGTAAATAAAACTGAGATCAGCAGCCCAGTCCAGCAGTTCTGTATCATGAAAGTGCCTAAAATAAGTCTAAAATAAACAGATCGCAATTCAAGTTGCAAGCAGCCATATAAAATGGGCAAATAGGCAACAATTTAATTTTGTAAGGCTGGAATGAATAACATGAGATTCTTACGTATTTGCCAGTAATTTGGATGTGATATTTTTCAAAGTCTTAATTGATTTATAATGGCATGAATTTGCTTTGAAAATGAAGGTGGGGTACTATTGTTTTATAAATCAGGGGCTTGATAAAAGTGTGTGATGAGGAGTTAGCCCTAACTTATTTCCTGTAAAGAAAAGCCTAATTTGAATTTTGTCAACTTACGAAAATGGTGAGTTTAAGCAACCCAGCAGGTATTATTGTTGGGGTGTTTTCTAGCTGCAAATGTTATGTTTTTAGTTTAGAATAATATCCATGACATATAATAGTATCATTGAAGATCAGGGTTTAACCAGTAATCTTTAAATTTTTTATAAAGTGAATTATTTTAATTCATGTTTGTCATGTAATTTAAATAGGGAAGTTTATGCATTGCTGTCTCGACTTTTGTTTTGCTTGCATTGATTTTTTTTGTGTGTCCCATAACCTCGTGGTCGTAGGGGGTTCTAATGTTTCCATTTGAACTTTCTTGGGGCTTGGTAGACCTGGCGGCGCCCATCTCCTCTCCAAGTCACCGGAGGATTTTTTTAGCAATAGTCATTCATCAACATTTTATTGTGTCTTTAATGTGGGGTAGATCCCACGCCCCTCAGCTTGTGAGGCGAACGCACTATTGACTTCGCTTTTCAGCTATCATGTTTCATGAGATTTTAAATATACTGTGACAGTGATCAACTGTAAATATCTTTTTATTGTTAAATTCCTGCCACATACTAATCTTATTTTATAAACTCCATGCGTTTTTTGTTTTTTTTAAATAGAAAAAAATCAAGATTCCTTCTTGTTTAAAAAATTGTTCTCTTATCAAACAGACCATCCACAGCTCTCTGATTTCCAAAGAAGTATCTCTTAACTTGACAATTTTCTAAGTGCTCTCCTTCCCTCTTTGCTTCTGTGTGACAACTTAGTGAGTGAAATCTCAACAGCTCCAACATTAAGATCTAGTCCTATAACTGGGTGGTGAATGAGTGCAAGTTAGTTGAGACTGGATGTTTGCTACTAATTTATGTAATAATTTATCTATAATAAATGTAACAAAGTGTTGGTGGTAAATTAGTAAATAGTAATTTATTGTGAAATTAAAACTTTTAAAAAAAAGTTCTGAATCAGCTGTTTTTTTGTTTGTTTTATGAACAATGAACACAAAGTGCTTGAGGCTTTACTCTTAGAATTAAATCAATAAAATAAAAGTGTATGCAATCACAATTAATATTTGAGTCCTCAGTGTCTAAACAATTTGAGATTTAACTCTCAAGTCAAAATAATTTCTTTATATTAACATTTCACCATGTAAGCTGGCATCTTAAATTGTTACATTGGAATATTGTGATTCTAATTGGTAAAGTTGTTTTACATTTTACTATGTCATTGGGTTATTTGTAGTACAGATAGTTAAATTACCAATGAAAGTATCTAATTTTATCACTATAAAAGTGTCAGAAAATGTTTATTTAGTTTTTCAAATAGGTTTTTTGTTTGTTTGTAATTTTCTTTGGAAACAAAGAAAAAAATAAAGAAAGACTTTAAAAATGTTGAAAATATGGGGTAGCACAGCTACCTTAAAATTTTTTCAAATTTTTTATTAGCCTTATTTTAATATTTAAATGTATATTTCTGGATCAACCCTGTTGAGAGAATATCCAAAATTTAAGTGAAAGCTTTTGGATGATCAGTTCAAAACCAAATGACCATAACATGTTTGTTTGTAATCAAAGGTTTTAAATGTCAATTTCCTCAAAGTTTTTTGAGAGGAGAATTGAAGTCATTAGTTTACAAATTACAAGTACATTATGTGCTTTTAAATAGGATTTTATGGTACCCCAACTGTTATATAACATATGTTGATCTTTTTATTTAGAGAATAGGGATCCTCAAACTTTTTAGTTAGCCTTATCACAATATCCCTCTAACACCATTGGGGTAGACTTTTAGAGTGATTTAATATGATACAATACCAAGACCCAAATTATTTGAAATATAAAAAAAAAGTTTGACAAAAATTTAAATTTAACTTTCATTTTTTCTATTGAAATATTGAATAAACATTATCTTGCTCTGATTTCCTATCGGAATGCAGATATATGTTTTTGAGGATCCCTGACCTAGACAATTTTATTATTTTAACTTGTGTGAGGAAAACATTTGTGATATTCTCATTTCATTGAAGCAGCTGTTTTAAATAAATATAACAAATTACAGAGCTAGTGCAATCACTAGGTCATTAATGAAACACTATTGAACAACAATCACTATTACTACTGGCTGTTGCAGTGAATATATATGAATGTACAATATGTACAATATATATATAAACATTCATATATATAAATTAAATGCTAAATGAAAATGTAGCATCCAGCTATTTCCCATTAGTTATTCCTTTTCTAAAAAAATTTGGATCTCAAGTTTGTCACATCAGATATTTACAAAAGCTTCATTCAAGGAACATGTTTACCATAAATAATTTTAAAATGTTAGTTTTAAAATCATGTTTTTCTAACAAAAATACAGACAAGCAATACAAACTTGACTGTGTCAGGAAAATTAATAGAAATAATGAGGTCACTAAAGAAACTTTTTTTGTGGAAACGTTGCCACAGATTATTTTAATATATAGATGCAGACATATTGAGGTATATAAAATTTTGAAGTGGGTCTGTGTATTTACATTGTCTTGTAACAATCAGATGACAGGCTTTGGAGCTCATAAGATAGATAGAGAATTACATTTGATTGTAAAAGATATACAAAATTCTCTGAGCCCAATTTAAATGTTGATCATCTAACCAGTATGGAATTTAAATATATTTGTAATTACAAAAGGAAATAGCAAATTCAATGATTTTACAGTAGTCCCTTGTGACTTATGTTTAATAGTAATACAGTTTCTTCAATTAGCTTCCAATTTTTTTTTAAAGACAGATATTGTTAAACTATAATTTTAGGTAAATAATGTCATTATGAAAAAATATTCTGTGTGGTTTACATAGTCACTTGTGCAACATATATTGAACAGATGGTGGAATTCAAATGCAATTATCTTGTTGGAATTTTATTTTAAAATACAGAAGGTTGCACATCAATCTGTTGAATTGCTATAAATGCCTAGGTAGTTACCAAAGTTAGCAGTTATTACCAATACTATTTTAATCCAATATGAAATTTGCACACTAACTTAGTATTACTCTAACTGATCAGAGGGATCTTGTTAGATATTTGTTTTTAAATTTATTTTTAAATTGTTTATAGCAAAGACACTCAAGCTGGTCATATACTGATGTTTAACAATACCTTTTTTAAATAGTTGATAAAAGTTCTGTATTTTTAAAAGATAAAGATGCCTTAGTTAATATTTTGTAAAACTCATTGTATGTGAAAGCAAATTTATGTTTGCTTTTTTAGTGTGATTTCAACATAAATACTAACGTTTGAAAGCACTTCAATTATTTTGCCTCATTATTTATAATGCCTCATCTCATTTGTACATAAATTAATTACAGATGATTAAAATAAACATGGTAAGATACAATTTAGATTAGCGTTGTTAAAATGTATGTCTGTGGAGTAAGTTTTTAACATAAATTACACACTTGTTCTGGATTCATAGCTTCTTACTAATGTCTATTGAATCAAAATTACAATGTACACTAAAAATTAAGAATTTTTAAAAATAGGTATGCTATGAATAGTTGCAATTAAAATGTATTTTCATGTTTATAACATATTGACGAATTCAGTGATTATTGTGCGATTTGTTTCATGAGATGTGTTTATATACATACACACATATATATATATGTTTTGCCATTGTTGTGTCTTGAAATAAACATGTTATAATTCATGAATCTTAAACAGCTCTGAAGAGACTTTTTTTAATTTTATTTGAAACAAATTGAATAAATTTATAGAAACATTATAACAGAAAATTTAGGGTGAAGATCCATACAATATATCCAGTGCATTTAAAAGAACCCCATAATTACATAGCAAAGGGGATGTGACAGCCATTCTTGGTTTCTTTATTGTTGAGATCTTCTTTTCTACACGATTCATATTTTCTCATTCATTGTAGAAATTGTTTGGTAGAAAGTACCTTGACATCATTTTAAATCATATGACAACCCCTTAACCCATTCCTATTTACTGTGTTAAAATGAAAATCTTCAATAGGCTTAATGTAACAGTGGCTTCATGAATTTTACTTTATTAACAACATTTAAAAACAAATGTTTTTGGATATCTTCTGTTCATAAATAACTTGCTGCATTAGTGGTTAAATATTAACAATACCATAAAGATATATACCAGGTAATATGGAGTATTTATCTGACCACCGTTGGGGTTAGAATTAGTATTTGGCTCCGATATTTTGATTTCTTGGGTTCGATCACTAAGCCACTTAGTAGCTAACTGGTCGTCTTGTAATAAAGGCAACATGGTCACCCTTGTTATATTATTGTAGTAATTCAACCAGTTCACCTAAATGTTTCCACATTAAAAAATAAAAAGAATTAATTAGAATTTGGAATCATTTGTTAAGGAGATATATACATGATCCAAATACAATTGATTAAAATATTAATAACTATATCTTAATTGCTTAACATTTGATGACATTCATATTATGTCATGTGCACAAGAAATGTTAACTACAAACTTTTTTTAATACCACTTGCAGTAGTACTCATATCCATAAATATGAAAACATTAGAAACAAAGAATCTTAGCTAAAAACGTAATATATCAAACCTGATCATCATTCAACAAGCTATAGTCAATGAGGTCAGGTTCAAATGGTACCAAAGTGACTGGTGTGAATTGAAGAAAATTCTCACCTGCAGTCTTATACTAAAGTATTGTACAACAATTCAAATTATTTTCAATGTTTATCTTTGCTTTCACAATATTTATGATATGAAATTGAATAGAATTAGTAGAAAACGTAACAAGAGATACAAACTAATTTAAAAATAAATTTGTAGTGTATTTAAAAATAAATAAATAAAGCGCATAAGCTTGTTCAGTATACTGATACCTTATCATGTAATTGAGGGTTAATTTATTTATGTAGCCACATATAACAACATTCAAGAAATTCAAATCAAATACAAAAATATATGTGCATCATTTTGTAAAATAATGAAATTAAAGCTCTTTGTTAACTTAAAGTTAAAGTAACAAAAGCTTTTCATTAGAATTATTCTTTTTGTTAAAAATGTCTTAAAATATATGACTAAAAAAACTGTCTTAGGTCAAAGGCTGCACTGGAAAACCTAGTGTAAAAGATAGCAAATTCCACATCTTAAGTCCATGTGATCTTAATAGATCAATTATACTGGTATAGTGTTAAGATAGCGTTTCCTTTACTTAAGTTGTTTTGTGTTCCCATGATTTACTTACTTTTAGTGAAAAGGGTTTTTGCCAACTACTTACTTATGGTGTAAAGGGTTTTTGCCAACTACTTACTTTTGGTGTAAAGGGTGCCACAGTGACAATTGTTTCCAGCCTGATCCCAAATTTACCATCTTCATAGTAACCAGGCTCTGTTAAAATAAAGGAACAGTTGAGAGAGAGAGAGAGAGTAACTTATTGTAAATGAATATCTGTAAATACAGAGTTATACATCTCCTGTAATGTCCCAATCTTCTGTTAGAGATACACTTTAATTATACATTTAAATTTCTTAGAATGGTACCAAAGCAATGAGCTATTAGAACAAAGCATCACATTGAGATTTTTTTCATTTGATTAAATAATGGCTCACCATCAGAGTAAAACTCGTATGTTTTTAAGGGTTTTTCTGATGAAGATGTGGATGAGATGTAGATTCGGCCAGGACCTGGATAAGGATGAACAAACCTGTTTATATGGTGGGTATATGTTTTCAATGCTTCATTTATATTATTTTTACATGTACCCTATTTGCTACCTTTACACCTATTGCTATCCATGGTCAGGGCCGGCTTTAGGCATAGGCAATCTAGGCAGCCGCCTAGGGCCTCCGTTTAATCTCATCATTAGTGGGGGCCTCGAAAAAAAATCTTTTAATGTTTATTTTTATTTTACATTTAGGGCCACCGAATACACTTCGCCTAGGGCCTCCAATTCCCTAAGTCCGGCCCTGCCATGGTTATCCTACAGAATTAAGGTTGGAACTGCTTCATGATAGCTTACACATTTCCAAACTTACATTTTAAATTAGTAACTTAAAAATAAACATTCTAGAAAAGTTTTAAAAAGATTTTTCTAAAGTAATATGATTGAGCTCTCTTGTAACCTTCATGAACACTGAGATAGGCCCCTATTCCATGACCTGTCCCGTGTCGGAAAACAAATCCAACATCCCACAGTTGGTATCGTGCTAGAGCATCAATTTGTCGACCTGTAATTTTGAGAATGATGTACAACCTATTAAAAAATTATGACAGAAATTCTAACATTCTTTAAATTAAATAATGCTCTTGTAATATTAATGTTTTCTTCTACTTGGTACCAAAATATTAAAAAAATTATTTTTGAAACGAACCATACAATCCTTGTGGCCATTTTGCATTAGCCAGGTTAATAGATGACATCAAAACACGAGTGTAACATTCCTGTAAAGGTAAATGTCAAGTCATGAAGGAGAAAAAAGTTACAGGAAATAAATACCTTGATAAAGTCAGTACTTGTCTTTAGTACCAATATCCTTTTTAATGAAATAATAAAACTATATAATTTGCATTTGTCACGCAAGTCAGTCTGTCCTGACGCTACTAATTTTAGAAAGCGGGGAAAACCAAATTACTGCACCAATGCATCAAAAGGTGTGCAAATTAAAAATGCGCTGTAAAAAAATATAATATTGCGTCAAATTTTTTTGGCTCGTATTTTAATTTTGGAAAAGGGATCAATGTAAAAAGAGGATTTGATGATGGTTAATTATAAAATAAAAAAACAAACGGGGCGCCATAGGCGCCCTGCAACGCAACCCCTATTTTATAAAATACTTTGTGTACATTTCAGAAAGTTTAATATTTCGTATTTATCAAACAAGGACAAGTTAGTTGGGCTTTTGAAAAAGGTCGGTGCAATAGGCGCCCTAAAAAGTGCATTTTTTATAAAACAAATAGATTTCAGCTGAAAACTTCCGTCATTTTTGACGGGTGTACGCTAGTTATTAAATAAATAATCAAAATCTGTGCCAGCTAAAAATTTTGTCCATTCAAGTTGTTTCCTACAGGATTTTACCTTATGATAACTGGTTGGTGTTCCATAATGCATTGTCCTGGTAACATCAGTTGTTCCATCTCTTGAATACAGAAATATCTTATGCAAATATTATGTAACCATAATGATAAGAACATTACATTTCTATCACAATTACAACTTAAGGTACTGTAAAGACTGTCTGTATCCTTTGGTTATATAGCAACTATAGATTTTGTTCACTTGAAATAGAATAAGACCATGAATTTAACATTGGTATCCATATATGAAATACAAATTGGGAGCAGTAAATCTTTTCTTATTATATTTCAAAATTTAAAGATTAAAGCTTGAAGATAAATTCTTCTCAAAGTCCCCAACCCAAAAGAAATAATAATTTTAAATAATCAGATCAGTTTTAACATATTTTAAAGTTCATGGAATCTTAAAATGACAAAACAAATTGTTTAAATGCTGTACTTAAAATTTTTAAAAAAGTCATTTTTAACTTTAAAATTTCCCTCACAGATATTGGCCACCTGAGTCTAAGAGATATAAGTTGTCTGTTGATATTTTCTTGTCTGTAGCATTTAGAGGGCTGTAGTGAATAATGGCGCCATTGGATCCATAACCAGAAATAGTTTCAAAGCTGAGTCCACGGTTAAATGGAAGTGCCCTGAAAATGGTGGAGAAAAATGATTATTTCATCGAAATCAAATAAATAGACAACAAACAGACATGTACAAGGGTACTTGAATGTGTAAAACTTGAATGTTTAAGCTGGATTTTGGAATGATAAGGTGAACCATGATAATATGATTATAAAAACTTCTTTTAAAGCCAAACAGATTTTAAGAATACAAATTTATTTAATGCACAGTTTGAAAAAAAAATGGTATTGGTAAAAATTATTGAATTTTTAAGTAGGCGTTTTGAATGTTAAGATTATGCATGACAATATTATACCGTCTTCTTTTATCCAGCTCATATCCTGCACTCACTTCTGTCCAGTGACGACCCTCCTTAATCTAAAGATAATTATAAAAAAATTAATTAAACCCAATTAACTTTAAAGTCAAAAAGAGTTTAAAAATTCACAAACATTTCATGCATTGTTTGTACACAAAAAAACACAAAACCAAAACAAAAGCTAAGTAATGTGAAAAAGTTGCTGTGGATTAGACAGGTAATTATAAAATTGTTTGTTAATAATCACTTGTTAAAAGAACTTTACCTCTTTATCAAGAAATGCTAGGAATTTTATTAATGCAGCCGAGTCTCTGTTCTGGAAAAAAAAATATGAATAAAAAATATGTCATGATTCCATTTGTTACATAAATATATCAAAATGATTTCACAATATTACAGTTGGTAGATCATAGAATAGCTTACATAAGCTCTCTGCATGCCTTCTCTTTCATCAGCATTTTTAATAGACTTGCTCTCTGCTATTGGTGATGTATCAACTATACTATTATTCTGTTAGGAAGAACAGTTTATTTATTATGCAAAATATATAACTCTAAATAAGAGTGAAAATAAATTGGGCCAAAGGTACTAAACTGTTTTGGCTGGCATTATCTTATCTGATCTATTACAGATGCTCCTTCTATACAGAAAATTATTGCATCCTTAGCTTATCCTACACATTATAAATACATGTATGTACTTTTCGATTCTGACAGTTGCAGTGTATGATCATTTGATACTTAATTTAAAATGCTCAATAACATTTTTAAACATGACTGTTAACATAAGTATTTAACTAGTATATTAAAAATAATGTTTATTAAATTTATAATTTAAATTTAGTCACTTCTTTTAAGTTTTGCACAATAATAGTAATAGTCTACTCATTTTTCAATTTTTAAAACTTAACCTCAACAGCCAGATATATTCCATAATTTGCTTCATTGGAAATCCAAACTTTTTTAGCTGCTGCTAAATCACTCAAATGTGTTTCAAGGATTGTTTCATTGTAATCATGAACCTGTACACAAACAAAATATTATTTCAGGAATTAAATTATGAAAAATAAAACAACAATCATATGATAATAAAATGTGAAAAATTTCTGTGTTATTCTATATAAAAAGTATTTAAAAAAATTGAACAACATTTAAAAAAAAAGTCTCTTGACATGAGGGGGAAAATATTTTAATTAAAAAAAATTGGGATCATTTACTAAGGATCAGAATTACATCCCTCAGGATATAAAATAAGGGTTGGGGTAATTAAGAAGTTTAAAAGCACATGAAGAATGAGGATAAACACATCAAAATACAAGGAAAACATTTTGAGAAATAAAGCTGTACAAGTTATTTTTCAGTTAAATATATACATAAATATACCCTTATTTTATAAGATCCCAAGTTCCTTAATTCTATGTTGTTAGATTACCTCAACACAGATTGAAGCTCCTCCTTGACAAGAGCCTGAGTCACTAGTTCCCAAATGAGCTGCAAGTTTACTGGTCGTTTCTGGATCACTGGCAGCTGCTTGCAGTCTTTTATCTTTACTCAGAATATACAATCTATTGGAGAAAGTTCTTAATTGGTGAGATGAAGAGTTGTAAAATGGGATGACTATGCCAAAATTAGCATTTATTATTAAATTCCAGCATATTAATACAAGTTCAAATATAAACCAAGTATGCTCATGCAATCAAAATATTGTATAAATTTTAATTCTAAATGATTAATTAATTATCATCGGCACGAAACTGCCTGCAAAATTTCAGCTCGCTAGCTTACGAGGAAGTGGGTTAAAAATCGATCCAAAGTTTTTTCAACAAAGAAACAAGCAAGCAACCAGACACCACGAGTTAATATAAAGGATTTAAAAATAGGTGTAATTTTTAAAATTCTTAATTTTTTTTAACAAGGGGGCCGTCCATAAAGGACGTGACGCGCCTAAGTGGGAGGGGGTCACGCATTTGTGACGAGGGGTAGGGGGGAGTTTAAGAAATGTGACGTCACATCAAAACACGAAACTTTAAATAAAAATTCCAATTAAATATTTAGTTATTTACAATTTATTAATAGACGTTTTCAATGGCTTCACGCGTGTTACGATATTAGAATGCAACCTTACACTAAATAATACTTAAATGCAATGCATAAAAAAAAGTAATTTGCAACATGCTAATTTTCAATTAGAAAAATACGGCTTTTAGGGTGGGGGGGGTGGGGGTAATAGCTTTATGACTTAATATTGGAAAGGGGGGGGGTTGTCTAAGTTTTTGTGACGAGGTGGGCGGGATTGAAAGTCGACCAAAATCGCGTGACATCATTTATGGACGGTCCTAACAGTTTTGTTTAAATGTTAGTGTTCCACCTAGGAAAACTCTAATTTTCTTTAAAACGAGGACTTATGAATGGAAATTTAAAAAAAACAATAATTTTAAATATTTAAAAGTTAAACAGAAATAACTGTTTGTGGTACTATTAAAGGAAAAAACAGGACATTAGAATTAGATGTAAGCCTACCTGATTTTATCTGTTTCAACAATAGCAAATCCAAGAAAGAAGGGAGTGTACGCTACATCTGTCCCTCTCAGGTTGAAAAGCCCTGTAATGAAGAACAAAATAAAGTCGTACTTTGATAACGAAAAAGAAAAACAAAAGTCAAATTTTATAGGTCTTTGTCTTTGATGTTACAGCTACAGGGTACTTAGGGTTGAATTTTAAAAATAAGTCTTAATTAATGGCATAATGAATCCCTTAAGACGCAACATCATCATTTAAGCTTTTTTAAAATTATTTTTTTTTAAATCAAGAGTAATTGATACTACATTTTACACTAATAATGAGAATACAATACTTAGAAATCTTTCATGTTAACACACTCCTCTGTGCGTTATACATAAAATTCTCACAAAATAAAATGTGATTAATTCATCAAGATATTTTTTAAAAATTTCAAATGAATAAACAATTTCTCAATTAAAATTGTTTCCTCCCTCATTTAGTTTGGCAATACTTGCACGCAATTTCATCAAGACTTGTCACAACGAAAGCTCCAGAGTTTTTGGCTGTAATGCTTGACCTGAGGTTCTCGATCTTATCCTGCCAGCTGACTCCTGGTAAAAGTGAGGAACACTTTAAATTAAAAGTAATTATTCTCCAACAAAAGATTTCAGAGGCTTTAAGAGAAATTGTTTTGAAGAGTTAACAAATCATTTTTAGCCTTGTACACAATTTTAGTCACATACATCAACCACGCCCACACCCTTCATTAAAATAAACACACCCCTGACTGAACCACACATCCCTCTCTCAAAAACACATCCCCCTTTCAACCACACACATCTCTCCATCCCATTCACACATAATATACTTCCATCATCTAATTTGTTCACACTAACACCCAAATACATTTTCCCCCTTCTTTTTTTTCTTCTTTCTTTTTATTTATTTATTTTCCGGAACTTATCTGAACTGAGCATACTCATACACAATGCAGTACAACGTTCGATTAACATGTATACAAGCTACAGTCCGATCATTCAAATGATAAATAAAGTGTGCCTTCCTTGAAATGACTTTAACTTGAACACATACTAGAGGGACTACGGTACGGTTTTGCAAACAACCTGCAAATTTGATTGGTAGGGCGTTTATTGGGTTGTCAGGTTGTTGGGGTCGGTCAACAGTCCAGGTACTGTCCACTGGGTTGTCCACACTGTTGACAGCAACCAGTTGAGTCCCTTTAGATAGCTTGGAGAGTTGCCCTCTCATGTCAAGAAATGAGTCTGAAATGTAAAGCGTGAATGTCTCTTTAAAGAGAGAGTGAGAGAGAGAACAAGAGAGAGAGAGAGAGAGAGAGAGAGAGAGATGGAGGAAGAGGAAGGTAGAGAGAAAGAAAGAGCAAGGAACAAACTTAAAAGAACCCACTAAAAATGCAACAACAGAAAATGTATATGAAAACTAAATCACAATGATTCACTGTCATAATATCCTATTTGCTACAGACGCTCCTTCTATACAGAAGATTACAAGAAAAGAAAGGGATATGCACTTGGCCTCACAGAATCGACTGCGAATGAAATTAATGAAACAATCAATGTATACTGCCAAGAACTTGTAAAACATGTGGCAGAGGAAAAGACACGCAATGCTATGCTTTTTAAAAAAAGGCTGTTCCGATGAAGGAACCGTATCATGGGCTAAATTATACACCACCTTTCCTTTGGAACAATATATGCATAACATTTTTCATTTATTACGAGTACATTAGGACCCCATTCTAATGTTGGTGTCCAGGGTTACCCTGTTAGCACGGCCCTGAACCATATCACATCTCACATACTATCAGATCTCTTTTAAAAGGCGCATTGACACGACTCACCATGAGTGATCAAGGACTTATCGACTCCGATTAAATCGCCAGCAGAAAGTTCAGAGTTTAGCCAGGACGTGATGGATGGGGTACTACTGAGTCCTGGAATGAGTAAAGGTTAAACTTAAGAGTGGGGCTTTTATTTTAATAAACAATATTTGAAACAGTTTTAAAAAGAATGCACGGACGTGCCCATAATTTATGCTGTTTTTTTGTTTGTGTACAGAATGAAAAACAAAAAAAAACAACAAATTTTTCTTTGTATAAAAAATTCATAGTTTGAATTAGATGGGGTCTAAAGTGATTTCAAGGTATTGCTTCCCTTTAAAATATTCATACCAAATGATATAGTTTTTTTCCCCTGCAGAATTAAACGTATAAACATGTTATAAAATGAATACGCATATAAAATAGGTTTAATATTTTTAGAAGTGACAGAAACAAATTATGATTTCCATTATAAATAATTAGCATAATATGTTTTACTGTGAACATATTGCAATTCAATATTAACCGATTTTGAATCGGTTCAAAAAATGATTTAAAGAATGAACAGTTGGGGAACTAAGGAGCTTCCAATGATATAAAAAATGTTATAAATTTGTCACAGTAGCTCATTAATTGTTTTCAAATGTTAAAATTAAGTTGAAAAAAAGACATACAAACAAATGTAAAGTAGAAATGAGACTCTTAAACCGACCGGCTTTCATGAGCGTCCAGTTGCAGTCGAGAGTTTCCTCGGCCTCCAGGTAGTAACGGCCATCAGTCCAGAGGGCCGCTTTAGTTGTGGTGACCACGGCAGTGCCTGGGTGCAGGAGTTAGAAATGGCAGCCAGTTACCGTCCTTTATCTCATGTAGTTTTAGGATCACCTCTGTTTGGTGATTTAGTTCAACCCCCACCCCAAACAATAACACAATGCTCACACGCAAGACCCCAGTTCTCTACATGTTGGTTTTTTTCTTTCTTGAATAAATGACTTAATCCATATGTTGCAGATAAAATACAAGCCATCGATGTTCAATCAATCAGAAAATGCCGTCACACACTTTGGACAATTATTTAAAACAAATTATACACGATAATGGATTCTTATGTGAACAAGTACGGTAACTCTTTTTTTATGGACGACTAAGTTCGTAATTGATTTTCGGACTTTTCTATTTAAACCATGCATGATAACATATGTAGGCTAGCTACCAAAACAATACATGTTGAGCAATATTCCTACTAAACGACAACTGATTCATAAGACCCAATTCCAGGTGCGTGGGGGTAAGGTCGGTGGTTGTACATAAGTTTCACATTGTTCCCAAAAATGAAGAGGTGTCGTCACCGGTTATTAGCTGATTTTTTTTAGTGGATTGACGCGGAGACTATTTTGACATATACAGGACGGTAATAATAATAACTCTGGCTACGCCACTGCCAAAGTCTAAAGATATGTCAAAGCTTGGGCGTTAAGATGTTGACACCGCATACAAAAATTGGGACTTCTGCTGTGTGTCTACTTGGAGTGTAATTTTTACATGAAAAATAATAAATGGTAGTCCATTTAAAAAAAGTACGGAAAAAACTCCTGAAAATGTACATGGATGGAAAAATTAAAAAAAACACCAAAAAACAACTTAATAACTAGATAAATTTTGTTATTGTAATTTCGAAGTTATCTTCTCCCGCTAAATTTGTTGTTATTATTGTTGAGGGGTCAAGTTATTTAAAGTTGGCGGTGTGACGATGTCATGAACAGAACTAAGTGGAGCTGTTACCTGCGGAGCCCTCAAAACCAGAAATGTAAGCTCTTCTCTGGTCATAAGCTGTCGGGTATTCACTCTGATTTTGTTATAAAGGAAAGAAAGAAGGCAGGTTTTAATGGAGCGATTTAGAAAACGTCAATATTATAAGCGAAGAATGTGTAAAAATTACAGTAATATATTCATAACTTGAGATGCCATCAATGAGTCAAACTTTGGGTAACTTCCTGTTTGAATATTCACACATTTAAACATAAACGTGTACTTAAAGATAACAAAAGCTCTTGTCGTGCATTAGGAGTATTAATAGGTAGCTGTATTTCTTAAACTTAACAATACCTAAAGGTAACTTTTGATCAATGTTGCCTCTAAGGTCCGTTGGTCGGTATGCAAAATAATTTTTAAAAATCTAGTGAAAATGTGCACAGAATCGTGTTTTAATGCAAATTTTACGCTCCACAAACACAGATCCTATTATTATTATTATTATAGATCTTATATTATCCTTTTCATAATTTGCTACGCGGTAATTCTAAACTGATATGCCCCGTCGGTCAGATTTTTGCGTGACCGTGCAGCCGCGCAGCTTTAAAGGAACATTGCTTGTGATAATGTGTATTAATAGAAGGCTATACTTACATTGTGAGCATCACCTGAGGTGACTATGAAAGCTGACAACGGCCTCGGTCCAACTTGAATACTTGCAAGAGCCTCCCTGAATGACGTCAGTCTTTGTGTCGTGTTGACACGCGTGTCGGGGGCCACCTGCCGGATGATAGGTCGAGGCACCAAAACTCACACAGGTGACTAAGCGGTTCATTATACTTTGATATGAGGTACTGATGCGTGCCAATACCCAAAGCATGTTCTCAATCATTAGTGAAAGACGCCTGAGATGGCTAGGACATGTAAAAAGAATGAGCCCTGGTCGCATCCCCAAGGACCTCCTGTATGGAGAACTGGCATCGGGAAAGAGGAAGTCAGGTCGCCCACGTCTGTGATTTAAAGATGTCTTCCAAAGGGACATGAAATCAGCCAGAATACGCACAAGCGACTGAGAGTGTAAGGCAGAAGACCAATCTACGTGGCGCAAAGTTGTAAAAGAGGGAGTCATAGTAGCCGAGGAGCGAACGATGGAGGAGGCTACAGATAGAAGAGCTAGGAGAGAGGCCAAAACATTGGGAAGCGCAGAACTCGTGTGCAAAAGCTGTGGTAAAGACTGTCACTCAAGGATAGGACTGTACAGCCACACAAGGAAATGCAACCCAACCCAACGGTGATGCACCATCGTCTTGCGAGACGGAAGGATGGAGATACCGATATCTCGATATTCATTGTTCAATTTACTATCTGGTATATCTTTCCATGGTTCAATTAAATACATACATTTTTTTTTAAATATGCGATATAATTTTTTAAAATTAAAAACGAACATATATTTTCTTGTTTCAATATAATACATATTGTCGTGGATGAAAACCCAATGCATCGACGTCCATTCATCATTGTGTATAAGAAGATTGTTAGTTAATATGTTACTTTTTTTAAAATGTGCTTTCTATCCACGGTGTCTACAGTATCCAAATGAGTCCATCAGTATCTCAGAGGATCTTCAAACTATTTATCAAAACATACGGGCTCTTTCTAATGTTTTAAGAGGCAATGCAAATGGACTGTGGATGCAAACTATTTATCAAAACATACGGGCTCTTTCTAATGTTTTAAGAGGCAATGCAAATGGACTGTGGATGCAAACTATTCTACACCCGATTTTGAAATAACCTTTAATTTTGTCTTATGGCTCTTCCGCTGTCACCCTTATTCCCTTTGTTACGATATACTACTGATAACTCCGTTCTCAACCGCCCAGTTTTGTAGACAAGTTAAAAAAAAACCCAAATAAACACATCTGCAGGTCCACAAACAAAAGGCCACATAAACACTTACATCTCCAGGTCCACAGTGCAACCTGACAGCCAACAATGAACACGATTGAGCTGTGGAAGCAATGAAATATCACAATATGTTAAAATGTCAAGGCAGAAACAATTTGCTTGATTTATGATACATACTTGCGGTCAACAATACCAACTACATATACAGCAGTAAAATATCACTGGCGTTGAGATCATATAAAGATGTAAGTATCGTAGACGCAGTTTCCTCGCCTTGATCTGAAGTGGGTCAGTGAACGGCTTATCACGTCTCAGGTACTCCTTGTCTCGTGTCGTCCATTCTAACCCTAAACCTAAACCATAACCGCTAACCCTAAACCATAATCGCTAACCAATGTTCCCTCTATGGTTCGTTGGTCCGTGCGCGGTGTAAAAAAACGTATGTGCAAAGTTGCACAGCATCTGTTTTTAGTGCAATATTTTACTAAATTTGCTGCGCGGTAATTCTAAACTGCTGCTCGGCGTCGGTCAGATACCTGCGCGGTCGCGCAACTTAGTGGGAACATTGTCGCTAACCCTAACCCTAAACCATAACCGCTAACCCTAACCCTAAACACTCATAAACGCGAAACTGGTAGATGTGCCACGGTGAAGTTTTTCCCAGAGTCGTATCGTGGGTTGCCAAAACGTTCAGTTCAGTTGACAATTACAGATGTTTACATTTCTAGGATTCCAGGACTAATCGCCATCCAAAACCTAAGAGTCACGTTGCGTTGATCAACCAGTGAAATAAACTCCATTTCATCTCTGTGTTTGATAGCGTGCTTTTCACAACTGCATTTTGTGTAATATTTTGAATTTCTTATTCAAATTTGTGAGACGCCCCGACAAACACATCTTCACGGTAAGAACAGCAACAGCCTAGAGATGAAGGCACCATCCTATTAAACTTCAGTCCCAGTTCAAGATAGCATGACCGACATTTTTGGGTTTCGCCTTGACCCATAAGTGCATGAGCAAAATTCCAAGCGAACTAAACAAAGAGGTGTGGGTATAAAATTCAATTAAATTACAGTATTCAACCAAGACAGGCAAGAAATTTTGTTTATTTAAATTTTTTAAAAATAAAACTACTTTCGGTCGCACCCGAAGACGAAACAAAAATGCCTAACGTTATTTACGAAACTGAAACTAACATTTGTGCTATTTATATTTCATGCTTTGTTGTTGATAAGGGACTTGTGCCCTCCTACGTCTTTTATTTATTTACTTTATTAGTTTTTTTCCACGGTAGGTTAGATATTGTATGATGTATATTATTTAAAACACTTATGTCTTATATTTGTTGGTACTGATGGAGACGTTGGTCTACACTTTTTTTTTATTGATTAACAATTAGCTAAATACTTAGGTCAGGGGTGGGCAAACGTTTTCTACGGAGGGCCACATTGAATATTGTATCGTCATAGGCGGGCCGCATATATATTTTGTCTAAATCAATTACAATTTACAACGTATAAAATATGAATTAATGATTATAACCATGTACTTGTCATTTTATTTCACATCCACACTCTATTACACATGTACATTACATACTGACACGCTTTCCAATTTGATAATAAGATTTTAACATTCATTATTATTTCAACAAAAGTTAATTGTTACCTGTCATAATAAATATGAATAAATAGGAACATTATTTACATATAAGCTGGCCATAGAGTACAGTTATAATTAATGAGAGGTATGTAACTGTTCACAATTTTGGATAGATCTAATGTTCTTGAACTGTGGAACCAGTTTACTTGTTGTTATTCGCATGACTGCATTCAAATTGCTGTCTACATCGATAGACACAATAATCTTCTGTATAGAAGGGGCGTCTCTGTAAACAGATAAGATCTGTTCTGAAACGTGTTTATTTTCGAACAAAGAAAAAAAAGCTTGCTCATAGATGTATGTGGACCCAAATAGTGACAAGTTTGGCAGTATATTTTTTTCCAATAGTGAATAGTGACAAAATTTTTGGTGCAAAGTTTTTTAAGTGTGGAAATGCTGCGGCGTGCAAACAGTCATTAAAATCTAGCAGAAGAACTGACTTGAACTTCTCCTTCAGGTTATAATCTGCTTGTATGTCAATCAGCTGTAACTGTATATCCTCTGTGGCTGAATCAGCTTCTGAAATAAATGGAGAACTGAGGATGTTGAAGAGTGGTTCGAGGTTCTTGAAGTCTTGGAACCTCCTTTCCAATTCCACGACCAAAGCATCCAACTGAGTCGTGTACTTGTCAGCCTTCTCCACCAGAAATGGTTTTCTGTTTCAGCACAGGAAGATGGGAAAACCTGTTTACACCTGCTAGCCGAGAGCTTTGCCTGAAATGATTTAACATGCACATACATTTCATGTGCAAACAAGCTATTGCCCTGACGTTTGACATGCATTTCATTTAACTTTTCCATAATGTCAACAGCAAACATGAAGTCTGACTTCCACTTCTCATTAACAATGTTCGTAACAAAGTCACAAACAAAACCCTTCATCTCCAGGAACATAACTATGTCTTCTTTGAGATCAAACACTCGCCTCAATATCTTGCCTAGACTCAGCCAGTGGACACTGATGGGGTAGATAATATTATAATATTCAGTTTCCAAATTTTCAACCAATGTATCCAGAACTTACTGTGATTAAGTGCCCTTGATCTTATGAGCTTTATCACACTGACAACTGGGTCAATAACATGCTTGATATTCAACTTAGCTTCACAAAGACTTTCCTGATTTATGAAACAGTGGAGAGGTAAGAGTGTATGGTCAGTTTGTTCTTCTTTAATTATTTTTTAAATCAACTTCACAAGATCTACGTTTCTCAAGTCAAAGCCCGCGCTCCATCAGTTGTTACACTTGATATCGTGCTCCACACCAGCCCTGTTCTTTCAACACAGTTCTCAACAGCATTGAATAAATCATGGGCTGTTGTTGTGTCTTTGAGTGGTTCAACACTAAGTAATTCGACGGTAAGCTCAAAAGGAGTGTTTATTCCCCGTATAAATACCAACAGTTGAGCTGCGTCCTGTAAATCGGTACTTTCGTCCAACGCAAGAGAGTACCACAAAAAGTCTTTGCTTGCATCTCGAAGTTGGTGCATCAAATTGTCACTAATTTTTCAACACGCTTGGCTAGAGTTTTCCTTAATAAAAAAATGCTATCAAATTGTGTTTTATTTTCTAGGCACATAATGTTTGCTGCATCTGACAAGCATTTCATCATGAATTCGCTGTCAAAAAAAGACTTGCTCGATTTACATTTTTATGGAATAGCACCGAACTGGCTTTGTCTGCAGCATCTTGTATTAAAGACTGTTTGGTGAAAAAAGTTTGCTGCTTCTTTAAACTAACAACCAACTCCTGGCTATTCCCTTTTCTCTCTTCGTTCAAATTGAAAGTTAAATTGTGCCCGAAATCCAAATGTTTTATTTGGTGGTGTCTTTTTAAGCTGTACTCCTTAAAGACTCTCACACACTCACGGCAAAGCAAGCAGACTGCTTTGCTGCCAACGCTCGTGAAGCGTTATGTACCGGTCCATTCTTCATTAAAAACCTGCCATTCGTCCTCAATTTTTGTTTTGATTTGTGTTTGTTTGTTTGTTTTTTAAACCGTTTAATATCCCATGATTCGATCAAATACTTGAAATAAAAATTTAAAAATATAGCTAAAATTCTCAACAAACAAAATTAACATCGACATAAGATCGCAACATGTACATGCCTACGGGCCGCATAATATGCTCTGGCGGGCCGCATTCGGCCCGCGGGCCGTAGTTTGCCCACCCCTGACTTTGGTGATCCCACTTACTGTCATTTTTAGCACATAAATAACTGTGTTGTAAAAATCTCTATACAATTGTTTCATCCATATCAGGCCGTCTTAATGTGCTATAATCATTGTCAATGCACATGTAAAGTTCCATTAAACTATTGCTTTACAATGCTACAACATATTTGTGCTACAGTCAAAATTGGCGAAAAATTTGTCATTTCTTTCTTTAGCGTTTAAGTTTTTTCCTGTGCTGTTTCTTCTGTCTTCATTTTTATTGCGTTAAGTAATTTTTTTATTTTAAACTCTGTAACAGCAACAATATATATATATATATATATATATATATATATATATATATATATATATATATATATATATATATATATATATATATATATATATATATATATATATATATATATATATATATATAAAGAAGGAATATAAATATGATTGCGAATGAAAACAGTCGCAAAATGATGTGTCGCTCAGGAACTGAATGCTGACGCCTGAATGAATGAATGAAAGCACGCTTAAGCAAGTAAAAAAATATCCCCGTTATTTCATTTAAAATCACGTTGCGTTTGAGCTTCATAAATAATTCTTAATAATTTCAACTCACAATACGGTGCAATACCGCTCTCAGTTATGAAAGCGGTTTTGGGCCCTGGTTTAGGGAACCGTTTAACTCAAATAATCAATTTCAATGTCTAGTTTCTAGGATGTTATTCAACTTTTTCGCCCCGCTGTGTGGAGGGGAAACCTTCTTTCATAAACTTTGTAAACAATCAGCAGGAGTGCAGGATGTGAAATCGATACTCTTTAAATTCGATTAATGAACATTTTACGGTAGCAGTCCTATATGTTTAGCGATATATAAATAGATTGTGGCTCGCATCTTTATAATCAGAAATTAAATTGTTTTGAAAATACATTGCATAATAATAATAATAATAATTTATATAGCGCTGTATCCCAGTAAGGAACCGGGCTCACAGCGCTTTACATGGAGATCATAACATACATATAATAATTAAATAACCATTCATACCATAATAACAACATAAAGGACAGTACATTACACATAAGCTACGCTAATCATTAAAACAAATGTTGTTTCATTAATTTTGGAAATGCATTTTGAAAAGATGCGTCTTAAGTGCAGTCTTGAAGGACTTGGTAGTTGGAATTCTACGGATGTGTAATGGTAGAGAATTCCATTGTTTGGCTGCACAAAAAGAGAATGACCTTTCGCCAAAAGTTTTAGTTCATGTCTTAGGAACACAGAGAATACGCATGTCTGCAGAAGAGCGTAGCTGACAACTGGGTGAGTAGACCGACAGAAGTTCAAATAAGATAGGAAGGAGATGAGTCAGAAAAGAAGTTGTGACAGAGAACAGCCAGTTTGTAATCAATTCGAGCTTGTATAGGTAGACAATGAAGTGAGTAAAGTAGCGGAGTAACATGGTCATGTTTTTTTGCCTTAAGAACTAGTCTGGCAGTTGAATTTTGAACTTTCTGTAGTTTTTCAATGCATTGTTTTGGCACACCTGACAGAAGAGAATTGCAATAATCAATGCGAGCTAGAACAAGAGCACAGACCATAGAGTTTTTGTTGCACTAACTGTTAAGTAATGACGGAATGAGCTGATCTGTCGAATGGCGGTGTAGGCAGAGCGACAGATGTGATTGATGAAGTTGTTGGTAGACATGTTGTCAGAAATAATGTAGTCAAGATTCCTAGTCGATGTTTTGAACAGTATATCAGAACTAGCCACCTGAATAGAATTAGGAAGAGACAAGGTACTGCGAGATTTATTGTTGCAGAATAGGAGTGCTTCTGTCTTATCGTCATTCAGCTTGAGCTTGCTGAAAGTAATACAAGACTTTACCTCACGAATGCACTCCTGCATCAATTGGACAGTGGAGTCAATATTAGAGGGATCAGTGTGAGTGTATAGCTGAGTATCATCTGCAAATGATTGGCTTTTAACTGAATGCTTTTCAAGCAGTAGAAGTAGTTGCCTTGTATACATTACGAAAAGAACCGGACCCAAAACGGAGCCTTGAGGAACACCATAAACCAAGTCAGCTCTTTGAGAGATACAGCCAGGGGCGGATTAAGACTGCACGGGGCCCCTGGCTGCAATTCAAACTGGGGCCCTATCCAGCCAGCGTCCCTTTAAATAAAATGATTTCTGACAGCTAATAATATAAGAATATAGATGTAACTTGTAACTAAATCGTCCATTGGTTCCTTTCTCATAATTTTTCTGTACTACGGGATCGGATTCATAAAAAACCGAACACAAAGAAATAACTGTTCGCCGGCATCGTAAAATTGAGTGTAAAAAGATAGTTTTAAAAAATAAAGACAAATTAATAAAGAATTATAACCCAACTGGGATTCAAACCCGGCACCGCTTACACTAAAAGCCTGTAGGCTGCCACAAGACCACCAGAACTTGATGCGAAAGACACATTAAAAAGATATAAAAAGTATTTACTATCGGGTCCGAATAGCGATCAGATTAATACCTAAGATTTTATTAATTTATCATATTTTTAGGGATTCATGCAAAAATATGTCCGCCTTTATTATAAAATATACTAAATTTGGGGGCCCCTAAATCATCGGGGGCCCCTGGCTTTAGCCCGTTCAGCCCCCCTCTTAATCCGCCATAGGATACAGCCATTTACTGATACCACCTGTGATCTGTTTGATAAGTATGATTGAAACCAAGCCAGAACTGAGCAAGAAATCCCAAAATAATTTTGCAGGGTTTTTAGCAACGTTTGATGGTTGACGGTGTCAAAGGCCGTCTAAGATCTAAGAGGACAAATATGGAGATTTTCCCACTGTCCAGTGCGAGTAGGAGGTCATTTGTTACCTTCAACAGGGTGGTCTCTGTGCTGTGAGAAGGTCTGTAGGCCGACTGATTAGGACTTAGAAGAGTGTTGTCGTTAAGATAAGCAAAAAGTTGTTTTAAGACAAGTTTTTCTATGACCTTCGATATAAATGAAATATTAGACACAGGTCAATAGTTGTTTAAATTGTTTTGGTCTAACCCTTGTTTTTTTAGCAATGGTTTTATTACAGCAGATTTACATAAGGTGGGAAAAGAACCAGATGTTAGACTCTCATTTACTATATTGGTTATTGTTGGGAGTAAGAGATCTAGTGACTCAACCAATAGTGGAGTGGGGATTGGATCAAGAGAGCATGATGTTGGCTTAGATTTTAGAATAACAGCTTTGACCTCATTTTTCCGTAACATGCTGGAAAATTTCAAAGTTTGACCTCACAGCAAAAGAAGGAGATAAATTATGAGGTGGTAATATCGTTCTGTCAAGCTCAGCCCGAATTTCGGCAATTTTGTTTGTAAAAAAATAAATTACAAAATATATCTGGTTGTTGGTGCAATGGATATACAGAGGGAAGGACCACAGCGTTACCACTCCCTCTGAGGTTATTACATGCATTAAATAGTTGCATACTAGTACTACTTGTGAGTATTTTATTACTATAGTACGAGGTTTTTGCTTGATGTACGATGTTAGTCACACGTCGCTTGGCGGTAGAATAAATTTGCTTATGTACGACAAGTCTTGTTTTCAACCACGTCTTTTCAGCTACACGGCGATCTTTATTGGCGCGTCGAAGTTCATCCCTTATTGTTGAATACCAGGGAGCTGTCCGTGTTGACTTGACATTGTGGCGGGTGACAGGGGCATATTTATTAAACAGTGCGTCGTGCACCATTCAGCATATCCAAAGTGGGGCAGAGGTCAGGGGACACGGCCACACTTAGATCTTGCCGAAAGTCATCGTGGTTCATGCCACGCAGATTGCGAAAGTCATGAAATTTTGCTGGAGGAGGGGGGCAATCACGCTAAGTTAACATATAACACAGAAGTGATCCGAGGACAGCTCTTCTGTTACTGTTGCAGATTTGACAATGTTATCGTCAGGTCTGTGCAATACCCAGTCAATTATGTGTCCTCGATTGTGGGTTGGTTTATTAATTATTTGATTAATGTTGAATACCTCCAAAAGTTCCACCATTTTTTCTGTCGAGGGATTCTGTGGTTGATCAAAATGAAAGTTTTTGCCTAATATCATGTAAGTGCCAGGCAGGGTGTTGGCATGATCCAAAAGTTCCGGAAATTCCTCATGAAATTTGGCATCTGTTAATTTATTTTTTCTGCTGGGAAAGACACGGTAAATGCACATAAAGTGGATGATACGATGTGGCACTGTCAATGAAAGTTGAACTAACTCGAAAGATGTATGTGCAAATTTGAATTCCGTTAAAAATGAAAGCTCCTGAGCAAGCGTACTTTTGTAAACAACAGCGAGGCCGCCACCTCGAGGTGGAACGTGGAAATGATCTAACAGAATAGTCGAGTGGAGCAAGGTCAGCACACTTTCCCTCATCACCAGTCTGTCGAAACCAGGACTCCTGAATAAACATGATGTATATCTGCCGGTCCATGAGGAATTCGCACACAGCAGTACGTTTGTCACATGGACCAAGTGACTGGGCGTTAAATGATGCGATGCAGAGATTTCTTCCTGAACAGTTGGGAGACGTTTTGATAGGCATACCATTAGTTATGTTATATGTATCTCCATAGGTATAAGATACAACAATTTCAATTCAGATTGTGCAATTATGATCTAATGGAATATAAACAAAAGCCGGGGCAATAAATTTGGCGATCAAACTTAATCCCATGAAACTACCCGTCAGTTGATGTGTGCTTTGGAATCTAGAGATCCTAATAAAAATTCAAACAATTACAGATTATCTAACTCCGCCGTAGCCGGTAGCAAGCCCGGGTGACAGAGGAGGAGGGTTGTGCGAAGGGCTAGCATCCCTTCCCGTAAAAAAGCCTTGCTACAAAAACGTGAACAAAGACAAAAATAGGAAACTCGGACCTTGGAGATTATGGGTCTCATAACAGAGAACTAATGAAGCTTGGTGGCCAAAGCCAACTGGAAACCACCCGGCAGACAACCATCCTCTCCACTAGGACCACCACCAGCTTAGGAATATGGAACGTAAGGACCATGTTCGAAGCTGGAAAAACTGCCCAAGTTGCTGCTGAAATGCAACGGTACAAGCTAGCCATCTTAGGGATAAGTGAATCTCGATGGACTGGCTCAGGCCAGATGAAGCTCAGCACAGGAGAACTGCGAATATATTCAGGCCATGATGAAGAAAACGCAGCTCACATCCAAGGAGTAGCACTCATGCTTTCCAAAACTGCTCGGAACGCCCTTTTAGGGTGGGAAGCCCATGGTCCCCGGGTAATCACCGCAAGATTTAGGACCAAAAAGCAAGAAGTCAATATGGATCTTCTTCAGGTATACGCTCCTACTAACGACAGTAAAGAAGAGGACAAAGAGGACTTCTACAACAGACTGAGAACCCTTATCCAAAAGTGTCCTAGAAGCAATGTGATTATACTAATGGGTGACCTAAATGCAAAAATAGGCAGCAACAATATTGGATATGAAGAATGCATGGGAACACACCGATTCGAAGAGATGAACGAAAATGGTGAAAGGCTAGTAGATCTATGTGCTGCAGATGGACTAGTCATCGGTGGAAGCCTCTTCATGCATAGAAATATCCACAAGGCAACATGGATATCACCAGATATGCCAACGGCTAACCAAATCGACCATATCTGTATCTGCAAAAAGTTTAGAAGATCTCTCCAAGATGTAAGGGTAAAAAGAGGGGCAGATGTAGCCTCAGATCATCATCTGCTGATTGCCAAACTAAGGCTCAAATTGAAAAAAAAATTGGACAAGTGAGGGAAGCAAGCGCCAACGTTTTAACACTACTCTTTTGAAAGGGGAACCAAAGCTTAATGAGTTCAAACTTACGCTAACAAACAAATTCCAGATCTTGCAAGAACTAGTCAACGAAGAAACAGTTGACCAAAACTAGAAACGCTTCAAAGATTACGACTACCTGTGAAGAAGTGTTGGGTCCCAGACAAAAAACGCACAAAGAATGGATTTCGAATGAAACCATGGAGAAAATCCAACAGAGGAAAAAGAAGGCAAATCTAAACAACGTCCGCACCAGAACCGAAAAAGCTAGAGCATCAGCAGAATACGCAGAAGCCAATAAAGACGTTAAACGTAGTAAAAAGTCAGATAAAAAGAACTACATAGAAGGATTAGCACTTGAAGCAGAAGAGGCAGCTTACCATTGAAACACAAGAGAACTATACAGTACAATAAAAAAGCTATCTGGAAAGTTCAAAAATCCAGAGAGACCTGTTAAAACTAAAGATGGGAAATCTATATCTGATGAAGAGGGTCAGAAAAAAAGATGGATAGAACATTTTTAAGAACTCCTCAACCGACCAGCCCCACAATACAAACTCAACATAGAGCTAGCGGAACAAGACCTAGAAATAGACTGCAGCACACCCACAAAACAAGAGATAAGCAGAGCAATTAAACAACTAAAGAAAGGCAAAGCGGCTGGTCCAGACAGAATACCAACAGAAGCCTTGACAGCAGATATTACGACTAACTCTGCAATGCTACACACTCTTTTCAAGAAAATATGGGAGGAAGAACAGATTCCGATGGAGTGGAAAGAAGGAGATCTTAGCTCTTGCTCCAACTATAGAGGAATAAGTCTGCTATCCATACCAAGCAAAGTATTTAACAGAGTGCTGCTAACCAGAATGAGGGACGCAATTGACACCCATCTTAGAGACCAACAAGCAGGTTTTAGAAAAGATAGATCATGCACTGACCAGCTTGCCACCTTGAGAATTATATTGGAACAATCGCTGGAGTGGAACTCACCATTATACATAAACTTTATTGACTATGAGAAGGCTTTCGATAGTGTTGACAGGCCATTCCTGTGGAAGTTACTAAGACACTACGGGATACCACAAAAACTGACTGACATAATTGAGGCTTCATACGAAGGACTTACATGTAGAATTGTTCATGGCCAACAAACAACAGCGGCTTTTGGGGTACAGACCGGGTATGAGACAGGGGTGTCTGCTTTCACCATTCCCATTTCTGCTAACCATCGACTGGATAATGAAAATGTCTACAGAGCTGAAGAGAAATGGTACCCAGTGGACACTATGGAAACAACTTGATGACCTGGACTTTGCGGATGATCTGGCATTAATATCGCACTCACAGCAACAGATGCAGGAGAAAACCAACTATGTAGCACAGTTCTCTGCTTGCCTTGACCTGAACATCCATAAAGGAAAAAGCAAGGTCCTTAAAATAAATACATCAAGCAACACTCCAATAACACTGGAAGGAAAAAATCTCGAGGAGGTGGATAGCTTCACATACCTTGGAAGCATCATTGACACACAAGGAGGGACTGAAGCCGATGTAAGAATGAGAATTGGCAAAGCAAGAACAGCATTTAAACAGCTAGAGAAAGTTTGGAACTGCAACAACTTGATTCTCCATACCAAGGTCAGGATATTCAACACCACAATAAAGCCTGTCTTGCTGTATGGAGCAGAAACATGGCGAATAACAGCAGCCATTTCAAAAAAGCTTCAAGCTTTTATAAACACATGTTTCCGAACAATTCTCAGAATCCGCTGGCCCAATGTCATCACCAACGAAGACCTCTGGCAACTCACATAACAAGAGCCAGTGGAAGAGCTAATACGCCAGCGCAGATGGAGATGGATTGGCCACACTCTCAGAAAGCAAACATCCAGCATTGTGAGACAAGCCCTCACATGGAACCCCCAAATCAAGAGAATAAAATATTAAAAACATCTTTTTTTTTAAAAAAAAGGACAGGCTTTTATTTACATATAGAAAGTGAACTAAATTGTCAATAACTTAAATGTGATTAAAAAGATAGATTATAAATTACAAATTTATGTAATAAAAAAAAAGTTTCCCCATCTGAAAATTGAACCCCGCACCTCCAGGTCAGCTCTATTACACTATCACTAACAATTCGACCACCAATTTCTGACAAATTACGCTCTTTTTAAATCCCTTATATTAACTTCGCGGCCGTCTCTGTCGTCATCTCATCATCTCTCTCATCATCTCATGGGCTGGGTGGGCGGAAAAAGAAAAGTCGAAAATGACCCACTTCCAGTGATCCGAACGAGCTGAAATTAGGCACACGGACCCGACTCACCTAACAATGCATCGTATCAAAATTTCAGATCGATCGATCGTACCGTAATTAAATTAATGCATTTTTAGTTTATCCTTATATGAGGTATGTAATTCAAATTCACTGTTTGTTATTGTTTTTTTTTCTTCCACTTCCACGTGAGTTTGAGTTGACGCCGACCGTCGTGCCGACACCCCCTCACGTCCCACCCCCATTTATTAAAGACAAGGGACATCACTCGGTGTCAGTCTGTCAATGTTTGTAGCGTTTAAAAATAATCACTACTGTTAGTTATGTCTCATATATAAGGGATTTATAGTCAAAAACTTTGTTTTTACGGGTTTGTTTTATTAACACGTTTTTATTAACTCGCTTTTTACCACGTTTTTATTAACTCGCTTTCGTTGGGCATTGTTTGTTTGTTTGTCCAAGATTTTTTCAAATCTGCCAACGTAAAATTGAACCACTTCTGATGGTCCTAGAGATCTGAAAATTTTTACCACAGATAGATCTTGGATGACAATGCATTGTATCAAAATTTCAGATCGATCAAATGTACCGTTATTAAATTATTGAACTTTTAAGTTTATCTATAGTCTATATAAAAGCATCTGTACCGTCGTCTTTTGTTGACATCCGTGAGTTCGCCTCGTGACCACATCACAATGTTTTTAAAACGTTGGGCGGGCGCTTGTGAGGTGTTTGGTAAAATAAATAGCGGTAAAAAAATATTTTTAAAAACCAGGTCGTTATAAGTGGACTAAAAAGGATAAAATAAATAGAAGTAAAAAAAAGATTTTTATAAGCGGACTAAAAAGAAGAAAATAATTTAAAACTTATTAGTTCAAGTACTTCGATTTAATATGACTAAAAACGTGGGGTGGGTGTTTGGTATAAAAATTAAAGATTTCTAATTTAGAAAGCAAAAGAGAGATCTATTAGTGAGAGAATGAGTGAACCGCATATGTTAAACCTCATAAGCGCCCGCCCCACGTTTTTAGTCATATTAAATGGAAGTACTTGAACTAATAAGTTTTAAATTATTTCCTTCTTTTTAGTCCGCTTATAAAAACGTGGTTTAAAAAAATCTTTTTTTTACTTCTATTTATTACCACGTTTTTATTAACTCACTTTCGTTCCTGTTTGTGTGTCTGTCCACAATTTTTCAAATCTGCCAACGTAAAATTAAACCACTTCTGATGGTCCTAGAGATCTAAAAATTTACCACAGATAGATCTTGGATGACAATGCATTGTATCGAAATTTCAGATCGATTGAATGTACCGTTATTAAATTATTGAACTTTTTAGTTTATCTATATATAAGCCGATGTATTATCCGTCTGCCCTTGTTTACATTACATTCACGTACCGAGTTCACACTAACCCCGACCACAAAAACCCATGTTTAACATCAAGGGGAGATCAGTCATTTCCAGTCTGTAAATGTTTGTCGGGTAATGCGTATTATATTTGAACATAATCAATACTTCAAAACTCACCATAGCATACACTTAGACTAAAAATAATAAAATAAATAGAAGTTAAAAAAAAGATTTTTAAAAACCACGTTTTTTATAAGCGGACTAAAAAGAAGAAAATAAAATTTAAAAATTTAAAATAAGTACTATGATGTAATATGACTAAAAACGTGGGTGGGTGCTTTTTAGGCGTTTGGCTAAAATGATTAGGGTTTACAAATGACGAGTAAGAAAATGAGTGAATTGAATTAGTTAAGCCTGAGAACACGTTTTTAGTCACATTACATTTTGATAATGATTTTCAATTTTCAATTTTTAAATTTTATTTTCTTCTTTTTAGTCAGCTTATGAAAACGTGGTTTTTAAAAATCTTTTTTTAACTTATATTTATTAAAATTATAATACAAACTCTTTACAATCCACTTCTGTCATCAACACATTGAAATTGCGTGTATCCCTCTAGGGTGAACTGAGGCGTGTTTCATTGGGTGAGCGATAACATAGACATAAACTAAAAACTAAAAATGCATTCATTTAATTACGGTACATTCGATCGATCTGAAATTTTGATACACATTGTCATCCACGATCTATCTGTGGTAAAATTGTGAGATCTCTGGGACCACAAGAAGTGGCTTACTTTTACGTTACAAGATTTGACGGATAAAAACATACAACCTATTACATCCAACATACAAACAGTGTGAGTTAAATAAAAGCGTGTAAAAAGAGGTCGTCCCAAAATGACCTGGAGAAGGGAACTGGAGGCAGACACCAAAATGAGCGGTCACAGCTGGGGGCAGATAGAAAGATTGGCGCAGGACTGGGATGCCTGGAGAGCCTTTGTTCATGGCCTATGCCCCAGATGGGACAAAGGGCGATGATGACAGATTATCTGGTTAGTTTGAAAAACAATAATGTCTGTTCAAGTCATTTTAGCTAACAGATGTTGAATCTGATCACGCTCGGGTTGGGGAGGATTCTAACAGTGAAGAAAAGCTGGGCAGGGCAAGGTGTACACAACTAAACTACAACATTCCACCCCCACCATCCACCCAACCAAATGAACAATAATCACAGAGATTCGTTTTTGCTTTCAACATTAATTTTCAGTTTCTTTTTTAAAGTCTCCAACTTAACCCTCACATATACCATTCATTGTAAATATTTAAAACAAAACTGCAGGCAACAAATGAAGGTCAAAAGCGGTAATTGCACACCAATGTGAAAACTATCAGCATTTTCGTTGAAGCTCTACAGGCCTACTCTCATTAGAGCGTATTCTAAGAGAACATCAGAGGATCAAACATCTCCCCAGCTTTGCATTCGATTTTGTCCTATAAAGTGTTTCCCGACAATTTTACCTCTGAAACCACCTTAACGCATGACTCTGGTTATTGAGTTTAACGCACGACTCTGGTTATTGAGTTTAACGCACGACTCTGGTCATTGAGTTTAACGCACGACTATGGTTATTGAGTTTAACGCACGACTCTGGTCATTGAGTTTAACGCACGACTCTGATTATTGAGTTTAACGCACGACTCTGGTTATTGAGTTTAACGCACGACTCTGGTTATTGAGTTTAACGCACCTCCCTGTTACTGAGTTTAACGCACGACTCTGATTATTGAGTTTAACGCATGACTCTGGTTATATTGAGTTTAACGCACGGCTCTGGTTATTGAGTTTAACGCACGACTCTGGTCATTGAGTTTAACTTACGACTCTGATTATTGAGTTTAACGCACCTCCCTGTTACTGAGTTTAACGCACGACTCTGGTTATTCTATACAGTAAGTGAGATCCTCGGGACAACACAGATCAATTTCAGTTTTTTGTGATCATACTTAAGGTTGGTCCACACCTCTCAAATGCTCGCGAGCATTTGAGAGGTGTGGACCAACCTTTAGGAAAAATGACGTTATAATTTCACCCCCTACATTTTCAATATTAGGATAATCTGCAACGCATTCAGCAGTACTGAATCCTCTTTTTTTTATATCGCAAGGATCTAACATTATGGACAACCCCTTACCCCAAACAAATTTTTTAAAAATACTTTGTGGTTTAAAAATATAAAATTGATGTAACGCAATGAAAAAATATGTTTTTCTATCTATCCTAACAACAGACTCTTATTCCATGCGATTAAATTAATTATGGTCCATATTTGCAGCATGGTGGAAGTTACAACAAGAACCGAAACTTTATTTTAGATCTTTGCTATTATTTGAAAGTTATTTTCAAACACAAACGAAATTTAACTATGGCGGTTAGTCCTGTAGATTTTTTCCTTTTCATCATAGATTGTATGAGCTTGTTTTTGTCACTTGCTACGAAGAATGTCAAGGACCTCGTACTAGACCTGCCAGCCGAATTTTTTTTAAAATTTCGGCTGGCTTACACAATTTTACACGCTTTTATTTAAGTCACACTGTTTGTATGTTGTATCCATCCATCCTTCCTTCAAATCTTGTAACGTAAAATTAAACCACTTCTGATGGTCCTAGAGATCTCAAAATTTTACCACATATAGATCGTGGATGACAATGCATTGTATCAAAATTGCAGATCGATCGAATGTACCGTAATTAAATTAATCAATTTTTAGTTTATCTCTATTTATCACTATTTAGAATGTATAGTCGTCTGCTGGTGTTGACCTCCACGGCTCACTCGTTTCACTCCAGCCCTCGTTTACCAAATTCCCGTGTTTACATCAAGGTCAGGGGAGATCAGCGCGTTTCAGTCTGTAAATGTTTGTAAATAAAAGCGTGTCCTTTTTAAAAAAAAAGATTTTTTAACATTTTACTTATTACACCCTTTTATTTAAGTCAAAATGTTTGTATGTTGTATCCATCCATCCTTCCTTCAAATCTTGAAACGTAAAATTAAACCACTTCTGATAGTCCTAGAGATCTCAAAAATTTACCACACATATATCTTGGATGACAATGCATTGTATTTAGTATTTCAGATCGATCGAATGTACCGCAATTAAATTAATCAATTTTTAGTTTATCTCTATTTATCACTATTTAGAATGTATAGTCGTCTGCTAGAGTTGACCTCCACGGCTCACTGGTTTCACTCCAGCCCTGGTTTACCGAATTCCCGTGTTTACATCAAGGTCAGGGGAGATCAGCGCGTTTCAGTCTGTAAATGTTTGTAAATAAAAGCGTGTCCTTTTTAAAAAAGATTTTTTTTTACATTTTACTTATTTCGGCTGATATCCGGATTAGCCGGATTATAAAAATTCGGCTGGCTGACATAATTTTTCGGCTGATATCCGGATTAGCCGGATTTTTCAGTATATTTACATTTGCAGCAAACTATTCGTAAACATCATCCAGGGATGTTCCAGCAAGTGTTACAGGTGCCTGTATGTTGAGAGATGGGCAATTAATCTTGAAGAAGTCAGCAAAATCACCTTTAGCCACATTTTCAAAGGCGAGCAAGTCTCTAAAGAACCAGATAACAGTATCTCTTGTCAGTTCATGACTTGATGCCTGACATTGACTGTTGCCTTCTCCATACTTACCGAAATATCCCAAAGTTTTATTGACTTTTCTTTACTTTGTACTGACACATTATGCTTGACACTTAAGTGAATATTCATTTTGCCACTATTAATGAAATTCCGGCAAAATTTTTTAATTTTGAAATGTGACCCTTGTCACCCAACGCCTGCTGAGCAGTGAAACACAGCTGACAATAAACTCGACCTTCATCTGCAGAGAACAGGCCACAAAAATATTTCTGGCATTGTGCTTTAGAATTTCCATGTAGGCTAGGCGGTTTAGGTTTTATGTGTATGTTTTTAATGAAATGCCTCTCTTCCCGGTTTAGATGACATTTGCTGACATTTGAGTTCACCTAAAATCATCATATAGTCATTAAGAATTGTTACATCAGAAATGGTGTAACGTAAAAAGGTAATCCTGCAGTCTTAGCACGTATATTATTTCACTGCGCATTTTAATTTTCTGGTGAGAAATTTCATTTTTAATTTATTAAATGCATTTATATATGTTATATTTTAGCCATTATAGCGCTAATTTGTAAGGCTTTTTAATTTATAAGGCTTTTTCGGCCCTTAACGCTGCATAATAAGAGTAGAGTAGGATACATCCATTTTGTTTATCTAGCACCCTACTTGCTGGGTTGTCACAGCAAGAGGCCAAATGAAATTTTCTCACTTACAAACATACAAAAAAGAACCCAACACCTAGTAAGGAAATAAAAAATGAAATTTTCATTAATATATATAAAATATATATTGATCTTCTAAGAATCCTAAAATAGATGAATGAAACTTTTTTAAAAAACATCTTCAGTTAGTAAATTTGTTTTAGCATGGGTCGTTCCAGGTAAAAAAAAATCTAGCTAGCAGGGTGCTAGCTAAACAAAAATGATGTATCCTACTCCGATTATTTAGCGTCAAGGGCCGAATGAGCCTTATAAATTTAAAAGCCTTACGAATTAGGGCTATAATAACTAAAATATAACATATATAAATGCATTTAATAAATTAAAAATAAAAGTTCTCACGAGAAAATTAAAATTCACAGCAAAACAATTTACGTGCTAAAACTAAAGGATCACCCTTAAAAATCATCGTCATCAGTTATTGATTAAACGAGTATGTAGTTAATTGAAACAATTAATTTAGGCTTACCTATCAGCTAGTAGAATATCGTTGAGCCATAATTGAGTAATAATAAATCGCCTATTTACGACAAAGCTTAACGATAACTTAAATTAATTAATTAATTAATTAATTTGTATTTTAATTAGTATTTTATAAATTTAAGATTTTAAGAAAAACATAACTTGCAAGAACTGTATCAATGATTATTTAGGTTTTTAAAAAACACTCTAGAAATAACTAATTTTTGTCACACTTTCGGCGACGGTTATTCTAAAAATGCACTCGATCTTAAAACGGAACGCAATTAATCTTAAGAAGACAAAAACATTACGTTACGGCGGCTTGTTCATTTTCCGGCGGATTTTCGGCGGACGAAAATTTTGCGGCGTATTCGGCGCGCGGCGTCGGCTGAGGGGTCTACCTAGTACCCCCCCCCCTTTCTTTGCATCTAAATCAAAAGGGACGGTGTCGCTGAAATCGCCACTACATCTCTTCAAAAGCAGCACACAAACTCAGGTTCTGAAGTGAGGACATTTTGGATAGATCGGGTGTATGTCGAAGAACCACAACTTTCTACCAAAGTAATTCCCAAAATTTAATCGTTAGCAAAAGAACTACCACCCACTACCCAGTTCATTCTTAAAATTTCATTGCCATTCACAAGCGCTCGGCTGCCAACCCTAATATTGTGAGCCTAAAAACGCCAAGCAGTTCTTACTTCTGTTTAGCAAACATTAAAATCGTCTACACACAGGCCTTTAATTATTGAAATGCTTTACTTCAATACTGCTCTCTGATCAAAGGGTGGCACCTACATGTTTTCTTGGTGCTGCGAGATCTCCAGAAAATAACAGCTCTTAAACAAACAAGATACCACTATGACTTTCAGTCATGACTTCCTTCCCTTCCTACCCCCGTGTGCCCTCAAGGGTAATAGTAATAGGGCCCCTGCCGTTCACCGTCTTTAACTAAAGATACACGATCTTTGCCAATAATAGCTTACATGCTGGTGGAGTGGTATACTCGATGCTGAAGTAAACAAGTTGTGGCACGAATGAATGGGACCGCGTACGTGAGACGTCAATGTGTTGGCCAACTACTTGAGACGCAAGACACAATGACACGCCATCGGACCTGTCGATATTTATTTTACAGATTCGGCTTATCAGAGGCGTCTATGAAAAAGGGGAGAAGGTCCTTAATTTTTAATGTTTGAAGTTTGAGGGCAGGGGGACCGGGGGGGGGATTCGGGAATTGTCGGGATGCTGCTTTTGTTGATAGCGAATATTTATAGTTTCGGGTGTCATTAGAAACGCCAACCGGATTGTACCGCTTGGCCTAGTATAGATGGAGCCACTGGTTTTGTAAACCAATTTTGTCAGCAGTACGATGGCAAATGAAATGATTTCGCCAGTGGTCTAGCCCTAGGTGAACTAATCTTGTCTCGGGTCAAATTAATGGGACTATTAATTTCAAACAGCACACATGTTGTTTTTTTAAAATCAGGTTTTGCTGCTTTTTCCTACTAAATATCCAACGGAGAGCACCCATCGATGTATCTCATTCGATAGCCAATTTCTGATGATACAGTTTTTCAAGTATCAACTTTCTCTTCCTCGAAAACCTGTCTAAATCAATGGAGTGACTGTGTTTGTGTTTGGTCGCTTACAAACTTAAGTTACATCTGCGTAAAAAAAGAGAGCGAGAAGTGAGTGGTCTGACAGAGGTGTTTCATAATTAAAAAAAAACAACACGTTAACGTGTCTTTCGACTAACGGCTTTTATATTTTTCGTTGAAGAAATTTCAAAATCTTGGCACCCTACCATCCAACGCCGGAACTTACCCTTGATATGCCCCTGGATGGGTACTAAATGCAACCAAATTTGACATTTGACGAGGCTAAGAGTATATTTTCCACATGGGAATTAGTCATCGTATGTCTTTTGGAGCCAGGATCCCAAACGATTTTAAGTAACAAATAATAAATTGATCCCGAATCTTTCCGAAAACGTCTGGGAACAAACATGTGCTCTTGAAAATTACTTTAGGCGTTAATTTTTCTTCTTTAAAAAAAAATCGTGCATTAAATTTATTTAAAGGTTTTTAACAAATGCCTTCCGAATTATTAAAGTTTGTGTAATAGCTATTTGATTTAGAGTTTGTGTAATAGCTATTTGATTTAGAGTTTGTGTAATAGCTATTTGATTTAGAGTTTGTGTAATAGCTGTTTGATTTAGAATTTAGAGTTTGTGTAATAGCTATTTGATTTAGAGTTTGTGTAATAGCTATTTGATTTAGAGTTTGTGCAATAGCTATTTGATTTAGAGTTTGTGTAATAGCTATTTGATTTAGAGTTTGTATTACGATTCTATGGTTGAAATTTTTAATCCTTACTTGTTTTTAAAAACAAACAAATTCATTATGTTGGGTAGTAGTTATATATGTTTCACCCAAACATATTTATTAATTTAGATAACA
The DNA here is from genome assembly GCA_944989445.1 of Ampullaceana balthica. Classification (NCBI taxonomy): domain Eukaryota; kingdom Metazoa; phylum Mollusca; class Gastropoda; family Lymnaeidae; genus Ampullaceana; species Ampullaceana balthica. The sequence goes on along the minus strand of CALYLW010000264.1, from coordinate 587,113 downwards.
GCAATATAGTGTAACCACAGAGTGCAGTTATGAAAGAATAAATGTGTGATTTCAAAACAATATTTATTTTTTGCGTTGATTATTTTGATTCCGACTTCATTCAAAACTATAATTGCAGAAAAGAAATCTCTTCAAGATATTGAAAGTTTTCAATAATGCATGCAATGAAGAAAATCAAATTTTTACTAGCTCAATTATTGAAAGTAAACACATTTACTTGAATTTTTAGCTCTCACAGAATTACTTTTTCAAAATATGTGGTGTTTATGGCTCTCTAAGGCAAAAAGTTTCCCGACCCCTGCCTTATATGAACACTTAATAAGATGGACCGAGTGGTGCAATTTTATCAGATTTTTTTACAACATCTCGATGCACTATATAATAGGACAATGAGTTTAAGCTTTCGCAAACAAACCTATTTAAGCACACGAGAACTTAATGCATAAAAATCCATCCATTGAATATATAGCAATCTGAGGGAGTAGCTTTGGGGCCGTCCATAAAGTACGTCACGCTCCAGAGGGCGTTAGGGGGTGTAAGAAAATGTGAGACATTGTGACAGGGGGAGGGGGGTCCAGCCATGTGTGACGTCACTGTGTTTTATATTACATTTAAATTATTTTTAAAATAAAAAACAACATTTTTGTTCGAAAGTGTGTCATACTTTAGGGGGGGGGGATCCGAGATTTGTGACAGTTTGTGACAAGGGGGAAGGGGGAGAGTTAAAATGGTCAAAAATAGCGTGACGTAATTGATGGACAGCCCCTTTGTTAATTATTGACATTCGAAACATTCAAGTCGCATGGCATAGAAACCTAATGAATGATATTTGGACCTTTGGAGACGAAGTGACGAACTTGGTAAGTGATATTAGACCAAGAGTCACATCAATGAACCGTGTATGATAATTGTCCAATGTGATTTCATTAGAGAAAAAGAAGTTTGTCCACGGATTTCACAATGAATTTAAACTGACGCATGATTTTGATAGTTTCATTTCTGAATTGAATATATTTCCCGCTGGAAAAGAACCGAATTGTTTTCTAAATTTTTATCACAAAAATAGCAAATGAATTCCCGGTGAAGTTGTCTACATAGCTTATAAAGTTTTTCTAATTAGTATCAACCTCGCTCGAAGTCAGACAGCAATGCCCGAACACAAATCCTTGTTAACCTTTTCGGGACTGCTCTGTCCTTACCAGTTATAAGACTAAGTGTCTACAGTTACACCAGCAAAAAGTAGTAACAACACTCAGTAGGCACGTTTTTGAAAATTAGCGTGCGTAATATTTTTGTTGTAAGATCCTTGACTTGGCTGGCGTACCTACAGAGTTGGGGGAGGGGGGCTTTCAGCGTCCTGGCAGCGCTACCTTTCCTGCAGTGTTTTGTATTGTCGTGTTTTCGAATAAGGACCTGATTTAACGCAAAATACTTGGAATCAATGACGTAGGAAGGGAGCTGGAGCGTGTCCATTAAGTATGTCACGCTCCAGAGGAGGGGGGGGAGGAATGGGTGTAAGAAAGTGTGACAGTTTGTGACAGAAGAAGGGGGGGGGGTCCGACCATGTCAGACGTCACGGTGTTTTTTATAATTAAATTTTAATTATTTTATTAAATAAAGATTTTTTTTTCGAAAGTGTGACGTAATTTAGGGGCTGGGGTCCAAGATTTGTGACAGAGGGACGGGGGTAAAATGGTAAAAATAGCATGACGAAACTTATTCAACGGCCCCAAATGAGCTTAGCAAGGCCCGAGGGGAAATATAAACCTACGTCACTGAGACATGACACTAGATACGTCACTACAGGACTAACCCTAGCTACGTCACTACAGAACTAACCCTAGCTACGTCACTACAGAACTAACCCTAGCTACGTCACTACAGAACTAACCCTAGCTACGTCACTACAGGACTAACCCTAGCTATGTCACTACAGGACTAACCCTAGCTACGTCACTACAGGATTAACCCTAGCTACGTCACTACAGGACTAACCCTAGCTACGTCACTACAGAACTAACCCTAGCTACATCACAACAGAACTAACCCTAGCTACGTCACTACAGGACTAACCCTAGCTACGTCACTACAGGACTAACCCTAGCTACGTCACTACAGGACTAACCCTAGCTACGTCACTACAGAACTAACCCTAGCTACGTCACTACAGAACTAACCCTAGCTACGTCACTACAGGACTAACCCTAGCTACGTCACTATAGAACTAACCCTAGCTATGTCACTACAAGACTAACCCTAGCTACGTCACAACAGTACTAACCCTGGCTACGTCACTACAGGACTAACCCTAGCTACGTAACTACAGGACTAACCCTAGCTACGTCACTACAGGACTAACCCAGCTACGTCACTACAGGACTAACCCTAGCTACGTCACTACAGAACTAACCCTAGCTACGTCACTACAGGACTAACCCTAGCTACGTCACTACAGGACTAACCCTAGCTACGTCACTACAGGACTAACCCTAGCTACGTCACTAACCCTAGCTACGTCACTACATGACTAACCCTAGCTACGTCACTACAGGACTAACCCTAGCTACGTCACTAACCCTAGCTAAGTAACTGACAATTCTTTTTTTTTAAACCAATGCCTCCAGTTAGACAATGACTATGTAAACCGCCTATAAAAAATCAACTTTTGTATTTAATAATATATTTCTACATATAATTTCTGTATAGGTAACTTACCCGCTAGCACAAAGACCAGAACGAAACACCCAGTCCTTTCTCCCATCGCGACCTCCTAGATACCTTTGCGCCTTGTTACCTGGTCTGCCTACGAAAACCGGATGACGGACCTAAGTGCAGATCAGACTGCCATAGGTCTGACAAGGTCACAAGTGTGTGTTTACTCTAACAGGGGCGGCCCTGGGCAACAATCACCAGGTGGTTATCATGCCTAAAAGGCAACTATCGTTGCATTTTTAAAAAAAAATTACATATTCTTATCTTATCTATTACAGACGCTTCCTTCTATACGGAAGATTCTGGAGTCTTACGATTATCCATGGTATTTGTTTAGTCTTGTATTTTTAGTAGAGTTGATAGAGTCAGAGTGTTGGTTTTCCTTAAGAATAATATTTGCATCCAGGCAAAATATCTCGCTCGTGGCTCTTTCGTGGGTGCGGTTCTCGTTCAACCAATCTATGACATTAGAAGTTGTGATCTACATACAACCAATCTATGAGATTAGAAGTTGGGATCTACATACAACCAATCAATGACATTAGAAGTTGGGATCTACATACAACCAATCTATAACATTAGAAGTTGGGATCTACATACAACCAATCTATGACATTAAAAGTTGGGATCTACATACAACCAATCTATGACATTAGAAGTTGGGATCTACATAAAACCAATGTATGACATTAGAAGTTGTGATCTACATACAACCAATGTATGACATTAGAAGTTGTGATCTACATACAACCAATCTATGACATTAGAAGTTTTGATCTACATACAACCAATCTATGACATTAGCAGTTGGGATCTACATACAACCAATCTATGACATTAGAAATTTGGATCTACATACAACCAATCTATGACATTAGCAGTTGGGATCTACATACAACCTATCTATGACATTAGCAGTTGGGATCTACATGCAACCAATCTTTGACATTAGCAGTTGGGATTCTTATACAACCTATCTATGACATTAGCAATTGGGATCTACATACAACCAATCTATGACATTAGAAATTTGGATCTAAATACAACCAATCTATGACATTAGCAGTTGGGATCTACATACAACCTATCTATGACATTAGCAGTTGGGATCTACATACAACCAATCTATGACATTAGAAGTTGGGATCTACATACAACCTATTTATGACATTAGAAGTTGGGATCTACATACAAACAATCTATGACATTAGAAGTATGAATCTACATACAACCTATCTATGACAATAGAAGTGCGGATCTACATACAACCTATCTATGACATTAGAAGTTGGGATCTACATACAACCAATCTATGACATTAGAAGTTGGGATCTACATACAACCTATCTATGACATTAGAAGTTGGGATCTACATACAACCTATCTATGACATTAGAAGTTGGGATCTACATACAACCAATCTATGACATTAGAAGTTTGGATCTACATACAACCTATCTATGACATTAGAAGTTTGGATCTACATACAACCTGTCTATGACATTAGAAGTTGAGATCTACATACACCAATCTATGACATTAGAAGTTGTGATCTACATACAACCTATCTATGACATTAGAAGTTGGGATCTACATACAACCAATTTATGACATTAGCAGTTGGGATCTACATACAACCAATCTATGACATTAGAAGTTGGGATCTACACACAACCAATCTATGACATTAGAAGTTGTGATCTGCATACAACCAATCTATGACATTAGAAGTTGTGATCTGCATACAACCAATCTATGACATTAGCAGTTAGGATCTACATACAACCAATCTATGACATTAGAAGTTGGGATCTACATACAACCAATATATGACATTAGAAGTTGGGATCTACATACAACTAATCTATGACATTAGCAGTTGGGATCTACATACAACCAATCTATGACATTAGCAGTTGGGATCTACATACAACCAATCAATGACATTAGAAGTTGTGATCTGCATACACCAATCTATGACATTAGCAGTTGGGATCTACATGCAACCACTCTATGACATTAGCAGTTGGGATCTACATACAACCAATCTATGACATTAGAAATTTGGATCTACATATAACCAATCTATGACATTAGCAGTTGGGATCTACATACAACCTATCTATGACATTAGCAGTTGGGATCTACATACAACCTATTTATGACATTAGAAGTTGGGATCTACATACAACCAATCTATGACATTAGAAGTTGGGATCTACATACAACCTATCTATGACATTAGAAGTTGGGATCTACATACAACCAATCTATGACATTAGAAGTTGGGATCTACATACAACCTATCTATGACATTAGAAGTTGGGATCTACATACAACCAATCTATGACATTAGAAGTTGGGATCTACATACAACCTATCTATGACATTAGAAGTTGGGATCTACATACAACCAATCTATGACATTAGAAGTTGGGATCTACATACAACCTATCTATGACATTAGAAGTTGGGATCTACATACAACCTATCTATGACATTAGAAGTTGGGATCTACATACAACCAATCTATGACATTAGAAGTTGGGATCTACATACAACTTGTCTATGACATTAGAAGTTGGGATCTACATACAACCTGTCTATGACATTAGAAGTTGAGATCTACATACACCAATCTATGACATTAGAAGTTGTGATCTACATGCAACCTATCAATGACATTAGCAGTTGGGATTCTTATACAACCTATCTATGACATTAGCAATTGGGATCTACATACAACCTATCTATGACATTAGAAGTTGGGATTCTCATACAACCTATCAATGACATTAGCAGTTGGGATCTACATACTTCAAATTCCAGGTAAGTGAAAAAAATCCCCAGTGTTGACAAAAGCTTGCTCACAGATGTAGGTGGACCCAAATAGTGACAGACAAGACCTACGTTTTTTCCAGTTAAAGCACGTGCTCGCTCGGTTGGTACACTTGCTATCTTGTTCCACACCAGCCCAATTCTTTCAACACAGTTCTCAATAGAATTGAATAAATCCTGGCCTGTAGTTGTGTCTTTGGGTGGCTCAACACTAAGTAATTCTTCGGCAAGCTCAAAATGAGAGTTTTCCCCCTTATAAATATAAACAATGGTGCTGTGTCACGTACATTGGTACTTTCGTCCAACGCTAGAGAGTGCCCCAAAAAGTCTTTGCTTGCATCTCGAAGTTGGTGCATCGAATTGTCGCTAAATTTTTCAACACGCCTGACTACAGTTCTCCTTGATAAAGGAATGCTATACAATTTTGTTTTCTGTTCTGAACACATAATGCTTTCTGCATCTGACAAACATTCATTGATGAACTCGCTGTCAGAAAAAGACTTGTTCTGTTTTACAATCTTATGGGACAGCACCAAACTGGCTTCGGTTGCATTATCTTGTATTTATGCTTCTTTAAATGATTAACTAACTCCTGGCTATTCACATTTCTCTCTTCGTACGTTAAATTGTGCTCGAAATCCAAATGTTTTGATTGGTGTTGTCTTTTTTAAGTTGTACTCCTTAAAGACGCTCACACACTCACGGCACGGCAGGCAGACTGCTTTGCTTCCAACGCTCGTGAAGCAATATTTAGCGGTCCAGTCGTCTTATTAAAAAAGGCCATTCGTCCTCAATCTTTCTTTTTTTTTGGCAGCACTCATGGTTAAATCAACTTCTTTTCACTTTTAAATTACAATTTGTACAAAATATATAAATCGTAAACAAAAGCCAATCCCAGTTGAGCTGAAATACAGTTTCGGATAAGGATGTTAACATTTAAAGGCTAATGATCAATAATCAGTTCTGAAGCCATAAGACCGATTTAATATCCCTAGATTCGAATAAAATACTAGGAATACAATTTTTAAAATATAGCGAAAATTCTAAACAAAGAAAATTAACATGGACATGCCTACGGGCCGTATAATATACTCTGGATGACCGCATGTGGCCCGCGGGCGTAGTTTGCCCACCCCTGTATCCGATTATAAAATTGTACACATTTTTCGCCTTGCGTAGAAACTAAAATCAATGTCAAAATTAATCCACATATAGCGACATATAGTTACATAGAGGCTACGAAGGTGCATATACATCCTATACAATAAAAGGCAAATTTTCTGTGCGGTCATCGATAGCGATTGGTCCCTCAAACTCTTACAGACTCCTACAGCCAATCACTAGCGGAGAAAAATTAAATAAATAATTGAAATATGGAACACATTTACGCGGACGTTCAAAACGAGTTATTTTTGGTGCAGTTTTTAAATTAATTTTTTTTTATCATTCATTAGTGTGCTCCCATCTTGAAGTGTGTCACTCCTGCTATCACTACTGTTACTCATAGACAACATGCCACTGAAAAGATGACGGAACGTCCTTGGACGGGCTTTGTTGCTCGTATATATATAATTCTGAAACTTTTATTTTCCCAGCAAAACAATTTTATTTTGTCGGTAATGACCATTGTGATTGTTTATCTTTTTTAAACATCATTATTTTGTGGTAGTGTGCCCCATGTCTGACGTGTCTATGCGGTCACTATAGGGGCCGTCCATAAAGTACGTCATGCTCAAGAGGGGGGAGGGGGTGTAAGAAAGTGTGACAGTTTGTGACGGGGGGAGTTAAAATGGTCACAAATAGCGTGACGTACTTTATGGACAGCCCCACATGATGTAGGTAACACTATGGGTGACGTTTTTTTTGTCACCCCTTGTGATGATGTCACCCAGTAGGTCCACACTCCCCGGACCTCCATAGTGTAGCCTCTGTATATATATATATATATATATATATATATATATATATATATATAATCTCAGAGATTTTGTTTACATCTAAATAATACACGGTAGTTCCAGCTTACCAGGAGATACGTTATGGTGATGAAATAGGCTTCAATGGATTCATCTTTACCAACTTGGATTCATACGCAGTAAAGTGGTTCAACTTAATAATTTTCTTCTGTTACAGTTTTAACAAAAGTTGTTTAACAACGATGTAAGTAAATTAAATCATTATATAATGAAATTTTATAAACTTTTTAGGGTAGAAATAGCTAAAACCAAGAATTTTAGACAGGGACTTGTGATATACTATTACATGTGTTTTATTAATTTTTTTAAAATAAAATAAATAAAATTGAGGAAAGGGGAAAATAAATTTGATATCTCTGTTTGGTGATCACAGGCAAACTGTTGTCAACTGCAGTGTTAAAATCGGGTTCAAAAACGTAACGCCTAGGCCTTAACACGTAATAGGAAATACGCTATTTTACAAATAACTCAAGAGATCATAATTTCGGTTGATCGGATTCAGCCGTATCTTTTGTGTCTTGCGTGGAGGCGATGACAAAACTTAATATTTACAACCATACTTAGAGCCATGAGAGCGGCTTATTTATAGCTTAGGACTGCTACCGAATTTTAGATTTAGATTTAGCCGAAATAGCCTGGGCTTTATTTCATTTAATTCGGACATAGCCGAATAGTAATATGGTTATTTAAATACGTCGTCATGGAAACAAATTAATCATACTGAATACAAGTATAATGTGGAGGTGGTACATTAAAATGGCACGTCTTAATGAATACTTATATTGAATGTTTCAAAGGATTTACACGTGCACATTCAGCTAGCGTTATCTTAACTTCTCTCGTTCATAACCTTGCAGCCGACCGATGCTTCCTCTAATGTTTGTTGGTATGTTTGCAAAGTAAAACAGTCCATTTTTGTACACACTTTTACACCCCATAGACATAGATATTATATTATACTAGGGCTGTTAACGATTAATTTAAATTTAATGGTTAAATTTTGAAAAAATTAACGATTAATTAATCATTAATTTCGATTAAAGCCAAAAATTGACATTTATTGTGTCATTAGTAAAATTAATTTAACGTACTTGTCGAATATCGAAATAATACGGGAATTTCTTCTTTATATGACATCTTTTAATCAACAACGCAAACAGACAAGTGTATTGACATTATTTGCTTCAAGTGGTGAGCGGGTCTTATTGACAATATAACCAGCCGAGCTGAACAATCGTTCACATAGCTTTAGATTGTCTTCAGCTGAAGCTTCTGAAACTGTAGTGGATGTTTGGTATGCCGTTGATATGTAAGCGAACTGTTAGAATCATGGTAGCAATGTTCCCTTTAAGCAGATATTTGACCGACCCCACGCAGGAGTTTAGAATCAGAGCGCAGAAAATTTTGTAAAATATTGCACCCAAAAATGGGCGTTGTGTAACTTTGCACACGAGTTTTGTTTTAACTTTGCACGCGGACCAACGAAGCTTAGACTTAGAGGAAACATTGCATGGTAGGAACACGATTTCTCTCAATGGGCACAGTAACCTTTATCAACATTTTGAACATTCACGTCAGTCAATAGTTCAAGACCAAAATGTTCGTGTAATCGTCCAGAAATTAGTTTATATTTATTCGACCAAAATATTTTCCTTTTGGCTTCTAGTACATTTTTAATTGGTGGGTCGATTAATCGGTAACAAAAATTTAATCGTTAATTTTTTTACGATTAATCGAGAAATTAATCGTTAATTTCCGCAGCCCTAATTTATACTTATCAAAATTTGCTGCGCGGTAATTCTAAACTGCTGAGCGGCGTCTCTCAGTTATCTGCGCGGCCGCACAGCTTAAAAAAACATTGTAGCCGACCCTCTTGAGACAACGCGGCCTATCAATAGCCCGAGGTACGGTGGGCGAAAAAAGACGAAGGGCCTGTGTATAGGCCCTGATAATTCGTGGACCTTAATTTTTTGGCTGGTGTTCGTATCAGCTAATCAGAACTCTTCATTTATTTCTTGTGTTTCCTGTTATTAAAATGGGAGCCTTCATTGTTGATTTCCTCTTGTGTGTTTTGTAAAACTAATTTTTTTTTGTCCTGTCAGTGATATTGCAAAATTCCAAAATGTCTGATTGTTACCCTTATTCTGGTTTCTAGTGAATGTGAAAGCGATGAAATTAATCAGGAATGGTTTTAAATAAATAAACAGTGTTTTGAGGACAATAATAATATTGTGATGCTTTGGTTCAGTATGAGGGGTTCTAAATTTGATACAAATGACCCCTAAAAATTGTTTTTAAAAAAGTAGGGCCTATCAACCTTACAGGTGTTTTTTGTATATTTTTTTTAACAACAAATATCTTTGAATTCTTTGTTAGAGACCAATAAGTATGCCTACAACTTTCTCAGTGTCACAGAGTTCAATATAAGTCACTAAGTCATAGATATGTATGTCATGTCCCCAACAATAGTGGAAAAAAAGCTTTATTTTTGCATATACCAAAAATTAACTTAAGTTAGAAAATTAAGCAGAATCATGTATAAGATGTGTCCCAAGGCCTTGCTTCTCAAAACACAAGTGTCAGGACTTATTTTATCCTTTAATCATCAAGAAATTCAGGCAGATATTATAGGAAAGTCATGTTATCTTATCTTATCTTATCTGTTTACAGACGCTCCTTCTATACAGAAGATTATTGCGTCCTACGCTTATCTATGGTTTGTGTTTAGTCCTGCATTTTTATTAGAGATTTAAATGTTGATAAAGTGTTGGTTTTCCTGGATTCTTCAGGCAACCCATTCCACCCCCGAATTCCGGACGGGAAGAAGGAAAACTTGTATGTGTTTGTTCTTGCATACGGAATAAGAAAGGTGTTTTTATCCTTATGTCTATCTGAGGGTTGTATTAAGTTATCTTTGTGTTGTATTTCTAAATTAGAATTAATTGCTTTATGTATGATTACTACTTTGCTCTTGGTTCTTCTATCCTCTAGTGTTTCAAGGTTTAATGATTTAACTAATGGTGTTACTCTTGTCAGTTTCGAATATTCTCCAGTAATGAATCTGGCAGCTCTTTTTTGAATTTGTTCTAGTTTATCAATGTTTTCTTTGGTGGATGGGTCCCATACAGAAGATGCATATTCTAGTGCAGGTCTCACCATGTTTATTCCCAGGTCAACAAATATTTTCATGCATAAATTATGCAAATTAGGTTGGTTAATTTGCATAATGTTGGAGATTTATAATTTCATTTACAAACATTGTATTAGCGCATTCATTTTCCTACAAGAATATATAGGTTTTAAATGTGTAAAGTTATTTATTATTTTTTTTAAAAATTGTTTGCAAATTTTGTCTTATTCTTGAAAAAAGGGCTCCGTTTTTTTGGCACAGGTATGCCGAAAACGCTCCGTCTCAAGAGGGGTAAGACCAGATTTTGTGGTCCAGACGACATGATTTCAAAATTTGACAATTTCTACAGTATCATCATCATCAGTGTTGCTAAAGGCCATGTAGGGCCCTGGCCTGCTCAATCTTAAAAACCAATCTCACTGCTCGAACCACTAGCAGCCTTAGGTCTCAATCCGCCTCAACCATCCATGTGTTGTTGGGTCTGTTACCCTTCTGCCTCTCGGTCTATAGATTATCTTCGCTGCCCTACAGGCTGGTATTCTTTCTAGGTCACCTGTACATCACAGTACATTACCACAGCAGATTAATTTTCTTAGAGGGTAGCACCACCCGTTAATTCTATCGAAATTGGGGGGGGGGTAAAAATGTGGTACATTTGCGCGAGTGTTTACAGTAATGCTTTTATCCTTACTGACATAAGTTCAGTTTAATCTTCGTTAAGGGAGTCCTACATGTATTTAATTAATTCAAAGACTTAATGGCGAATTTTCCAAATGCGAATTTTTAAAAAAGCTGCAATTCAAAACAGATCATAATCAATTTAACATAATTTACACCAATTAACGTCAGACATATTCACACGCAACGACAAAAAACTTACAGAGCAATAGATCGTACGATAATCTCTTAATGTCGTAATGTAATATACATTTACTCTGGTATATATTTGGAATGTATTTTTTCATGCCATGAAGTATAGAACCATATCTGCCACTCATGTTTACAAGAGTTGGATATGTCTCTGTGTTCAATCATACTATGTATGATAAGTGCTCCGCAATCTTGGGTAGCTGACAGTAGTTGTGTTACGTAAATATATTTTGCCCTTAAGTTAACTATCCATAGTTTTTCATCACTCTCCATTTGTGTCTTTATAAAAAAAGAAAAGATGACGTGACTTTATCTCGATTTTCACACAAATGTGCGTTGTCTCGTAATAAATGACAACTAACAGATACTTGTTACAATAAAAACAAGTCCCGAGACAGTCATGAGCCACATGCTGGCCGAGTGACCGACGACGCCATCGTTATGTCCTGTCTCGGGTGAGCTGACGGGTTGTGTCCGAGCGTTGACCCAGTCGATAGCCATCTGGTCACCGGTCAACAGAGGCAACATGGTCTCTCTGATCCTGGAGTTGTACAAGTTCAACCATGCCATCTGGAATGCATGCAAACACCATTGTGTTGTAATGTTAAAAATCGTGGGATTGGGAAATACGTGTCAGACTAACCGTTAGCCGTTAACTATCATCATTTCTATTCTATTTTATATTTTCAATGTGAACAATGAACAAGGCTCGGCGCAATGGACGTGACCAGGGGCGTTAACACTCAATACAGAACATGATATTTATTCTGTGTCTCATACTAACTACCAGTTACACACAGACGAGACAACTATACAATTTATGAGATAGAAATTTTAAACGTAGCCAGGGAAAAAACAAAGGTTCTACCTGCTGTCTGTTGAGCAAGCTCAAATCCATGAGGTTGACTTCGAAAGGTACAAGGGCCACAGGTGTTAACTGCAGAAATTCTTCGCCAGACGTCTTATACTAGAACAGACGAAAACAATAACGTGAAAGATAATGAACATGTCACACGTGGCATTGCATTCAAGTGGTGATTTTATCCTTTGGAATATCGATCTCAACACCTTAGATAATTTATTTGTACAGTTGACGTGACATTTTTGGGACCCTTGAGACGTGCTCTCCACGTGATGATTCACTAAGAAATATAAAACAAAGTTTTTTAAATATTATTTTTATTTATTTATTTTGGGGGTGGGGGGGTGGGGGAGGGGGTCTAAATGAGGGAATTAAAAATATCCTAAAAAGAACATTATTTTTACAATTTTATCCAGGATCTGAATTTTGCATAGAAAAACCGTGCCCAAACGTTTTTCCTCTAAGGTTTGGTAGTCCGTATGCAAAGTAAAAAATCTCGTGTGCAAAGTTGCACAGCATCCATTTTTTGTGCAATATTTTATAAAATTTGCTGCGTTGTTACCTTAAACAGCTGGTCGGCGTCGGTCAGATATCTGTGCTGTCGCGCAGCTTAAATGGCACGTTGGTGCTAAAGTGTGGGCAAGCACATGACAGTTTACAAAGTCATTACCGTAGCCCTTCTGGTAAAATCAAACTAAAACTTGCCTTTCGTGCGTTACATTTCTATGGTTAGTGTTAAATAAAAGAAATTGGCCTCCGCCTGTCACAATGTGACAGGGGTGTGGTCTTCTCAATTCCAAATCACCAAGTTCTAGAATTTTCGTCTTTGAAGATAAATTGGGTTACCAGGACATCCCTCAGTGAATGTGGTTAACACAAGGTAACATTGTGTTTACAGCAATCGTGCTTGAAAACTCAAGGTTAAGAAATTTTAGAGATTAAATCCCCCTGAGCATCTTGTCCACAGTGTGACTTGTATGAAGTGCTTGAGGCTTGAGTTACTAGTCGCTGTATTGTCTAGTGATGTGTGTATCGAGGATATGAAGGCGTCGTGGGGTAACGCGTGAACTTTTTGGCATTTTATCGACTTTTACCATTGGTCTATCAAATTACAAATTGTTCAACAGGCACACATTTTTAACGAACCCCGGTCTCCCGCGTGACAGGCGGGGATACTTACGACCATACTACCGAGGAGATGGGAAATGAGTTCATGTTATCAATATAATAAATATATCCGAAAATACTGAATAAATGAGTGATTAGACATATAAGAATATAAACATTACAAAATATAATACGTATTTATATTCAAAGCTTTTATTATTGTAGTATTTGTAGTCGTCGGATTTTTTTAAAATTTATATAATTATAACAGCGTATTTTTGAAATCCTTGGCCTAGTTTCCCATTTTTTAAATTTTTTTACATTTTTAAAAATACTAATACAATTGATTGACAATTATCATGTCTCTTCTACTTCTTCACCAGATTGTTACAATTACTATTTGTAATGAGAGCTCACACTTCAAAGAAAAATACAATTATTTAAAAATGTATATATTTTTCCCTTCGATTAGCTCGAATAAGACAATTGTTGAGTTAACACTAAAAATTTGTTTCACAAAAAGCAAATAATGAATGGCAAATAACTTGTCAGCCGAATGTGTAAATTAAATGCAATTTTGAAAGGCAAGCGTTATCCGCACGGTTTTTACCGTGCGAACAATGTTCGACATTATTCGCACGGTTTTGACCGTGAGAGTGATGCCGATCGATATCTAAATTCTTATTACTGCTTATTATTTATGTTGCATTGCTTAATATATCTTTGGGTTTGGAGGGTACAAAAATAATTAAACTTTCATTTTTAATTTTAATTGTCTTTCGAGTGACTGGATTATTAAGTGTTCCAGTGCACTCACCTTTGTATAGTATATATTATATATAATATATATTATCATATTATGAAGTTACTTTATTAACTTTCATAGGTGATAGTTTCATTCATAATTTGACGAAACTCTGTATTTAAAGAGGCTAATTATTATTATTCTGACCATAACTAGCACTGTTGGACATCAAAAATCCATAAAGTTAATTGAATTTAAAGCATGCAAAAGTGAAAGACGATAAAATGGTATAGCATAAAAATTTAGGAGTGAGAGTCTGTAACAGTGACTAATTTAAACACTAACACTAACACAATAATTGATAAAATAGGTATATAGGGTGGGGGAATAATTAAATGTTTCTTGAAACGAGCCTGCTTGAGTGATCCCAAGCATCCTCACTGTGGTTGTAAATAAAAAAGAAAAAATTTAAAATAATAAAATAAAAATAAGACCGTCCTTGGATTCGAACCGCTAACCATAATAGTCACCGTAGATACAGGTGTTTGCCCAAAATTCAGCTCAATCAAGAAATGCAAAATGCGCAATATATGGCGCTGCAAGATTTAACGCTAACACTTACTAACAGACACACACATACGCACACAGAATGAACAAAATATGGGTGAGACTGCAGTCAGGGTTATAGAGACATAGATACGTTAATGTTATTTAAACAGGATACGATGAAAGTATGGGCGTGACCAGACGTCACAGAACAACGGACGTTTCGACTGAAAGCCTTCCTCAACGAAGACATAGACTAAAACAAATAAAACTAAATAAATGAAATGAAAACTTAACTGCGGTGTAATCCAAAGCCAAATAAGAAAAACCCGTAAAAAACCAAGTTTTTGACTATAAATCCTTTATGTTCGAGAAGTAACTAAAAGAATGTTCATTATAATACGCAGCGCCAGACCATCCAGAAATACAAAATTGCAGTTGTGTCGTAAAACATGTTTAATATAATGCGCACCGATCAGGAATATGTTTATAAAAAGAGTTGTCAATAAAATACGCACCTTATGGCACGACAGAAAGGTTGTTCAATATAATACGCACCGCGACGCTCTATCTCAAAAAATAGCATGATACATAGGAATAAATAAAATAATCTAAAAAATCAATAATTTAATTACGGTACATGCGATCGATCTGAAATTTTGATACATTGTTTTTATCATCAGTACGAAACTGCCTGCAAAATTTCAGCTCGCTATCTTGCGAGCAAGTGGGTTAAAAATCGATCAAAAGTTTTGGCGACAAGGTCGGTCGGTCGGCCGCAGACACCATGAGTTAATATAAAGGATTTAATAAGAAAAACCCGTAAAAAACCAAGTTTTTGACTATAAATCCTTTATGTACGAGAAGTAATTAAAAGAATGTTCATTTATAATACGCAGCGCCAGACCATCCAGAAATACAAAATTGCAGTTGTGTCGTAAAACATGTTTAATATAATGCGCACCGATCAGGAATATGTTTATAAAAAGAGCTGTCAATAAAATACGCACCTTATTGCGCGACAGAAAGGTTGTTCAATATAATGCGCACCGCGACGCTCTATCTCAAAAAATAGCATGATACATAGGAATAAATAAAATAATCTTAAAAATCAATAATGTAATTACGGTACATGCGATCGATCTGAAATTTTGATACATTGTTTTTATCATCGGTACAAAACTGCCTGCAAAATTTCAGCTCGCTATCTTGCGAGCAAGTGGGTTAAAAATCGATCAAAAGTTTTGGCGACAACGTCGGTCGGTCGGTCGGTCGGCCGCAGACACCATGAGTTAATATAAAGGATTTTAAAAAAAGGAATTGAATTTGTAAACTGTGCAGTTGTACACTGACGCAACACTAGATCAGTACACTGGCAAAAACTGTTACCTTAGTTGTGAAGGGTTCCACGGTGAAGACTGTTTCTAGCCTGACCCCAAACAGTGCTTGCTCGTAATACCCCGGCTCTGTTGAATGATATACAACAACGTGTGCTTGGGAACGTATGCAGCAGGGAGGGGGTGGTTTAACATTTGATTTAAATATTATAATACAGCTTTCTGTTTTGTAAACTATCATATGTTTGGGAAGCGTTAATTTGCAGATTAAAAAAAAATTGTTACCGTCGGAATAATACTGATGAGTTGTAAGTGGTTCTTCACTCACACCCGGAGACTGACTAAAAATACTGATTCTTCCAGGTCCTGCGGAGATAAAGAGAGATTCATTATTTTGCGACTTCTTTAAAAAAAAAGAAAGAATGATATGGTGCATGGTATTGATGATAAATTTGTCTCTCTATTTCTATTACTATAATCATTTTTGTCATTCACAACATTATCGTTGTTACCGTAGATAACACCCCACAGAATAAAGTGACAGGCACGTTTTAAATTGTCAACTAAATTTTTTTAAAGCGTGACTTTGATTTAGACGCCCAGAAAGTTAAATTTTCATCAAATTCAATTTCAACAAATTATTTTCCCTATTTTGCAGTGCACCATGAAAGATGTATTTAGCAGAAGTTTCCTCCTTAGTGTTCCGTGTTTGTTTATTAAAGCTAAAAAAATATTCATGCATTTTTTATTTGCCAAACATTTGTTATCCCAATACCAAACCAGAGCACGTTAGGGGGAGTAATTTCTATGTTAATAAAAAAATATATTTCACTTTGCATAAAAGTTGTTAATCATTTAGTATTTCATAGTAGTGTTCTATATTAAAGTCAGGTCTGACCTTCGTGAACACTGAGGTAAGCTCCGATGCCATGACCTGTGCCGTGACGGTAGACGAGTCCAACATCCCACAGCTGGTAGCGAGCCAGAGCATCGATTTGATAGCCTGGTGTCACAGGTAGGTGAGGTATGTCAGGTAGGTGAGGTATGTAAGGAAGGTGAGGTATGTAAGGTAGGTGAGGTATATAAGGTAGGTGAGGTATGTAAGGTAGGTGAGGTATATAAGGTAGGTGAGGTATGTAAGGTAGGTGAGGTATGTAATGTAGGTGAGGTATGTAAGGTACGTGATGTATGTAAGGTAGGTGAGGTATGTAAGGTAGGTGAGGTATTTAGGTAGGTGAGTTATGTAAGGTAGGTGAGGTATATAAGGTAGGTGAGTTATATAAGGTAGGTGAGGTATATAAGGTATGTGAGGTATGTAAGGTAGGTGAGGTATATAAGGTAGGTGAGTTATATAAGGTAGGTGAGGTATATAAGGTAGGTGGGTATGTAAGGTTGGTGAGGTATGTAAGGTAGGTGAGGTATGTAATGTAGGTGAGGTATGTAAGGTAGGTGATGTATATAAGGTAGGTGAGGTATATAAGGTAGGTGGGGTATTTAAGGTAGGTGAGGTATATAAGGTAGGTGAGGTATGTAAGGTAGGGGAGGTATATAAGGTAGGTGAGTTATATAAGGTAGGTGAGGTATATAAGGTGGGTGAGTTATATAAGGTAGGTGAGGTATGTAAGGTAGGTGAGGTATATAAGGTAGGTGGGTATGTAAGGTAGGCGAGGTATGTAAGGTAGGTGAGGTATGTAATGTAGGTGAGGTATATAAGGTAGGTGAGGTATGTAAGGTAGGTGAGGTATATAAGGTAGGTGAGGTATATAAGGTAGGTGAGGTATGTAAGGTAGGTGAGGTATGTAAGGTACGTGAGGTATATAAGGTAGGTGAGGTATATAAGGTTGGTTAGTTATATAAGGTAGGTGAGGTATGTAAGGTAGTTGAGGTTTGTAAGGAGTAGGTGAGGTTTGTAAAGTAAATGGGGTATGTAAGGTAGGTGAGGTATGTAAGGTAGGTGAGGTATGTAAGGTAGGTGAGGTATGTAAGGTAGGTGAGGTATATAAGGTAGGTGAGGTATGTAAGGTAGGTGAGGTATGTAAGGTAGGTGGGGTATGTAAGGTAAGTGAGGTATGTAAGGTAGGTGAGGTATGTAAGGTAGGTGAGGTATATAAGGTAGGTGAGGTATGTAAGGTAGGTGATGTATGTAAGGTAGGTGAGGTATATAAGGTAGGTGAGGTATGTAAGGTAGGTGAGTTATATAAGGTAGGTGAGGTGTGTAAGGTATGTGAGGTATTTAAGGCATGTGAGGAGTAGATTATGTTCAAGGATATAAAGTAGATGAATATTGGGTTGGCGATGTGTGTAAAGTATGCGTGTAGGACAGTGTAGGTGTAAATATTTTAAGGTAAACAATAATAATTAAGACAATTAGAACTGTTGATAAATGTTTGCCCACAAAATAAATACATGTCGGCTATAAAATCGGAGGTTCTTGAATTATCACTCAAACGTGGTATGGTAAAAATTATCATCATTAAATAGCTATTTGGTAATGTAATGTTGACTCCAACCACTCCATTGCCAATCAAACAAATATTCGAACAAAAAATGAGGCAGTCTTATTACATGTTCTGAAAATATTCGACCAAAACTCCAGACAAAACTCATAACATTATCATACACTCAAGCAAACATTAGACAACTATTACAATTGTGAAGTCTTTTATGCATGCCCACACATGCGATTCGTTTAAAATATAAAAAAACGCGCTTTCGAAACATTTAACATGCTAGAAGTCGAACAAACCAAAACCTCCCACCCCGCCCCACACCCCTGTGTTTTGGTACTAACTCACCGTAGAGTCCACTTGGCCATCTCAACATCGCCAGGTTTATGGCACATATCAAAACTCGAGTGTAGCATTCCTGAAATGTAATTATTGCGCCGTACAAACAAAAATGGGTCAAGAGAAATATAAATAATATCATGGCAGAGGTAATAAATAACTAAATGAGACTGAAGAATTTATTATACAGTATCCAAACAGAAAGTGGATTTAGACGTTTTAACAACCTCACTCACTCATACATAATATTCTAAGCAGCACTGCAGAGTCGTATGCTTAGTTTGAGGAGCATAAGTATTAATTTCGTTGCTGATACCGACAAGAAAGAATATTTAGACAATTTAGTTCAGTGCTTCTCAAACTTTTTAGTATGGCGGACTGGCAGGAATTTTTTCAATCGCACCAGGGAGCGGTGCACTATTTTCCCTGCACTGACAATTTTTTCTGTCCTTTTTTTTGATAACTTCTGCGGACCGGCGGCGGATGGCTCACGGACCGGCACTGGTCCGCGGACCACCACTTTGAGAAGCACTGATTTAGTTCGTCTGTTGCCAGGATATGATGAGTCAGTAAAATACAAGGCGATTTTTTTACTAGTCTTATATTAACTTGCTTAGTAAGTTTAATCGGACATCCCATCCCACTATTTGTTTATAATTCTTTCACGTGCCAGTTCGGTTCACGCGTTGACGCCGACCGTCGATGTTCACACCCCCTACCGTCCTGCGCCCGGTTTTAAAACCAGGGGAGATAATTCTGTTTCAGTCTGTAAATGTCGCGTTTAAACATAATAACTACTTTTAGTTATGTCTCATGTATAAGGGATTAATTTTCAAAAACTTTGTTTTACATCTATTTATTTCGATTTACGTCCGCCTTAGTGACCGGAATAACCCAATGTTGAACTATTTCCGATTTACTATAAGACTAGGGTGCTTGCTAGCATAGATATTGTTAGACTAAGTTTAAACTGAGCACCCTAGTCTTATAGTCATGGCGAACAACGAGATAATCGGTTTGTTATACTAAGTAACATTCTTGTCTAATTTTAAACTTTTACATTTTCATAAATTTGGAACTAAAGGTCTCTTGTGACTCTGCATTTCAAATTTTAAATTTATTTTCTACTTTTTAGTGCATTTCTAATATAAGACTAGTTTTTAAAAAGTGTTTTTTAATATATTTTTTATTTATAAAAAGCTCATTAGAACTGATCTATGACGATTCGCCGCAGCCATTTTTCAGACGCCCATCTCGCCAACATTGAAAAATTGGTTATTTAGAATAAATTAGTGTAATTTTAAAATACATGACATTGTTACAGGACGTTCTTACTAAAGTTATCTCACATCCGTTAGCGTATTTTCAGATT
Organism: Ampullaceana balthica; assembly: GCA_944989445.1. Classification (NCBI taxonomy): domain Eukaryota; kingdom Metazoa; phylum Mollusca; class Gastropoda; family Lymnaeidae; genus Ampullaceana; species Ampullaceana balthica. Next base: position 566,832 of record CALYLW010000264.1, on the reverse strand, counting down.
AACAAGGCGGCGGGCCCCATAAACCAGTAAACATCAGGCATGTTACACGACCCGCTATAGTCTAGAGCAGTGCTTCTCAAAGTGGTGGTCAGCGGACCGGTGCCGGTCCGTGGGCCATCCGCTGCCGGTCCGCAGATGTTCTAAAAAAAAGGACAGAAAAAATTGTCAGGGCAGGGAAAATAATGCTCCTTCCCTGGTGCAATGGAAAAAATTCCTGCCGGTCCGCCATACTTAAAAGTTTGAGAAGCACTGGTCTAGAGTAGTCTAGACTCTAGACATATACAGCCGATCAAAATTTAATCGACCGTACGATTTCACGAGTCGTACCAGTCTTAGGTAGCCGATGTTCTCTCTGTAACTGATTATTTTTTTACATCATAAATGGATATATTCAAATACATTATATCGATAATTTCTTTAAAATTTGACATTGGTACTATTCCCTCCAGTTCAACACATTGAATTTCCATAATGTATAGTTTTTCGTCAATGAAAAAGAGGTCGCACGACCGGGTGCGAAACTGGCAGTGGTGAAAGGAGGACGGCGAATGATCCAATCTCCAATCCAACTATGGCCTCCTTTCCGGTAAACCCCCCCCCCACTTCATTGATGACAATAGGCTGTGATATTAATTAAACCAAACCTTTTCATAGCTGGTTGGTGTCCCATAATGCAGTGTTCTCGTTGTATCAGTAGTTCCGTCTCTACGAGTGGCGACAATAAGTGTTTATATTATATGTAAAAAATAAATATGCGCTTAAAACATGACAGGGTTAGTTTACTAATACGTTTAATATAATTAAATAAAAAATGTCCATGATTAAAAATATATAGATACAAATATTTTAAAATTGTATTGAAACAATACGAGAATAACTAGGAATAAATAAGTTCATTGTTTTCTATATGGCAGCGGTCATTTAAAAATAAAAAGTAATCCCCCCCCCCAAAAAAAAATGTATGAGCTAAGTTCAATTATTATTTTTTTTAGCCTTCTTTAATTTTCGCCTTCCTAAAGCGTTAGAGTCTTATGAGATTCAGCAGACTACCTCTAGAGTTAATCAAGACGGTCATTAATACCGTGCATATTCACAAGACTCGTTCACCTACAGATATTGACCACCCGAGTCCAGCAGATAAAGGCTGTCTGTAGAGATCTTCTTGTCCGTGGCATTGCTGGGGCGGTAGTGAATGATTGCGCCGTTGGACCCGTAGCCAGATATCGTGCTGAAGCTGAGGCCCCGATTGTATTCCAGCTTCCTGAAATGTAAACAATAACATGTTATTATCGTGATGTGCCAGAATCTTTGCCGTGCGAGGGCTTCAACAGCTAGAAGCGATCAGCAGAACGATTCTCTCGCTGATGCCACTTAATAAAATAACTAGCAACAAAGCCCACCCAAGGACGGGAATAAGTGTAGGGTGACCTGTGAAGTTCATGGATGCTATGTTTTGGTAGTTGTTATGCTGAAGCGTTTGCAGGACATTGTCGTCGCAGGGCAAGGGATGTGGACAACAACAACAGCAAAAACAACAAAAAGAACAACAGCAACAACAGCAAAAACAACAGCAACAACAACAACAAAAACAACAGCAACAAAAACAAAACAGCAACAACAAAAAAAAACAACAACATCAAAACAACAACAACAAAACAACAACAACAACAAAACAAAAACAACAAAAAAACAACAACAAAATAACAACTACAACAACAACAGCAACAACAACAAAGCAATAACAACAAAACAACAACAATAACAACAACCACAAAACAACAACAAAAAAACAACAACAACAAAACAACAACAACAATAACAGCAACAAAAAACAAACAACACTTAAAACTCTTGCCACTACCCCCCAGGACCATCAAGCTAACCTATTTAACAGAATTGTCATTGGAATAAGCGGCAGGCATCACTTCAAGATGGGAACAACATACTGAATTATGACCAAAAAAAAACTGCACCAAAAATAACTCGTTTTGAACCTCCGCGTAATATGTAAATTTTTCTCCGCTAGTGATTGGCTGTAGGAGTCATGTGTGTTTGAGGGACCAATCGCTATAGATGACGGGACAGAACGGACAGAACTTTGCCTTTTATTATATAGGAGCCTTTTATTATATAGGAGGATGCTCTATAACATTCGAGAAGATCCATATTCTCTATTGGGGACAAATCACCATTGTATTAGTTATTGGGAGACGTTCCGAAATTTAAAAAAATAAAAGTAACATAAAAGTAGAAATAGCCCCATACATAAAGGCTGAGATAAAGCCAGTAGCTTACAAGTGCATAGGCGATAACTGAACTTCCCATTTACGAAATTTAATTCGTTAAACATACAATGAAATAACGAAATTTACGTTTAAAAGAATCCAAATAAATAGTAAACTATTAATCCCTACCTAAGCCACCCTTAGTACAATACAGCACGGTGTTTTCATAAACCTAAAGTGAATTAAAATTTCAACATCCATTTTTACACCGCAGATTTATGACATAAGTATTGAAATCTGCATTAAAATTTTGCCATTTCCGAGTTTTCAAATTTCTGGTGTATCCTCATTCAGCCAGCGTTTAAAAAAAAATTATTTAAACAATTTTTTAAACTAATTATCCGGTACAAAATTCTGAAAGTAACTAAGGCAAACAATGTTTTAATCAAATTTGAGACAAATGAAAATTATTGGTAAGTCTAACTATGTTACAGACCTTCTTCTTTTATCCAGTTCATCAGCTGCACTGACCTCTGTCCAGTGCCTGCCTCCCTTAATCTGTTTAGAAAAAAAAAGCGGTGGGCAGTTTTCCAATGATCTTTTTTTTTGAATGTTCTGTTATTATCTTCAGCTATTTTCTAAATATTTTTCATTTGGTAGGAACTAAATTTATTTGTAAATGCAGTCTTAAAAAAGAACAATAAAAATAATAATAAAATAAATAAAACATTATCGAAGAGAAAGAAAAAATGCACATGAGAGGTAGGGAATAAAATAAAAATACTCTTCTATTCTAACTTGTATCAACTGAGGGGCACGGTTTGTCTTACGCTTATTTTATTTTTCACACATATTTTTTTTTAAATCGGAATGTTAAGGCGTATTTAATTTTTTCTATCATTATCCCCGTATTGTATAGGATACACCCTTGCTCCTACCTCTTTTTCAAGAAATGCCAAGAATTTGATGAGTGCCGCGGAATCTCTGTTCTGAAAGAATAATGGATTTATTTTTTAGTTAGACTTGTAAGGTAGATGCAAATGGCGAACAATAAAACATTTTTTTTTAATTAACGTAAAAAAACTTTTAAAAAAGAGAAACGCAATTTCTTTAATCAACTCGGCAGACGAAATAAACTTACGTAACACGTCTGCATGCCCGCTCTCTCCACAGGATTTTTCTTGGATTTGTCCAGACCTATGGGAGACCTGTCTGTTGTGCGATTACTCTGATGAATCAAGGCACAGAAACACGGATTTTAAAAATGTATAAAAAAACAACAACAACAGCAGCAATATTAGTTTCTACTATCAAATTCAGAGAAGAAACCATTTTTCTTATGTGTGGCATAGAGTCTGAAAAAAGCTCCTCTCTTTTTAAACATAACCAATTACCAGAAGTTACCACTTTTGATACGTTAATTTTATGATTTAGTTTTCTTTACAATAATGTGGGAGGATTTGAAAAGCCCCGACAATAACTTACCTCGACAGCAACATAAATACCATAGTTTGCTTCATAGGTGATCCACACTTTGGTCGTTGAAGCTAAAACTCTCAAATCGTGCTCCAAGCTTGTTTGATTGTAATCATGCACCTTCGTGTTAATCAAAGTGTTTACATTTTTTTACAAGAGCATCTTTATATTTATCAGAGTTTTAAAGACAGCGTTATTACATGGTCGGAAAATATTGGACCAAAACTCCAGACAAAACTCATAACATTATCATACATTCAATCATGAGACAGCATTATTACATGGTCGGAAAATATTGGACCAAAACTCCAGACAAAACTCATAACATTATCATACATTCAATCATGAGACAGCGTTATTACATGGTCGGAAAATATTGGACCAAAACTCCAGACAAAACTCATAACATTATCATACATTCAATCATGAGACAGCGTTATTACATGGTCGGAAAATATTGGACCAAAACTCCAGACAAAACTCATAACATTATCATACATTCAATCATGAGACAGCATTATTACATGGTCGGAAAATATTGGACCAAAACTCCAGACAAAACTCATAACATTATCATACATTCAATCATGAGACAGCATTATTACATGGTCGGAAAATATTGGACCAAAACTCCAGACAAAACTCATAACATTATCATACATTCAATCATGAGACAGCGTTATTACATGGTCGGAAAATATTGGACCAAAACTCCAGACAAAACTCATAACATTATCATACATTCAATCACGAGACAGCGTTATTACATGGTCGGAAAATATTGGACCAAAACTCCAGACAAAACTCATAACATTATCATACATTCAATCATGAGACAGCGTTATTACATGGTCGGAAAATATTGGACCAAAACTCCAGACAAAACTCATAACATTATCATACATTCAATCATGAGACAGCGTTATTACATGGTCGGAAAATATTGGACCAAAACTCCAGACAAAACTCATAACATTATCATAAATTCAATCATGAGACAGCGTTATTACATGGTCGGAAAATATTGGACCAAAACTCCAGACAAAACTCATAACATTATCATACATTCAATCATGAGACAGCGTTATTACATGGTCGGAAAATATTGGACCAAAACTCCAGACAAAACTCATAACATTATCATACATTCAATCATGAGACAGCGTTATTACATGGTCGGAAAATATTGGACCAAAACTCCAGACAAAACTCATAACATTATCATACATTCAATCATGAGACAGCGTTATTACATGGTCGGAAAATATTGGACCAAAACTCCAGACAAAACTCATAACATTATCATACATTCAATCATGAGACAGCGTTATTACATGGTCGGAAAATATTGGACCAAAACTCCAGACAAAACTCATAACATTATCATACATTCAATCATGAGACAGCGTTATTACATGGTCGGAAAATATTGGACCAAAACTCCAGACAAAACTCATAACATTATCATACATTCAATCATGAGACAGCGTTATTACATGGTCGGAAAATATTGGACCAAAACTCCAGACAAAACTCATAACATTATCATACATTCAATCATGAGACAGCATTATTACATGGTCGGAAAATATTGGACCAAAACTCCAGACAAAACTCATAACATTATCATACATTCAATCATGAGACAGCGTTATTACATGGTCGGAAAATATTGGACCAAAACTCCAGACAAAACTCATAACATTATCATACATTCAATCATGAGACAGCATTATTACATGGTCGGAAAATATTGGACCAAAACTCCAGACAAAACTCATAACATTATCATACATTCAATCATGAGACAGCGTTATTACATGGTCGGAAAATATTGGACCAAAACTCCAGACAAAACTCATAACATTATCATACATTCAATCATGAGACAGCGTTATTACATGGTCGGAAAATATTGGACCAAAACTCCAGACAAAACTCATAACATTATCATATATTCAATCATGAGACAGCGTTATTACATGGTCGGAAAATATTGGACCAAAACTCCAGACAAAACTCATAACATTATCATACATTCAATCATGAGACAGCGTTATTACATGGTCGGAAAATATTGGACCAAAACTCCAGACAAACTCATAACATTATCATACATTCAATCATGAGACAGCGTTATTACATGGTCGGAAAATATTGGACCAAAACTCCAGACAAACTCATAACATTATCATACATTCAATCATGAGACAGCGTTATTACATGGTCGGAAAATATTGGACCAAAACTCCAGACAAAACTCATAACATTATCATACATTCAATCATGAGACAGCGTTATTACATGGTCGGAAAATATTGGACCAAAACTCCAGACAAAACTCAAAACATTATCATACATTCAAGCAAACATTAGAAAACTGACATTTTTTTACAACCACATTTTTATGTTTATCTGAGTTTTAAAAATGAGACAGCGTTATTACATGGTCGGAAAATATTGGACCAAAACTCCAGACAAAACTCAAAACATTATCATACATTCAATCAAACATTAGAAAACTGACATTTTTTTACAACCACATTTTTATGTTTATCTGAGTTTTAACTTGTAATCATGCATCAATGTGTTTATCAAAGTTTTTTTATTTGCTAAAATGCAAGGTATTGCACCAAAATTTATATCAAATTCTTACATTTGTAATCTTGGACCCATGTAGGTATCGAAGTATTTAATTGCGATGCCGAAGTCCGATATGTTAGGTGTTAGGTGCTAGTCACATATGATTACAGTCGCTGAACGGATCTTAGGCAAAGCATCTAGATGCAATGCCGATGATGAGAACCAAAGTACCCGTTGCGGGTCGGGTTACTCAGAAGCGACCGTTTCGTCCCCCTCATTTGTACCAGCAATGCCATTGAGCGGTGCCGGTTTAGGGCTAGGAGCGCCAGTACGGAATAGCAAAAGGTACCACGAAGAACGCAGCGGACACCGGCTCTGAGGAAACCTTCCAGTGGGGGTCACACCCTAGGTAGGTCATTGATCATCCCCCGCTTAGCGGCGGTCTTAACCATTGACACTCGTGTGCTTTGTCGGGGTGGCGCCGAAGTGGTAGCGTGTCGTAGTAGGGAAATTCCACCTCTCGTTGTGAGGCCAATTTAGTGGGGAGGCATTTTCGACTTTCTGTCCTAGATGCCCAGGTGGCCGCTTCAGAAATGACCGCTCTGGGGGGGGTGGTGTTCCCAGCTGTTACGTCCCCTTAGAGGAGAGGTCAAACAGCTGGAGGGGGGGTCTTCCAGGAAGACCCGTGATGAGCATTAGGCTCGGGGCTTCTGATTTTCTTCCACATGTAGGTCATTAATTGCAGCCGTGCACCAATGCAGTTATCAAATCGTTTAATTGCGGTCACGGATAAGAATGTTTAAATACAATAAGTATGGAACGTTAACGAAAGAACCTTTGCCCTTATCGAATTTGATCAGCAATAAAAAAAATAATTCAATATAAGTGTATATACTCAAAGGTTCACGACAGTGTCAATTTCCATTGCGTTATTTGCTTATTAACTTTATATTATAAATGTTTACATTTATTATTATTGTTGTTATTTAGCATTGACAGTAGAATGTAGTTGGAGATTGAATACCCAATCATTTTAATACAGAGGCGGCCCTAGTGGGAAGTGGGGGTCTCGGATTTATTCCCGGTGTCCCCAAGGGCATGCACAGTAGTACACCACTGTTTTTGGCATATTTCAAAACAACGTCAGAAAACTATGTGGACTGTCTAATTGTTGGATCACGGCTTGAGCCAACAATCGTCACGCGAGATATGAGTGTGCGAGAGTTAGTTACCTCCACACACAGTCACGACTTGAACCAACAATCGTCACGCGAGATATGAGTGTGCGAGAGTTAGTTACCTCCACACACAGTCACGGCTTGAACCAACAATCGTCACGCGAGATATGAGTGTGTGAGAGTTAGTTACCTCCACACACAGTCACGGCTTGAACCAACAATCGTCACGCGAGATATGAGTGTGTGAGAGTTAGTTACCTCCACACACAGTCACGGCTTGAACCAACAATCGACACGCGAGATATGAGTGTGTGAGAGTTAGTTACCTCCACACACAGTCACGGCTTGAACCAACAATCGTCACGCGAGATATGAGTGTGTGAGAGTTAGTTACCTCCACACACAGTCACGGCTTGAACCAACAATCGTCACGCGAGATATGAGTGTGTGAGAGTTAGTTACCTCCACACACAGTCACGGCTTGAACCAACAATCGACACGCGAGATATGAGTGTGTGAGAGTTAGTTACCTCCACACACAGTCACGGCTTGAACCAACAATCGTCACGCGAGATATGAGTGTGTGAGAGTTAGTTACCTCCACACACAGACTGGTCATTCCTTCACAACTGCCATCAACGCGGGTCTCAAGATGTGAAGAGAGGGTGCTGGTTGTTGCTGGATCAGTTGGCTGTGAAGTGAGTCTGGTTTCTTTGTTCAGGACGTACAGTCTACAGGGACATTCACTATAGGTTCACTCGTTATTCACAACCGCATAGCGGCACTTTAGAAAGCGCCCCCTATAATACTGTTAATGTCTATTATCTCGACGCCACCTAAAATCACTTAATTACTACCTCAATAAAACATCACCTTCTCCTCAAGGAAACATTATCATTTACTAAACACCACCTCAGTATCAAATCACTATCATCTATACATCATCTCACTGTGACCAACATATCACCTCAATATCACCTAAACATTACTACCACAACTCAGAACTGTATCAACAATGGGCAGCTTTCACAAAATGAAACTTGTGTCTTAACGCCAACTAAAATCCTCCACGTTAACAAAATCTTATTGCTAACCTAATTATTTTCCATGTGAGGTTAAATAAATTCAGTTATTATTCAGAAGAAATTTAAAATGTAATGTTCAAATAAACTATATGAATACATGAATGTAACTTAAATATATACAAGAAGTAACTTTAAAACATTAGCTATTGTTTAATTTCATATTGAGTGACACGATTCCCACCTTATTCTGTTCTGTTCCACAATGGCGTATCCCAAGAAGAAAGGATTGTAGCTGACATCTGTCCCTCTCAAGTTGAAGAGCCCTGCACCATGAAACATGATTCATGTTATGGTATTCTTTTTCTTAACTACAGAGCCGTAATGCACGTAGACAAAACTACAATAATAACAGGTCTTCTTTAGGTTTAGATTAAACGGTTTACAAGGACCAGACTCAAGAAAAGAATTGTTAAAATATATTTTTCTTAATACGGAAAAAAGACTAAAAAACTTAGTATCTAATGTGTGTAGAAAAATACTACTAACAAGTTTATTTGCAAAATAATTTAAATTTTAAATCGTGTTTTCAACAGAGATGTGGTGTACAGAGGTCTAACTAAGCATTTATGTAGATACAGAATCGAATAAAAAGTAAAATAAAAATATTAAATTTTGCATTGAGTGTTATGCAAACGCCATCTTTGTTACATTTTTATGTAGATATTTTTTTTTGTTAATGCATATCAAGAAATAGTATATCAAGAAATAGTATATCAAGAAATAGTATATCAAGAAATAGTATATCAAGAAATAGTATATCAAGAAATAGTATATCAAGAAATAGTATATCAAGAAATAGTATATCAAGATATTGTATATCAAGAAATATTATATCAAGAAATATTATATCAAGAAATAGTATATCAAGAAATAGTATATCAAGAAATAGTATATCAAGAAATAGTATATCAAGATATTGTATATCAAGAAATAGTATATCAAGAAATAGTATATCAAGAAATAGTATATCAAGAAATAGTATATCAAGAAATAGTATATCAAGAAATAGTATATCAAGAAATAGTATATCAAGAAATAGTATATCAAGAAATAGTATATCAAGAAATAGTATATTAAGAAATAGTATATCAAGAAATAGTATATCAAGAAATAGTATATCAAGAAATAGTATATAAAGAAATAGTATATCAAGAAATAGTATATCAAGAAATAGTATATCAAGAAATAGTATATCAAGAAATAGTATATCAAGAAATAGTATATCAAGATATAGTATATCAAGAAATAGTATATCAAGAAATAGTATATCAAGAAATAGTATATCAAGATATTGTATTGTTTTCTTCTTTCAGAACGTCTTCTTACAGAAATTTATTTTAAAGAAGAATTTATATTTTGTAATCTATGCGTAACTGATTAAATACACATTTATTTTAAATTTTAAAAAAGGAATATTTTTAAAACTCCAGTTAACGAAACTCGTTTTGGCAAAAGTAAGATATACAGTCTGAGAGTAATTGTACAAATCTGAAATCCATACCTCCCCTTCCTGCGACGGTTAAGATCGTGAGACGTTGAACTTTGTGAATAGGTCGCCGCGAGAAGACAATGGACCGACATAACACATAAACATATAAACTAAAAGTCCCACAAGATTCATTTTCGAGTGGAATGGTAGTTTTTTTAAAAAAATGAATGATTAGGTTGTGGCCAAAGGCCTACTCACACGCGAGTTCGTCTAGTGATGTCACAACAAAGGCGCCAGCACTCTTGGCTGTGAGGTTAGACCTGAGGTTTGTTACCTTCTCTTGCCATCTCAAACCTGTCGTCATGATACAAATCACAAACGTGTATGGTCGGTACAAATGTACATATAATATTGGGGATTTAAACCTTAAAATTTATGATCTATAATTTGTTCTTAAAAATAGTTTCCGCTATGCATTGGGTATTGGATAAACATGGACAAATATGCACACTACTGAATATAAGTATTATTAAATATCTTTGTTAACATAACAGGTAAATTGTACATTTCTCATTTTACGTTATACTTACCGTTTTCGTCGAGCTAAAGGATAAAACAAACCATTAACTGAAAATTATTAGCCGAAATTGTCTCAACTTCTAGCTGAAGTCTATAACATGTATACTGGCGACTGTAGTAAAAACTAGGATGTAGCGCACATTTTTACTTTCATTAAGTGACAAAACCAATCGAATAAGCAAAATGCTCAAATAAGCGAAGCTTTAACTCCCGTGCCCAAGTCTACACGTGCTCCATTAGATAGCTGGCCCAAGTCTACACGTGCTCCATTAGACAGCCGGCCCAAGTCTACACGTGCTCCATTAGACAGCTGGCCCAAGTCTACACGTGCTCCATTATACAGCTGGCCAAAGTCTACACGTGCTCCATTAGACAGCTGGCCCAAGTTGACCAACACCCAATAGACAGCTGGCCCAAGTTGACCAACATCCAATAGACAGCTGGCCCAAGTTGACCAACACCCAATAGACAGCTGGCCCAAGTTGACCAACACCCAATAGACAGCTGGCCCAAGTTGACCAACACCCAATAGACAGCTGGCCCAAGTTGACCAACACCCAAATAGACAGCTGACCCAAGTTGACCAACATCCAATAGACAGCTGGCCCAAGTTGACCAACACCCAATAGACAGCTGGTCCAAGTTGACCAACACCCAATAGACAGCTTGCCCAAGTTGACCAACACCCAATAGACAGCTGGCCCAAGTTGACCAACACCCAATAGACAGCTGACCCAAGTTGACCAACACCCAATAGACAGCTGGCCCAAGTTGACCAACACCAAATAGACAGCTGGCCCAAGTTGACCAACACCCAATAGACAGCTGGCCCAAGTTGACCAACACCCAATAGACAGCTGACCCAAGTTGACCAACACCCAATAGACAGCTGGCCCAAGTTGACCAACACCCAATAGACAGCTGACCCAAGTTGACCAACACCCAATAGACAGCTGGCCCAAGTTGACCAACACCCAATAGACAGCTGACCCAAGTTGACCAACACCCAATAGACAGCTGACCCAAGTTGACCAACATCCAATAGACTTACTCGTACCTCAGAAGAACATTTACATGATGCTCTACTAAACGATATCTCTCTTGCGTATAGAGTTGATGTGGTCGTTTCAAAGTTGCCCTGCTAATCAGCAAATAGTTCAAGTAATTTAATTATGATATATCAAGAGTCTTATCTTACCTTGTCTATCTAAGACGCTTCTTATAAACAGAAGATTATTGCGTCCTACGCTTATCAATTTTTTATGCCTCGTCTTGCATTTTTATAAGAGCTTTAATTGTTGTTTAAGTGTTGGTTTTCCTGGTTTGATCAGGCAACCCATGCCCCGTCCGAATTCCGGACGGGAAGAACGAGAATTTGTATGCGTGTGTTCTTGCATACGGAATAAGAAAAGTATTTTCATCCCTAAGTCTCTCTGGGGGTTGTATTAAATTATATTTGTGCTGTATTTACCAGCAAACTTAACGTCCAGGGCGTTGATGACGTCAGTTGGCTGATTCTGCCGGCCTTCCGTCCACGTCCTGTCTACGGGGTTGTCCGAGCTGACCACGGCGGTCAGCTCAGCTCGGTTTGAGAGTCCTCGGAGTTTGTCTCTCATACTAACAAACGACGCTGAAATGAGACGTAATTGTGACAGACAAAAGCATGCATAACAAATCCAGGTGGGCCAAGCAGCGACTCATGTCAAACCCACATTTCATTTACATAATTATCAATTATAAAATGTATTTATTAAATTTAATTTTTTTTATTACTGTCACATTTCATAAATCTTCATAAATAGGCTATGAAGCCGTTGAGTTTGTCCAATATATTCCAGTGGATTCGAAAAGAATGTAGCAGATGTGACACAGATTTCCATTACCCCCACCACTTAATTTATTATTATTATTAGTATTATTATTATTATTTGTAATAAACAAAAGGTCTTGGAAATCCTATTCATTGTAAGAAAATATGTTTTTATTTCGATTTTTTTTTATTTCTTAAAACGAAAAAAAAGCCACACCCCATTAGAAAAATGTTGGTATTTTTAATCTAGAATCTCGTTAAAAATTCAGCATAAATCAAGAAGGACAAATAATGTTTGCGACACTTATAATTAATGGGGTGAGCTTTCTACGGGATCAGTTGTGGCAACAACAGTTGATTCATTTGTGCATATTGCCTCCTGTTCCCCAAACTCCTGTCACTGTCATTAACACCCTGATGAGCAGCCGTACAAAGCATCACCTTCGAGGACGTATATACAAAGTCTCAACTATTTTACAGTATAATTACGATCAGGGTAATGATCGTGGACCCTAGATAAATATAAGAAGAAGAAGATAATGAAGTTGTTGTAAATAAGTTTTATCTTTGTTAAACCCGCTACGCTGACTCAAATTAACGCAGAATAAACAAAATTCAGCTGCGTTCGGACCAAACAGAATACGACATGTACCAGTAAAATTGATAACATTTTAACGAAATCAGTCAAATTGATTCTATTGATGGATTTCTACCATTAAATGACAAATACTATATCTTATCTTATCTGTTTACAGACGCTCCTTCTATACAGAAGATTATTGCGTCCTACGCTTATCTATAACCTTGAAACTTCAGTTCGCCTCAAAGATTTGAAGACCAACTTAAAGAAATCGGCATATATTAGGTAAACGTCACATAGAGTTTTGTTACTCATGTACTCACCGTGAGAGATGAGGAACTTGTCGACTCCTACCAGCTCTCCAGTGGACAACTCCGAGTTGAGCCATTCAGTGATGGACGGAGTGCTACTGAGACCTGCGCGTGGAAGATTGGCTCGTCAAATATTAAAACCGACCATTGGTTTAAAATCTAAATGATTTTTTTTTACGATTTCTGTCAAGAAATGTGTTTTATGTCGAATGAGTGGGGTGGTGATTGTTGCTGTTAAATAATACATTTCTATATAAAGAGAAGGATTCTCGGAATTCACTGGCCGACAAAATCAGCAACCGGGAACTATGGCAGCGGACAAAACAGAAGCCCATTGAGGAGGAGATTCTCCAGAAGCGGTGGAGGTGGATCGGTCACACACTAACAAAACCTGCTTCTAATACAACAAGGCAAGCCCTGAAATGGAACCTACAGGGTAAGCGGAAAAGAGGCCGTCCAAGAAACACTTGGCGCCGGAGAATTGGAGGCAGACATCAAGAGAATTGGCCATGAATGGAAGATCCTGGAGAAGCTGGCCCAGGATAGAGATGCCTGGAGGTCTCTCGTAGGTGACCTATGCCCTTGGAGGAATCGCAGACGCCGACGATGATCGGTGGATGCCCCTCATGGACGAGAAGGCTCAACAACAACAATATAAAGAGACAAATGGTAGGCAGAGAGACAAGAGTTAGAGAGACGATACGCCGAATGACCTCAGGTGTGTTTTGTATTCAGTAGTGAGAGAGTTGGGTCATGATATTGTGCAGTTGTAAAGCACATATTTGCTATTCATTAATTATATGGAGCTTGTAAATATAGGTAAATCTATCGGAACTCTTGACACCATGGTGTGTTGGTTGACTTTGATTCACGATGGCTCTGTCGGGGCTGATGCCGAGGACACTTCGGGGTTATTTTCTATGCCTCGGATGGGACCTTTTCCCCCCGTAAAACTGTTAATGCCAAAATGGTTTTGCGTAGCAAAAACTATCCCGCATCATTGGGATGTCATATTTGTGACGAGCAACAAAGCCCGTCCAAGGACGTTCCGCCACCGTTCGGTGGTATGTTGTAACTCCCCTCAAACAGCCGTCTCGACCGGCATACAAGTACAACATGTGAAAAATATTATTAATTATGGTTAAAGTATATAACTCGTAAAAACAGAGCTTTTGACTATAAATCCCAACGCGCATAACTTAAAAGAAAGTCTTGGAAGAAATACTGCACCAAAAGTAACTCGTTTTGAACGTCCGCGTAAACGTGTTCAATATGATTGGCTGTAGGAGTCATATGTGTTTGAGGGACCAATCGCTATAGATAACCGGACAGAAACTTGCCTTTTATTATATAGGAGGACTAACCTTGAATAAAGAGATAATAAATCATTGAGATTTGTGTTACTTCTGTAGAGGTGTCCTGCGTTCCCCTCGGACAGCATGCTGCTTACCGCTACAAATGAATTTTTAGAAGAAGGAAAAAAAACGAATCATATGATGAGATTCACGTATTCAGCACTGACCTGATTTCATGAGTATCCAGTTGCAGTCCAGTGTGTCCTCGGCCTCCAGAAAGTAACGACCATCTGTCCACAGTGCCGCCTTTGTAGCCGTGATGACGGCTGTGCCTGGTCATAGCAAATGTGATAGTCGCTTTTATAGCGTTGGCAATAATGATATATACAAAAAAAATCTTCATAAGATATGCTTACATCGTATTTTCTGCAAACACACACACACACACACATTTCTAAAACAAAAGTGTGCATATTGTATTAACCCCCATTTTTACGTATGGGGTACATCAATGTTGCATACATTCACTTAAAAAAATATATTTTACTTCTAAAAGTAATGTTTAGTTTGCTCTTACTACGTGTTTTTTCTCACCTGCCGACCCTTTAAATCCTGAGATATAACCTCTTCGTTGGTCATATCCTGTGGGATATTCACTCTAGAAAAACGTACAATGTTTTTTTTAAACAACAGTTATTGTAAATTTATACAAAGGAAAGAGGAAAACAGAAAACTATTTTTGCATAATTAGGCAACAACGACAAAGGTGTCGGTCACTACTGTTTATTTGATTTTGATGAAGAATTTAAATGGTTGTTAATTTCATTGTTCTATTACGTTGTGAGCATCAGCTGAGCCGACTATGAAGGCGGACAGTGGCCTGAAGTTGACAAGTATACTGGCCATGGCCTCCCTGAAAGCATGGAGTCTGTGTGTCGTGTTGACCCTAGTGGTGGGCTCCACCTGGGATAGAAATACATTGCAATCTTAACTTCTGTTTGACTCAGATAAATATTAAATAAATAAAGTGTGTAATAGATTTGGAGATGCTATAAAAAGGAATATTATATTATAGATCACAGGTTCACAATTCAAAACCATTTTAAATTTAAAAGAAACAACGAAAACAATTTGAGTATAATTTTAATTAAAATTATATGTGCTAAATAAATTGAATGCAATATTTGAAATTGCGAGTTATTAGCCGGCCCATAAACTGTTGTTGTTTTTTTAAAACGCCAACCTGGTATCATTCTCAACGTTTGATATCTTTCTTCTACTCTTTCAACGAAGAAGAGTTGAAAATCCACTCCTGTTGAGATATGTAGATACAAAAGAAACTAAAACTCGAAAGGCAAACAACGTCACATTATGTATGTGTATTCTCACACCACAATTGTGAGAGCAATTTTTTAATAAACCAAGTTAAGTGCCGGGGAATCGACTCTCAAATCCAAGAGTTCATATTTTAATTCATCGGGAATGCTGGCTACATCAAAGAAATCAGAGAATGGAATTCGTGTCAATGAAGTGTCTTATTTCAGTTCAGGGAAGTAATGCTGGATTTTGTTTCCCAGTGATTCGAGATGCCCAGTTATTTCCTCTTTCAAATTTTATTTATTTCCCTTTAAAATTCATGCACTTCACTACAGAGTTTCTCAGACATGGCAATGTTTCAACGATTTATTTTTCTTATCCAATTTGCAGCTTGGATAAATATGCCCCGAGTTTATCTTGAAATGCGATATAATTGGTTTGATTTCACTGAAGTTTCACGTTAAACTTTTTTTTGCTGTGTTATATGTCTGCTAGATATGCTATTTTTTTCAACAAAGCTTCAACGTTAACATAAATATACCAAAAGGGCAAGTTTCCCTTGCACTTCCAAAAACAACTTGATTTCATCTTTCAATTCAAATTCCAGATTCACAACATTTCAACTTAATAAAAATTGCCTCATAGTAAATATTTTGTGTGTGTTTAATGTATAATTTGGCGACCCCACAGAAAGCACGTCGTGACCCATTGCGTCATGGCAACCCCGGGGCTATGGATTGTGTTATCTAAAGGCTAAGGAATAATTGCCACTTGATGCAGGTTCTTAGATAGGCTCTGTGTTTGGTTGTGAATAGAAGACGCCTGTTTCAGGAGAGTAATATCAACATAAATTCTTCAAAGTAGAATTGCTAAGTCAAATAGGATCTTTGGGTTTTGGGATAGTTATAGAAAGTACAAAATCTTCCTCAACTTGATATAAAAGTCGAAATGTTTTGGTTCTTTTCCCCCTTGAACAAGCTCATCTCCCAACAAGCAGTTGTGTACCTGGTCTTTGTCTTTACGAAACAGCTATTAAAAACGTTATTAACAGGAAATCATACAAGCATAGAACTACTTTTCTAAGCGTATCCACAGACTCTTAGACCACATGGTCATCGTCATCTCATGTATTATCACACTAATCATATTTTATTCCTTTTATTTTCTCATGTAAACAGGGCCAGTCTTAGCAATTGCGGGGCTCTATGCAGCTTAGTATGCGAAACGGATTGCGCACGGCCCAGTTTGGGTAAGGATAAGGAATTAATAAGGATAATAAGTGAACATTAAGATAGGCGGGTCCTATGAAAGCTTGGGGCCCACTGCGGCCGCATAGGTTGCAGTGGCATAAGACCGGCCCTGCATGTAAACACCGGAATAACTTACATCTCCAGCTCCACAGCTCAGCCGCTCAGTCAGACGTGATCCAAAGATTTCCT
The DNA here is from genome assembly GCA_944989445.1 of Ampullaceana balthica. Lineage (NCBI taxonomy): Eukaryota > Metazoa > Mollusca > Gastropoda > Lymnaeidae > Ampullaceana > Ampullaceana balthica. The sequence continues at coordinate 549,525 of CALYLW010000264.1, read as the reverse complement.
GGTGGTGAACTGGATTTTTAAAAAATTACACAAATGTAACGTCATTTAGAAGGCGGAAGAGAGCACAGTTGCAACAGCAATTAGATGGTTCTGATTGAACAATTTTTTTTTAAAGTGTTATATCTAAAGATCTTTGTGTGTGTGTGTGTCCATACTATCTCTACCATTTTTTGTGGGATAAGCAGAACAATATTTTTTTTATATAGATTCAACGTTAAAATTTAAGATCATCAAGCGCTTACATTTTTACTATCTTTACCTTTTGTTTCTAAATTATCTATTTATTTGTATGCTGATAAAAGCTTTCAGTCGGAGCTTCTTCTTCAAAGTCCTGGTTTTTTAATTTATTTTTATTTTTTTTGTTTACATTTTTCATTTCTCACCACTTGTATTACTATAACAGAAATCAGTTGCTGTCTAAACCTGTACAAATTTGATCTCATCTCAAACATTCTTCCAATGCCCAAATCTTTTCTCCATCCCTTACCCCCACATCATCCCTGAACAAACAAACGAACAAACAAACGAACAAACAAACGAACAAACAAACGAACAAACAAACGAACAAATAAACGAACAAACAAACGAACAAACAAACGAACAAACAAACGAACAAACAAACGAACAAACAAACAAAAAAAACCAAGCAAACAAACACAAAAACAAACAAAAATCTTCTATGAAATAAATTGTAAAGAAGCCGTCAGCCATTTTTTTATCTTGACGTGACCAAGCAATCACATTTGTAATTCTGTGTCATTTCAGCCGTGTTATATTTTAACATCTCCTCGCCCGCACATTCAGCTATTTGCAGTGGTATGGCACGAGTGTTAATACAATGAATCTTGTAAGATGGTAACAACTCTTTACATTAACGCACAAAAAACATTCCTTTCATCCATTAAATAACATTATATAATATTTAAAAAAGAAAAAAAACTTGGTGAATACTTACTTTATTACTTTAATGACTTACTATTTTTATTTTTAAAAATAAATAAAAAGAACTGTCAGAATTAACAATATTGGTGCTGTTCTTAAAAAAATAAACTCAATCTGAAAGCAATTGTGTTGTTTTATCTTTACAGACGTTCCTTCTATATAGAAGATAATGGCGTCCACAGACCATGACGGATGGTCTGTTGGCAGGTGACGCAGCTTTCACGGGCTATTGGGGTTCCACTCATTACCCATGCCACCTTTGTTTCCCTAACTAATGTTAGGTGCCCATTCAGAGTAAAACTCGTTTTGAAAACAACACATACCTTGCTCCATGGTAGCTAAAGAGAGCTTAAAATTTAAAACCGTATAGCACAAAGGTAATAATTAATAGTTGTTGCTGTGTAACTTACCTGTTAGCAATAACAAAGCAAAGAGCGACGATGTGTTTGTGCCCATGGCTCCGTACCTACTGGTGGGCGGAGAAATTCGGTGACATGCTGATTGCGACAGGTGCGCGTCTCAAGCGATTATTACGGCTCTAAGGGCAATCTTAGGTAGATGTTTCTTTTCAGAGGCGTAGCCAATGTGAGGGACTTAGTGAAACTTATTCAAATAAGAATTAAATCTGATAACAACTTTTTGTATTCCAAACATCCTCAAAATGATAGCTCATGCTAACTTTTCGGTGACGTTTAGAAAATGTTATTAAGGCTGATGGTCCTCATAAGTTGAGATATTTCAAAATAAGATACTTCAAAAAAATTAGTAACTCTAACAGCATTGACATTGTTTCGTCGTCTACGCCAAGATATTTGAGAGGCCCTGGGATTCAAGGCATCACTTATTAATTTGGACCAAGCCATCTAGATCAGTGCCTCTCAAAGTGGTGGTCCGCGGACCGGTGCCTGTCATTGGGCCATCCGCTGCCGGTCCACAGATGTTCTAAAAAAGGGACTGAAAAATTGTCAGTGCAGGGAAAATAGTGCACTGGTCCCTGGTGTAATGGAAAAAATTCCTGCCGGTCCGCCATACTAAGAAGTTTGAGAAGCACTGATCTAGATCATAAGACATTAACTCAAGAGTATGAACATGATGTTGTGTCTGAATGGTTCATGTGATGGAACAGAAGTTCTCAACCTGTGGTGTACAGGTCAGTGAAAAGGTGTTAGTTGTTTCACGAGCTGTATTTACACGGTCCTTATGTTATAAAATAATTTTTAAATATTTATTGTTGCTGCTAGACATTTTTTGGGGTCTTCATCGAGTAGAAAATAATCCATTGTCATGAAAGCTTTACATAAAAGATGGAGCCCAGGAAAGAAGTAACTTATTTAAAAGTATTCTTATTTAGTAATAAATACTAATATGATTATTAGGGTTAAGAAGAAGATGACTTTAGTTTTACAAAATAAAGAACTTGTTGATAATTTTTAAATATTTTATTGTTGTTGTTTTAGTAAAGAAAGGAGAGGGAGACAAAAATCCATTGCAATTCTGTACAATAATAATAATCAAATTTATAAAGAAAGAAAAAGTGGCATTTTGCAACATGGAAGAGCAACAGTTTTGAAAACATTTCAAGCACCATAAACTTTACTTACATCACATCAGGTTAGGGGCCGTCCATAAATGACGTCACGCGATTTTGGCCGATTTTTGACCCCCCCCCCTCGTCACACGTCGTCACAAAAAGTTAGACCCTCCTCTAAAAATACGTCACAAAGCTTTGACCCCCCCCCCAAAAAAAAACAACAACAAAACCAACCTTATTTTCTATTTGAAAATAAGTATTTTTCAAATAACTTTTATTGTCATTTAAGCATTTATTATTTATTTAGTGAAGGTCTACATTGTAATATTGTAACCCACGTTTTTTAAAACATTTAACCGGCCTTTAGAAAACGAACTGTGTTAACATCCTTAGATTACAATTTATTTTAATGCATACAAATTAAACATTCGACTATTAATCATCACGGTTAACGTCTTTGCTTAGAAAAAAAATATCTTAAAATAATAATTTTAAAATGTATTTTTTTTTAAATCCCTCAATTGACTGACGGGCATCCCGTAAGAAAGAGGTCGGCGAACAGGGGTAAATAACCTAAACTGGGGTCAAAAGGGAATTCTTGTGTGTAATGCAGACTCATTTGGGACATATAACATCCACTACAATCCACTAGATATATTAAAATACGTCATGTGTACGCTTGGAACATATGCCAATTATTGAACCGGTTCCTTAATTGAAAATGCATTTTTTAAAAATTTGACAACTATGTAGATTTTTTACCTACGTACTATACGAAGAAACCTAAATACAAACTACTTTCATTTATATTGACACGAGTGACAATAGGCCTAATCTTAATCCACATGACTTGACTGTAGCAAGTATCCTTTCTGTGATATTTAAAATTAATACCTTAAAAACCGAGCTAAGAAGAAACGTTGTTTTGTGCTTCTATTTGTGATGATATTAAATTACAGTACTTGAACTTATAAGTTTTAAATTATTTTCTTCTTTTTGTCCGCTTATAAAAACGTGGTTTTTAAATATCTTTTTTTTACTTCTATTTATTTTGCGTCATTGTTTTAGCTCATATTTTAATTTTGGAAAAGGGAACGATGTAAAAAGAGGATTTGAGGATTGTTAATAATAAAATACTTTGTGTACATGTCAGGAAGTTTAATATTTCGTATTTATCAAACAAGGATTCTAGGGCTTTGACAACGAAAAAAGTGGGCGCCGTAGGTGATCTACAGCCCCTATTATAAAATAATTTTTGTACATTTCAGGAAGTTTAATATTACGTATTTATCATACAAGAACAATTTAGTTGGGCTTTTGAAAAAGGTGGGCGCCGTGGGCGCCCTTAAAAAAAGCGCGCGCCGCAGGTGCCACGGCGCCGCAGCACAACCTAGTTTTAAATATCACAGAAAGGATACGTGATACAGACAAGTCATTTGGACTAAGATTATTTTCACTGTGTCAATATAAATGAAAGTAGGGTAGGTTTAGATGTCTTCGTATAGTACGTAGGTAAGAAATCTACATAGTTGTCAATTTTTAAAAAAATGCATTTTCTGGAAGGAACCGGTTCAATAATGGGCATATGTTCCAAGCGTACACGTACACTATACACGTTTATCTAGTGGATTGTAGCGGATGTTATATGTCCCAAATGAGTCTTCATTACCCCCAAGAATTCCCTTTTTGACCCCAGATAAGGTTATTTACCTATGTTCGCCGACCTCTTTCTTACGTGACTTACTTTTAGAGGGGGGTGTCTAAGTTTTTGTGACGACGCGTGACGAGGGGGGAGGGGGTCAAAAATCGGCCAAAATCGCGTGACGTCATTTATGGACGGCCTCTTACACAAATAAAACGAATAAAAATATATTAGCCGATGGGAATTTTTATTTAACACACTCAACTATTTATACAAGAACACGTTTAGGCAGGCATATTTTTCCGGCGTTAATGAGCTCACACTTAGGTATTAAGGAGCCGTCCATGAATGACGTCACGCGATTTTGGCCGATTTTCACTCCCCCTCGTCACGCATCGTCACAAAAACTTAGACCCCCTCCAATATGACGTCACAAAGCTTTGCCGCCCCCCCCCCATAAAAGCTGTATTTTCTATTTGTAAAAAGAGCATATTTAAAATAACTTTTTTGTCGTTTAAGTATGTAATTAGTGTAAGGTTGCATGCACTTTCTTATGGTAACTCGCTTGAAGCCATGTAAAACGTCATAAAATGAATTGCAAGAAATCAAATATTTAAGTGGAACTTTTATTCAAAGTTGCGAGTTTTGATGTGACGTCACATTTCTAAAATACCCCCCTCGTCACCAATATGTGGACCCGCCCCCCCAACCCCATAGGTGCGTGAAGTCATTTGTGGAATGCCCCTAATATGTATAACAGAATATGTTCTTCTATTTGGTGAACGTCTCACAATAACCATCAGCCTTTAGCTCTCACCATTAGTGTTAAAAAAATCATATCTGAGTTGAGTGTGACTTCATTTGAACCCCTTCCAAATCATCTGAGGGAAAATTATTTTATTATTTCTTGCAGCTCCAATTCAGCAAAATGTACATATCAAAATTGCATTAATTATTAATAAAACGGGAGTTTAAGAACGTTTCCAAGTCACCGTCCATCGAGAGAATTTAGACGTCACCATTGGTCATCAGCTTCATCTCAGCACCATTTGGAGCCTCTACTGCAACCTCCACGCTGGGAAAAATTCGAAATTAATTTAGCATATGATCTGTAATATTTAATATCTGAATTAATTGTCTTTAAAAAAATTAAAATATCAAGTTCCTATATTTTGTCCTCTATAAATTTAGTAGATATTAAGTGTTTATGATTAATTCGAATAAGTACAACCACCATATGTTACGTTAATTACTTTGCTAAAATATTAATGACCATTCAATATACATAGAGATGCATTTTTGAGTTTGCGAATACCTCAGAAACTTGACAGCGTCCTGGATAGATTCCGGAAGCTGTTTCTTCTGTGTTTCCGGAAGGAAGAGCGCGAGGATCCCCGCTCCAATCCCACACGCCCCAAAGATGATCTGTGGGATAACAACGCCGATGTCTCCCTCTACAGTCTGGGGAATAGTTATCAACGTGCTAAGAAGTGGGGCTAAGTGTAAACAAATGTCTTGGCATGGTATAACATGGAAACTGGTATTGGTGTCAGAAAAAAAAAGCTATCTTATTATATTGTATGCCTTCCAGAAATCGGGAGAAATGAAAAGAAAATATGCAATACGTAGTACTAATTTTTTTTTACCTACATCAAATTAAGTAAACAAATGACTAATAATCTGAGCGAAACAAAGATTTGAAAATAAAATGAACTTTTCGCGTACTTTGTTTAATAATTTAATTTATCAGAACTTTTGTTTCTCTATGGTTTTAGTTTATGACGATGACGGTTTCCATTTAAGATTAAAACTCATTTCACATTCTCACTGGCTGTCGATGCTGGGTAGCACCGGTCTGTTTGTATATAGTTATGTGAGCTTGAGTGTATGTTTACAAAAATTTTAAGTTACTTCGTAGATATTACCCACCCCCACCCCACCCCCTTTTTTAACGATAGACAGACTATACAAGGGGTCGGGAATAGGGCTGTCAATATTGTTGAAAAATGCTGCCCGGGTACCCGTCCATATTTCGAACGGGTACCCGGGTTACCCAATCGAAACATCACGTAATTTTCCCCTTCATGACCGCTATACAATGCTACCTAGCCACCTTCCATGCACATCATTTCACACAGCAGCTACACGGCCGACAACTTAGAATTTGTCCGATTTTTTACCCCCCCCCCACGTCATAGGTTGTCACAAAAACTTAGAGCCCCCTCCAATATGATGTCACAAAGCTTTGCGGCCCTGTCCCCATTAAAGCCAAACTTCCTTTTTGAAAATGAGCATGTGTCAAATTAATTTGTCATTTAATTTTGTATTTAATGTGAAGTTGAACTCTAAAAATCGCTACACGCTTAAATCCATGTAAAACGTCATTAAATAAATTGTAAGCAATCAAATATTTCAGTGGAACTTTTATTTAAAGTTGAGCGTTTTGATGTGATGTCGCATTTATTCTTAAACACATCCCTTCCCCTCGTCACAAATGTGTGACCCCCTCCTCCCCTAGGTGCGTAACATCAATTATGGACGGGCCTTTATCCATCTTAAACTGTTAGTAACTAATTTATTGACTTTAAAAACTTAATAATTGTGGTGTATTATTAAAATCAGTTTTTGGGCAAGGCAAACGCTGTAATGAACACACGAAACACAATCGAATGGAGGGAGGAGGAGGAGGGGGTAGATAAACAACATCGAAAACCGTAAACCAAATGTCGCGTATTTGAAAGATCAAAGTTAGTGTCAAAGCAGGGGTGTTTTTATAACAAAATCAAACACCGTCTCTTTCATCTCTATGCCGACGTCTTACCAATCTTACACAGTTAGTAATTATTTAATTTATTAACCTTAAAAACTGACAACCTTTTACGCATTACTAACATCAGTTTTCTAGGTCAACACGTGTTGACGAACACAAGAAACACAAGCTAATGGAAAGGGTGCGGTTATAGTATAGGAGTGGATGGGGGAGATGGGATAGATAATTGGTATCAATCCGTAGCCCAATGTCGGCACATTTCAAAGCAATGTTAGTGTCAAAGCAGGGGTGTTTTTACGAACAACAACAAACATGGACTCTTTCATCTCTATACAGTCCATCCTTATTTTCGGCAGAGGAGTTTTGTTTTCTTTATATGATTTATTCAAAGAACCAAAATCTTCTTTTGTTTGCGATTTGTTTCATTTTCAGTGAAAAAAGATGTATCAAAATACATTGTGTTTTGTCGAGACCGTATTGTATAGTTCTCCATAGATGTATTTCACAGCATATTTTTGAAACAAAAATTTTCATTTGATAAGTTGTTTCGTGAGCCGTAAATTAAACACAAAAATCCGCATGCGAGCCGAAGTTTGGTTAATATAGACATTGAAGCCACATTTTCACGGGTACCCGGGGGGAATTTTACTACCCGGGTAATCTCACGGCAACGGGTACCCGGGTCCCAGGTACCCGTTGACAGGCCTAGTCGGGAAACCATGGCTCGCGAGCCAGATGTGGCTCTATTGATGGCTGCATGTGGCTCTCAGACAAATGTTGGATTATTTTTTTTAAACGTTTATTCAGACTCGTTTGATCTACATATTAATTGCATATTTAAAAAGGCATAACAATGTTATTAAAACGAATTCAGAGACATAATTATTTTCTTTTAGTGTAGAAATTACACAAAATTACTTTAATTTTTAGTTTTAAAATTAATATATGGCTCTCAAAGAATTACTTTTCAAAATATGTGGTGTTTATGGCTCTCTCAGACAAAAAGTTTCCCGACCCCTGGACTATACCATGCGTTTCTGAGTTCAGTCTTGTTTTGAACATTTAAGTGAAACGGGGAAACTGGGATCGCGATGTGGTTTCCCAAACAGCGCTGAGGTCTACCAGGCTGGGTTTGTAATATACCAGTAAAAGATGTGGTTCATTAATTTAGCGATGGGGTTTACCAAGTTATCAGTATAGTTTACCAAGTTAGCGGTGTGTTTTACAAAGTTATTAATGTCGTTTACCAAGTTAGCGGTGTGTTTTGCAAAGTTATTAATGTCGTTTACCAAGTTAGCGATGTGTTTTACAAAGTTATCAATGTCGTTTACCAAGTTAGCGATATGTTTTACCAAGTTATTAATGTCGTTTACCAAGTTAGCGATATGTTTTACAAAGTTATTAATGTCGTTTACCAAGTTAGCGATGTGTTTTACCAAGTTATTAATGTCGTTTACCAAGTTAGCGATGTGTTTTACCAAGTTATTAATGTCGTTTACCAAGTTAGCGATGTGTTTTACCAAGTTATTAATGTCGTTTACCAAGTTAGCGATGTGTTTTACAAAGTTATTAATGTCGTTTACCAAGTTAGCGATATGTTTTACCAAGTTATCAGTATAGTTTACCAAGTTAGCGATGTGTTTTATAAAGTTATTAATATCGTTTACCAAGTTAGCGATGTGTTTTACAAAGTTATTAATGTCGTTTACCAAGTTAGCGATGTGTTTTACCAAGTTATCAGTATAGTTTACCAAGTTAGCGATGTGTTTTACCAAGTTAGCGATGTGTTTTACAAAGTTATCAATGTCGTTTACCAAGTTAGCGATGTATGAAGCGGCCACAGCTCCAAGTCGCGCGCACCCCGAGCTAGTGCTCGTCACACTCGCCCTCATGGACGTGGGGAAAAGCTCGGATGTGAACATCCACACGATGGAGAACGCTCCGGAGACACCAAACTTTCCAATCATGGCCAGCATCGACACTGTCCAGGACACAGCTGGGGGAGGTTTCAGTAACAGTCAAATGATTGCATGCATACAATTATAATCGCTTAATTCATTTTTTTTAAAATGTCACAGCTAAAGGGATTTTTTTCTTCTTTTTAAATGCCTTTATATTTTCAAGCATTAACAACTATAGGTCAAAAATCACATTTTTGTTACGTTCAAAGATGAGGTAAACAAGTTAGATACATAACCAAAAAAATGAATGGTCCGCTAGCAAACGAGGGGGAAAATATATATATATATATATATATATATATATTTATATATATATATATATATATATATATATATATATATATATATATATATATATATATATATATATATATTAATTATATATATATATATATATATCCTGTGGGTAACAGACAAGACTTTCTTTTCCAATGTTGCTTTTGACAATTTCTATACCTAAGGCATGCATGTATACCAAAGGAAATAATTTTCCAAGCACTAGAACATGGTCTGGGTTTTTGAGCGTTAATATTCATAATAAAAAAATTAATTTATGTAGACACCATTATGAATAATAAGTCACTGGCACCATTGGAGTGGAAAGTCACGTTTAAAAAGTCCAATTTATTTAAACACCAAACAATTTACCGTTATAATTCATTAAATATTTGGTTTTTTATTTTTTTAAACCATATTTGATTATGTTTATTTTTAAGATATAACTCATAATAAAATGTTTCATGACCTACATTTATCGCCATAGAGTACAGGGAAGAGCGTCAGAATGCACGAGACAGCGCCGAGATTGAGCAGGAAACAGTAGAGAGCTTTCCGTCCGAACCGCCCCATGGCGCCCATGATGATAAGGGAGGCGACTATCTCAAAGACAGCCATCAGACAGAAGTTGAGGTAAATATCTCCAGACAGCTGGCCGACGTTCAGGCTCAATCCGTAGTAGGTCAGGCTGCAGACGCCCCTGGAACGTCACAGCAAAGTGTATTATAGCGTGATCTTTTGTACTTAAAAAAACAGACTCGCCATCAGTGAGATAACTAGAACTCATAGACCAAGGTGCGTTATTCGACTTTGGGCCCCAACCCTGTTACAAGGACAATACCATACATTTAGAAAACAAGAACAAGTAAAAAAAACATTTGGCCCAAATAAGGACGACACTTCCACACTTCCACACTTTCAAACATATTTGTAACACGTGTTGGAACTATACAGCACCACTTCAGCCTACTACACTCTTTTAACAACTCCAGAACATGGCAATTGAAGCACAAGACTCACCAGTTTAAAAACGTGATCATGTCACAAGACTCACCAGTTTAAAAACGTGATCATGTCACAAGACTCACCAGTTTAAAAACGTGATCATGTCACAAGACTCACCAGTTTAAACACGTGATCATGTCACAAGACTCACCAGTCTAAAAACGTGATCATGTCACAAGACTCACCAGTTTAAAAACGTGATCATGTCACACGACTCACCAGTTTAAACACGTGATCATGTCACAAGACTCACCAGTTTAAACGTGATCATGTCACAAGACTCACCAGTTTAAACACGTGTTCATGTCACAAGACTCACCAGTCTAAAAATGTGATCATGTAACAAGACTCACCAGTTTAAAAACGTGATCATGTCACAAGACTCACCAGTTTAAAAACGTGATCATGTCACAAGACTCACCAGTTTAAACGCGTGATCATGTCACAAGACTCACCAGTCTAAAAACGTGATCATGTCACAAGACTCAACAGTTAAAGAACGTGATCATGTCACAAGACTCACCAGTTTAAGAACGTGATCATGTCACAAGACTCAACAGTTTAAAACGTGATCATGTCACAAGACTCACCAGTTTAAACACGTGATCATGTCACAAGACTCACCAGTTTAAACGTGATCATGTAACAAGACTCACCAGTTTAAAAACGTGATCATGTCACAAATCTCACCAGTTTAAAAACGTGATCATGTCACAAGACTCACCAGTTTAAACGGGTGATCATGTCACAAGACTCACCAGTCTAAAAACGTGATCATGTCACAAGACTCAACAGTTTAAGAACGTGATCATGTCACAAGACTCACCAGTTTAAGAACGTGATCATGTCACAAGACTCACCAGTTTAAAACGTGATCATGTCACAAGACTCACCAGTTTAAGAACGTGATCATGTCACAAGACTCATCAGTTTAAAAACGTGATCATGTCACAAGACTCACCAGTCTAAAAACGTGATCATGTCACAAGACTCACCAGTTTAAAACGTGATCATGTCACAAGACTCACCAGTTTAAACACGCGATCATGTCACAAGACTCACCAGTCTAAAAACGTGATCATGTCACAAGACTCACCAGTTTAAAACGTGATCATGTCACAAGACTCACCAGTCTAAAAACGTGATCATGTCACAAGACTCACCAGTCTAAAAATGTGATCATGTAACAAGACTCACCAGTTTAAAAACGTGATCATGTCACAAGACTCACCAGTTTAAGAACGGGATCATGTCACAAGACTCACCAGTTTAAGAACGTGATCATGTCACAAGACTCACCAGTTTAAAACGTGATCATGTCACAAGACTCACCAGTTTAAGAACGTGATCATGTCACAAGACTCACCAGTTTAAAAACGTGATCATGTCACAAGACTCACCAGTCTAAAAACGTGATCATGTCACAAGACTCACCAGTTTAAAACGTGATCATGTCACAAGACTCACCAGTTTAAACACGCGATCATGTCACAAGACTCACCAGTTTAAAACGTGATCATGTCACAAGACTCACCAGTTTAAACACGCGATCATGTCACAAGACTCACCAGTCTAAAAACGTGATCATGTAACAAGACTCACCAATTTAAAAATGTGATCAAAGCTCTAACGAGTAAAGGAGGACACTTGAGCAGCGCTAAGATCGAGTCAGACTTTTGGTTTGGTTCTTCCACCTCAACATTGGTCAGCATGGAGTCAGGTAACGATCGGCAGTTGGTCCTGGCAGCTCGGAGAATTATTGCCCTTGCCTCGGTGTGACGTCCCCTGCGGATCAGCCACCTGGCAGATTCTGGGACGACACTATTGGGATATAGATAGAGAGTGATATATATATATATATATATATATATATATATATATATATATATATATATATATATAGAGAGAGAGAGAGAGAGAGAGAGAGAGAGAGAGATGGGAAAATTTAGTTGGTAATTTGAAACAAGTAGAGCAGTGTTTTCTAGACAAGAACTTGATGACTTGATTGCTCCATTCCATGGGATGTGATAAGAAATGGTGAACAAGTTACGAATATTATAACAAACGGAGTTTTTTTAGCACGAATTTGCATTCATACGCACATAGGTTTATATCTTTGGAACGGCAAAAGTAGTATTAAAAGGGTGCGGTTGAAATTTGTGGTCCAACGCGTAAGTCTTTAGTGAAATAAAAAAAAATTTTTTTTTACACATATCCATTTTAGAAGCATTAAATGAGCAAATAAAAAAAAACATAAAACATGTTTTGATTCTGCAGATTAAATAATTTTATTACAGTTCATTCACACTTTTAAAAAGCTTTTATGGCTCAACTCGCTTAGATAAGACGTCGGGTGTCAATATGACGTGCTAAGGCTCAACCAAATTTTAATAGAAACCAAAATTCCACGATGCAAAGATTTATAACAAATTTATCTTCCTTTGAATGAAAAGAAATATATATAGACAGGAAGTAATAGAATATAATAGAAGTTTTGTTTAAAACTACTGAAAGTGACTGATTCACTAATAAAAGCATCATAGCCGCGAAACAGTTGTTTTCATTGAAATCGTATACATATACCTCGCTTCAAATCCTACAATTTTTACTATTTAAACTTTTTCTCATTGCGCAGTGTATTTAATAAATTAATAAATTGATTGATCCACTTACCACGGGTCCCACCCCTCTATTTTTAAAAAGCGTTGATACTAAGACTTAGGATGGAGTTGCTAATATTATTCTAAAATTGGTTTTACTTTTGTGCGAGAGCTTGATGACATGACCAAAGTATGAAGGAATAATTATATGGGGACGGAAACTAATTCCGTGCCTTGATTTCACATAATGTTGTACTCAATTACTTAGAATTCTAAAAAGCCAATTAATGTAGTTGCAAGTTACTTAAACAAAATGATTTTAACGTACCTAATATCTATGTACGTCTTATTGACGTATAAACTATGGTTTGTCTGTACAACTCACAAGAAGAAGGCTGAGAAGAGAATGATTGGACTGGAAGCGGCCAGCTGGAGGTGCTGCCAGTCTCGGAGGAAGTAGGCCAGGAAGCACACCCACAACATACCAACTGACCAAAAGATGGTTGCCGCCACTCCGGTCACGTGACGCCACAAGGGACCAATCAGCTCCATGCCTTTTTGCCCATGAAAAAAAATGAAGACTATTTCTAATTTCAACTTTGTTTGGTTCTTGATTTTTTTAAATCTTTCAAGGAAAAAATAATACACATAAACCCTGACATTTTCTTAAAATGTCTTTACCTCAAGGAATAAATATTCCTTTGAATACCCGGATATTTATCATAGCATAGTTAAGATATGTGATACATATTGTGGCTCAAAGTTTTTTGCTCTTCCCCTTCATTCTTAAAATAAAATAAAATTTTCAGAGGCCCAAAATGCAAACTCTAACTATACGAAGAAAAGAAAGATCCCACACGGGTTAGTACGACAATTCAGTGGCCGTCTCTCTTACGCCACACCTTGGATATCACCCCACTGAACACTTACAACACATTGGAGGTGACTGATTGTTTAAAGTAATATTTTCAAAACATTAATTCATTCTCTCACGTAAAGCTGAATACATAAGCGATAACGTATTGGGATTGGGTATCAGTAATGGAGATTTCTACTCACTCAACATATATCCTTGGATGCTACTTGGTGTTAACTAATTGCTTAGTAAAACATTTTTGGAAAAATCAAGTGGATCTGTTTTACCGATAAGGGTAGATGTATTTGCCTGCCTAGTTTCAAAGCTTACACGCAAATTTTAATATATTTCCATCCTTTAAATATATTTCTCTATAATTAAATAGTTACGGGAGCGGGGGGGGGGCATTTAAGAAAAGTTTGAGACGTCACTGACCTAGTGTAAATGAGGTGCAGTAATCAAAATGTGAGACGTCACTGACTTAGTGTAAATGAGATGCAGTAATCAAAATGTGTGACGTCACTGACTTAGTGTAAAGGACGTGCAGTAATCAAAATGTGAGACGTCACTGACCTTGTGTTAATGAGGTGCAGTAATCAAAATGTGTGACGTCACTGACCTAGTGTAAATGAGGTGCAGTAATCAAAATGTGAGACGTCACTGACCTAGTGTAAAGGACGTGCAGTAATCAAAATGTGTGACGTCACTGACCTAGTGTAAATGAGGTGCAGTAATCAAAATGTGAGACGTCACTGACTTAGTGTAAAGGACGTGCAGTAATCAAAATGTGAGACGTCACTGACCTAGTGTAAATGAGGTGCAGTAATCAAAATGTGTGACGTCACTGACCTAGTGTAAAGGACGTGCAGTAATCAAAATGTGTGACGTCACTGACTTAGTGTAAAGGACGTGCAGTAATCAAAATGTGAGACGTCACTGACCTAGTGTAAATGAGGTGCAGTAATCAAAATGTGTGACGTCACTGACCTAGTGTAAATGAGGTGCAGTAATCAAAATGTGAGTCGTCACTGACCTAGTGTAAAGGACGTGCAGTAATCAAAATGTGTGACGTCGCTGACCTAGTGTAAATGAGGTGCAGTAATCAAAATGTGTGACGTCACTGACCTAGTGTAAAGGACGTGCAGTAATCAAAATGTGAGAAGTCACTGTCCTATATATAGTGTAAAGGAGGTGCAGTAATAAAATATTTTGTAACGTCACTGACCTAGTGTAAAGGAGGTGCAGTAAGCAGTGGCCATGGCCATGCCATTCAGAAGAAACAAGGTTCCCAGCATGTACACATTGACCGACCAGGTGACCAGTAGACTGGACACCAGATGCATGGTCAAAGATATCATCATCATCTTCTTACGGCCGATTCTGTGATCAAGGGTTGAAATTTAAAAATAATGACGTCATCAAATAAAACGCACTAAAGGGGCTTAAATAGCGTTAGGCACTAGCTTTAAAGGACTTCAGTCCGATCCGTGTCGTGCATTTGTTTTAACCCAAGTTAATCACAAGTTTTTTTTAAAGATAACTTTTTTTCTTTTTAAAAGCCGCATCGTCGTTCATGTAGGTCATTAGCGTGTTCAATTGCCTTCTTCCAATCAGACCGATCCATAGCTTTCAGCTTCCATTTTTAGAACCCCAGCAGCTGTAGATCCTTCTCCAATCCATCCACCCAAACAAGTCTTGGTCGGCCTGTTACGCCCCTGTGTCTTGGTTTCTGTCTATTGATTATGTTCGCTGCTCTACAGACCGGCATTCTTTCTAGGTGACCCGCTTATCGTAGCCTGCTTTTTAAAATTATTGTTATTAAAAAAACACAAAAAAACAGCCTCTAAATCTCTCAAAAATATATTTTAAGATAGTCATCTCACGGTCAAAAGAACTAAACAAATTATTAATTTTTTAAAAATTAAACTCACTGCCTTTTATTCCTGAATTACGTGGAACATAACACGAATGGACTCGACTGTAGTAAAATTATTACTCGTAGCTTTTCTGTTTTCCAGGCAAAAAATCACGCAGTCAGCAGAATCCCACTATATATACATTATTTGTCTCAATTTGAGGATTTTAGTTTTACCAAGAAACTACTAAGAGAAAGTTTAGCAGAGCGTTGTATAAAATAACCTCTCCTTATTTTTAAATCCTTTATATTAACTCGTGGTGTCTGCGGCCGACCGACCTTGTCGCCAAAACTTTTGATCGATTTTTAACCCACTTGCTCGCAAGATAGCGAGCTGAAATGTTGCAGGCAGTTTCGTACCGATGATAAAAACAATGTATCAAAATTTCAGATCGATCGCATGTGCCATAATTAAATTATTCATTTTTTAGATTATTTTATTTATTCCTATGTATCATGCTATTTTTTGAGATAGAGCGTCGCGGTGCGTATTATATTGAACAACCTTTCTGTCGCGCAATAAGGTGCGTATTTTATTGACAGCTCTTTTTATAAACATATTCCTGATCGGTGCGCATTATATTAAACATGTTTTACGACACAAGTGCAATTTTGTATTTCTGGATGGTCTGGCGCTGCGTATTATAATGAACATTCTTTTAATTACTTCTCGTACATAAAGGATTTATAGTCAAAAACTTGGTTTTTTACGGGTTTTTCTTATTTACTATTGAAATAATTGTATAATTATATTTATACATATATCAATAAATGTAAAATGCTAAAATAAATCTATTTCTAAAATACGTTTTTACTTGTACTTAGGGGCCGTCCATAAATGACGTCACGCACCTAGGGGGGAGGGGGGTCACACTTTTGTGACGATGCGTGACGAGGGGGAGGGAGGGGGGTTGAAGAAATGTGACGTCACATCAAAAGGGTAACTTTAAATAAAACTTCCACTGAAATATTTGGTCGCTTACAATTTATTTAATGACTTTTTTTAAAAAAAAATCAGTGCTTCTCAATGTGCCGGTCGGTAGGCCATCAGACGCTGTTTGGCGTAAGCTATCAAGACACGAAAATTAAATCTAATTATAATCCTTAAGTTTGAGAATCCACAAGATAACATATGAAATAGTTACACTGCGTCGTTTGATGTTGACATCAAAGCATTTGTGATGTAACCGCAGCTCCGTTTGGTTCTCTCGAACTTTTTTGCCCGTTACCCCAAAATATAGCCTACAAGTTTATGTGTGCGTTAACCCCCCTCCAACCCCCAGACTCTAGGTAATGCTCACATGACTCGGGGATTTGGGGGAGCGTCGTTAGCCCCCCCCCCGAAAATGCTACTGGTGAGTTTTACATGCATGACAAGTGTCTAAAAATGATCTGAATAGGATTATGTTTAGATATTTTAAGTCAAAACGACACGGAATATCCTTTTTCTTTCAAAGGGGAGGGGGGATAGAGAATCTATTTGATAGAATTAAAAAACGTTTTAAGTTTGATATAATTGTTCGATGGGTTTTTGGTCAAACGCCCATGGCCATTCTAGTCTTCTAGATCAGTGCTTCTCAAAGTGGTGGTCCGTAGGCCATCCGCTGCTAGTCCACAGATGTTCTCAAAAAAAGGACAGAAAAAATTGTCAGTGCATGGATAATAATGCACCACTACCTGTAGCAATGGAAAAAATTCCTGCCAGTCCGCCATACTAAAAAGTTTGAGAATCACTGTTCTAGATATAATGGTAAATGAGCCCATTTAAAATTATTCAAGTATTCATTAACTTTATTGAATGCATCAAATTCTTGACATCGTAATTCGAGAGGAGCACAAAACAACTTTTCTTCTTAGCTCAGTTTTTAAGGCATTAATTTTAATATCACAGAAATGATACGTGATACAGACAGGTCATGTGCTTTAAGATTATTGTCACTCGTGTCAATATAAATGAAAGTAGGGTAGATTTAGGTGTCTTCGTATAGTACGTAGGTAACAAATATACATAGTTGTCAAATTTTTTTTAAAAATGTATTTTCTGGAAGGAACCGGTTCAATAATGGACATATCTTCCAAACGTACACGTGCACATGACGTATTTTAATATATCTAGTGGATTGTAGTGGATGTTATATGTCCCAAATGAGTCTGCCTTACCCCCAAGAATTACCTTTTTGACCCCAGATGAGGTTATTTACCTCTGTTCGCCGACCTCTTTCTTACGGGATGCCCGTCAGTCAATTGAGGGAATTTTAAAAAAAAATACATTATAAAAATGTTATTTTTAAATAATTTTTTTTCTAAACAAAGACGTTGACCGTGATGATTAATAGTCAATGTTTAATTTGTATGCATTTAAATAAAATATAATCTAAGGATGTTAACACAGTTCGTTTTCTAAAGGCCGGTTAAATGTTTTAAAAAACGTGGGTTACAATATTACAATGTAGACCTTCACTAAATAAATAATAAATACTTAACTGACAATAAAATTGATTTGAAACATACTTATTTTCAAATAGAAAATAAGTTGTTGTTTTTTTGTTTTGTTTTTTTTTGTCAAAGATTTGTGACGTATTTTTAGAGGGGGGGGGGTCTAAGTTTTTGTGACGACGCGTGACGAGGGGGAGGGAGGGGGTCAAAAATCGGCAAAAATCGCGTGACGTCATTTATGGACGGCCCCATTACACCATGTCAATTATTCCATGGATGGACCACACTCAAGGTGATTTATAATAACATTTAAGATATTGCATTTTTTATAGGAAGATTTTTTTATATTTATTTAGAAATGATAACATTTTTTTATGCCTTAAAGTTATATTACGTACATGTCAGCTATTGGCCCCAGAACGAGGCAGCCAATCACCTGACCAGCCATCATCGTCATACTTATATGAGATTTCTGAATCTCATGTTCACACACGAAATTCATCTGAAGTGGAAAAAATAAATGAACAGTTCAACGATATTTTTTTTAAAAAATCATAAAAAATCTACATAGTGGATATCTGACTAAATCAAATTTCCCGCAACCGAAAAAAGAAACCCCATCAACTCAAATTACGCGTACCTCACATTATCTACAGTCCCACCTGTGTAGCTATGGTACTCGTGTACTCAGATGTTGAATACACCCATCTAGAACAAGGTTCGCCCTCCGCGTCGACATTACTGTAAATTCAGAAAATACAAGACAGTTTTTATGACCGTGTAAGTTATGTAACCATAGCAACAATACTAAATTATATTAAAGTCTGTCAATAACAACAAAGTCAGGCAGATGTTGAACAGGATATGGGTAAGCCTGTTAAAAGCCACAACAAGACAACCAACAAAGTAAGAGGCATTCCTCATCGTATAAAAACACAAAGTTTAAAAACTTTCAAAACTTAGTTGTGAAGTGTAATCAAGGTTCACCTTAACCAGGAAGGTTGATCTTTTCAGCCACGTTTGCTGCCTATTGTATTTTTTCAGACCTACCCACACCATGTTCAATAATTTTCATTCTATCTAAAGCTGAATTGCAGCTCCACCCTCATTTTTGTCAACACAGCAAACAAAATGTACCTGGTATTTGAATGATCATTCAACTGTGCACCAACAGACTCGCTGGAGTTGAGATTATTTGCGTTCATTCTGTGGCTAGTGTTGTGGCGGGCATCGGCGTACACCAGGCACTGGGAGAAGTGATGGCCATCGGGTCCTGGCGATTCTTGTGGGATGTACGTTTTGATACGACTGGCGTGAAGGTCGTCCTTAACTTCGTAGGTGTCGTTGGCAAGACCTGGAATGGCGCACCTACAAATGGGGAAAGCAATAAGTAATTGACCTTATAACCCGTAACAAACTTTACTATGTATGATTTTTAAAAGCTACTTTATGCCCTTGACACAATATATGTAGAAAATGACGAAATGCACACCGTGGATAGATTAGAACACACAAAATAGATTGAACAATGCGGTAAACACAAAAAAAGATTTAACGTGAGGTAAATTATGGACAGAACATGAGGTTAACACACAATACATTATATAGATCTGAAATAGAAAAGCTTTGAAAGCAATATGTGGGTTATCGTTCGTCATTCGCTCGAAACAAGAAAATACACATTACATATTGGCTATTTAACGGGACATAAATATTTTTGAAAAACATTAATTAAAGCACATTTAAATGACTTAACAAAGGCAAATATTTTGTAATGTGTTTTACACAGAAGAAATAACGCGGATGTAAATTCTTATAATACATTTAAAAACAAGAAAAATCAGACTTGTGTTAATCTACCGATGCCCATTTCTTTAATTCCTAATCAGCACAGAGGGGGTTAGATGAGCCAGAAGGATGTTATTAAAAGTATCTGAGCTCATTAAATTGTTTTAAATTTAGGGCTGCTAAAATTAATGATTAATTTCTCGATTAATCGTTACAATTTTTTCTCCCATGTGAGAAATCGTTTGCCAACCATGATCCTAATACTTCGCCTACATATCAAACCAAATGAAAAGCGTATTAAGCTAATGGCAGTATACCAGTCTGACTCAGAGACAAACAAAAATACCGCTCTTCTGGTGAATTACTACGTTATTAAATGGAGATGGAAGTTCCTGAATCAATTAACCCTCTACAATGGTGAAAACTTAATGCACACCGATATCCCATAATGTCATTCCTTGCCAAGACCGCCTTGTGCATACCAGTTACCTCAGTTCCAAGTGAATGATTGTTCAGCTCAGCTGGTTATATTGTTAATTAGACCCGCTCATCACTTGAACCAAATAATGTCAACACACTTGTCGTTTTTTGTAGTTGGTTAAAAGATGACATATAAAGAAGTCATTCCAGTGTTATTTAGATTTTCAACAAGAACGTTTAATAAGTGTTACTTATGACATAATAAATTTTAATTTTTGGCTTTAATCGAAATGAACGATTATTCAGCCCTGTTTTAAATATGCAGTTGAAGTTGATCAAATTGTTTACCAAGAGACCAACTCCCCAACCCATCCCCCCTTTCCCCCCTTTACCCAAATCCTACCTGTGAGCGGGAACTGCCAGGGTGAAGACGGTCATCATGACCTGGACACCGCATGAAAAAATGACCATCCCCAACATGAAATACTGCTGCCTCTGGTAGGGACCGAAGTCCCCCAGATATGGGAACACGTCATCGAACTTCATTATCTCAACGCAGCTTTGTTGATGACAACAATAAATATTTGACACGTCTCCTATGAGAGGGATACATACACAGCTGAAACAATGTAAACAAATTGTGGTTCAGTCTGATGCGATGGAATGACTTAAAAAACTGAACGAAATGATGGTTTAAAATATGTTATCTTGAATCAAAAGTCCACTTACTAAGAATACTTTGGCACCACTGGAAACTATGGGCGGTAAAGGATATAATTCTTCTTTTAAAAAAAAACTATTAATACGTTCCCACGCTTCAAATAGAGTACCGAAATGTTCATAAAACTTAAATGCGTTGCCCAGTGGCGTAGCTAGAGGACGGGGAGGGGGTCAAAATTCGAAAGTCCCCCGGGTCCCCCACTTCCCCCAAATTATTGTCCGATTTCTTTTACATTAAATATTACGCCACCGCCATGTATGTGGGCCCCTCCAAAGAGGTTAAGCCCCCCTGGGCCCCCAAACCCCTACAAATTCCTAGCTACGCCACTGGCATTGCCTTGTGTAAGTTGGTTTCTATATATATTTAAAATAGCTAAAATTAATAAAATGATAAATGGAGTTGGTGGGAAGCTGTAAACGGAAGTTTGACTTTATCATTTTATAATTTAACTATACGAATATCTTTGTGTAAATTAGTTATGAAAATCGCGATAAATAAAGGATTTTTTTAATAAAGTCATCGTATCAACCAGTAACCAGTTCATATTATTTTTGCTCTGTCATAAGTTGGAGCTCACCTTGCTTTGCAAGATTTTCACAGTTGTGCCCGCTCACAAATTTTTCCAGAAATTATACTAAGATGCCTTGAATAACGTTCTTGTTAAACGAAGAATCAACCGTCTCATTGCGGTCGATTGTTCTTATCTCAATATCTCTATTACCTAAATTCTTGTGATCTTTTCTTGTCGCCAGCTGAAGATTGTATTTAAGTAGACCAGTTGCACTAAAACAATTAGTAGAAAAGTTTTTAAAAAAACACAAAAAAAACTATATTATCTATTCAGTGAATCAACCAGAAGTTTATTAAAAGTTCTCTCTGTTCCCAGGGGCGGCATTAGGTGAAGGTTTAGTTCAGTCTTCTTTGGTGTATACGGGAACAGAATATTCTTATTAAACAACAACAAATAAACAAATATTTTTTTGTCAGAATCATTATTTCACCGTGTAAAGATACGATGATACACAAAATTAGTGTGTGATAAAAACGATAAATTAAAGTTTTATTAATTGACTAAAACACAAGAAGACGTTTCGGCTATTGCCTTCATCAGTACATATAACTTATTTAATAC
Organism: Ampullaceana balthica; assembly: GCA_944989445.1. NCBI lineage: Eukaryota > Metazoa > Mollusca > Gastropoda > Lymnaeidae > Ampullaceana > Ampullaceana balthica. The sequence goes on along the minus strand of CALYLW010000264.1, from coordinate 527,530 downwards.
TGTGTTAAGTGTTATTAAATGTTAATTTAATTTTCATAAATTTTACATATTTAAATATTTGTTAATTGTGTTGCTGTTAAGCACAGATTTATTTAACTTACGGTTGGTGTTGAAATAAATTGAAACATTTTCAATCTTTAAATTCGAATAAATCATACTTACAAAAAAAAATCTCAAAAGGAATGTTTCATATTGAATTGGGTCGTGACCCATAGTGCTTCATTGTGGCTTCCAACATTTTTATTTATTTTTAAATTATTGGCTCTCAGTTACTACGGGCCTGGCCACCCCTGCACTAGAACAACGGCCACCTAAATACGGAACTTCCATAAAGTCAAACATTAAATAAAGTTTCTTTATTTCATTTTAATTAAAACAATCTAATTTAACTATAAAATATACAATTACTTTGTAGAAACGCTCCACCTCCATCAGCCGGCTTCTTTGGCGTCATCATCTCCATCTCCCTCCCATCATCTACATCACCGGGCAACCATCTCCGTTCCTGGGATACCATCTCCATCTCCTTGCACCATTTCCATCACCCGGTCACCATCTCTTCGCCACCATATCCGTCACCAAGCTACCAATACTACCATCTCCCTCCCCTTAGGCCTGTCAACGGGAACCCGGGTACCCCGTTGCCGTGAAATTACCCGGGTAGTAAAATTCCGCCCGAGTGCCCGTGCAAATGTGGCTTTAATGTCTATATTAACCAAACTTCGACTCGCATGAGGCTTTTTTGTATTTAATTTGCGGCTCGCGAAACAATTTATCACATGAAAATTTCTCTAGTCCCATTCCCACCATACTTAAAAAAACAACACTCTTCTATTAATGGGTTTTTAAAAAGATAATATTTCAGTCGTTGAATGATTTTCACTGTAATAACAAAAATAAATGCTGGGGGTCGGGGGCAGTGGCGTAGCTAGAACGTTTGCCGCCCTTGTAGGGGACGTTCATAAATGACGTCACGCACAGGGGGAGGGGAGTCACACATTTGACGTCGCATCAAAACGCGCAACTTTAAATAAAAGTTCCACTTAAATATATGATTACCGACACTTTATTTAGGGATGTTTTACATAGCTTCACGCGTGTTACGAGATTAGAGTGAAGCCTTACACTAAAAACATATTTAAATGACCAAAAACAATTGATTTGAAACATGCTCATTTTCAAATAGAAAATACGGCTTTATGGGGGGGGGGAGCTTTGTGAAGTCATATTGAAGAAGGTGTCTAAGTTTGATTGACGAGGGGGGAGGGGATGAAAAATCAGCCAAAAATCGTCATTAATGGATGGCCCCTTAAGTCAGTCATATAATTGTTTTTATAAATTAATAGACATGAATAAATAACTGTAATTGAAAAGAAGTAAAGGTGGGGAACATTTTTACCATTGCATGTCCTATTTTTGTAAGCAGTAATAAAAGAGGCCACATAAGATGATATACCTAGAAGTACACATTTATAAAAATGCCAAATACTTTTTTTTTAAAGACCACAAGAAAGTTATTGAGGTCGCAGCAAATGAGACAAAACATTCCAAATTTACACCCAAAAAACATTACCAATTAATATGTTTTTATTTTTAATTTATAAATAAATGATTTTTTATAAACAATTTAACCTTATAATAAACATGATAATGCATTTATCAATATATTTTTTAGCATTTAATGGTGATTAGTGGTGGGTGGGAGGTGTTCATAAATCAACAAAGGCAAAAACTTTATTGTTTGAATGACTTAGATTAGCGCAAATAATGTTGCATTTTCTCTTTAGCGAATCGAGCGCAATAATAATTTTGGTAAAAGGTTACCATTTTTCAATTATTGAATCATTGACTCAAACGATGTTTAAAAAAAATTTCTTTAAAAGATTTGATATTTAAAAGACCCATATACTTGCAACTTGTTGTCAATAGTTGACACAAAAGTAATGATGTTTTCAACTTATAAATAGGTGCAGATCGGCCCCAAACACTTTGTTCTTCTACGGAGTTATTTAAAAAGATATAAAACTTGAACTGGATAATATAGGAAGACAAAATACCCTTTTAAGTTAAAACGCAATCACAATGCAACGCACTAAAAGAGTTACACAGTCAGCTAGCAACAGTTACAGCTAACACTTTTGACAAGTTGTTTTTATTTATATTTAGAGTTTAAAAAAAATTTAATCTTTGTTTCTTTCAACTTTAAGAACATAATGGCTGCAATAAACTTTACAGAATATGATGTATTGGGTTTTGACATGGATTTCACATTAGCTCGATACAAACTTGTTCCTTTTTTCAACGTAAGTGGTGTGTCGTAAGTGTAAGTCAGTAGTAAAAATCATCATTACTCAAAGAAAGACTATACAGTCTATACAGCAATGCAATGAATGACTTTACTTTATCTAGAAAGGTGTTTGAATTTAATTTAGACCAAAGTTTCAACTGCTTCATCTTCAAATACTTCAATGTCAAATCAAGTCATTTTAATTTAGGCTTAGGAACATTTATCATTTCAGTTTAAGTTAAAATCGTTTTCTACTTTTTAAAAAGTGTTATGGCTATGGACCATGGAAAGTCTTCAGGTTTTTTGAAACTGAAATAATTTTAAATCCCTTATATTAACTTTACCATCTTGTCTCTCTCTCTCTCTCTCTCTCTGTCGTTTCCAGTCGGGCAGAAAAACAAAAGTTAAAAATGACACACTTCCCGTGATGCTATCGTGCTGAAATTTTGCACATAGATTCGTGTCACCTAACATTCATCGTATCAAATTTTCAAATCGATCGAATGTACCGTAATTAAATTAATGGATTTTTAGTTTATCTCTATGTAATTCAATGTCGCCGTTTGCTATTGTTCGCCTTCCACGTGCCACTTAAGTTCATTCCAGCCATCGATGTCCATACTCCCTCGGTTTTAAAGCCAGGGGAGTTCAGTCAGTTTCAGTCTGTAAATGTTTGTCACGTGATGCGTATCTTATTGAACTTAATCAATACTTTAAGTTATGTATCCTATCATCATCATCGCCCTTCGTCCCATCTGGGGCATAGGCCGCGAACAAAGTCTCTCCAGGCATCCCGGTCCTGCGCCAGTCTCTCAATCTGCCCCCAGCTGTGCCCGCTCATTTTTGTGTCTGCCTCCAGTTCTCTTCTCCAGGTCATTTTGGGACGACCTCTTTTCCTTTTGCCTTGGGGGTTCCATGTGAGGGCTTGTCTCACAATGCTGGATGTAGGCTTTCTGAGAGTGTGGCCAATCCATCTCCATCTGCGCTGGCATATTAGCTCTTCCACTGGCTCTTGTTGTGTGCGTTGCCAGAGGTCCTCATTGGTGATGACATTTGGCCAGCGGATTCGGAGAATTGCTCGGAGACATGTATTTATAAAGGCTTGAAGCTTTTTAGAAATGGCTGCTGTTATTCGCCATGTTTCTGCTCCATACAGTAGGACAGGCTTTACTGTGGTGTTGAATATCCTGACCTTGGTATGAAGAGTCAAGTTGTTGTTATATATGTATCCTATATAAGGGATTTATAGTCAAAGACTTTGTTTTTACGGGGTTGTTTAATTAATCATATCACTGCTTACCAACCAACACCCTCTTCCGACTCATCTTTTTGCTGCTATCCTGAGTGCCCGAATAGCCAGACGATCTTCTTTCTATTCACTCACTGAATCAAAGGCGTATGAGTATGATCTCTAACCTGTGTCATGCAAGTATTATAGTATAATAATTAAATGCCTTTAAAATTCCTTTTCTTAAATTCTAATTTTAAATACAATACTTTTTTAGATGGTCTATGAAGGAATCTGTCGTTTTATGGTGGAGAAAAAACATTACGAGGCTTCTATTTTTCATGATCTTCATGAAGACAAGGATTTAATGTAAGAGTGTTATCACTTTGCTCTACACTTTATCTATGTAAACAGTCACCATTTACACTCAGTCTCTTTGAAGTAGATTTCAATTAGAATAGTGCATTAATAATTTTGCTAGAGTAATGACATTATTTTATTTTAGATTTTGTTTATCGTAGATACATATAGACTCATGTTACATGTTGAAATTTATTTATTTATTTATTTATTCTGGTAAATTAAATACTAAAAAATTAAAATGCTTTATTATGATTTGTGTAATTTGTTATTTCCATTATTAAAGTGATAAGGAACACTATTTAGAAATTATTGGAAGCTACACGTCAATGAATATATTAATTTTCTTTAAAAATATATATTTATGTATTATTTGTATTTGAATTTCTTAGATACAAAGGTTTAATTGCTGATTTTGAAAAGGGCAATGTCTTGAAACTGGGACATGATGGTGTCATTCTTAGGTAACATTATACCATAATAGTTTAAGTGTAAACTTAAATGGTTTTTAAGTCTTTTTATTTAAAATCATATTTTATTATGCCTGTACCACTTACATTTTTTATCCAGTCGATTCATATTTTGTAGTAACCGATAAGTCACAAAGCTAAAGTTTTTTCCAGGTCTTAAGACAACCATTCACATTGTTCATCCATTACATTTATTTTCATATGAGTAATGCTGTCTGGCATGAATTCAGACTGAAAATTTAAAGGCATTAGTTTAATACTTCTGTGATTAAGTAAGATTAGGTAAAAATTAGTTTGCTGGATAAAAATAAGAACCCAAGAGGTCCTCATATTACTTTTTACGCTATTTAAAAAATGCTCAAAAATTGAATATAAATTTGTGTATTGTTAAAAATAAAGATTTGAGATTTAATTTCAGAGCAACTCATGGAACAAAAAAGTTGACCATAGAAGAAATTGAAAAGGTTTATGGAAAAAACAAGAGATTTGCAGACTATGAAACATTTCAAAATGGATTGAAAAGCCCTGACAGCAGTAAGATGGGATTAATATTTTAAAAATAATGCCACCTAATATAAGATAAGATTGTTAAGTTCTTCATTAAAATAAACATTGACCATTTAAATTCTAGTACCAAGAATTTCAACATGAAATATGGAAATAATATTAAGTAGTGACTTTTCAGTCTAACATTTATGCAACTTAAATAACTTTTGAAATATCTATTTCTTGTCCTCCGTTACCTCTATTTGAATACCGAATGATCTAACAATTATTAATTATTTTATCACATTTTATAATAATGTAGAAAACTATTTTTTTCAGAATGGAGGTTTTTTGAGAATTACTTTGACATGCCAGCTCTGGTGGCTTTTGCAAGAATAGTAGACAGCATAAGAAAGATGGTAAGCTGAAAACTAATGTTTTTGAGAATTACTTTGACATACCAGCTCTGGTGGCTTTTGCAAGAATAGTAGACAGCATAAGAAAGATGGTAAGCTGAAAACTAATGTTTTTGAGAATTACTTTGACATACCAGCTCTGGTGGCTTTTGCAAGAATAGTAGACAGCATAAGAAAGATGGTAAGCTGAAAACTAATGTTTTTGAGAATTACTTTGATATACCAGCTCTGGTGGCTTTTGCAAGAATAGTAGACAGCATAAGAAAGATGGTAAGCTGAAAACTAATGTTTTTGAGAATTACTTTGATATACCAGCTCTGGTGGCTTTTGCAAGAATAGTAGACAGCATAAGAAAGATGGTAAGCTGAAAACTAATGTTTTTGAGAATTACTTTGACATACCAGCTCTGGTGGCTTTTGCAAGAATAGTAGACAGCATAAGAAAGATGGTAAGCTGAAAACTAATGTTATAAGTGTCACTAAATTTTTTGAGAATTACTTTGACATACCAGCTCTGGTGGCTTTTGCAAGAATAGTAGACAGCATAAGAAAGATGGTAAGCTGAAAACTAATGTTTTTGAGAATTACTTTGATATACCAGCTCTGGTGGCTTTTGCAAGAATAGTAGACAGCATAAGAAAGATGGTAAGCTGAAAACTAATGTTTTTGAGAATTACTTTGACATACCAGCTCTGGTGGCTTTTGCAAGAATAGTAGACAGCATAAGAAAGATGGTAAGCTGAAAACTAATGTTTTTGAGAATTACTTTGACATACCAGCTCTGGTGGCTTTTGCAAGAATAGTAGACAGCATAAGAAAGATGGTAAGCTGAAAACTAATGTTATAAGTGTCATCTAAATTTTTTGAGAATTACTTTGACATGCCAGCTCTGGTGGCTTTTGCAAGAATAGTAGACAGCATAAGAAAGATGGTAAGCTGAAAACTAATGTTTTTGAGAATTACTTTGACATGCCAGCTCTGGTGGCTTTTGCAAGAATAGTAGACAGCATAAGAAAGATGGTAAGCTGAAAACTAATGTTTTTGAGAATTACTTTGACATGCCAGCTCTGGTGGCTTTTGCAAGAATAGTAGACAGCATAAGAAAGATGGTAAGCTGAAAACTAATGTTATAAGTGTCATCTAAATTTTTTGAGAATTACTTTGACATACCAGCTCTGGTGGCTTTTGCAAGAATAGTAGACAGCATAAGAAAGATGGTAAGCTGAAAACTATAATGTCATTTTTTGAGAATTACTTTGACATGCCAGCTCTGGTGGCTTTTGCAAGAATAGTAGACAGCATAAGAAAGATGGTAAGCTGAAAACTAATGTTATAAGTGTCATCTAAATTTTTTGAGAATTACTTTGACATGCCAGCTCTGGTGGCTTTTGCAAGAATAGTAGACAGCATAAGAAAGATGGTAAGCTGAAAACTAATGTTATTGTCAATTTTTTGAGAATTACTTTGACATACCAGCTCTGGTGGCTTTTGCAAGAATAGTAGACAGCATAAGAAAGATGGTAAGCTGAAAACTAAGTGTTTATTTTTTGAGAATTACTTTGACATACCAGCTCTGGTGGCTTTTGCAAGAATAGTAGACAGCATAAGAAAGATGGTAAGCTGAAAACTAATAATGTATTTTTTGAGAATTACTTTGACATGCCAGCTCTGGTGGCTTTTGCAAGAATAGTAGACAGCATAAGAAAGATGGTAAGCTGAAAACATAATGTTATTTTTTGAGAATTACTTTGACATGCCAGCTCTGGTGGCTTTTGCAAGAATAGTAGACAGCATAAGAAAGATGGTAAGCTGAAAACTAATGTTAAAGTGCATCTATTTTTTGAGAATTACTTTGACATACCAGCTCTGGTGGCTTTTGCAAGAATAGTAGACAGCATAAGAAAGATGGTAAGCTGAAAACTAATGTTATTTTGATGAATTTTTTGGAAACTTTGACATGCCAGCTCTGGTGGCTTTTGCAAGAATAGTAGACAGCATAAGAAAGATGGTAAGCTGAAAACTAATGTTTTTGAGAATTACTTTGACATGCCAGCTCTGGTGGCTTTTGCAAGAATAGTAGACAGCATAAGAAAGATGGTAAGCTGAAAACTAATGTATAGTGTCATCTAAATTTTTTGAGAATTACTTTGACATGCCAGCTCTGGTGGCTTTTGCAAGAATAGTAGACAGCATAAGAAAGATGGTAAGCTGAAAACATAATGTTTTTGAGAATTACTTTGACATAGCCAGCTCTGGTGGCTTTTGCAAGAATAGTAGACAGCATAAGAAAGATGGTAAGCTGAAAACTAATGTTTTTGAGAATTACTTTGACATGCCAGCTCTGGTGGCTTTTGCAAGAATAGTAGACAGCATAAGAAAGATGGTAAGCTGAAAACTAATGTTTTTGAGAATTACTTTGACATGCCAGCTCTGGTGGCTTTTGCAAGAATAGTAGACAGCATAAGAAAGATGGTAAGCTGAAAACTAATGTTTTTGAGAATTACTTTGACATGCCAGCTCTGGTGGCTTTTGCAAGAATAGTAGACAGCATAAGAAAGATGGTAAGCTGAAAACTAATGTTTTTGAGAATTACTTTGACATGCCAGCTCTGGTGGCTTTTGCAAGAATAGTAGACAGCATAAGAAAGATGGTAAGCTGAAAACTAATGTTTTTGAGAATTACTTTGACATGCCAGCTCTGGTGGCTTTTGCAAGAATAGTAGACAGCATAAGAAAGATGGTAAGCTGAAAACTAATGTTTTTGAGAATTACTTTGACATGCCAGCTCTGGTGGCTTTTGCAAGAATAGTAGACAGCATAAGAAAGATGGTAAGCTGAAAACTAATGTTTTTGAGAATTACTTTGACATGCCAGCTCTGGTGGCTTTTGCAAGAATAGTAGACAGCATAAGAAAGATGGTAAGCTGAAAACTAATGTTTTTGAGAATTACTTTGACATGCCAGCTCTGGTGGCTTTTGCAAGAATAGTAGACAGCATAAGAAAGATGGTAAGCTGAAAACTAATGTTTTTGAGAATTACTTTGACATGCCAGCTCTGGTGGCTTTTGCAAGAATAGTAGACAGCATAAGAAAGATGGTAAGCTGAAAACTAATGTTTTTGAGAATTACTTTGACATGCCAGCTCTGGTGGCTTTTGCAAGAATAGTAGACAGCATAAGAAAGATGGTAAGCTGAAAACTAATGTTTTTGAGAATTACTTTGACATGCCAGCTCTGGTGGCTTTTGCAAGAATAGTAGACAGCATAAGAAAGATGGTAAGCTGAAAACTAATGTTTTTGAGAATTACTTTGACATGCCAGCTCTGGTGGCTTTTGCAAGAATAGTAGACAGCATAAGAAAGATGGTAAGCTGAAAACTAATGTTTTTGAGAATTACTTTGACATGCCAGCTCTGGTGGCTTTTGCAAGAATAGTAGACAGCATAAGAAAGATGGTAAGCTGAAAACTAATGTTTTTGAGAATTACTTTGACATGCCAGCTCTGGTGGCTTTTGCAAGAATAGTAGACAGCATAAGAAAGATGGTAAGCTGAAAACTAATGTTTTTGAGAATTACTTTGACATGCCAGCTCTGGTGGCTTTTGCAAGAATAGTAGACAGCATAAGAAAGATGGTAAGCTGAAAACTAATGTTTTTGAGAATTACTTTGACATGCCAGCTCTGGTGGCTTTTGCAAGAATAGTAGACAGCATAAGAAAGATGGTAAGCTGAAAACTAATGTTTTTGAGAATTACTTTGACATGCCAGCTCTGGTGGCTTTTGCAAGAATAGTAGACAGCATAAGAAAGATGGTAAGCTGAAAACTAATGTTTTTGAGAATTACTTTGACATGCCAGCTCTGGTGGCTTTTGCAAGAATAGTAGACAGCATAAGAAAGATGGTAAGCTGAAAACTAATGTTTTTGAGAATTACTTTGACATGCCAGCTCTGGTGGCTTTTGCAAGAATAGTAGACAGCATAAGAAAGATGGTAAGCTGAAAACTAATGTTTTTGAGAATTACTTTGACATGCCAGCTCTGGTGGCTTTTGCAAGAATAGTAGACAGCATAAGAAAGATGGTAAGCTGAAAACTAATGTTTTTGAGAATTACTTTGACATGCCAGCTCTGGTGGCTTTTGCAAGAATAGTAGACAGCATAAGAAAGATGGTAAGCTGAAAACTAATGTTTTTGAGAATTACTTTGACATGCCAGCTCTGGTGGCTTTTGCAAGAATAGTAGACAGCATAAGAAAGATGGTAAGCTGAAAACTAATGTTTTTGAGAATTACTTTGACATGCCAGCTCTGGTGGCTTTTGCAAGAATAGTAGACAGCATAAGAAAGATGGTAAGCTGAAAACTAATGTTTTTGAGAATTACTTTGACATGCCAGCTCTGGTGGCTTTTGCAAGAATAGTAGACAGCATAAGAAAGATGGTAAGCTGAAAACTAATGTTTTTGAGAATTACTTTGACATGCCAGCTCTGGTGGCTTTTGCAAGAATAGTAGACAGCATAAGAAAGATGGTAAGCTGAAAACTAATGTTTTTGAGAATTACTTTGACATGCCAGCTCTGGTGGCTTTTGCAAGAATAGTAGACAGCATAAGAAAGATGGTAAGCTGAAAACTAATGTTTTTGAGAATTACTTTGACATGCCAGCTCTGGTGGCTTTTGCAAGAATAGTAGACAGCATAAGAAAGATGGTAAGCTGAAAACTAATGTTTTTGAGAATTACTTTGACATGCCAGCTCTGGTGGCTTTTGCAAGAATAGTAGACAGCATAAGAAAGATGGTAAGCTGAAAACTAATGTTTTTGAGAATTACTTTGACATGCCAGCTCTGGTGGCTTTTGCAAGAATAGTAGACAGCATAAGAAAGATGGTAAGCTGAAAACTAATGTTTTTGAGAATTACTTTGACATGCCAGCTCTGGTGGCTTTTGCAAGAATAGTAGACAGCATAAGAAAGATGGTAAGCTGAAAACTAATGTTTTTGAGAATTACTTTGACATGCCAGCTCTGGTGGCTTTTGCAAGAATAGTAGACAGCATAAGAAAGATGGTAAGCTGAAAACTAATGTTTTTGAGAATTACTTTGACATGCCAGCTCTGGTGGCTTTTGCAAGAATAGTAGACAGCATAAGAAAGATGGTAAGCTGAAAACTAATGTTTTTGAGAATTACTTTGACATGCCAGCTCTGGTGGCTTTTGCAAGAATAGTAGACAGCATAAGAAAGATGGTAAGCTGAAAACTAATGTTTTTGAGAATTACTTTGACATGCCAGCTCTGGTGGCTTTTGCAAGAATAGTAGACAGCATAAGAAAGATGGTAAGCTGAAAACTAATGTTTTTGAGAATTACTTTGACATGCCAGCTCTGGTGGCTTTTGCAAGAATAGTAGACAGCATAAGAAAGATGGTAAGCTGAAAACTAATGTTTTTGAGAATTACTTTGACATGCCAGCTCTGGTGGCTTTTGCAAGAATAGTAGACAGCATAAGAAAGATGGTAAGCTGAAAACTAATGTTTTTGAGAATTACTTTGACATGCCAGCTCTGGTGGCTTTTGCAAGAATAGTAGACAGCATAAGAAAGATGGTAAGCTGAAAACTAATGTTTTTGAGAATTACTTTGACATGCCAGCTCTGGTGGCTTTTGCAAGAATAGTAGACAGCATAAGAAAGATGGTAAGCTGAAAACTAATGTTTTTGAGAATTACTTTGACATGCCAGCTCTGGTGGCTTTTGCAAGAATAGTAGACAGCATAAGAAAGATGGTAAGCTGAAAACTAATGTTTTTGAGAATTACTTTGACATGCCAGCTCTGGTGGCTTTTGCAAGAATAGTAGACAGCATAAGAAAGATGGTAAGCTGAAAACTAATGTTTTTGAGAATTACTTTGACATGCCAGCTCTGGTGGCTTTTGCAAGAATAGTAGACAGCATAAGAAAGATGGTAAGCTGAAAACTAATGTTTTTGAGAATTACTTTGACATGCCAGCTCTGGTGGCTTTTGCAAGAATAGTAGACAGCATAAGAAAGATGGTAAGCTGAAAACTAATGTTTTTGAGAATTACTTTGACATGCCAGCTCTGGTGGCTTTTGCAAGAATAGTAGACAGCATAAGAAAGATGGTAAGCTGAAAACTAATGTTTTTGAGAATTACTTTGACATGCCAGCTCTGGTGGCTTTTGCAAGAATAGTAGACAGCATAAGAAAGATGGTAAGCTGAAAACTAATGTTTTTGAGAATTACTTTGACATGCCAGCTCTGGTGGCTTTTGCAAGAATAGTAGACAGCATAAGAAAGATGGTAAGCTGAAAACTAATGTTTTTGAGAATTACTTTGACATGCCAGCTCTGGTGGCTTTTGCAAGAATAGTAGACAGCATAAGAAAGATGGTAAGCTGAAAACTAATGTTTTTGAGAATTACTTTGACATGCCAGCTCTGGTGGCTTTTGCAAGAATAGTAGACAGCATAAGAAAGATGGTAAGCTGAAAACTAATGTTTTTGAGAATTACTTTGACATGCCAGCTCTGGTGGCTTTTGCAAGAATAGTAGACAGCATAAGAAAGATGGTAAGCTGAAAACTAATGTTTTTGAGAATTACTTTGACATGCCAGCTCTGGTGGCTTTTGCAAGAATAGTAGACAGCATAAGAAAGATGGTAAGCTGAAAACTAATGTTTTTGAGAATTACTTTGACATGCCAGCTCTGGTGGCTTTTGCAAGAATAGTAGACAGCATAAGAAAGATGGTAAGCTGAAAACTAATGTTTTTGAGAATTACTTTGACATGCCAGCTCTGGTGGCTTTTGCAAGAATAGTAGACAGCATAAGAAAGATGGTAAGCTGAAAACTAATGTTTTTGAGAATTACTTTGACATGCCAGCTCTGGTGGCTTTTGCAAGAATAGTAGACAGCATAAGAAAGATGGTAAGCTGAAAACTAATGTTTTTGAGAATTACTTTGACATGCCAGCTCTGGTGGCTTTTGCAAGAATAGTAGACAGCATAAGAAAGATGGTAAGCTGAAAACTAATGTTTTTGAGAATTACTTTGACATGCCAGCTCTGGTGGCTTTTGCAAGAATAGTAGACAGCATAAGAAAGATGGTAAGCTGAAAACTAATGTTTTTGAGAATTACTTTGACATGCCAGCTCTGGTGGCTTTTGCAAGAATAGTAGACAGCATAAGAAAGATGGTAAGCTGAAAACTAATGTTTTTGAGAATTACTTTGACATGCCAGCTCTGGTGGCTTTTGCAAGAATAGTAGACAGCATAAGAAAGATGGTAAGCTGAAAACTAATGTTTTTGAGAATTACTTTGACATGCCAGCTCTGGTGGCTTTTGCAAGAATAGTAGACAGCATAAGAAAGATGGTAAGCTGAAAACTAATGTTTTTGAGAATTACTTTGACATGCCAGCTCTGGTGGCTTTTGCAAGAATAGTAGACAGCATAAGAAAGATGGTAAGCTGAAAACTAATGTTTTTGAGAATTACTTTGACATGCCAGCTCTGGTGGCTTTTGCAAGAATAGTAGACAGCATAAGAAAGATGGTAAGCTGAAAACTAATGTTTTTGAGAATTACTTTGACATGCCAGCTCTGGTGGCTTTTGCAAGAATAGTAGACAGCATAAGAAAGATGGTAAGCTGAAAACTAATGTTTTTGAGAATTACTTTGACATGCCAGCTCTGGTGGCTTTTGCAAGAATAGTAGACAGCATAAGAAAGATGGTAAGCTGAAAACTAATGTTTTTGAGAATTACTTTGACATGCCAGCTCTGGTGGCTTTTGCAAGAATAGTAGACAGCATAAGAAAGATGGTAAGCTGAAAACTAATGTTTTTGAGAATTACTTTGACATGCCAGCTCTGGTGGCTTTTGCAAGAATAGTAGACAGCATAAGAAAGATGGTAAGCTGAAAACTAATGTTTTTGAGAATTACTTTGACATGCCAGCTCTGGTGGCTTTTGCAAGAATAGTAGACAGCATAAGAAAGATGGTAAGCTGAAAACTAATGTTTTTGAGAATTACTTTGACATGCCAGCTCTGGTGGCTTTTGCAAGAATAGTAGACAGCATAAGAAAGATGGTAAGCTGAAAACTAATGTTTTTGAGAATTACTTTGACATGCCAGCTCTGGTGGCTTTTGCAAGAATAGTAGACAGCATAAGAAAGATGGTAAGCTGAAAACTAATGTTTTTGAGAATTACTTTGACATGCCAGCTCTGGTGGCTTTTGCAAGAATAGTAGACAGCATAAGAAAGATGGTAAGCTGAAAACTAATGTTTTTGAGAATTACTTTGACATGCCAGCTCTGGTGGCTTTTGCAAGAATAGTAGACAGCATAAGAAAGATGGTAAGCTGAAAACTAATGTTTTTGAGAATTACTTTGACATGCCAGCTCTGGTGGCTTTTGCAAGAATAGTAGACAGCATAAGAAAGATGGTAAGCTGAAAACTAATGTTTTTGAGAATTACTTTGACATGCCAGCTCTGGTGGCTTTTGCAAGAATAGTAGACAGCATAAGAAAGATGGTAAGCTGAAAACTAATGTTTTTGAGAATTACTTTGACATGCCAGCTCTGGTGGCTTTTGCAAGAATAGTAGACAGCATAAGAAAGATGGTAAGCTGAAAACTAATGTTTTTGAGAATTACTTTGACATGCCAGCTCTGGTGGCTTTTGCAAGAATAGTAGACAGCATAAGAAAGATGGTAAGCTGAAAACTAATGTTTTTGAGAATTACTTTGACATGCCAGCTCTGGTGGCTTTTGCAAGAATAGTAGACAGCATAAGAAAGATGGTAAGCTGAAAACTAATGTTTTTGAGAATTACTTTGACATGCCAGCTCTGGTGGCTTTTGCAAGAATAGTAGACAGCATAAGAAAGATGGTAAGCTGAAAACTAATGTTTTTGAGAATTACTTTGACATGCCAGCTCTGGTGGCTTTTGCAAGAATAGTAGACAGCATAAGAAAGATGGTAAGCTGAAAACTAATGTTTTTGAGAATTACTTTGACATGCCAGCTCTGGTGGCTTTTGCAAGAATAGTAGACAGCATAAGAAAGATGGTAAGCTGAAAACTAATGTTTTTGAGAATTACTTTGACATGCCAGCTCTGGTGGCTTTTGCAAGAATAGTAGACAGCATAAGAAAGATGGTAAGCTGAAAACTAATGTTTTTGAGAATTACTTTGACATGCCAGCTCTGGTGGCTTTTGCAAGAATAGTAGACAGCATAAGAAAGATGGTAAGCTGAAAACTAATGTTTTTGAGAATTACTTTGACATGCCAGCTCTGGTGGCTTTTGCAAGAATAGTAGACAGCATAAGAAAGATGGTAAGCTGAAAACTAATGTTTTTGAGAATTACTTTGACATGCCAGCTCTGGTGGCTTTTGCAAGAATAGTAGACAGCATAAGAAAGATGGTAAGCTGAAAACTAATGTTTTTGAGAATTACTTTGACATGCCAGCTCTGGTGGCTTTTGCAAGAATAGTAGACAGCATAAGAAAGATGGTAAGCTGAAAACTAATGTTTTTGAGAATTACTTTGACATGCCAGCTCTGGTGGCTTTTGCAAGAATAGTAGACAGCATAAGAAAGATGGTAAGCTGAAAACTAATGTTTTTGAGAATTACTTTGACATGCCAGCTCTGGTGGCTTTTGCAAGAATAGTAGACAGCATAAGAAAGATGGTAAGCTGAAAACTAATGTTTTTGAGAATTACTTTGACATGCCAGCTCTGGTGGCTTTTGCAAGAATAGTAGACAGCATAAGAAAGATGGTAAGCTGAAAACTAATGTTTTTGAGAATTACTTTGACATGCCAGCTCTGGTGGCTTTTGCAAGAATAGTAGACAGCATAAGAAAGATGGTAAGCTGAAAACTAATGTTTTTGAGAATTACTTTGACATGCCAGCTCTGGTGGCTTTTGCAAGAATAGTAGACAGCATAAGAAAGATGGTAAGCTGAAAACTAATGTTTTTGAGAATTACTTTGACATGCCAGCTCTGGTGGCTTTTGCAAGAATAGTAGACAGCATAAGAAAGATGGTAAGCTGAAAACTAATGTTTTTGAGAATTACTTTGACATGCCAGCTCTGGTGGCTTTTGCAAGAATAGTAGACAGCATAAGAAAGATGGTAAGCTGAAAACTAATGTTTTTGAGAATTACTTTGACATGCCAGCTCTGGTGGCTTTTGCAAGAATAGTAGACAGCATAAGAAAGATGGTAAGCTGAAAACTAATGTTTTTGAGAATTACTTTGACATGCCAGCTCTGGTGGCTTTTGCAAGAATAGTAGACAGCATAAGAAAGATGGTAAGCTGAAAACTAATGTTTTTGAGAATTACTTTGACATGCCAGCTCTGGTGGCTTTTGCAAGAATAGTAGACAGCATAAGAAAGATGGTAAGCTGAAAACTAATGTTTTTGAGAATTACTTTGACATGCCAGCTCTGGTGGCTTTTGCAAGAATAGTAGACAGCATAAGAAAGATGGTAAGCTGAAAACTAATGTTTTTGAGAATTACTTTGACATGCCAGCTCTGGTGGCTTTTGCAAGAATAGTAGACAGCATAAGAAAGATGGTAAGCTGAAAACTAATGTTTTTGAGAATTACTTTGACATGCCAGCTCTGGTGGCTTTTGCAAGAATAGTAGACAGCATAAGAAAGATGGTAAGCTGAAAACTAATGTTTTTGAGAATTACTTTGACATGCCAGCTCTGGTGGCTTTTGCAAGAATAGTAGACAGCATAAGAAAGATGGTAAGCTGAAAACTAATGTTTTTGAGAATTACTTTGACATGCCAGCTCTGGTGGCTTTTGCAAGAATAGTAGACAGCATAAGAAAGATGGTAAGCTGAAAACTAATGTTTTTGAGAATTACTTTGACATGCCAGCTCTGGTGGCTTTTGCAAGAATAGTAGACAGCATAAGAAAGATGGTAAGCTGAAAACTAATGTTTTTGAGAATTACTTTGACATGCCAGCTCTGGTGGCTTTTGCAAGAATAGTAGACAGCATAAGAAAGATGGTAAGCTGAAAACTAATGTTTTTGAGAATTACTTTGACATGCCAGCTCTGGTGGCTTTTGCAAGAATAGTAGACAGCATAAGAAAGATGGTAAGCTGAAAACTAATGTTTTTGAGAATTACTTTGACATGCCAGCTCTGGTGGCTTTTGCAAGAATAGTAGACAGCATAAGAAAGATGGTAAGCTGAAAACTAATGTTTTTGAGAATTACTTTGACATGCCAGCTCTGGTGGCTTTTGCAAGAATAGTAGACAGCATAAGAAAGATGGTAAGCTGAAAACTAATGTTTTTGAGAATTACTTTGACATGCCAGCTCTGGTGGCTTTTGCAAGAATAGTAGACAGCATAAGAAAGATGGTAAGCTGAAAACTAATGTTTTTGAGAATTACTTTGACATGCCAGCTCTGGTGGCTTTTGCAAGAATAGTAGACAGCATAAGAAAGATGGTAAGCTGAAAACTAATGTTTTTGAGAATTACTTTGACATGCCAGCTCTGGTGGCTTTTGCAAGAATAGTAGACAGCATAAGAAAGATGGTAAGCTGAAAACTAATGTTTTTGAGAATTACTTTGACATGCCAGCTCTGGTGGCTTTTGCAAGAATAGTAGACAGCATAAGAAAGATGGTAAGCTGAAAACTAATGTTTTTGAGAATTACTTTGACATGCCAGCTCTGGTGGCTTTTGCAAGAATAGTAGACAGCATAAGAAAGATGGTAAGCTGAAAACTAATGTTTTTGAGAATTACTTTGACATGCCAGCTCTGGTGGCTTTTGCAAGAATAGTAGACAGCATAAGAAAGATGGTAAGCTGAAAACTAATGTTTTTGAGAATTACTTTGACATGCCAGCTCTGGTGGCTTTTGCAAGAATAGTAGACAGCATAAGAAAGATGGTAAGCTGAAAACTAATGTTTTTGAGAATTACTTTGACATGCCAGCTCTGGTGGCTTTTGCAAGAATAGTAGACAGCATAAGAAAGATGGTAAGCTGAAAACTAATGTTTTTGAGAATTACTTTGACATGCCAGCTCTGGTGGCTTTTGCAAGAATAGTAGACAGCATAAGAAAGATGGTAAGCTGAAAACTAATGTTTTTGAGAATTACTTTGACATGCCAGCTCTGGTGGCTTTTGCAAGAATAGTAGACAGCATAAGAAAGATGGTAAGCTGAAAACTAATGTTTTTGAGAATTACTTTGACATGCCAGCTCTGGTGGCTTTTGCAAGAATAGTAGACAGCATAAGAAAGATGGTAAGCTGAAAACTAATGTTTTTGAGAATTACTTTGACATGCCAGCTCTGGTGGCTTTTGCAAGAATAGTAGACAGCATAAGAAAGATGGTAAGCTGAAAACTAATGTTTTTGAGAATTACTTTGACATGCCAGCTCTGGTGGCTTTTGCAAGAATAGTAGACAGCATAAGAAAGATGGTAAGCTGAAAACTAATGTTTTTGAGAATTACTTTGACATGCCAGCTCTGGTGGCTTTTGCAAGAATAGTAGACAGCATAAGAAAGATGGTAAGCTGAAAACTAATGTTTTTGAGAATTACTTTGACATGCCAGCTCTGGTGGCTTTTGCAAGAATAGTAGACAGCATAAGAAAGATGGTAAGCTGAAAACTAATGTTTTTGAGAATTACTTTGACATGCCAGCTCTGGTGGCTTTTGCAAGAATAGTAGACAGCATAAGAAAGATGGTAAGCTGAAAACTAATGTTTTTGAGAATTACTTTGACATGCCAGCTCTGGTGGCTTTTGCAAGAATAGTAGACAGCATAAGAAAGATGGTAAGCTGAAAACTAATGTTTTTGAGAATTACTTTGACATGCCAGCTCTGGTGGCTTTTGCAAGAATAGTAGACAGCATAAGAAAGATGGTAAGCTGAAAACTAATGTTTTTGAGAATTACTTTGACATGCCAGCTCTGGTGGCTTTTGCAAGAATAGTAGACAGCATAAGAAAGATGGTAAGCTGAAAACTAATGTTTTTGAGAATTACTTTGACATGCCAGCTCTGGTGGCTTTTGCAAGAATAGTAGACAGCATAAGAAAGATGGTAAGCTGAAAACTAATGTTTTTGAGAATTACTTTGACATGCCAGCTCTGGTGGCTTTTGCAAGAATAGTAGACAGCATAAGAAAGATGGTAAGCTGAAAACTAATGTTTTTGAGAATTACTTTGACATGCCAGCTCTGGTGGCTTTTGCAAGAATAGTAGACAGCATAAGAAAGATGGTAAGCTGAAAACTAATGTTTTTGAGAATTACTTTGACATGCCAGCTCTGGTGGCTTTTGCAAGAATAGTAGACAGCATAAGAAAGATGGTAAGCTGAAAACTAATGTTTTTGAGAATTACTTTGACATGCCAGCTCTGGTGGCTTTTGCAAGAATAGTAGACAGCATAAGAAAGATGGTAAGCTGAAAACTAATGTTTTTGAGAATTACTTTGACATGCCAGCTCTGGTGGCTTTTGCAAGAATAGTAGACAGCATAAGAAAGATGGTAAGCTGAAAACTAATGTTTTTGAGAATTACTTTGACATGCCAGCTCTGGTGGCTTTTGCAAGAATAGTAGACAGCATAAGAAAGATGGTAAGCTGAAAACTAATGTTTTTGAGAATTACTTTGACATGCCAGCTCTGGTGGCTTTTGCAAGAATAGTAGACAGCATAAGAAAGATGGTAAGCTGAAAACTAATGTTTTTGAGAATTACTTTGACATGCCAGCTCTGGTGGCTTTTGCAAGAATAGTAGACAGCATAAGAAAGATGGTAAGCTGAAAACTAATGTTTTTGAGAATTACTTTGACATGCCAGCTCTGGTGGCTTTTGCAAGAATAGTAGACAGCATAAGAAAGATGGTAAGCTGAAAACTAATGTTTTTGAGAATTACTTTGACATGCCAGCTCTGGTGGCTTTTGCAAGAATAGTAGACAGCATAAGAAAGATGGTAAGCTGAAAACTAATGTTTTTGAGAATTACTTTGACATGCCAGCTCTGGTGGCTTTTGCAAGAATAGTAGACAGCATAAGAAAGATGGTAAGCTGAAAACTAATGTTTTTGAGAATTACTTTGACATGCCAGCTCTGGTGGCTTTTGCAAGAATAGTAGACAGCATAAGAAAGATGGTAAGCTGAAAACTAATGTTTTTGAGAATTACTTTGACATGCCAGCTCTGGTGGCTTTTGCAAGAATAGTAGACAGCATAAGAAAGATGGTAAGCTGAAAACTAATGTTTTTGAGAATTACTTTGACATGCCAGCTCTGGTGGCTTTTGCAAGAATAGTAGACAGCATAAGAAAGATGGTAAGCTGAAAACTAATGTTTTTGAGAATTACTTTGACATGCCAGCTCTGGTGGCTTTTGCAAGAATAGTAGACAGCATAAGAAAGATGGTAAGCTGAAAACTAATGTTTTTGAGAATTACTTTGACATGCCAGCTCTGGTGGCTTTTGCAAGAATAGTAGACAGCATAAGAAAGATGGTAAGCTGAAAACTAATGTTTTTGAGAATTACTTTGACATGCCAGCTCTGGTGGCTTTTGCAAGAATAGTAGACAGCATAAGAAAGATGGTAAGCTGAAAACTAATGTTTTTGAGAATTACTTTGACATGCCAGCTCTGGTGGCTTTTGCAAGAATAGTAGACAGCATAAGAAAGATGGTAAGCTGAAAACTAATGTTTAAAAGTGTCATCTAAAACCATTGCAAAATTAATGTGTATGTGTTTCATTGAGAAAGATATTCACTTATGATACATTTTATTAAAAATCAGCCGTATGTTGACTGCAGATGAAGTATTAGCTTAAAATTAAAATGTATTTTAAATCATATTTACTAGACCTTGGAAATTGTAAACGTTTATTGGGTGTAAATACATTTTAAATAAGGTTGTTAAGACTGCCCGTTTGTGAGGATTGGTTAACCGTTCAATAAAGACCAGTTAACCGTTGGTCTGTATTTTTACTATGTTTTGTGAACCAGCAAGAAAATGGATCAAATTTGCGCCTCCTGTCTTCTGATTTGACATGAAAGCACCCGTAATGAACCGACGCGTCGCCGTCAAATCAGCAAATTTAAAAGAAAACAAAAATCGTCCGAACAAAGGAGTAAACCATAATGATTTTTAATTTTTAAGTTCTAATATCAATAAAAGAATTAAAACGGCATATTAACAAATGTTGTCAAGTCAGTTTGTTTTTGCTGACCGTTTAACCGTTAAAAAAAAGCCTGTTTTACTGCCCAGTCCGTATTTTCTCTTAAATGTTTTAGAATTTGATGGCATCAAATTTTCACCTCGCGATGTCTGTGACATCGCCGCCTGCTCTCATGCGCTGTGCTCCATTTCCAACGCACACGAAATCGCTGTGTTACTTCTGGTACTATTTTTCGGCAACTAAGCAAATAAAAAAATATTAAAAATCGTTCACTAGCGGTACTCCACTAACAGAGATGACATATATTTTTATATTATTTCTAGACTGGAATATTAAGAAAACTTTTCATGTCACGGTCGCTCGCGTATTGGCTCTGGTATTCTGCCATAACACAACAAAAAATTAACTCCGGGTAATAAGCTAATACCGACTAAATAAAGTTACGGTTAACCGGTCCTGATTAAACAGGACTGGTCCTGATCTGAGAACCAGTTAACCGTTAACAACCTTAATTTTAAAATTTCCTATTAGATGTATATAATGAATCTGGTGTATGTATTAGAAGAAATTCATGAACTTTGTCTAATTTGTGTCCCTTGACTTTCATAGGATCCCAGTGAAGAGAAAAGCACTTATGTTCATATCTGGGCTGAAATTTATGAAGCCCTAGAAGATATGTACAATCCTACACAATGCAGAGGTAAATTTAGTTACTTTGATTATTAGTATTTTTGATACCACGAACAATCTGGAAACCCTAAGTATGAAAAACTTGTGTTTCATATACGATTGCATTGAATTGATTAATATTGTCACAGTTTTTTTAATTGAATGCACAATTATGCTAAAGCTATTTTAAAATTATTTTTTTTACTTAATGCCAATTGTGCAGTGCCACTGCAGTGATAAAATATGGTACAACATAACTGTTGCTCTAGATTCATTTAGTTGACTATTTATGGCTCAGTAGTCTCCTATAACGTGCTTTTAAAAAAATATTCATTTCAGATAAATCAATAATTGAAAAGGCATTGGGTTTTATAGTGCTTTACTCAATATCAAAGAATCAAAGAGTGAAATCAGCATTCTTGATTTATTTTACTTCCTATAAATATAAACGAAATAACCATATATCTATACTTATGATCTTTAGAATTAATAAGTAGTTTATAATTAAAAAGCAGCTTTAATGGATGAGTAATAACAGAGCTATGCGATATAATCTTAAATGAATGTGTTTCCTCTGTCAGCAAACAAAGGCAGTTTCTTTCCCAACATGAAAGCGCACACTGAAAAATACATAGATAAGATTAGCTCAGAAATCAAGGAATGGCTTGAGGCCTTGAGACAGAATGACAGGAAGGTTTTCCTACTTACATCATCATTTCCTGACTTTGCCACACTTGTTATGGAATATGCCTTTGGGTGAGACTTGCAACTTTAAAGACAATATGCTGAATTGTTTACATTTTACATTACAATACGAAATATAAATGCTGTTTTGCTATATCAATACTTGGCTCATCTATACTCTTAGAAGCAGCTGAAGTTTTGCCTTTCTAATTTCCTTAACATGTCTATAATTAATTTTTATATACCTGCTTCAGCCTCTGAATAATGCATATTTACAGATTAAATGATACATTTATCAATATCTTGGAGTTTACATATTATATTTATTTTTTATTTTGAAACCCTGCATAAGGACGTAATGTATTTATAAAAGATTGTATTTTGAGAGGATGATGGTTTGTGGCATTTACGTAGACAAATTGTGTATTTAAAAGTCAACCAAAGAATTATGCATCTTTTATGATTTGGCATCAACAAACAAGTTATCAACTTGCAGTACAATAGAAATGCTACTGATTTTCAATGAAAGTGGCAGGTGTGCCAAATCACTATCTGACAGCTAACAGTGAAAGTGGCCGGTGTGCCAAATCACTACCTGACAGCTAACAGTGAAAGTGGCCGGTGTGCCAAATCACTATCTGACAGCTAACAGTGAAAGTGGCCGGTGTGCCAAATCACTATCTGACAGCTAACAGTGAAAGTGGCCGGTGTGCCAAATCACTATCTGACAGCTTACAGTGAAAGTGGCCGGTGTGCCAAATCACTATCTGACAGCTAACAGTGAAATTGGCCGGTGTGCCAAATCACTATCTGACAGCTTACAGTGAAAGTGGCCGGTGTGCCAAATCACTATCTGACAGCTTACAGTGAAAGTGGCCGGTGTGCCAAATCACTATCTGACAGCTAACACTGGTAAATGGACTAATTGATAAAGCGAAGATAAACCTAACAATAAATCAGGATTTGAAGAAAAATACTCACGTAAACTAAACTAAGATTTGAGATGATGCTTCCCACTCTCCTCGTCAAATACACTGAAATACTCACTCATGGATTGCCAGATTGAATGTCTCACTCAGGGGTTACCAGATTGAATGTCTAATGCTTATTTTCACTCAACTTTGTTTTGATTTTTTAATTTAAGTTTTTCCAATAGTTAATGTTGCCTTTGTTAAAATAAGTATTTACTTATGTGCTGAACATGAACATTTTTATCTAAGAACAATTCCATTTAGTTGGATCAATAAAAATAACTTTATCTTTTAAATTTGTATGAACTTGATACATGTGCTATTGATACATATTATAAATCATATTTGAATTATTTTAGACCTGCGTGGAAGTCATATTTCGACCTCATTATCTATGGTGGGAGAAAGCCAAAGTTCTTCACTGAGTCTAAGCCTTTCTTTGAAGTTGGTGAGTTTCAATTTAATCTTTTAATCCAAGTCCCTGTGAAACACATTCCTGTCACTCAGGAGTTACTTAAAATGACCCTGCAGAATATTTGAGCTGTTAATTTTCAGTTAAAATTTTGCGTCACTGCTACGTTTTACTTGTGTTACTTTGTTAAATTATCCTTGCAATGGCCATCCTGTGCATACAACCCCAAACGACATGTCAGATTTAGTACATTAATTGAAATTGTGTTGCAATAAAGAAATAAAGAGTTGCTCATGTTTCTACAATTCTGTGCTAGGTTTTATAACTTGTCTCTATTTTGAAATCCTTTGAAAGTTTTTAAAAAATTAAAGTTTCCTGTATTTTTAAATAATTTTTTGAATATTTATCTTAGTTGATACCTATATAGGGCTGGAAGTGACAGAGTTAAAAGAATCTGGGGAATATTGCTATGGCAACTATACACAACTTATGGAATTTTTTACAAGAATCACAGGGAAAATAGTGCCGAAGGTAAACTGAAATTAAATTAGTTTTTTACAAATTTTTTTTTAATATTCCCAATGAGTAATAAGTAGTGATATTGAAAAGTAACTTATAAAAAATTGCCATAAATTACAATTTTAGTAATTCTAAGAGACACCTGTGGTTTTGAAACAACTTATTCTTTCTTTTGATAAGTCAATTCTTTCTTTTACTGAAGATCTTAAATATTAGGTCTTCTCCAGATGTTATGTGGTTTTTGATTCCAAACTTGGGCATTTGGTCCTCCACTCCATGCGGGGATTCATGTTTTTCATATTGCTCATTGTCAGCCTTTAGTATTTACTTAAAATTTCAGCCCACCTCTCTAGTACTTGACTATTTTTAGTAATTTACTTTCTCCATTGAACTCCAATTTTTATATATATATGTGTATATATATATATATATATATATATATATATATATATATGGCATCAATCTGTCCTCATAGGACGATGGCGTTTACTCCTGCTCCTCTGCTCCCCTTCCCCTTTCTCCTGGCCCTTCTCTCTTCACTCCTAGCTGTGAGGGATGCTTTTGACTTGAATGCCCTCACGCACTTTTGCCCGCCAGGAGGTGCGCTCCTCGGCAATGGTCTCCCACGTTTTGTGGTCTATCTGCGCCAGTGACAAGTCTTTCTTGCAGACGTCCTTGAAGCGCAAGCAGGGGCGACCTCTTTTCCTCATACCAGTTGCCAGCTCACCCTGAAGCAAGGCTCTTAGAATGTGCTCCGAGCTCATCCTGCGGACATGACCCAACCACCGCAGGCGCCTCTCACTCATGATTGAGTGCATACTCAGCATATGGCTCTTTCTGAGTACCTCGACATTGGTGATCTTGTCCTGCCACTTGATGTGTAGAATCCTGCGCAAGCATCGTAAGTGCAAGCTGTTGAGCTTCTTTGTTTGCTTGGCGTAGGTCGTCCAGCACTCGCTGTCATAGAGGAGTGTGCTTAGCACGCAGGCCTGGTACACAGTGATTTTCGTGAGCTGTGCATTGTTCCACACTCTTTAATTCAGCCTAGCCATTAAAAATGCAGCCTTGCCGATTCTGGTTTCTATTTCCTTTTCCAGGGAGAGTGTGCTTGAGATGTTACTGCCAAGGTAGGTGAAATCCTCGACAAAATCCAAGGTGTTTCCCTTGCTGGAAGGGAGTCAGTGGCTTGTCTCATAATGTTGGTCATTTTGAGGCTAATCATTAAAACAAAATCTTTGCATACCTCTGAGAACTTATTGACCAACTGTTGGAGTCCTATCTCTGTATGTGAGGTAAGGGCTGCGTCATCCGCAAAGAGCAACTCTCTGATTACTAGAGTTTCCACTTTGCTCTTCGCACGGAGCCGGCTGATGTTGTATAGGTTTCCATCCGTCCTGGTATGAATGTTCAAACCCTTGGAGCAGTCCTCGAAAGCATGTCACAATATCATCGAGAAAAAGATAACAAAGAGTGTTGGCGCCAGTACGCAGCCTTGTTTGACTCCGCTACAAACTGGGAAGGGTTCTGAGGTGGCACCATCGAAGAGCACTGTGCTGTGCATATTGATGTGGAAGGACTCGATGATGGAGATAATATATATCTTTTTTTAAAATATATATAATTTTTATAAATCGTTTTTAAAATAGCCAAAAAATATTTCCATGAATTTGCATTAATCAAAGTATTTATGTCTTTCATTGGTAAATTTCATTCGATTGAGTTTACAATTGGCAATGTCCTTTTCTAGGTTATTTACTTTGGAGATAATTTGTGGGCAGACGCCTGGCCATCAAAGAGCCTGGGAGGATGGAACTCTGTCCTTGTGCTTGAGGAAATGGACGCTGAAGGTTACGTCATTTCTGATGGGACTGTCAAGGAGCACGATGGCACTGGTGGTAACTCCACTATGTCAGATGGGAAAATAAGATTTGAGGTGACCATTACTAGCAGCTCTTTGTAAACATTGACAGTTGGGTTGTTTTAGACATATCAATTTACCTTAGAAATAACGCTCAAAGAAAACTACCGTATTCTCATCTGTAAGTCAATCCCCTCTATAAGGTAAGCAAATTTTTTGATTAACTATTATGAAATATGCTATGACCCATACATAACTTGAGGGTAAATTTTCAGCTATGAAATTCTGTCATTTTTATAACTTGGTGAGATTTTACCGAGGTACAGATCCTTGAACAATCTAACGGTTACGGCCCTTACTTCTGTGCATCAGCTGTGCACACGCCCAGCTTCATAGCTATTAGGTGACCATGCGCTGAACACGGCAGGTACATGCAGTCTGTGTTTTCATCCAGCTAAGTACACAAGCTCTACCTGTAACTCAACATAGCCCTGCATTCAAAAGTGCACAAATTTCTATAGAAACAAGCAATGACCAGTGGATGTCGACATTGCATTTAAAGATGAAATTAGGAGTAAAATTTCTTGACTTATACATGAGTATATATGGTACCTTCCCTTGACAACTATTGAAATCAATATTTTTGGATTCTTAAATGGCATCTGCCCCCCACCCTCCCCAATCTATTAAGAATGTACCAGCCTGCTCCCCAAACAGTATGAAAATCTAAATTCTCTCCCTTAAACTTCAAGTCATTATTGTCATTAAGTACCTGCTCACCAAACAGTATCAAAATCTAAATTCTCTCCCTTAAACTTCAAGTCATTATGGTCATTAAGTTAAGCTCCATTGCCTGTGAGGGCTGATTTTTTGCATTTGAGAAATATTTTTCAGGTAAATGTACATGTGAGCTGAAATTTTGGTTAACATTATTCTAGGCAAAGATTAGTTTATGCCATGCTGGTGTGAAGTATGGTAGAATATAACAATGCTGTTATGTGCTAGGAAAGTTTTTAGATACGAATTTAAAAAAAAAGAAGCTATTAATACCCAACTATTATAAATGTAAATTTATTTTCTGAAATACTTTCAGATTTTATCAAGATAGTTAACTCAATAGCTCCTGAAGGGTTACTTCCGAATCTATTTCATATTCCGGACAAAAGGGAAGCAACTTCGTTAAGCTTTTTGATTCCATTAAAAAAATGCTTTTATTTTCTAAAGATCTTCGTTTATCTTAAAAAATAAAATGATTAATGCACCAAGAAATGAATTAAGTTTAATAATAACATAACATGCACTGCGAAATAATGACGATTGAAGTCCGAAAACGCGATTTACGGCACCTCTGGTGAATACATATGCCATATAGACGGGTCAAACTAATTCACACATGGATCGAAAGTGAAAGGAGATAAAAACATCCGGTAACTTTTATTGAAATCTCGTAGAATCACACAATAGCCGGAAGACTCGAGGAAAGTGAGATTTCGTGCTATTTTTAACTAAAAATACGAGAGTGTGTCGCTAGGCGAACAGATGCATTTGGGCGCATCCGTTCGGACCCCTATTAGGACGCATTTAGTCGCATCAGGAGCTAATGAGTTAAGCGTAATGTCAAAAAATTTACAGATTGAGTCCTGTATTTATTTTAAGAATATTTTTTGGTGTTATAATGTTTAACTTCATTAGAAAATTTAAAGCAGAAGAAGTTTATTTTACTTTTGATGTCTTTCACAATCACAGCACAGTTCACTTGTATCTGAAGAAGAGATTGAACTCATGGTCAGCCAGTTTTGGGGCTCCATTTTCATAGACGAGATGACAGATAACAGAACGGCAGAGGAAAAAGTCATGAACACTGCATTTGGGGATCTGATCTCTCAATATGCCGATATCTGTGCTCCCAGCATTGAGTACCTGGCAGGTTAGACAAGATTCAAATCATTTTTAAAAAAACAAAAAACAAATGGTGGATGGTAAAAATCCCTTAAATTGTTGAAATAAATTCTTTATAAAATATCAACTTTTTATGACAAAATTTTGTTTATAAAAGTTTATTTTGGAACTGAGAGCTTGATGGAATTTAAATAAACAGTATAGTTATATTTTAAATCACCTATTTTAAGAGAAAACATCAAACAAGTTATTTCTTTTTTAAAATGCAACAAATATTTTAAAAATGTACTTTCATATTTGATGCATGATTCTTCCTATTTCAATCACTACTCACAGGTGTCCCAGTCAACAATACATTCAGCACATTCGGCACAGACCGTGGGAGCAAAAAAGGATTTCACCCGGGCTGCCCTCAGTCATTGTTGTCCTAAACATAAAACTTGTTGGACCCTCTTGTTTGCCCAATGCCTTATCCCCCACTGCCTCAAAACTGTAACTGATGATATTCTCCTAGAGCAGTTACAAATCTATACCATAACCACATAAAGATGATTTAAAAAGGCAAGCATTCTCATTGTGTGTTCTTAATTCAAAGTAATCTTTGTCTCTGTGATATGATGGAGCTGCACTATTGAGTCTTTGAAATTTGTCTTGCAATGTGTTATTCTTTTTCATGTGACGTCAGGTTTTATAATATTGACTGCTTCTAATTTAAGTTTAATGGGAATTTGGTTTGCCAAGGAAAAGTTTAGGAGAACATCCAAATGTTTGAGTTTGTTTAACTATTGGAAAATCTTTTGATTAATTATGAAGTGAAGATCTTGGATGAAATTCAGACACATGAGAATACCAGTCCCTGTCAATGGTAAATAAGAGAGACCAAATAAGACTCCAGGTTGTTAACTTTCAACTTTGCATATCTGTTCAATTTTGAAGCAATAAACAAATGCATGATGATTCCAATGCTACCTGGAGGTGTTATATTTTTGTTTGCTTAATGCTTCTTGCTACTGTATCGTGTTCAGTATTTAGTGCTACTGTTTCTGATTTGTTTTAGTGCTACTGTCAACTTGTCTGAAAGAAGCATTTTAATGAGATTTTAATTTCATTCTAGGTAGATATTTGCTATATCTTCTTGATCTAGTTGTAACTGTTTATACACGGTAATATTGTAATGACCAGTTGAAGCAATGACTCTGTCAACATGCCACACTGGTTTTTTAAAGACACATTGAAGACAATGTCTATAATTGTTATAGTCACTTGTTTTGAGTGAAGAGACTTCCAATAATAATAACTGCCATAATATGCCACTCGT
Source organism: Ampullaceana balthica (assembly GCA_944989445.1). Taxonomy (NCBI): domain Eukaryota; kingdom Metazoa; phylum Mollusca; class Gastropoda; family Lymnaeidae; genus Ampullaceana; species Ampullaceana balthica. Next base: position 498,796 of record CALYLW010000264.1, on the reverse strand, counting down.
TTTTATCATATGTACATTTTGGATTTTTGCGCTTGTAAAATAAGCTTTTCAAACAATTTTTACTCTCCGGTGGCCACATGTTTTTATGTTGCATTTGCATTTATTCTTCCAAGTGGTAATTGTACAGTTATCTCCCTTGTACTTTTGAAGTAGTAGTATTATTATTATTTGTTGAAGTACCTGTAAGTCATACTGTAACAAAGAATATTATCTAAGAATTTAGAAGTACATCACAGGGTGGATATCTTTTTTAATAGATACATGGATGAGTTTTGAGGTATTTTTTATTATTTTATATATTGCATAAATGTACGTTTTCCCAGTACTTTAAATGTTCATAGTTTGGCATGTTAATCCAATCATTTCATTGTAGTATAGGTGTTTTTTTTTCATTTTATTATCCAGAAAATGCAGTTATTTCATTTTATTAGAAAAAAAAAGTATGCATTGTGTCCTTTTTATTGGTGACAGTTTTCTTGAGATAATTTAGTCAAGATATGTCCCCCGTTGGTAAAAGATATTTTAAAACTTGTCCTCAAGTTTTTATCTATGATTTTAAAGATTTTAAAACCAGATTACTTCCCCTTATTAAAGAAGCCGGAGTGGAGGGGTCGGGAAACCATGGCTCGCGAGCCAGATGTGGCTCTATTGATGGCTGCATCTGGCTCTCAGACAAATGTTTGATTATTTTAAAAAAATGTTTATTCAGACTCCTTTGATCTACATAATAATTGCATATAAAAACAATAATGACAATGCTATTAAAAAGAATTCAGACACATAATTATTGAATTGTACTTTTAGTGTTGAAATTACACAAAATGCGCACATTTACTTGAATTTTTAGTTTTAAACATAATGTATGGCTCTTACAGAATTACTTTTCAAAATATAAGGTGTTTATGGCGCTCGCCGACAAAAAGTTTCCCGACCCCTGAGCTAGAGGGTTGTCTTATTTAATGATAGCTCTGCTGGGATTTAGAATGTAGCTTGGTCACGTAAAGTAGATGGAGTAGAACACAGGCTGCAGTTTTAAGCTTGCAATGCTACCCTGCCTGTCACCATCTCTCCTCCTTACAAGCGTGTGAGTTATTACGTTTGTATATTTTAGATTTAAGCAACGTTTTAAATTAGCCATTAGCAATGGGGAACATCAACTAATTTTTCTACCTATTTATTAGTAAATATTTATATCTGTATTATCTAAAACCCAAGTTTGCACTCCCATGATTTTAAAAGATAGAAAGTGATTTTCTTTTCAAGTCTAAAACTTTCTTAATGGCATAAATCAGATATTTCATTATTTTAACACATAGCGCAATGTTGGCCTTCCTTGACATATGGATCTCTGTTGTTTTAGGCAAATCCTAAAAATTTCGTTTCATACTAAACAAAACTGCAAGAAATGAAAGGACTGCAGTAGAAATAAAACAAGTAAAGAAATTTAAACACGTGTTGACTGTTTTAGTAAGTTGATTTGATTTTTGTGTGTTGTCTCAATGATTTCTTAGAATTTATATATTCATGCGTCATTTAAAGTTTAAGGTGGGCTTCATAAATTTTCTAAGAGGCAATCCAAATTTTTACAACATACAGAATATATCTCACAATGCAATGAAAATAACAATTGTTAAAAGCTAAATGAATTGTTTGAAGCAAGTGGAGGTGGTGTGGGCTTCCAGGTGGGGGAAACTCAGGTTTAAAGAGATATCCACATAGAATTTCATTGAAAAACAAACTTTTAATGTATATTATTTTTGTTTAAGGTCATCATTGAAACTTACTTTTATAAAGACAAAATCTCTTACTTCTTTTTTGGAGAAATTATGGTTCTTGTAGGACATTGCTGTTGGAAGCATGTATATATATATATATATATATATATGTTGGAAGCATGTATATATATATATATATATGTTGGAAGCATGTATATATATATATATATATGTTGGAAGCATGTATATATATATATATATATATATATGTTGGAAGCATGTATATATATATATATATATGTTGGAAGCATGTATATATATATATATATGTTGGAAGCATGTAACACTCGACTGTATTTGACTATGTGTTACAAGCGCTTTAAGTCTAAGCTAATGAAATGACAATCTCAGTTAAAAACAGAAAGTGACTTTTACATTGTTTCTCTAAATATTATTGCACATTTAAATAAATATGCATTCGTGTTACGTATGAAGGATATACTGAAATTAAATGTTTTTTGTGTGTTTTTTTTTAAAAAACATATATTATTTATTGTTTTAAATGTAAAAAAATGGATTCCCTTATATCCCTTTATGTGTCATATTTATCTCCCTTGAAAATTCTTTCTTTAAAATTTATATATTTTAAAAACATTTTATAGTGGCGGTGATGGTCCTGATATCTGCTTCCACATATCTGCTTCCACATATCTGCCGGTTACTTGCCTATGGCTATGGTCTAACACTAATAAGTTGTACAGAATAGGTTACTATTTGGTATGGAATAGTGCAAGCTTTGGTTTTTTAGGACTCATATATATATAAACAGCTGACTTAGGGGCCCTCCATAATGATAAAGTACGTCACGCTCCAGATGGGGGAAGGGGTGTAAGAAAGTGTGACCGTTTGTGACAAGGGGGGGGGGTTTCCGGCCATGTGTGACGTCACGGTGTTTTATATTATATTTTAATTATTTTGTTAATAAAAAAGATTATTTTTTGTTCGAAAGTGTGACGTACTGTGGGGGTGGTCCGAGATTTGTAACGGGGGGGGGGTAAAAATGGGAAAAAAATTGCGTGACGTACTTTATGGACGGCCCCTCATGGCCTTTCACTTTTTGGTAAATTAAAATTTATTATCAGAAAAGGCCTGATCACATATATGTCTGCTCCTTTAACGTTTATCATTAGGTTGATCCAATAGTTGATCCAATAGTTGATCCAATAGTTGATCCAATAGTTGATCCAATAGTTGATCTTGTGGATTTTAAAAAAGACAATGTCAGTTTGCTGAAAAATAAAATTATCGCTCCTCAGCTGCAACAGTTAGAACGCTTTAATTCACTTCCCCCACCCACCCCCCACCAAAACCAGAAATTAATGGGAAAAAATAATTTGCTTCAAAATTCGCCGCGATGAATATAAGTATGTATTATATTTTGCAATGTTTATAGCCTACAATACCATTGGTACGACCAATTTGAAGAATTGTCATCGTGATGAGTGAGATCGCCAATGGTTCTTCCACACATGGACTGTCTAATCTCCCATCCATTCAGCATTTACTGCCAGAATTATCAGTATGGAAACAGTCTTCTCAATAACCATGTCCTCGGTAGTATAGTGGTAAGTATCCCCGCCTGTCACGCGGGAGACCGGGGTTCGATTCCCCGCCGGGGAGGCATCTATTTAAAATTTATTTATTGTGGCTCTTGAACAATTTGAAAATTGATTAACAAATGGAGCAATCGATAAGATGCCCAAAAGTTCTCGCGGCCATCTAGAATGGTACCGTGACCATATTATATCAGTATGATAAGCCATGATTTGAATTGATTTAGTTGAATAGTATTTTTATTGAATTGCTTAAACTTAAATATGTGTCGCATAGTTTTATTAGTTGCAGCTGTGGCTATTTTTTTTTAAAGTTTAATTATTTTTGTACATAGCTCATACGTGTAATTACACGATCTCGATCTAGATCTCTGGATAATGGTATTTTCACAGTCCCAAATACCTTAGCCTTAGTCCACATATCGCAATTATCTCAGGAACAGATCTAACAATGAACTTAACTTATCACAAATCCTTCATTATCTTATCTTATCTGTTTACAGACGCTACTTCTATACAGAAGATTATTGCGTCCTAAACACAAACCATAGATAAGCGTAGGCTACGCTTATCTATGGTTTGTGTTTAGTCCTGCATTTCTATTAGAGATTTAAATGTTGATAAAGTGTTTGTTTTCCTGGATTCTTCAGGCAACCCATTCCATGCCCTAATTCCGGACGGGAAGAACGAAAATCTGTTTGTGTTTGTTCTTGCATACGGAACAAGAAAGGTGTTTTTATCCTTATGTCTATCTGAGGGTTGTATTAAGTTATCTTTGTGTTATGGCCGACATCTCACCACTTACAACAGCATCCAATGATTACACTAAGAAAAGGGGGAATTTTTATATATTATATGAATTCTGCCACCGTCTAAGATAGTTTATTATCATGTTATCTACTAATTTTTCTATGGTGGTGGTGAGAAAGGGGGGTAATGCCAAAAGGTATGAAAGACTAGTTTGGGTGACTGGAATTTATTTATCTCGTACATAAGAACGATTAATAAATATTTTTTCAGTAGTTAATGATAGAATTGTCTGTAACTAATAGTTTCATCTTTGTGCTCCTCGGTAGTATAGTGTTAAGTATCCCCGCCTGTCACGCGGGAGACCGGGGTTCGATTCCCCGCCGGGGAGGCAAGTTTTTTATTATTTTTTTAAAAGTATTATCCTGTTGAACAATTTATTATTTGATGGACAAATGGTGAAAGACGATAAGATGCCCAAAAGCTCGCATACATATCCTCGGACCAGAAATCACTAGACAATACAGTGACCATATTATTATATTATCAATATGATAAACCGTTATTTGATTTGTCTAATATTACAGACGCTCCTTCTACACAAAAGATTACAGCGTGCTACGCTTATTTATGGTTTTTGTCTAGTCCTGCATTCTTATTAGAGTATTAAATGTTGATAAAGTCGTGTTGGTTTTCCTGGTTTCTTTAGGCAACCCATTCCACGCCCGAATCCCGGACGAGAATTTGTATGTGTTTGTTCTTGCATACTGAATAAAAAAAGGTGTTTCTTTTTATCCTTATATCTTACCTGGGGGTTGTATTAAGTTATCGTTGTGTTGTATTTCTAAATTTGAATCAATTGCTTTATGCATTATTACTATACTTAACTATGGGTTCTTCTTTCCTCTAGTGTTTTAATAGTATTTCGTATGGATTAAATTTGTGTCGCAAAGTTTACTTTTTATTAGTTACATCTGTGGCTATTTTGTAAAAAGTTAACCCACCTTATCTTATCTGTTTACAGACGCTCCTTCTATACAGAAGATTATTGCGTCCTACGCTTATCTATGGTTTGTGTTTAGTCCTGCATTTTATTAGAGATTTAAATGTTGATAAAGTGTTGGTTTTCCTGGACTCTTCAGGCAACCCATTCCACGCCCGAATTCCGGACGGGAAGAAGGAAAACTTGTATGTGTTTGTTCTTGCATACGGAATAAGAAAGGTGTTTTTATCCTTATGTCTATCTGAGGGTTGTATTAAGTTATCTTTGTGTTGTATTTCTAAATTAGAATTAATTGCTTTATGTATGATTACTACTTTGCTCTTGGTTCTTCTATCCTCTAGTGTTTCAAGGTTTAATGATTTAACTAATGGTGTTATTCTTGTCAGGAATGATACCATGAACGATGTTCATAAATTAACACCGAATTCCAGAAAAAGTGCATGAGCCACCAAAGCCATTTTTTAATTAATTTTTAATTAATTTTCTTTTTTAAAATTTTTTCTTTACTGAAGTCATACATGGAATTACACAGATGTAGATGTCTGGATCCAGATATTTTCACTACTTAGACTTAGTCCAAATACCTTAGTCCACATATCGCAATTATCTCAGGAACAGATCTAACAATGAACTTAACTTATCACAAATCCTTCATTATGGCCGACATCTCAGCACTTATCTTATCTTATCTTATCTATACAGACGCTCCTTCTATGCAGAAGATAGTTGCGTCCACAGACCATGACAGATGATCTGTTGGCAAGTGATGCAGCATTCACAGGCCACGGCTATGTGGGTTCCACGCATTACCCAGCCGCCGAACTGCATGTAGTGTTGGGTGCCCATTCGGAGCGGGGTGACTCAGGGACGCCCTAGGCCCCGGGAACAAGCTCTTGCCTTCACACGGATTCGAACCCGTGACCATCGGTACGACAGTCCAGTGCGCTGCCACTCGACCACCGCGACCCCCTTATAACAGCATACAATGATTAACTAAGAACAGGTGGAATTTTTCAATATGATTTCTGTTCACTGTCTAAGAGTTTATTGTCCTGTTATCTACTAATTTCCTCTATGGTGGTGGGGGAGAGGGTGGGGGCAGTGCTGGATTTACCTATTTGCTAAACAAGCTATAGCCTTAAGTGCGCCGCCTTCTTGATTTCTCAATATGGAACTTTTTATTTTAAAAAAAAGTCCTTCAAATTTGATTTCAAAGATATCGTATAAAACTAAGGCCTAATCACTTTTTCAGTCATCAACTAATACTAAGTCTAAGTAGTTGACCACTGACCACTGCTTAGACTTAGACTCAGACGAAGAGAAATGCCTGACTTATATTTCTGCTCCTTCAACTTTAATCATGAAGTTAATCCAATGCCAATAATTGATCTTGTTGATTTAGTCTATTAGATGTTTTCTTTAATTAAAAAAAAATGATTCATGATGTCTACAGACAGATGCAACAATTAGAAGAATGCTTTAATTTAGAATCCCCCTCCCCCCCCCCTTTTTTTCCCAATTTAAAAATTAAAAAGAGACTTGAATGGAAAAAGATAATACGCTCCGAAATAGTGCTGGAAATTAATAATATGTAATAATATGTACTACTATGTTAAGATTATGTTTTGTAATGTTTAAAGCCTTCAATTTCAATACAAATTTGAAGTGTTGTCGTTTTGACGAATGAGTTCTCATCTCCCATTGATTCAGTATTTAGTGATCTAATTAGTAATAAACATGAAGAATGAATATAAGATCGCAAAAACTAAAATGTGCATCAAGCGCCTTAGTAGAGATTATGAATGTGTGTATAATAATAGCATCGATAGACGTGTCCTCGGTAGTATAGTGGTAAGTATCCCCGCCTGTCACGCGGGAGACCGGGGTTCGATTCCCCGCCGGGGAGGTAACTTTTTAATTTTAATTTTTAAATTTAGGAGTGCATGTTGATAGTTTGTATTTTGTAACAGTTTACGGTAAAAACTAGATGGACAAATGGTCAAAGTCGATAAGATGACCAACAGTCTACGTGTTCCTTCTGGACGCCTACATGCCTACATTATATGTTATTAATGATGTAGATAATTAGCCTTTAGAAAGAACACTCTTCACTAGACGGTACCGTGACCAGTCAATGGAGCCTCTAGACTCTAGTACTACACACAAGTAGCCTCCTAGTGTTCACTAACCACAAAAGAGAAAATATAATCTTGTTTAAAAAAAACACTAAAATAATTAAATTATAAATTGACTAAACTGCGAGTCAACAGTTTTAAGATGTTTTCGGAGCATTGCCAGTTCATTTACAAATACTGTACCAGTACTACTAGTACTAGACACAAACAATGGATAAACGTAGGACGAAATATTCTTCTGTATACTGTATAGAAGGAGCGTCTGTAACAGGTAAGATAACATACTACGTTAATGGACGCTAGGAGGTTACTTGTATGTACAGTGGCGTACCTAGGGGGGCGGTGGGGGCGGTCCGCCCCGGGCGGCACACGTTTTGGGGGCGGCATTTGGGGGCATTTGAAAAGTACAGCCCTTTCGGACAACCGCCCTTTTTCTTTTGAAAGAGGAAAACCAGGGTGAAAATAAAATATTCGTACTTTCGAGTCGTAATTAACGGATTCTCAAGACATTTTTTACTAGTCTTATATTAACTTGCTTTGTAAGTTTAATCCGAACCGTCCCACTATTTGTTTATATGTTTTCACGTGCCCAATTCACGCGTTGACGCCGACCGTCACTGTTCACACCCCCAATCGTCCCTGCGCCCAGTTTTAAAACCAGGGGAGATAATTTTGTTTCAGTCTGTAAATGTCGCGTTTAAACATAATCACTACTTTTAGTTATGTCTCATATATAAGGGATTTATAGTCAAAAGGTAAGCTGGCTTTGCACTTACTGTAAAATGCGTAGACTGAAAAGTAGAAAATTAGTGCATTTTTAATATACGACTAGTTTTTAAAAAAGTGTTTTTAATGTTGATTATTAAATTACATACTGTTTGTTATAACTAACGCATAACTGTTAAGAAATTTAAAATCGCTTAAAATTTGTATCGATTTGTTTTGAAAATTAAGCGGTATACATCACAGCTGACGCTTTTTATAAGAAAACAACACAAAGAACACATCACTGCTGGACCGAATATACTATTAATATCGCGCTACAGTTATTGCGTGGATTTTCGACATGCACAGAATGATACGCGAAAAAGTACCTACATGGCATTGTGGTTCAAATAATGTGTTTAACTTGCAAGTAGTAATTTCTGTTACTGTTTACGTTTTCAGAAAATTATTCTACGGTAATTTATTAAAAATTAATTTTTTTCTTCTTTTTTTTCATTAAAGTAGTACAAACAAAATGTGTGTGTTTCATTAAAATACGTTTATTCACAAATAATTTTATGCATATCCTATTAAAGTAATGTTTAGATAGTTTGAATTAGTCTATTTTAGGGAAAATTATTACGATTTTTCACAAGAAAGATTAATCGCGATTGTTGTTTTTTCCCGACAAATTTTGCATAATGGTGAAAAATTGTTAAGATCGTGGATTGTGTATTCACCATTTAAGAAAATTATATATTGTTTTTGCTGTCAACTGTTTAATGATTTTTGCCAATCAAATTTTAACACGGAAAATAGTTTTAACAAATAGTGGAAATTTAATCTCTAAACAAGTCAACACCGTTGAGACTACTGAATAAGTCAACATGAGTTGAGTCTACTGAATAAGTCAACACGAGTTGAGTCTACTGCAGATTCGATCATTTTCCCAATGGAAGGAATTAGAAATAAGAATTGGACATGGTGCAACTTTTGATAAACTACAAAAACAGAATATTGCTATAAATAAGAAAAAATGAAAGGAAATTCTCACAATACGTAATATAATTAGATTCTTAGCTAAACAAAATTTGGCGTTGAGAGGTCATCGTGAAAGTATTCATTAGGAAGACAAATATAGGAAAATTTTTTTAGAGCTTTTTGAATTGTTGGCCAAGTACGACCCAGTATTATATGAACATTTAGTACAAATTAAGATGGCTAATAAATATAGTGTCTCCTATTTGTGGAAACTGATTCAAAATGAATTCATAGACCTATTGAGAGGGGCAGAGAGAAAAACAATAATGGACCAATACAGATATTTCCCACAAATATTAAACTAGTAAAATTAAAAGATACGTAGTTATTGATGTTGGCGAAGTTAAAGTTGTAGAATCGTTTATTTACTTTGTAGAAAATAAAGGAAACGCCAAGTTAGACGGGAAAACATTTGAGCGTGGAAAATTCACAAGACGTGGTCCTATCTTTAGAACATGAAGTACAACGAGAAATTTTTTAATCCATGGATCGAATTATAAAGGAATTAAAAGAACTCTTTGATCAGTTGCATGTCCATGTAAGAAAATATTCGTCTATAATCCCATGTAACCTACTAAGTGAAGAAATTGAATGTCAAATAAATGATTTTATTGACATTGATAAAGAACAGTTCCATAATGAAAGAAAAATGATCCAGGTTTTGTGGCTGTACCTATACTACAAAAAGAGGCATTGCGTTGGAAAAATGGAGGAAAAGGCCCGCTTGTCGTATTAGTTTTTAAATAAAGCTTAAATATATTGTTTTCATTGCACAATTTGTTTGTGTATTTTGTATTCTAAGAATTTTTATAACAATTATTGTTATCAGTGTCGCTATTTGTGAAAAGGAGCTTCTCCAAACTGAAGTTGATAAAAAAATATCTTCGTTCCACAATGAGTGCATGACTTAAGACAGGGGTTGGGAAACCATGGCTCGCGAGCCAGATGTAGCTCTATAGATGGCTGCATCTGGCTCTCAGACAAACATTTGACTATTCTTTTTAAAAAAAACGTTTATTCAGATTCCTTTGAATTGCATAAACAATAAACAGCATAACAATGATGTTAAAAAGAATTAAGAGACATAATTATGGTACTTTTAGTGTTGCAATTACACAAAATGCACACATTTACTTCAATTTTTAGTTTTAAAAAAATATATGGCTCTCTCAGGCAAAAAGTTTCCCGACCCTTGATTTAAATAATTTAAGACTACAAAATCTTTGCAATATTGTCCATAGAACAAAATTTAAAAAATTATTAAAATTTTGATAACATAATACACAATTTTTCTACTATTAAAGTTAGGAAAATAAATGTATAAATAATATGTTTACATACTAATTTACACAATTTGTTTGTAAAAATATAATTAAATAATTTATTTATAAATACAAAATAAACGCATACTAATTGGTAATTAAATTTTTGGGTGTAAATTTGGAATACGTTTGTCTCATGAACCTGCAACCTCAGTAACTTTCTTGTAACCTTTAAAAAAAATTATCTCGTATTTTTATAAAAATATGTATTTATAGGTATAACATCTTATTTTGCCTCCTTTATTGCCACTAACTTAAATATGGCATTCAATGGTAGAAATGTTCGCCACATTTTAGTTTGTTTCTATTGCAATTATTTATTTATGTTTATTAATTTATAAAAACCAGGATACTATCTACTTAGAAAGGGCGGCAAATTGGAGACCGCCCCGGGCGGAAAAACGTCTAGCTACGCCACTGTGTATGTAGCGATTGAGGCTTCAAGTAGAAATTGTTTAACGGGCACCCTAAATACCACCACAAACATTAACAAAAATTGAAGAAAAGAAAAGACTTGCCTCCCCGGCGGGGAATCGAACCCCGGTCTCCCGCGTGACAGGCGGGGATACTTACCACTATACTACCGAGGAGTTGAAGTTGGGTACCTTGTTAACGAAGACTTGATTCTATGGCGATAGTGATTGTAGTGTAGTGATTCTGTTAGTAATCACATTACTATTACTAAATACTTATCGAAAGGGAGATTAGACCTTGCTGGTCCTTACTCATCAAAATGACGACCTTAACCTTCCACATTTTTCTCGGATTAAATTAATGAATTAAGTTGAAGGAGCAGAAATATAAGTATAAGTAATCTGGCAATACGTTTTACAAATTTAATTAGCATAATAAATAATCAATTAAAGAAAACAACACATTTTATTGGAACGAGCAACAAACAAAGCCCGTCCAAGGACGTTCCGCCACCGTTCGGCGGCATGTTGTGACTACCCTCCAACAGTAACAGCCGTCTCGATCGGCATACATGTGCATCACGTCAACAATACTATTCATTATAGTTAAAATAAATAACTCGTAAAAACAGAGCTTTTGACTATAAATCCCAACGCGCATAACTCAATATAAAGTCTTGGAAGAAATACTGCACCAAAAATAACTCGTTTTAAACGTGTTCAATATGATTGGCTGTAGGAGTCATATGTGTTTGAGGGACCAATCGCTATCGAGGACCGGACAGAACGGACAGAAAATTGCCTTTTAATATTATAGATGCCCATTTTATCGTCTTATCCGTAAAAAATGGTTTTTGACTAAAAAATCCCTTATATATGAGACATAACTAAAAGTATTGATTATGTTCAATATAATGCGCACCGCGCGACATACTAGTGACATAGAGGAAATGTAAAAATCATTAATTTAATTACATAGACTATGTAGCATGTAAATGTTTGTGCTAGACGGTCGCGAGGTGCGTATTATACTGAACATACTTTAAAAAAATATTTTCCTGTCGCGCAGTGCGGTGCGTATTAAATTGAACATATACTTTTATAATATTTTCCTCGATTTGTAAATTTTCAGTATAATACGCACCGCGCGACAAGCCTAGCACAAACATTTACATGCTACATTCTCTATAGTCTATATCATAGAGAAAATCTATAAATTCATTAATTTAATTACGGTACATTCGATCGATCTGAAATTTTGATACAATGCATTGTTAGGCATTAGGTGACAAAAGTCTGTGTGCAAAATTTCACCTCCTCCGCATTACATGAAGAATGAAGTGGGTCATTTTTTACTTTTGTTTTTCTGGAAACAGGCGGTCGGGATCGCGACAGACAAGACGGTGAAGTTAATATATAAGGGATTTAAAAAGAAATGAAACACAATACAGAGACGAAATAATAACATAAAACTAAAATAGCCCTTGAATGAAACCAGGATTATAAGGGGAGAAAACTTATGTTACTTCAATAATTTCAAAAAATTATACGATTTTTCTCTCTTTGATTAATCTAGATTTGTTAAAAATAAGATCTTTTCATTATTAAAATTTTAAAAATGACAAGGATGAGAACTATATTCTCTAAAATTTAAAAAAATAATCTTAAAATAAAATGTTCTTATTCAGTTAAGTCAAAGCCTGTCACATCAAGCTTGTACCATATTTGAACTAACCAATTGGAGTTTCGTCTTCCAGAGTATCTACAAGTGAGATAATCCTATATAATAAAAGGCAATGTTCCGTGCGGTCATCGATAGCGATTGGTCCCTCAAACACATATGACTCCTACAGCCAATCATATTGAACACGTTTACGCGGACGTTCAAAACGAGTTATTTTTTAACCACGTTTTATTAACCCGCTTTGGTTCCTGTGGATTTTTCTGTCCACAATTGTTCAAATCTGCAAACATAAAATTAAACCACTTCTGATGGTCCTAGAGATCTCAAAATTTTACCATAGATGTATCTTGGATGACAAAGCATTGTATCAAAATTTCAGATCGATCGAATGTACCGTTATTAAATTATTTTAATTTTTAGTTTATCTACATATAAACATCTGTACAGTCTGCTTTTGTTGACATCCATGAGTTCACCCCGTGACCACATCACCGTGTTTTTAAAACGTTGGGTGAGCGCTTATGAGGTGTTTGGTATTTTTAAAAAATAGAGGTACAAAAATATTTTTAAAAAACACGTTTTTGTAAGTGGACTAAAAAGAATAAAATAAATAGAGGTAAAAAAAAGATTTTAAAAAACCACGTTGTTATAAGTGTACTAAAAAGAAGAAAATAATTTCAAACTAATAAGTTCAAGTACTATCATATAATATGACTAAAACATGGGGCTAGTGTTTGGTATAAAAATTTAAGATTTATAATTAAGAAGGCAAAAAAGATATCCATAAGTGAGAGAATGAGTGAACTGCATATGTAAAACCTCATAAGCGCCCGCCCAACGATTTTAGACGTACGTTATAGCCAGATATTGACTTATTAGTTTAAAATTATTTTCTACTTTTTAGTACACTTATTAAAACGTGGTTTTTAAAAATCTGTTTTTTTACCTCTATTTATTTTATTTGGTGCAGTATTTCTTCCAAGACTTTATTTTGAGTTATGCGCGTTGGGATTTATAGTAAAAAACTCTGTTTTTACGAGTTATTTATTTTAACTATAATGAATAGTATTTTTGACGTGATGCACATGTAATGCCGGTCGAGACGGCTGTTGGAGGGGAGTTAAAACGTGCAACCGAACGGTGGCTGTACGTCCTTTGACGGGCTTTGTTGCTCGTGTATCTCAATAATGCTGAATGTCTTAGTCTTTGAGTTGTAATTACTGATCATCTATGTGTCACTATTGAATGCACACATGTGTAAACAAAACAAAAATCACATTCTTTATGTAAATTGGTTAAATTTTAAATTGTTTTATGAAACAAGAGTTCTAAAAGAAGATCATAAACTGAATATTTTCTCTGGTTGTGTAATCAAGATGAGGTGCTTGTTTTGAATCCACAGTTTGAAGCCGGTTGCATCAGTACATTTGCATTTGGTGTCATCAACCAAATTAAATACTTTGCTATAAAGAATAAACTCACCACCATTTATCACAAATGCAAACTCCCATTTCTACCTGATAATTTAGACCAGTAGATGGTTTAAAATAAAGTGGTGCCAGCTCCCGAGGACTCCGTGAGACAAGACAAGACATCAGTTCGAGACTAGAGTGATATTATTATGAGAGTACCATCAGTATGAGTCTAGAGGGAAATTAATGTGAGACTAGAGGGGCATTAATGTGAGTCTAGAGTGAGGTTACTGTAAGACTAGCGTGATATTACTGTGAGACTAGAATGACATCACTGTGGGGAGCATAATAGATATTTTTACCGTTATATTTTCATATTGTTAAAGAAATGGAACCAAGAAGTGTGATCAAAATCCATGACATTGGCGTACACAAAGCTATCGAAAAGGGGAGGAGCACATACAAATGTTAGTAGTACTGTTACGGATAAGCTGTGTGTGACGTTATTTCGGCAGCTGGCCCCGGAACAGAGGTATCACTAAGGTGTTCGTGGGTGCGGACCGCCCCTGGAGACACCATCACTAGGAGGGACACCATAATAGAAAATTGTGTATGTTCCCTTTATTTTACACTAGCAGGCTCGGAGGAGGTGTATAGGGTAAGTCTTGAGGGGGTTACACTATGACCTAACGCACTGGATGATACAAACCTTAGTGACGCCTCTGTCTAGGGTGATAATGCTTTTTTCCAACGAAGAAAGCGTTGAGCCCAAAATGTCAGATTTAAAAAAATAATTAAATCCCTGATATATGTTAAACTAAACATATTTGTTAACAGTTATATTTTCTAAAATAAAGTAAAATAAAAATCATAAGTTATTCATTAATATTTAATTAATTGATATACAACAGTGCTTCTCAAACTTTTTAATATGGTGGACCGCCAGAAGTTTTCCCATTACACCAGGGACTGGTGCACTATTTTCCCTGTAGGACGTGGTAGCTACATGACCACATGGCCTACGACCTACGACCCTAAAACATTTAGCATGAATTCGATTTTTTTGAAAGAATAATCACTTGTCTTCACTGGTCTTGATGGTCGTGGGCGATAACTACTTTACTTCAACTCTGTTCTTCATCGTCAAGGACTGGAACTATAAATTGTTTTCTAAATATGTTGCTTGAGAATAAAAGGTGACAAATTTTGGGCCTCATTTTTATCAATGAGGAAAAAAAATGATATTAATATGATTATGTGAGTAGCAAAATCAATTTTAATTATGTTATATCAACTTCACCGTCTTGTCGCGGTCCAGCAAAAGAAAGAAAAAAAACCAACAAAAAACAACAACAACAAAAGTACAAAGTGACCCACTTCCCGTAATGCTATCGAGCTGCAATTTTGTACATAGACTTTTGTTACCTAACTATGCATGCCATCAAAATTCCAGATCGATCAAATGTACTGTGATTAAATTAAATAATTTTTAGATTATCTCAATGTATCTCTACGTAGTATGCAAATGTTTATGCTAGTCTGTCGCGTGGTGGGTATTATATTGAACTTTCAAGTTACCAATCGTATAAGACATTAGAAAAAGGAAATGTAGCATTTTTTTAAAAATATATATTTAAATTATGTTAAGGGGGGGGGGTTGATATAGTGTTAACTGACAGGTACGAAAATCGCTGTGTTTCAATTTCATTGTATCCCTAAATATAGGGATCGAAGTCAAGTGGTGTGCCACTTACTTAAATAGATTGCTTCAGGAGATAATTCTGTCACTGTTAAAAATAGTTAAATATGCATATATATTAACCTTAATATATTCATTTGTTTAGTTTACGTAAGTATAAATGAATTCAATATTTAAAATGTTAATTTTAATTTGTGTTTTGAAAATATAGTTTAAGTTACTAAAAATATTTTTTTAGGAACACAAGTTAATAATAAAATGTCTCACAGTAATGTAAATTTAATTTCAAAAGAGTTTAAAATAAATTAACAATTCTTATCTTGTCACCTAAATTCTCTCAAGAACAACCCGATTGATAAAATATATCTGTACCGGTGCATTGTGGTGCAGCGATTGCGGGCTAATAAATTGTAATGCACATCAGATGTTGACAATGAAAATTTATTTTAAGATGAAGTGTTCTTTCTCACTGACAAAATGTAGTGCCTACTAGTGTATTACCCGTCAAAAATGACGGAAGTTTTCAAAATAAATACATTTCAGCTGAAATCTATTTATTTTGAAAAAATACACAGAATAAAAAGTAATGAAATACAGAACTAAATTTTTATTTTATTCATTCATTTTCATATTGCACAATTTTATGTGGAACGTTCGAAAAGAGTTATTTTTGGTGCAGTAATTTGGTGCGCTGCTTTCTAAAATTAGTAGCGTCACGGACAGACAGACGGGACAGACAGACTTGACATACATTGCAAATTATGTATATTGATTTGTACACCCATATAGTTCAAAATATAATTGTCATCCAACAATTTTTAAAAAGAATAATCTTAAGCATTGAATGCTTATTGTGCATTTACTATCGTCTTCACTTCGCATTAAATTATGTTGAGAACATTCGCTAGAATATCGCGGCAACTAACACCGTTAGGTGTGGGAATACCAGCTTCATCCACACTTAAAAATCCGAATTGAATATCCTAATATATTGAGGCTAGTGCGAATTCATTTCGGTAATAAAGATTCGGTTTTTATTTCTGTTTCCATCATCTAATTGTTAAGAAGACAGAGTTTGTTTGATGCTCAACCAGGGGCGGATTAAGACTACACTGGGAACCCTGGCTGCAATTCAAACTGGGACTCTATCCAGCCAGCGTCCCTTTAAATAAAATTATTGCTATCAGCCAGAGCCGTCTTTACACCAGTTTGATCCCCCGGCAAAGAAATAGTGTTGGGCCCCTCACCCACAGGAATAAAAAATAAATATAAATAATATATATAAATAAACATATTCCCATGGGGCCCTATGCTCGTGGGCCCCCGGGCAGATGCCCAAAGGGCCTATGCGTTAAGACGGCCCTGCTATCAGCTAATACAAGACTATACATAAATGGGCCATTGGTACCTTGCTCATGCTTTGTCTGTACCACATGATCGGCCTTCCCAGCCAAACGGATTATTCATGAAATAAAACGAACACGAAGATTTGTTTGCCGTATCCTAAAATTGAGTGTAAAATGACAAATGAAAAAAAAAGTTTCCACTACTGGGAATAGATCCTTGCATCGCTTGCACATCAAGCCTACACACTTCCATGCGACCAGGGGTGCTTATTGAGAATTATTGAGTTAAAAAATATAATCAATATTCTTTTAATATTACCCCTATTTAAGCATATCATATCAGATTTTTCGATTACTAAGACTATCGTGTCCGAACAGCGATCAGATTAATATAGATAAGATTTTATTAATTAATGATATTTTCAGGGATTCATGCCAACATTTTCACACCTTTATTATAAAATATACTGAGTTTGGGGGCCCTTAAATCATTGGGGGCCCCTGGCTTTAGCCCGTTCATCTCCCCCCCCCCACACACACTTAATCTACCAAAGTGCTCAACATTCATGTTTATTCTCTTTATAAATGTATCCAACGATACGTGTACTCTCTTCCATACATCAATTGGATTTAATATTATACATCTTTTCTGTGTCAAATTTCAACGCCGTTCTCTGTATTATTGTTTTTGAAGCTTTGAATTGGAAAAAAAAATCAAAATTTTAATTTTAATGTTTACATAGGAATGAAAATCTATTGTTTGAGTTTTGGGGACATATCTATAATAATTCTGTGCTTTTATTTTTTCCCTGCTTTCTTGGAGTAGATTGAAGTGAACTTATCACCAAAATTTAGTTAGGGTATCTCTATTTTTGTTTAATGTATCTGCTTATTGTTGAAAAATCTACATATTTTAGGGTTAGTATTAATGCTTGCAAATGGAAGATTAAAATTATATTTTCTCAATTTCTTGATAATTTCTACGGACCGGCAGCTGATGGTGCAAGGACCGGTACCGGTCCGCTGACCACCACTTTGAGTAGCACTGATACACATTGTATTTGTCGTTAAAATAATCCACACCATGGGTACTGGCAAGTAAGAAGGAAAAAAAAAGCTTTCAATTTAGTGGACTTTATCTTGGAGAGAAAAAAATCCCTGAAGATGAGTGGAGGTCAACGTGGTATTGTTCTGTTTCTGGGCCACGCACGCGCCCACGTGAGCTGGGGGTCATGACCGTCACCGGACACAACAGAAGTGACATGTGGGTTAGGGGTCATCTTAGGGTTTGGGGACAATATGCCGTCTGCTCTCAAATCACTGGTGTCTTTTGGTGGAAATTACTCTCTCTCTCTCTTCTCTCTCTCCACCTCTCTCTCCCTCCTTGTCCCTCTCTCTCTCACTCTGTTCTGTTAATCTATACCTCCCTGTTTCGTCCTCTGCTTCATCATCTGCTCTGTGCCATATTATAGGGTATAGATGCTAGTCTTTAACTATGAAATCGTTAGCTTCAGGGTTAAGAAACAAATCAAGGATCCTGATATTGTTCACAGCCCATGTTTCCGCCTCGTTAAGCAGCCAGCACACGAGAGGGGTATCATGTTAGTCCAGCAAACACTAATTGCATGTTATGGTTGTGTTTAACTTGATACTATAAGGGCTTAAACACAGTGTTTCCAAAAACTATATTGTAACGGTAAATATCATATTTTAAAAAAAACGCAACCTTTTTTTAAAATCCTTTATATTAACTCGTGGCGTCTGCTTGATTGTTTGCTTGCTTGCCTTAAAAAAATTTGGATCGATTTTTAACCCACTTCCCCGTATGGTAGCGAGCTGAAATTTTGCAGGCAGACTCGTGCCGACGATAAAATTGATGTTTCGAAATTTCAGAACGATCGAATGTACTGTAATTAAATAAATGAATTTTTAGTTTATCTCTACGTATCTCTATGTAGCATGTTAATTTTTGTGCTAGAGTATCGCGGTGCGTATTATATTGAACAACCTTTTTAATACTTTCGCGTGGTGCGGTGCGTATTATGTTGACGATACTTTTTAAAAATATATTCCCGATCTGTAAATGTGTATGCTAATCAGTCCCACGGTGCGCAACATATTAAACATGTATTTATAACCTTTTTCCTGTGATCAAATCGAGCTGAAATTTAGCAGGCAGACTGTAGTAGTTTTTTTAAACTATAAAACCTTTATATATGAGACGTAACGAAAATTTTGAATAGTCGTACGACGCGTATTATAATAAACATTTTTTTAGTTATGTCTCGTAAATAAGGGATTTATAGTCAAAAACTTTGTTTTTTACGTGTTCTTTTTTTAAATCTATGAGTTTATTGCCCTTAACCTAATTATGTTATTTATTATCAAGAGATCTTATTTATAAGAGATCTTATCTTTACTTGAAGGATATTGGAACCACGGCAGACGACTAGAATTGACCTATAGAGCTGCATATGGTGAAACAAAAGCCGTGCCATTAATTTATGCAGTTCAGAAATACAATAAATGCCGTGATTATATTTCTTTTTGAAGGAGGATTGGATTTTCATGGTGACAATCATTGACATAAGTGTGCTAACAATAAAAGCATTTTTAATTGCACTGACCTTCCTGTTAATTTTATTATTTTATTCCTAAAGGACACATTCATAGATACAGAAATCCCGGGAAGGGAATTATAATTTTTTTAATCTTTTTGCCATTTTATTATTATTTATATGAGTTGAATTTATTCTTTTAATGTGATCTAAAGCAGTGCTTCTCAAACTTTTTAGTTTTGCGGACCAGCGGGAATTTTTTCCATTGCACCAGGGACCGGTGAACTATTTTCCCTGTACTGACGTGGTAGTGAAACGTCCTTTCTTGGTAACTTCTGCGGACGGCATAGGATGGCCCACGGACCGGCACCGGTCCGCGGACCACCACTTTGAGAAGCACTGATCTAAAGTATCATCCTGCAGATATGTCCTGAAGTCAAGAAAATAAAATATTAAAGAGTCAGTATCAATTCAACTCCTGACGTCAGTCATGTGTATCAGCTTGTGCTCATTATTCGCTGCGTTATCGCAAATGGAACTGTGTTAGAGCAATTGCTGCAGTTTATTTCAATTGAACAACACGATTAACAACTTTTTGTCCTTCTGCAAGTCAGGTAAAACTTTTATTGTGTTTATTTTCATGCATTTATAATTTATCTAGAAGGATATTTCTGATATATAAACTAAAAATAACCCTCCAAACTATGCGGCATCAACTGGTGAGCTTCCAACTACTTAAGTTAATTGACAAAATATGGTCATTTTAAAGAAGTTCATTTAGTGCCCCCCTCCCCCAAAAAACTAAATAAAAATTAAAATAATTATTTTTTTTTAAAATGACTTTATACATTTATTAAACGTACAAAAACATACAAAAAAACAAACAAATTTGTAACTTTAACAATATGTAAATTTTCACTTTAAAAAAATAGTACGGTTATTTTCGAATATTTGTTATATTAAGCAACAAACGGGTAATTTAAAAAGCGATTCAGATTCAGACAGTTATAATGGTGCTCTGCGACAGACACGTGTTTTACTGTAAAATAATAATTGAAATCAATAATAATAATAATTTATATCAATGATTTAAGTGAAACTTTCTTTGTGGTGAAACAGTTTCCCTGGAAATATTAATCAGGTCCCGACTGACCTAGATAGAAATTGTCCTGACATTTGACAGGTCTCTGACATGGACTGAGCTTCATTCACTGATGAGTAGCCCCGTGTCCCCCAGACATGCCCGTGGGGTCAAGTTACAGTTTGGGGCTTTGAGTGGCATCTTGCTGGACGCTTCGTAGTTTGACCCATTTAACGTTTTAATGAATCCTCATCAGCATCTGTCCATTTTTTTTAAATTTCTTGCTTTTTTCACTTCGAAACATTCATCTTCATGAGTTGGCCTTAAAATATTTATATTCTTATTGTTTTATGTTAAGATCCATTGATCTTGCGTTATATGTTAAACTTCGTTTTGCTGTCATAACCTCGGTAGCTTTCTGCTCCACGAATTTTTAATGGGAACAAAAATGAGAAATTTTCGAAACCAACTTTGTTTAATAAAATTTTCAAAATAATATATATATATTTTTTTTTAAATCTGCAAATACATTTTTTTTTACACCAACAGCTATAAAAGATTGATACTTTAAAAAATATAGTACGAAACTAGTGGTGTAGCTGGAGCTTTTACCGCCCGATGCGGTCTCAATTTTGCCGCCCTTTATAAGGGCCGTCCATAAATGACGTCATGCATTTAGGAGATAGGGGGCCACACATTTGTGACGATGTGTGACGAGGGGAGGGGGTGTATAAGAAATGTGACGTCACATCAAAACTCGCAACTTTAAAAGTTCCACTTAAATATTTGACTACTGACACTTTATTTAATGACGTTTTACATGGCTTCACGCGTGTAACGATATTAGAGTGCAGCCTTACACTAAAAACATACTTAAATGAAACAAACTTATTTGAAACTTGCTAACTTTCAAATAGAAAATACGGCTTTTATGGGGGGTGGGGGCAAAGCTTTGATACGTCATATTGAAGAAGGGGTCTACGTTTTTTCTGACGACAGGTGACAAGTGGGGGAGGGGGGTGAAAAATCACCCGAAATCGCATGACGTCATTTATGGACGGCCCGGCCTCTTAAGTCAATCCTATGATGGTTATTATAAATTAATAAACATGAATAAATGATTGTAATTGAAACAAAGTAAAGGTGGGGAACGTTTTTACTATTGCATGCCATATTTATGTGAGCATAAAAATACCTATAAATACATATTTATAAAAAATACAAGATATATATATATATATATATTTTTAAGACCACAAGAAAGTTACTGAGGTCGCAGGTCACCCCCCCTCCCCCAATTAGACAAAACATATTCTAAATTTACACCCAAAAAACATTACCAATTAATACGCTCTTATTTTGTATTGATAAATTAATGATTTTTTAAAAATATAAACAAAGAAATTAGTATGTTTACATTTACATTTACTTCCATAACTTTTATAGCAGAAAATCGTGTATAATGCTATTAAAATTTAAATTATTTGTAATATCTTGTTTTATGGACAATATTGCGAGATTTTGTAGTCTTAAATCACTCAGTGGGGAAAGAAATTAATTTTTTTTATGAACTTCAGTTTGGAGAAGCTTCTTTCAAAACTAGCGACACTGATAGCAATTGTTAAAAAAATTCTTAGCAAAATTACAATGTTGGGTACAGAATTTTCCAATCTATACTGTTGAATAAATTTTAATAGATCAGGGGGAGGGGTCTTTTCCCCAGTTTTTCTAACGTAATGCCTCCTCTTCAGCGGCGTAACGTGGGTATGTGCCGCCCGGGGAAGAACTCAGATCTGCCCCCCCCCCGGAAAAATATGTTGATACTATAAAAAATGAAGATGCTTTTTAAAATGAGAAATTAATAATATGTACCCTACATTTTTATGTTACATTTAATTAGAAGTTCTTTCACTTTTTTTTTAAATTAAAGTTTTCTATTTTTCCTCATGGCACAATCTTTATGTATCAATATCTTCAGCCATGTCATGCTCGATGGGAAAAATAACATTGATGATCATAATAAATTTATCATTGACTTAATTTTAGACAAGCTTCACTCGCACCTGGAATTACGTTGACATTTGTTAAGAATACCCATCATTAATATTAGACAGGGTAACTTCGACCTAAAATATCTTAATAAACTTGACTTAAATTCATTTATTAATTTTTTCCCAGCGAGAGTAAATAATACAAGCTGGACAATGTCATGTGTGATACTTTAATACTCTAATTTAAAGGCAAACTTAAGCTGTGTGGATTAGCTGGTTTCATATCTGTTTCACGAATTCTGGAATTGCCAAAGCCTCTCACGAATTTCTACAGTAACCTAATCTTATCAAGAATACAACTTTTCCGTCAACTGTTTTTTTTTCCATAACACGACTACATATTCACTTTGATCACCAAAATTTGCTCTCTCATATTTTGACTGGAAGATTCACATACAATGATAAGATCTCCAGATAAAATTGTAGAATAATTCAAAGCTACCTGTAAGTATTCAATGAGTTATCTGTGAGTAACCTCTGAAAAGCATTTTATTAGCACTAAATGTTTATTAATAATTTCGGGCATTATTGATTTCATAAAATACATGGTTTCCAGAGAGTACATGTTTTCGAACAGAAATGAAAAAGATTTCGTTTTCAGCTACTCTCTGATTTTCAATCTTTTCACATCGCAGATATTCGTGTTGAACCTTATGTGAAATATATGGAGAGCTTTCGAATGCAATTGAATAAATATATGGTATCTAGTACCCGAAAGATGATTTTTTGCTAATTTTTTAGAAACTTATTAACAACGAGTAATTTGCCGCCCCCAACAAAGTGCCAACCCGTAGCATTAGCTTTTCGATTGGCTCATGTTTGAAATTGATAGGGTACAGTAATTTTTGCTTTTACAACAGGGGCAGCTGTCACATTTGAAGAATCAAATAAAATTACCTGCATATTAGTGTTACGTTCTCATACAACTCAAGCCTCTTAGTATTTCAGCTGAGTGGCATAAGCATCAGAAGAATTTATTTCCAATATGGAGTTTAAAGTTTTAGCAGCTGAAGCGTTTACATGTGTTAGGACGATAGTTCTTTTATCAATTTCTTATTTGGTTTTTTATTTTATTTTAATAAAAGAGCTCCGTTTCTCTTAAATTTTTTTCTTTCAAGCTAATTGAGGACTAGGAATTTGCCGCCCCTAACAAAGTGCCGCCCGGGGCATTTGCCCCCCCTTGCCCCCCTCTCGCTACGCCACTGCTCCTCTTGTACTGTAGGTACAACGATAAAAACCTGGATCCTTTTTCTTTCAATATGGAACTGTTCTAAACTGCTCTTTATCAATGAATCAATGTCAATAAAAATCATTTATTTGATATTCAAATTCTTCATTTATTAGGTTACATGAAATATTTTCTTGCAATGACATGCAACTGATCAACGCGTTCTTTTATTTTCTTTTATAATTCCATCCATGGGTAATTCATTTCTCGTTGTACTTCTTGTTCTAAAAATAGAGCCAAGTCTTGTGAATTTTCCCCATGGCACTCATATTTTTACTCGGCGTTCATTTGATATCTCCAATTCTTCACAAATTGTTTTGGCTGATATTTAACGGTGTTTTATATTAGCACATCTCTTTGTTTGATGAAATGGGTTTGGAATAATCTTTTTAAAAAATATTTGTGCAACTTCAATGCAATAAAAACAAAATAAATTTAATTTTTAATAACTTACTTAAGAATAAATTTCTGAAAACTGAAACTATAATATATAACTTACTACTTGCAAGTTAAACTCAATATTTGGACCACCAAGCCATGTAGGTGGTTCGCCGACAAAACGTCCCGGACAAAACGGCCCCGGATAAAACGGCCCTGGCCCTGGACTAATAGATGGACTAATAGTAAAATTTACAATCAAATATTGTATTCGTATTTTTACTCACCTATTCTGTGTCCTGTGTCAGGTTTAGCTCACAAGAAACAATAATAATGACATCACAATAGTGAATTTAATAGTCTTTAAGCGAAATGGTACGAATCGTTCTACGCATGTCGAAAATACATGCAAAAACTGTCATGGCGATATTAATAGCACATATTATTCGGCACCGAGGTGATGATGTGTTTTTTGTGTAGTTTTCTTATAAAAGCGTAATCTTTGACGTATACCGCTTAATTTTCCAAACAAATGGAAACCTTTTTGAACGCTTGTAAATTTTTGAACGGTTATGCGTTAGTCATAACAACCAGTATGTAATCAATCAAATGTTGCGCGAAACCTTTAATTAAGATGCGAAAGTGCGAATATTTTTGCTTTACCCGTTTTTTCTCTCTTTAAAACCAAAATAGCGGTTGTCTGAAATGGCTGTACTATTCAAATGTCCACAAATGCCGCCCCCAAAATGTTTCCCGCCAGGTGCGGACCGCACCAACGCACCCCCTAGCAACGCCACTGTACGAAACTAATATAGAGTCTACGTTAATTATTTTTTTTTAAAAGAAAAGACTTTTTTTAAAATAACGATGCTGTCGAATGGCCGAATGGTCAAATCTAAACTGCTCGAGAACTTCTCTAGAATTTATGGCATTGATCGTTCTAAGGTACGTTGGTCCATGTGCAATGTAACAAAACTCGTGTGCAAAGCTGCACAGCATCCATTTTTTGTGTGCAATATTTTACAAAATTTGCGGCGCGGTAATTCTGAACTGCTGCGCGGTGTCGGTCAGATATATGCGGGGCCTTTGATCACGACATCCACAAACAACTCTTGATTTTAACGTCCAGACTCTATTCCCAGCAGACTCTATTCCCAGCAGACTCTATTCCCAGCAGACTCTATTCCCAGCAGACTCTATTCCCAGGCGACAGCAAGCTGGGGGGTGGATCTCTTATAGTATACCGTATAACGCAGCAACAATTCTGGTTATCACTCAGAATTCAACCTTTCACTGCCCCTTGCCCCCATAAACTGTCTCACTTGCTGCTCAGGTTTTTCATTAAGTCAACATTACAAATCCGACTTCGGCCAGAAATTTAAAATCAGTAATTAACGCAATTATATTCTGTATCGAAGGGGCGCCTGTAACAGATAAAATAGGATACGATAAGTGGTCGTCACGTGATTTCTGCCCCCCTCCTCCCTCTTCACACGTCGTCACAAAAAGTTAGACACCCATAAAAGCCGTATTTCTTATTTTAGAGTAAGGCTCCACTCTAATTTAGTTGCACGCTTGTAGCCATTCAAAACGTGATTAAATAAATTGTAAGCAATCAAATATTTAAGTGAAACTTTATTTAAAGTTGGGCGTTTTGGTGTGTCACAAAAGTGTGATCTTTGCCCCAGCCCCCATTTTTTTTAAAGGTGCGTGACCACGGCGTGACGTCATTTATGGACGGCCCCTTAGATAAGATAAGATAATAAGCAAGAAAAACGATCACTTTGACTTTGCCACACTTGTTCTCCCCCCTAGTATGAAAAAGAATCATTCACGGGGCCAATTCATCCATAAAAATAGTTATAAGAAGCCATGGTCCCAGGTTGAAGGCGGGGCTCTGGCGCGTGCCCAATTCAGAACTGACCTCCGGTTGCACCGTGTGACCTTGAACTCGTGAGGCTGGTGCTACAAACTGACCGCTAGGACCACGCGTCCCTGGTCTGTCGGTCGTGTGCAGGCGGTCACATCTGCTCTACAAAATAATCCTCTTCCCTCCAGCCCCCCCCCCACACCCTGAACCTTAACTCACACGCTGTTTAAACTTACAGCTTCTTAAGAGCAGGACATGAAACCCATGAGAGGTCAAGAAATTAGATGACAGGGACTCAGCGAGCAGATTAGTGGACTTAACATTAGTTGATAATAGTTGATATACTTAGCCCGCTGTATAAGAAGCACAAGTCTTTGTCTTCAATCGACTAATTAATTTTAAAGACAGACCGGGGCGGTGCACATGCCCAGCTGAGCCCCCCCCCTTATACCACTGGGTCCGCCCCTGACCACATAGCGAGTCAGAGCTCCTATCCCCCCCTCCACCAGCCAGTTGTACTGCTAGCCTCATTTCTCGCCTCAGTTGTGTTGTTGTTGACGTCCTGCGTCTAGACGGGGCCTGGTGTCCAGGTTCAGTAGAAATTTAAATTTAATATGTTATTGATAATAAAGGGGTTAGCCTGAAATCATGCAGGGTCGAAAGAAATCAATAACAGGGTGTGAGCAAGCCTGACAGAACGAATACACATCTAAACAAGGAAAGTGTCGGCAAGAAGACTCCTTCGGCGAACAAACAAAATACAAAATGAAGTTGAAACTCGAAGTAACTTTTTTTTAAAACTTAGTTGCACTGTAGAATACAAAAGGGCCTTCATTCAGAAAGCAACAAATCGAGAGTGAGACAAAGATTTAAATAGCTCAACGGTTGGGAAAGCTTCGGTCCGTGGGCCACATTCGGTCCGCTGGATGGTTCTGCGCACCCAAAAAAAAACAACCTGCAGCAAATTCTCAAGAAACATTATCAATAACTTCATGTCTGGGATTGAATTTTGGCGAATGTGCAACCGGCAAAAAGACCCACATTAATTCAAATTATTTATTTCATGTTGTGGTTATAAATAAATATTAAACTATTTGATCACCTTCAAGCATTACACAAGAGAGAAACATTTTCTGCTAATTGTATATTCGTTTTTTATTTGTATTGTATTTGAAACATTTATTTTTAAAGATTATTGAAGATTAATTCTTCCCTTTTCCTCGGAGCTAAATTCTCTATGATAATTACATTTACACACAAATTATATACTTCTATTTATATACTAGGTTGTGCTGCGGCGCCGTGGCGCCTATGGCGCCCACTCTTTTTAGGGCGCCTAAGGCGCCCACATTTTTCAAAAGCCCAACTAAGTTGTCCTTATATGATATATACGTAATATTAAACTTCCTGAAATGTGCACAAAGTATTTTATAACAGGGGTTGTAGGGCGCCTAGGGCGCCCACTTGTTTTTGGTCAAAGGCCCAAGTAACTTTTCCTTCCTTTGTATGATAAATACGAAATACTCCTGAAATGTACACAAAGTATTTATATAATATTTTTTTACAGTGCTAATCACCACACGATTTTTTAACTACTTTTAGAGAGCTGCGCACGAAATTACTGCACCAAAAAATATGTCTTTGAGTCAGTCAGCACTGTTTACAACACAAATGCTGACGTCATAGGTTCCTGCGTTGTTTGGCTAATGTTAATCTGGAAACCAAAATGATTATGATTTTTAAGTCTATATTTTCAATTTTTTTAAAAAGCATAGTGATGTCCCTTAGCGTTAGGCGTGAGGCTGTCAAAGCCCAACTAACTTGTCCTTGTTTAATAAATCCGAAATATTAAACTATCTCAAATGTACACAAAGTATTTTATAATAGGGGTTGTAGGGCGCCTACGGCGCCCACTTTGTTTTTTTTTCAAAAGCCCAAGTAACTTATTCTTGTTTGATAAATACGAAATATTAAACTTCCTGGAATGTACAAAAAAGTATTTTAGAATTAACCATCATCAAATTCTCTTTTTACATTGTTCCCTTTTCCAAAATTAAAATATGAGCTAAAACAATGACGTCACATAATATTTTTTTACAGCACATCTTTAATTTATAATAATTTTGCGCACACATGCACACCTTGTATTTTAAAATATAAGATCATACAATGACGTCATATAATTTTTATTTACAGTGCTAATCACCTCACGATTTTTTACTGCTATAGACTGCTGTACATCGTTCCACAGCGTTCCACATCCAATGAGTTAGTGACTTGGACTATTATATTATTTATATAATAAATTAATGACAAGCTTTAATTATTTCAATTTTCTCGTTGAACAGGACTCGTTCTTTGTGCGTCCGTGGTAGTTGTAATTGAGCTGAGGATTATTCATTTAATTTTTTTTATTTAATTTTTTTTTCAAATTAAAAAAGAAAATGCTTAAAACAAATGTTTGGTTTCTTGGTCCTAAAACCAACCTGTCAAAGTCTGACTTTTCTTTAACCCTGTTATTTTTTTTAGCCCGGCTAACATCAGGACTTTGCAATAAACTGGGGGGCGGGGGCGAGTGCGGACGGACGCCAATTTATTTTTAAATCCGTTATATTAACTTCGATATCGTGTCTCTCTGTCGTCATCTCTGTCGTGATCTCTGTTGTTTGCGCGCGGGCGGAAAACAAAAGTAAAAAATGACACATTTCCCGTGAAGCTATCAAGCCGAAATTTTGGACATAGACTCGTGTCAACTTACAATGCATCGTATCGAAATTTCAGATCGATCGAACGTACCGTAATTAAATTAATGCATTGTTAGTCTATCTCTTTATAACATTGTAATTCAATTTCACAGTTATTGTTTTTCTTCCACGTGCCAGTTCAGTTCACGCGTTCACGCCACCACTCGATGTCCACACCCCCTCCCCCCTTCCCCCGGTTTTAAAGCCAGTGGAGATCCGTCGGTTTCAGTCTGTAAATGTTTGTCGCGTTTGAGCATAATCAATACTTTTAGTCATCTCATATATAAGGGATTTATTGTCAAAAACTTTGTTTTTAAATCCCTTATATTAACTTCACCGCCGTATCTCTCGCTCTCTGTCTTGGGCTCGCGGTCGGTTTGTCGGGAGGGCGGAAGAACAATAGTCAAAAATGACCCACCTCCCGTGATGCCATCGAGCTGAAATTCGGCACATAGACTCGTGTCACCTAACAATGCATCGTCTCAAAATTTTAGATCGATCGAACGTACCGTAATTAAATTAATGCATTTTTAGTTTATCTCTATACAACGTATGTAATTCAATTTCACAGTTTGTTATTGTTTTTTTTTCACGTGACAGTTCAGTCGCACGTTGACGCCACCCATCGATGTACCGGCGTGCTTTTGTTTACATTTTACGTGTCACGCTGAGCTCGGTCCAGCGATCGGTGACCATACCTTCCCCCCCCCACCGGGTTATAAAGCAAAGGTGAGTTAAGACAGATTCAGTCTGTAAATGTTTGTCGCGTTTGAACATAATCAATACTTTTAGTTATGTCTCATATATAAGGGATTTGTTGTCAAAAACTTTGTTTTTACGGGTTTGTTTTATTTAATTGTCAAATCAGTATCATCTATTTAAAAATTTTAAAACATAATTTCATATTATTTATGCCAAATAGGCGTAGCTACCACAGCGCTCTGTGATAATAGATGTATTATTTCTATATGTCTTCTGTATGTTTAAACCCCCCCCCCAAATGATATTGTCAACACTATGCTGAAGACCAGTTTTTGTCCAGGAGACCTGTTTCGGCGGACAGGCGATGAGGTGCGCTGATCTCGCTCTATCTGATGACCAGTCTATGGCGGATAGGCGTCCATACCATGTGTACATCATATAGTGTATAAGTATAGGAGCGCAATGTCTTTTGTAAAGTCGTTGGAAATGTGTGTACAGCGCAGTGTGTCCAGCCATAGGACGGTGTACTGCACTATATACGTGTACACAATAAATAAATAATCCAGAAGGATGTAGCCTAAATCAATTTTCTTACTGTAAAGTCAGTTCTGAAAATCAGGAACATTTATTTGAAACCGGCTGAGTTAAGGCGGTGGTTCTCAATATTTTAGTAACATTATACCCTTATAAAAAATAAAAGTTTTGACAGTGTGGGTGGGGAGAGAAAAATTATTTCACCTAAGATGAGAGAGAGAGCGTGACTGATCTGAACGAATATGTGACTGAAATCGATATATAAAAGCATAAAGAAATACTTTCGGTATGTTGTGGAGCCTTCTCGTCCTTGAGGAGCAGCAGTCGATCATCGTTGACGTCTGCAATCCTTCCAACGGGAATAAGCCACCTACGAGAGTCCTCCAGCAAACTATTTCCTGGGCCAGCTTCTCCAGAGTCTTCCAATTATGGCAACGTCTCTTGATGTCTGCCTCAGACTCTCGGCACCAAGAGTTCCTTGGACGATCTCTTTTCCTCTTTCCCTGGGGATTTCTGGTCAGGGCTTGGCTTGTTGTATTGGAGGCAGGTTTTTGTAGCATATGGACTAATATGGCCAATCCATCGCCACCGCTTCTGGAGAATCTTTGTTTTATTGGCTACTGCCTTGTCGGCTGCAAGAAATCCAGGTTACTGGTTTTGTTCGGCCAGTTAATCCCGATAATCCTTCTTCGGGAATTGTTATATTAAAGGGCTGAATTTTGGTCAGGTTTACGGCCCTTATTCTCCATAACTCGGTTCCATATAGCAGCACATGTTTAATCATGACGTTGAAGATCCTTATTTTTTAAATTTCTGTTTATGTTTCTGTTTCTAGAGACCCAAACATTCTTGAGTTATTTGCAGGCTGCCCTTGTCTTCCCAACCTCTATTCTGACATTGGCATCTGTTCCTTCTTGCTCGTCTCTCACGCTGATATGGTAGACGAAACGCTCCAACTCATCGAGTGCTTCTCCTTCTAGCATGATATGTACTGTACTGTTGGCATTAAACCCTCAGGACTTCATCTGTATCTGTTGTTGTGTATGTGAGAGAAGGGCAGAATTGTCACCAAAGTCGAGGTCATCAAGTTGATCCCACAAGGTCAATTGAGATACCATTCCTCTTCTGTTGTGTGGATGTTTTCATCACCCAGTCAAAGACCAACAAGAACAGGAAGGGCGACAGCAAGCATGTTTGGACGCCATCTTTTTGCCCTCTCAAAGGTCAGGTCAAAAACATGGCGACTGGGTTTAAAAAAAAAGTAGAGCCAGACGAAAACATGAAAAATAGTAGTGAAAAAAAAGATGCAAAATTCTTCACTTTCAATAACATTTATTTATTAACTTTTATCGAAACTTAGTCGGTAGGCTACTTGGGTCGCCCCTCAAATCTGTAAATTCATATTAAAAAATATGAATATGAACTCTTAAAATGTGGTTTTTAAACATGAAGAATGAATTTGTACTATAAGAACGCAAGAACTAAAATGTGCATTAAGCACCTTAGTAGATATTATGAATATGTGTATAAAGATAGCGATTTCAGACATGTCCTCGGTAGTATAGTGGTAAGTATCCCCGCCTGTCACGCGGGAGACCGGGGTTCGATTCCCCGCCGGGGAGATGAATTTTTTTCCTCCTATACATATTTTTCCATTTATAACTGAAACACAACAATACTGATTGACAGGTTGAGCACCCGAGCGATGAAGGCATCTCAATTGATAGTGATGCTGTTTTTATTCGTGTATGCACCGTAGGGGAATTTATCAAAGGGCAGCTAATTCCTCGAAAGTATTAATCAGCAATTATTTGGTAATGGCTTCAAAAACTAAGTGTATATTACTACAAACAAACTATACTTAACGTAGAAACGTAACACCAACCCCCCCACCTCGCTTTACCACCCAGACTGACCTCATCAATTCACTGCTGCCTGCAAGGCCTGGGCAGTGGACAGTGGAGTAATTAAGAGTGCGACGGTTGTGCTTGCACAGATGCGTGTCATTAGTGAATGACCGGCTCTTATCTACATGCTATTTGGGCAGTATAACAAGTGCCTGATATAAATATTAGGAATAGGAAAAGACCGAAAACTGCATCCACCGAGTCTGCTCTGCTAGAGAAACAGGCCTCTACAGAAAGTACCTGCGATGTATTGGAGAGGTAGGACTAAAACCAAGCCAGAACTGTACTAACAAATACCCAGATGATTTTAAAAGGTTTGTGAAAATTTTCTGGTGGTCAACGATATCTGTGGCAGAATCTGAGATCTAAGAGAAACGGGATAGAGAAATACCAGAGTCGAGAGCGATCAGTAGGTCATTTTTGACTTTCAAGAGAGATGTATCGGTGCAGCGAGAGGGCTGACTGAAAAGAGTGCGGTGGTTGAGATTGACAAAAAAAAATAATTCAAGATTGTATTTTCAATGATTTTAGTTGGAAATGATAAATTGGATACGGGTCGATAATTGTTCATATTATTTTTTATGTAGACCATGTTTCTCGGTACGGTTATAATGACGACTGAGAGAGAGCGGTACCAGAATCAGATGATAGGCTGTCATTGACTATGTGAATGTGGGTTATTGTTTGAGACAAATGGTGTAACGACCCAACCAACGGTGGAGTGGGGGATGGGGTCAAGAGAACATGGCGGTGGTTTAGAACTAAGATTTACACTTTTGATCTAATGTTCTAACAGCAGTATTGAGACACAACTAACAGCAGTATGGAGACACAACTAACAGCAGTATGGAGACACAACTAACAGCAGTATGGAGACACAACTAACAGCAGTATGGAGACACAACTAACAGCAGTATGGAGACACAACTAACAGCAGTATGGAGACACAACTAACAGCAGTATGGAGACACAACTAACAGCAGTATGGAGACACAACTAACAGCAGTGTGGAGACACAACTAACAGCAGTATGGAGACACAACTAACAGCAGTATGGAGACACAACTAACAGCAGTATGGAGACACAACTAACAGCAGTATGGAGACACAACTAACAGCAGTATGGAGACACAACTAACAGCAGTATGGAGACACAACTAACAGCAGTATGGAGACACAACTAACAGCAGTATGGAGACACAACTAACAGCAGTATGGAGACACAACTAACAGCAGTATGGAGACACAACTAACAGCAGTATGGAGACAACACTAACAGCAGTATGGAGACACAACTAACAGCAGTATGGAGACACAACTAACAGCAGTATGGAGACACAACTAACAGCAGTATGGAGACAACACTAACAGCAGTATGGAGACACAACTAACAGCAGTATGGAGACACAACTAACAGCAGTATGGAGACACACCAAGAGGCGATAATGAAGACCGTCAAGCTTAGCTCAAATGTCGGAAACTTTTCACGTTGATAAATTGCATAATCATCAGGTTGCTGGGGCAAAGGAGATACTGAAGGGAGAACAATTTTTGCTACTACCTCTGAGATGGTTACATACATCAATTACCTGTCGATTAGATTAACTTTTACAGATCTTGTTACTATTGCGATTTGTCAAGTTGTTACAACCTTCTATCAGCAGAATTGTGTAAATTTCTCCAATTTCAAGGTAATATTTTTTTTACATTACAAGCTGTTAGCTTAAGGAAATATTGTGTTAATCTTAATTTACATGAACAAGAGCTCAAGAAATAAAAAAAAATTATATCGGCTTCCAACAATGGGCTACGTAAGTCAAAGCGTAAAGGTTTCGCTTAAACTTGGACTTGGTCTTTTGTTGATGGCTCGATTACCCTGCGATGTCGTCCACGTGACTAGATGCCACCAATATTTTCTAAACGTGATCGTAGGTTCTGTAAAATTTATGCGTCTGCCATGAAACTCTGCTTACGTCACATTCTATGGCGGATGTTAATAATGTCCTTATGCATCAATGTTACGTTTAAAAAAAATGGCAACTTGCACTAAATCTGTCATTATTCACCTGTGTTTTGTTCTGAGAAATACTTCTGCCTCATAGTAATAACTTGCAAACAGGCGTTGTGATACCTTAAAACAAGAAAGTAAAGAACTCGGAACCTGTTTATGTTACATGTAGGGGTGTACCGGATTCAAATTTTAGAAATAATCCGGCCGAAGCAAGAGACGGACTTGTAAATTGTAAACATTGCCGGTTTCCGGATTTTCCGTAGCTAATATAGCTAATATATATATATATATATATATATATATATATATATATATATATATATATATATATATATATATATATATATATATATATATTATGGTTCTACCGGCCAGTCGGACTTGGCCGGATTTATGAAGTGAAATTCCGCCGGAGCCGAAGCCGGTTTCGGTATTCGCATGTGGCTGTATGGGGCAGTAATTTTTCTCCTTATGGCCGTATCAGTAGCAAATTTCTAAAGCCGCCACTGCAGACAATGTTTAGTTGGATCTCTAGGGTCGTACGTAATCACGCCCCCACCCCCACTCCCCACCGCCCCTTTACACGGCAGTGAACACACCAGCACACCAACCTAACTCCACCTCCCCCCCTCCCCCCAGGTCAGGTCATCTCTCTTCTCAACAAAGTGGTCAGTGTTTTCAGCTCGGAGTAGCCAGCGGCTATCGTGGGGTCGGACAACGTCTCTTTGTGTACGATAGACGCAACCATGGATGGGTGCAGTGGTCAGCTAGGCGTGACGTGCCCCTACCACTGTCGTAATGAACAATGACGTCATTGTTAGGTTACGCGTCTCAAAGATAGGAGGGATGGGGGTATGGGCGATGGTTACGACAATTGTGTAACAACTGGTTGATTTGAAGCATGCTTAGTGATACATAGTGATTACGTCACGGAAAACGTAACAGAGGGCAGAACTAGACAACAATTTCGTATAACAAGAAACTTTTATGAAGAAGCGAAACTGGGTTTTCAGCGCCCTTGGCTAATTTATTTTTGGCGCCCTTGAGAAATAGGGAAAATACTAAATAATACAGAATAAATTGATTATTGAAGGATTAGCCATCGGCGCCCTTGGCAACACCCCCGATACCAAGTTGTTGCTACGCCTCCGACTTTATGATATCTATGGATTAGTGACAGCATATTATAATTGTGTTGAACAAATCTCTTTAACTTAAAATATATAAAAGAAGGAAGAAAAATTGTATGGACAACTAAGTCAACTTTGATAATTCCTATTGATATTATATTATTATTTTTCTTTGTAAATGTCTTTTTCTGTTTATTGACTCGAAGTTTGATTCACTTCTTACTACCTAATACATAATCGCCCTCCCTACGCGTGTGTCTCCCCATCGAAAGACGCGCAAAAAGGCGCTCGAAAGGCGCGCAGGGAACGCGGTGGTCGAGTGGCAGCGCACTGGACTGTCGTACCGATGGTCATGGGTTCGAATCCATGTGAAGGCAAGGGTTTGTTCCCGGGGCCTAGGGCGTCCCTGAGTCACCCCGCTCCGAATGGGTACCTAACACTACATGTAGTTAGGCGGCTGGGTAATGCGTGGAACCCACAAAGCCGTGGCCTGTGAATGCTGCATCACTTGCCAACGGATCATCTGTCATGGTCTGTGGACGCAACTATCTTCTGCATAGAAGGAGCGTCTGTATAGATAAGATAAGATAAGATAAAATTATTATAAATAAATTAAACATTTTCGCTGTAAAAAAAATAGTATATGACGTCATTGTTTTAGCACAGAACGTCAATTACCGAAACAACGCATGAACTATGCGTGTGTGTGAGCATTAGCAGGCTTTTCCACTAGTATAATACATAATCGCCTTTCCTATGCCTGTCTCTCCCCCATCAAAAGGCGCTAGAAAGGCGCTAGAAAGGCGCGCAAAAAAGCGCTCGAAAGGCGCGCAAGAAGGCGCGCAAAATTATTATAAATAAATTAAAAATTTTCGCCGAAAAAAAAATAATATGACGTCATTGTTTTAGCACAGAACGTCAATTACCGAAACAAGGCACGAACTATGCGTGTGTGTGAGCCTTAGCCGTAGCAGGCTTTTCCACTAGTTGAAAAATAAGACATCAAATAATCTACACTTTCGTCTAGGCAAATTAACAGTTGAGAGGAAGAAATGAAATTGCAATCGTTCTCTTCTTTAATGGCGAGATAACAGCTGTGCGCCTCTTTTGGCTGCAGCACACAGTGGATCAAATCTAGTGGTCAGTGGATCAAATCTAGTGGTCAGCTTATAGCAACTCAATGAAAACTAACATACAACACTTGTGTCATCGCGACCATGACACCAATGTCATCTTCAGTCGGTAGCGGGGTTGTTGTAGTTGAACTTTCTATGTCTATCCAGGGTGAATGTTCCGAAAGAAATTTGTATAACATTGCTGCCTGACTTTATGAACAGGTCCTCGGTAGTATAGTGGTGAGTATCCCCGCCTGTCACGCGGGAGACCGGGGTTCGATTCCCCGCCGGGGAGGAAACCTTTTATAATTTTAGTGTTGTCATTTCTTGATGGTTGATATTTGCTGGCATTTTATATTATTTTACCTCTTAGATGCATCTACCATCATAATTGAGGGATTATAATGCCGGACGAACTGGATCGCTAAACTCTATAGATTGTGATATTATAACATGGCAGCCCTTTAACTCTTTTTTTTTACCCAATCCCGTGTATTGACACGTCTATACTACACGATGCTTACTTCCATTTAAAGCTATTTAATCTGAATACAAAAATAAAAAGGTGTTGACTTTTAAAAAAAAATTATTCTTTTTACAGATAAGCTTGTGACTTTTCCCACTATATTGAACTCAGTGAACTCGGAAAATCATGTCAAGATTACACTGAAATGGGAACATACAGGCAAATGTCAAGGTCGAGTGGCAGCGCACTGGACTGTCGTACCGATGGTCATGGGTTCGAATCCGTGTGAAGGCAAGGGTTTGTTCCCGAGGCCTAGGGCGTCCCTGAGTCACCCCGCTCCGAATGGGTACCTAACACTACATGTAGTTAGGCGGCTGGGTGATGCGTGGAACCCACAAAGCCGTGGCCTGTGAATGCTGCATCACTTGCCAACAGATCATCTGTCATGGTCTGTGGACGCAACTATCTTCTGCATAGAAGGAGCGTCTGTATAGATAAGATACTTGTTCGAATTCGAGACCATAGTGTATTTGATTGAATACACCGTACCAACACAGTTTCACCACTAAACACATGTAGCAATACACTAGTATGAAGGTGACCAGCATATTCATATAGCATCAATGTCTCATGTCTTTCAACATGCTCAGCGCGCTCTCAATACTTTCTCATGCTGTAAAACTCTGTAAAGAGGAAAAAACATTCTTAAAATACTTCTGTTTTCTGTAACTGCAATATTAGTAATATTACATTATCATATAGAATAGTACTGTATATTTCCTCTTTGACTGAGCTTAAAACTTAGATGCAATATACATGTGAGCGCTCCTCACACTCATTGGGAAAATTCAGAAAGAAAAGGAGTATTCCAAGAAGAATACTTGTTTTGAAATTATTAATAAATGTTTCTTTAACCATGTCATATCCTCGGTAGTATAGTGGTAAGTATCCCCGCCTGTCACGCGGGAGACCGGGGGTCGATTCCCCGCCGGGGAGGTAACTTTTTCGTATGATAATCCATGAATTTTGATGTGGCTAGAATAAAACATAATATTTTTTTGACCTCTTTGACCATTGTAAATAGACGAACGTGCTGGAGGCATTGAATCTTTAAGCTCTACAGGTTGTTTTGCGAGGCAGTAATTTCTTCATTATTTGTTGTCAAAGTCGACTATTATATTTCACTGAATAATGTCAATATTCACTAGCGAGCTCCACCCATCAAAGCGCGTAACGTCTCGTCGTAACGACAATACTTAATTCTATATAATGATATTTGTCCTGAATAAAATTCAATCTGTTAACTTACAAAAATTAGATTTTAAAAATTTTGTTTCCAGATTAGCTTGTGACTTCCACTATGAATTAAGTGAACTTAGCAAATTCGTTCCAAGATTACATTGAAATGTGAACATACAGGCAAATGTCAAGGTACTTGTTCTAGTCCACATATTAAATACAACCTACCAACACATTTCTACTATTAATTCAACTCCTGCAACGATGCACAAACAAGTATGAAGGTGTGGCAAGCTTGAATTCCTCAGCTCATTTAAAATGTCGGTAATTCTTGTCATGAGCGCCTTGTGCTTTCTGTTTTTTAAAGGTTGTAAATTTTGGCTTAATATATTTTAGGGACATACCTTTAAAAACAACTTACATAGTTATTGTTATATAACTTTAAAAACAACTTACATAGTTATTGTTATATAACTTTAAAAACAACTTATATTTCTATAGTGATTTTGAAACTATTTAAATAGTTTCAGTTATAAAACTTTAAACAATGACAATTTATTGGGACAAATGTTTTCAAACACTTTTTAGTAAATGATTTCTGTTTAAAAAGGGCAATCAATAATTAAATTATGTTTGAATAACCGATGCCAATACCATTTGCTATTTTGAAATGTAATTTTTGTACTTTTGTGGTTTCCGAATAAATTCTCCTCGGTGATTTTTTTTTCCAGGGCATGATCCATGGACAACGTTATCTGATGTGCAAACTTTTGTTTATTTTCGAGAAAAGTTCTAAAAAGATTCTGTATTCTCTGTTTTCTTTACATTTCCTGTAAAATTCCTCAAAGACTGGGTTATACATTACCGTTACCAAAAACGTAAGTGCAATATTCATGGTGTATTCACATGAGCGCCCGCCAAAGCGGCGTCCTCACTTTGGAAACTATCAGAAAGAACTGAGGAGAAGAAAAGTCACTTATGTAGTTATCCTCTTGCAAACATCAGAATCTTTGTTTTATTGGCTACTGCATTTTCGCTGCAAGAATTCCAGATTGCTGTTTATTGTCCGAGCAGTTAACCACGAGAATCCTTCTTCGGCAATTAAAGGCCTGAATTCTGTTCAGGTTTACGTATGTGAGAGAAGGGCAGATTCCTTTAAAAATAATTGCGAATAGGAACTCTTAAAATGGCGCTTTTAAACATGAAGAATGAATATAAGAACGCAAAAACTAAAATGTGCATCAAGCGCCTTAGTAGAGATTATGAATATGTATAAAATAATATGATTTAATAGACGTGTCCTCGGTAGTATAGTGGTAAGTATCCCCGCCTGTCACGCGGGAGACCGGGGTTCGATTCCCCGCCGGGGAGGACATTTTTTTTTCCTTTTTCTGTATGGTTGTTGTAATTGAAAACCAAAGAATTACTTTCTGATTTAATTTAATGATCACAGCATGGCAGATTTTATGGTAAAGAAAAGCTTGACTTCATTGTCACACTCTTTCAAAAGTTTCGGAAGACATTTTCACAATTATTTCTGTGCAACCGATTCAAAGGAGATCACGTCACTTGACTTCCTCCCGTCAACCCACTCCGGGGCCGCTCTGTTGTATTTTATGTTCGCAGTGGCAGTCCAGTCCAAATACTTAAGTCAATTTTCGGGAGTCTGGTGCTCTTACTTTCGTTTTTTTTTCAAATTGAGTCCGGTAAGAATCGGTAAGATCGTAAGATCGGTAAGAATCGGTAAGAAAGCATAAAAATAGTATCTCTGATAGTAGAGATAGATAGCACTTTTAGATTATTAAACGCGCCTAAAAATTGCTCAGAAAACTGCTGTTATCCAAGTTTTTTTAAAGAAACGCTATTTATTTAAAGATTCCGGACATGACTATTGCGTTTTTTTGTTTCTTTTCTTTCCTTGTGGATATAGCTTTTTAAAAAAAAGTAGCGATTATAAACTGAATTTTCTTTAAATTGAGACTTTTGACCATCTGCGGAGTCTTTTTTTTTGTGTGTGTTCCTTGTGGTATATAAGTAATTAACTAGGGCTGCGGAAATTATCGATTAATCGATAAATCGTTTTAAAATTTAATCGATTAAAATTATTTTGTTCGATTAAAATTTCATTAAAATTTAAGAAAATATTTCTAATATTTGTTTTTCAAATTTATTAATAATTTATATTGTTTGTTACTTACATACTTTTCCCCACGTATTATTATTTCTTTAGACGTGCATACCTAAACAAAAAGGTTTTTCTTGCTTATTTCTTGCATAGCAGAACGAATTTGCTGTGTTACGTCACAAAATTTGGCAGCCATGGAATTACCGCATCTTAACGGATTTCGCGAAATAATGAATCGTAACTTAACGGGATATATATGTGCGTTATAAAAATATAATTAATCAAAATTAATTGATTAATCGATTAAATCCCCCCCCCGATTAATCGAACAAATTTTTTCAAATCAGCACCAACCCTAGTTTAAACATAAGAATATAAGGATTTTAACCTCTACATATAAACACTATAAGGAGTTTGTCATACTTAGCATTTCCGATGCTCATAGATAGACCCTTACCCCCTCCTCGCCTACCCCACAGGCACACACAATGCCATCCGTAAGTGAATTACTATATCCTGCTTTCGTCACTACCCGATTTCATGAGACACTGTGAAAACGTCTATGCTGACTTACGTCATATAAAATGACTGCTTCGTGGAATGATTGTCCACCCCCACCCCATC
This sequence comes from Ampullaceana balthica, assembly GCA_944989445.1. NCBI lineage: Eukaryota > Metazoa > Mollusca > Gastropoda > Lymnaeidae > Ampullaceana > Ampullaceana balthica. The sequence continues at coordinate 458,198 of CALYLW010000264.1, read as the reverse complement.
CATCCCAGTTATCTGCCCACCGTGTTCACTGTATTGAGGGCTTGAGTGTGTTGTGATGAATGGAGATAAACAAGCGATTACATGTACATCAATTAGACAAGACATGTTAAATACTAGTTACAAGTGTGACTTGATTTTCCGGTGTTTATCTGAGCTGCGTGAGTTGTGATCACACCTCCCGTGTGGGCGAATGTCACCAGGTGGTCTGTGAATGAACATGCGATTGGTAGCAGGATTGTATGGAGAAAGACAAAGAGACTTGGATTACGACTTTACTATTTACATTGTATTACTATATACAGGGCCGGATTTCCACCTAGGCCCACAAGGCCCAGGCCTAGGGCCCCAGCCAGCCAAGGGGCCCCTGTGGTGGAATCTTTACATAAGCTCAAAAGCTTGGCTTCATTCTCAAAAAGCTTTATCGAAAATAATAGTATAATAAATATTTTACTACATTTTGCATACACTGCCCAGTAGTCAAGTGCACGGGGTTCGTTTGTGTTGGTTTGTCATTGTAAGCCGCGTTCTGAGCTGCTGTTGCGATATTGTGAAGAAGGCTTAGGGTGGGTGTGACAGATTTAACCTTCAGTAAGAAACGGCACGACCCCGACTTCCCCCCTCCCCATACCACATAGAAGACAAGACACCGCCCGAGCCGGGATTTGGGATTTAGATAACAGATAATTGATAGGGATCGGGAGAACAATTTTTAATGTCGTCTGACTTGACCAGAGGCCAGGGAGATGTCACAGGTAGTTTATGGGGACCTGACAATGCGTTTTAATGCATTTAACTAGATGGCCTTCTACAATTTCACCTGCATACCTTTGGTCACCAATATATTGACAGGGAAAATGTTAGATCGGGGAATAGGAAGCCAGGGAGCCACCGAATAGGTTTTGAGGCGCATTGTGGCTGTTGTGAGCTCACTTTCTGATTAGGATGTTTTTTAAAAACAGTGGGAACTATGTTATGACCATAGAAGTTTTGGCTGAGTTTGATCCTTTTCTGGACTTACACATAAAACGCCACGGTAACAAAGGAAGTGGCACAACATCATATCTTTCGTCAAAAATATGCGATGAAATGATTAATATCATGGTAGAAAAGGAAGAAAAAGAAATAATTACAATACAATCGTTACTGGGATTTTTTTTTAAAAAAAGCAAAATATTGCTCTATTTCTGTGGATTCTACTCCGGACATTTCTCATGTAGATAAATTTTCTTTCATTGTGAGATATGTCTCTGAAGACGAATATTATTTTGATGTTTATTAAAGTCACCAAAGTCAAAACAAATTACATGTTCTGTACTGCAGCATTTAATTTGCTAAATTTCCAAAATTGCTTTGAGATGGTTGGGGGGCCCAAAAGTAAAAAGTGCCTAGGGGCCCTGGGTCTCTTAAATCCGGGCCTGACTATATACTATGATCATTATGATATGACTAGCGTATCACCCGTCAAAAATGACGGAAGTTTTCAAAATAAATACACATCAGATTTAAAAAAATAACGTAATACAGAACTTTCATTTATTTTTATTTGATTCATTTATTATCATATTGAACAATTTTATGCGGAACGTTCGAAAAGAGTTATATTTGGTGCAGTAATTTTTGGTGCGCACTATTGAACAAATCAGCATTACATCCAAGAAGCATTACATCCATTACGGGAATTATGTATGTTGAATGAATTGAATGTCAGAGTTGGCATAGAAATTGTGAGTGCAGACCTTTGTCACGTGTGAATCACGGGATTGAGAGCAGAGAAATAGATCACGTGACGGATGCGTGGGAGAAGGTTCTAGGAGAAAGAGAGAGAGACAAGATGGTTGAATGTGTCGATGTCTCCACCATGTAAAATCTCATATATTCTTGTACACAGTGATTTGTATTATCATCGGATATTACAGTATTACAGTTAAATTTATTAACTTTAAGTGTTTCAAGGAATCATTGTACGAGAGATGTTATTACTTGATAACGCCTACTAACACACATGAAAAGTGACAACCTTCACACCTACCGTGATACATCTTTTGCGTCAATTTCTTTTGAAACCTTTGGTAAAAAAGTTTACACGAACGGGTTCGGTGCGCCACACAGCACCAGTGCAAAAACTTCACCAGCTTTGTCCAGCATCCGGGAGATGGGAATCACTTTAGCGACTCTCTGACTCTGCGTCATCGGAAGTCAAACCTGGGAAAATTTATGAAGTTTCTGAATTATTTAAGAGATTTGTAAATAAAATGTAGTGTAAGCACTAAGCAAACTGCCTGGTGCTTTAGATTTAAACCACCCCCCACCCCAACTTTTTATGGTATCCTCCAACGCTGACCCACGAACCCGGTTCGGCCCGGACATAAGTAATTCTTACGGAGATCCTTGCAGCCTTACCTGGCCAATGAAGACACAAAGGTCAACCAACTTTGATCTTTTCATCAACATTAATTTAAATACAATTTTAATACGTTTTTTGTTAATTAGGCCTTTATTTTGTAAACTTCAATTAAAATATTATTTGTTTTCACACTGCAAAGGAGAAAGTCGTAGTGGTTGACCGTGCATAAAATTCTTTTACAGTTTTAAACCTGGACTCTGGGCCCCTCTCCTCGACAGTGACGAGAGTCTTTGATCCTTGGGTTAATACGTTTGAGGATCCTTGGAAAGGAAGAGCGGGCGCCTATATCTTGGCGCAACGCGACAACAGTCCGTGGTACTAGTTTATTCAACCGAATTATTTAACGGGACAAAATATTATCCAATATCGGTGAAGCAGAAACGGATTTTGGCATCGATACGGATATGAAAAAGAATCGCCTTAGCCCATGCTGCCGCGTTCCCACGCCGAGACCTCAGGGACGATATTCGTGACAAGGTAGGCATTCGGTAATCGCGTGCGCGGAAGTAGGTACGGCCAAGCCTGATAACCCCGCCCATGACACCGACAACCCCACCGCTGTCACACGTCTAGATGGCAGGGTCGTCGTCATACCCTCGCGGGGTGAGGGGGTGGGGGTCGCCATAACGGAACTGTATTTTATTTAAAAAGTCTTCCCTGATTTGGAAATATTCTTTGAAAGATAGCCTCAAAGAAAATGGTGTGAGACGATCACAGAGACTTTGGTAGGAGACAACCGTGACGAATGGAGGCGGTCAATGGGGGTCACGTGCAGGGGTTAAATGGGAGGTCAGAACTCAGTCTGGTTTAGGGGGTTGTAAAAGGGGGTGTGGGGGTGTGCGGTTTTATAGATTGTGGCTGTAAGATTCTGTATGAAGAACCATTCTTGTCGTGAAACAACTCATAGTTTTACCCTCTATAATCTATGTAAGAGCTATAATTTCCTCATTTTGTTTTTGGATAGTTATTTTTGATAGGAATCAAAAATTTTCATTTAAAATATTTTTTTTAATCAAATGTGAGCCCGAGTCCTATGTCCATGGGCTACAAGCGTCCGTGACGTTCAAATAAAGCCGGTGGTTACTTCTAAAGTTCACAAAACGTAAATATCATTTGTCGTCTTGCTGTCATCTCCCCCACCCCAAAGCTAGATGTTTTTAACAGTAATTTTGTTAACATTATTATTTTTCCTATTGATTGTATGCTAATGAATGTGATTTGTGGACGCGCTTGTTGTGACGTTGAGTTTAATTTTCCAGGTATTCTCATACCTTATAACTAAAGCTCTCATTATTGTTGAAAAAAAAAGTGCCCGGGTACCCGTTGACAGGCCTACTTATAGCACGAATTTCTTTTTTCAATCATATAATTATTTATCTTAACTTTATCTGTTACAGAAGATTATTACATCCTACGTTTATACACGGTTTATGTCCAGTCTTGCATTTTCATTCCAGCACTCTGTACTCTGTCAACATTTAAAACTGTAATAGTATTTCCTGGTTTGATCACAAAACCCCATTCCACGTCCGAATTCCAAAAAGGGGGGGGGGAGTACGGGATTGTTGTGTGTTTTTTTAAATTTTTATTTTAAACACAAAAATAATTATTTTTAGTCATCGGAATGGTATCACATTGACTCTGTCACGTGACTTAATCCACTACATAACCCAACCCCCAACACACACACTCCTTTTTTTATGAATATCGTCACCTCCACATTTTGATAACATCAAACTGAAAAGTGTTTGAATGACATTTTTTTGATAATCTGATCGAGGACCAATTAGCAGGTTATGTGCATTTACCGATAAAACAATTAGCAGGTTATGTGCATTTACCGATAAAACAATTAGCAGGTTATGTGCATTTACCGATAAAACAATTAGCAGGTTATGTGCATTTACCGATAAAACAATTAGCAGGTTATGTGCATTTACCGATAAAACAATTAGCAGGTTATGTGCATTTACCGATAAAACAATTAGCAGGTTATGTGCATTTACCGATAAAACAATTAGCAGGTTATATGCATTTACCGATAAAACAATTAGCAGGTCATGTGCATTTACCGATAAAACAATTAGCAGGTCATGTGCATTTACCGATAAAACAATTAACAGGTTATGTGCATTTACCGATAAAACAATAAAAAGCATACACATCATAAATGTTTCCATAAGTTTAGCTGGTCCTTGCGCAAAATAATAAACACGCGAGCAAAGTTGCACAACATCCATTTTTTCTTGCAAGCCTTTACGCCCCTTTTGTTATTTAACTCATTAATTATTTTATTTTTTATCTCGCACACTATTAAATAGATTGTACAGTTATTAGTCAGTATCAATTGTAAACTTTCGTGTATAAGACCATTGAGTTTTTAAACATGTCCAATAAATTAGCCAATATTTAAGGAATCTGGTTTGAACCATAGTAATAGCAGTCCAGTACCACCTACTTATGAACATATGGTCAGAACTAGTGGTGCTTCTAAACACAGACCTATCATAAGCACTAGTGGTGCTTCTAAACACAGACCTATGATAAGCACCAGTGGTGCTTCTAAACACCAGACCTATGATAAGCACCAGTGGTGCTTCTAAACACAGACCTATGATAAGCACTAGTGGTGCTTCTAAACACAGACCTATGCTAAGCACCAGTGGTGCTTCTAAACACAGACCTATGATAAGCACTAGTGGTGCTTCTAAACACAGACCTATGATAAGCACTAGTGGTGCTTCTAAACACAGACCTATGATAAGCACTAGTGGTGCTTCTAAACACAGACCTATGATAAGCACTAGTGGTGCTTCTAAACACAGACCTATGATAAGCACTAACTATGGTACTACTAAAGACAGTTCTATTGTTAAATTGTTCTAATACAGACGATACCATCCTGACAAGTATAACTTCTGACAAGTTTGAAACATGATTAATTCACCAGTGAAGAGTTGGGATTCACACTGAATCAAACTATTAATGTATGTGAAGCGCTGTGACTGTGAGCCCAGCTGCTAGCTGGGGTACTGCGCTATATAAATTATCAAATTATTATTAATTACTATTATAATTTTAGTACCGAGAGAGAAATTAAAAATTTTTAAAACAAATCTTGTGTCGGTTCCATGAAATTCCTAACAAAACGATTGAAATTTATTAAAGTCAATAGTCAAGGGCAACATCCTAAATTTATGTTCAATTTCGGGTTTCAGCTGTCCCTATAACCATCGGACCACGTGCGGCCATTGCTCCGTTGAGATCCGTCCAGCACACGAGCCCGTGGCGAGGGCTAGACACCGAGGCTCAAAGCGGCGTTGGGTCCAACCTGGCCCGGACCCTTTGCGTAACCTTTGTAATTAGTGTATTCTCAAAATGGCCAGGGTGGTGATGTGGGGGGGGGGACGTTTATTAGGGGTTGAGGGAGGGGGATTTTTCTTTGTTAGGTTCCTGGCCATCTATGGGTGTCTGTGTGAGTGGAAAGGGGGGGGGGCTGTGTTTGGAAGGGAAAAAAAAGGGGGGGGGTTAAGCGTCACTGACCGAGACCGCTTTTGGGCGTCTTCTGACCGACTGGACTAGACGGACGCGTTAGTTGCCGCGTATGGGAATAGCGAGATTAGTGTTCAATCCGCAAGGACCGAGAATTACAACCGGGCGTGGGGATCGCTTATTGATTGGATTCTTTGGTTTATTTCTAAAATATTTTTTTCTCGAAATTTGGATATTTGAATTATGGCCTCAGGATACAGTGAGTATACATACATTTGTTTAGCAAAGTCTTATTCATAAGATTGAACGGAACAATTAATTTAACCTAAGCGTTCATGATCTTTTACAAACATAAATTAACCTGGCGGAAAAGAGGAACGGATGGGATTGCATTTGGTCTATTTTGGGGGGGGGGTAGGGATGTTGTTGGAATGGAGACGTATGCTAAGACGCTACTACAAACATAATTAATTTGCAAGGGGACTTCTTTATTATAATTTTATTCTGCGTGGCCGCCATTTTGAATATAGTTGAGATGACTTGGGCCTACTTGTAAAATATGTTAATGATTTAACTGAAATCAATAAATGAACCTGTAATTAGTTTTCAACATATGAAATCAGTCTTTCATACACTAATTGTATTACTTTTTTTGGTTGAGACATTAGTGTCCGTACTATAGAATGGTGCAGACGTCGTGGTGCGCTGGGCAGAGGTTGCGCCATCTTAAAATCAAGTCGGTCAGCGTGGACGCCACTGGACTTTCTTTGTTTGCAAATACGCCGGCGCTGTAGTCGCTTGACCGCGTCTGGGCATGTCCGTTGCGCCATGTTAGCTGACCAAAGCGTCGTCACGCCATCCTGACATGCCAGGGTCCGACGGTCCAGGCATGACGTGTTACGTCGATGAGGGGATTTTGGGGGGGGGTGTTATTGTTGAACACAGGCACTGACCTACATGGTGGCGTGGGCACTGCTTGGGGGGGGGGTAGTGAGTCAGTTGCTGCCCAATGTTCTTTGTTGTACGTGACCGGCCCATCGTTTGATTGGGAACCCTTGAAACGGAGAGTTGCGTCCATCGTGGATGAAAATTGATCAAAGAAAACGTTTGGTAAACTGGGATTGTTTCCGGGCTACGATTTTAAATAAATCTTTTTCCTGGCGTGTCAAGAATAAAGAGGTTTTTTTGTTTGTGTGTGTGTGTGTGTTGAAATTGTTTCAGAAACTACACATGGCATTAAAAGCTAATAAATTTCGTAAATTTGAGAGCTCAGTATATTTGGCACGAATCAAACTCATAACAAACGCGTGTCGGCGTTTCCTTGGTAACCGATAGTGGACATCATGGCGACCTCCGCCACGTGGTTGCGAATTTACATCAGCGCGGACAAACAACCCGCCGGCTAAATAGCGGAGATAATAGATTAATGGTAGTAGTAGCATTTTAGAAGATTCGTTGCAAGTGAAAGTGTCTCTGATGTGTATGGCATCATTCCGTCTGTGAAAAACGATGGATTTACCTTCTTGCAGCTCTTGTTGTGTCTAGAGAGACCAATCCTTGACGAAGTGCAGTCTATTTATTTTATTTATTGAGTCTTTTACATACCCCCCACACACGAATGTGGTGGAACAGTATTGCCTGGCAGCAGCTTGTCCTTACTTTTTGCTCTTTTTTTTTCAGCTGTCCCTCATATAGAAAAGAATTTGATTCATAATTTCTCAGATTGTTAGCTTGGCATTGTTTTAATGACCATAGTCATAGCTAATGAAGAAATTAGCTTTAAAACTACATTATGTAACCTCGTGTGTAGCCTATGATATTATGAGTGTGACTTGTTTGATCAGAAGCCTGAGAGGCGTAACTGGGTTTTCCGCGCCCCGGGCTAATTCATTTTTGGCCTTGAGAAATAGGAAAAATACTAAATTAATCAGAATAAATTGATTATTGAAGGATTGATTAGCCCTCAGCCCCTTTGCAACTGCCGCGATGCGTAGTCGTTGTTACGTTACGCCTTTGTGTTTGATAGAGGTTTAAAGAGAGGAGATTCAGCTAGAATGTATACATAGGCATCGAATAATTTTGAAGTCATTCCCATATTAACTAAGCCTTTTATAGTTTTGTTTAAAAGCCAATAAACACGTATAGTTTGATTGTCGTAATATACCAGTTTAATTTATAGATTACAAAAATATATATCCACTTTCAGAAACAGGTGACAGTTGCAATGTTCCCTCTGAGGTTCGTTGGTCAGTGTGCAAAGTATATTATGTTTGCAAACGGGTCCATTTTTGTGCACCATTTTGCTAATTTTGCTGCGCGGTAATTCTAGACTGCTGCGCAGCCACGCAGCTTAAAAGGAACATTGGACAGGTGTATTATTGGTGTTTTTGAAAGAACACATTAAAATATGCTGGTCGATTTAGAACAAACGTTTCAAAGGTTCATCTATTGACCATTTTAAAACTACAAACTATGTCAACACGCCCATTCAATCCATATTCAAAGTCCACCGTGGTTCCACTCGTCCACGAGTGACCATGTCTGACCCTCGTGTTGTCCTCGCCCTGTGACTAATTCTGTCTCCCCATTGTAGCCGTCCTCTCTTTCCGTGAGCTCGTGTCGTCCGGGTGGGGTGGCGTGGGTTAGTAGAAGGGGGAGCAGGGAGGCGGTCCTCTTCCCGGCACTTAATTTCCCTACGTGGATGGCCGTAAAGGTCACCGTCTAATTTACCGCTAGGTTTTGATGGTTCATTTGCAAAAAAAATAAAAAAAATTAATAATAAATAAAAAAACAAACAATAATTAATAAAAAATGAATAAATAAATAAACTCTGTCCAATATTTTACATTTCACGGATAGGGGCCGTCCATAAATGACGTCACGCACCTAGAGGGGGGGGTCACACATTTGTGACGGGTGGGGGGGTTGAAGAAATGTGACGTCACATCAAAAGGGTAACTTTAAATAAAACTTCCACTGAAATATTTGGTCGCTTACAATTTATTTAATGACTTTAAAAAAAAATCTGTGCTTCTCAATGTGCCGCTCGGTAGGCCATCAGACGCTGGTTGTCGTATTAAAGCTATCAAGACACAAAAATTAAAATTAATTATAATCCTTAAGCTTTAGAACCCACACGATAACGTATGGCATTGTTACCCTGCGTCGTTTGATGTTGACATCAAAGCATTTGTGATGTAGCTGCAAGTCCGTTGGTTATCTCACAGCTGGAGTCGGTGGACTTTTTTGCCCGTTACCCCAAAATATACAAGTTTATGTGTACGTTACAAACCCCCAAATGTAAATGTTTTACAGGCATGACAAGCGTCTAAAAATGATCTGAATAGGATTATGTGTAGATATTTTAAGTCAAAACGACACGGAATATCCTTTTTCTTTTAGGGGGGGGGGTGGGGGGAGGGAATCTATTTGATAGAATTATAAACGTTTTAAGCTTGATATAATTGTTCGATTGGTTTTTGGTCAAACGCCACTGGCCATTCTAGATATAATGATAAATGAGCCCATTTAAAAGTAGTCAAGCATTCATTAACTTTATTGAATGCATCAAATTCTTAACATCGCAATTCGAGAGGAGTACACAACTTTTCTTCTTAGCTCAGTTTTTAAGGCATTAATTTTAAATATCACAGAAAGGATACTTGATCCAGTCAAGTCTTGTGAATTAAGATTATTGTCACTCGTGTCAATATAATTGAAAGTAGGGGTGATTTAGGTGTCTTCGTATAGCACGCAAGTAAGAAATCTACATATTTGTCAAATTTTAAAAAATGCATTTTCTGGAAGGAACCGGTTCAATAATGGGCATATGTTCCAAGCGTATACGTACACATGACGTATTTTAATATATCTATAGTGGATTGTAGTGGATGTTATATGTCCCAAATGAGTCTGCATTACCCCCAAGAATTCCCTTTTGACCCCAGATGAGTTTATTTACCCCTGTTCGCCGACCTCTTTCTTACGTCAGTCAATTGAGGGATTTAAAAAAAATATTTTTTAAAAATATTTTTTTTAAATAATTTTTTTTGTAAACAAAGACGTTAACCGTGATGATTAATAGTCAATGTTTAATTTGTATGCATTAAAATAAAATATAATCTAAGGATGCTTGTGTTAACACAATTCGTTTTCTGAAGGCCGGTTAAACATTTTTAATTTTTCTTAAAAAACGTAAGAAAACAAGTTTTTCGCTATAAATCCTTTATGTACTAGACGTAACTAAACTCTAAAAATGGACTGAGATACAGAGAGCGCTTTTCAGAGACTGCTTATGTTATTAAAAGATAGCCTACATTATTTGCCGTTAGTTCATTAAGCTTAAGCCTATGAAAACGCTGTTAAGTTTTTACTGTATCATCACATTTAGTATGTTTTAAGACACCAAGTCCACATGCAAATTTCCGTATTTGACGATTGTCCTTAATATACGAAAGAAAGAACTGTAAAGTTTATGAAAATGAACTAATTCGTTTAAACGCTTGAGTTATCTAGTTCAAAAATAATGAAAATAAACAAAAAATACGATTAACACTAAATTTTAGAATCGTGCGATTATTTATATATTTCTTAAAATGTTGTGTTTGCTGATATTTCTAAATCACCAATTTCTAGCGTTATTTTTTTTCCAATTAATTTTTTTAATTTAATTATTTTTTCGAATTTTTAAATTCCAATTGTCTTTATTTTTTTCAATCTCAACTTTTCATTCCTCTGAGGTGACATCTCAATGAACTCTTTTCTGAGATCTAAAGAAAATAATTTAAATCACTAAGACGCTAATATGAATAATTTCACTTTTTGTTGGGTTCTAAAGATGTTCCCAAACAATAGTGAGTTAGTTTTTATTCTAGTTTTCAAAACTAAATGACAATTACTGTTCTTACAACCGAGTTAGCAGGAAGAAATCTTTTCTTTGTGTGTATGTGTACTGTGTTAAATATGTATTTTAATTCATTTCAATATTATTCCTTGTCTTTAGTATAATTTTTCTTACTTTAGTTTAAAATAAGTTTACCTATCTTACCAGTCCGACACTAAAACACACAAAACGATGCCTATCGATTCACGCCAGTTCTGGACAAAACAATCTCGCCGTTGAGTCGTCCGTGAGCAAAGAGGCCACAACGGCCTAGAGTGACCCAGGCCTGAACAACGTCATCCGTCTAGGCCTCGTAGTGAGTCAGCTGTGCCCTACTAATGGTACTATAACCGTAGTCAAGTCCCCTGTAGTAACCTTGACCTTTTTGAGACCGACCCCCACCCCGTCCCCACCCCATCCCCAATATTTCCATCCGCGCCCCTTACCAAAAAACCCCTCCTTCGAATCCAGTGTACCCTCAAGTACCGGGTTTATAACGTTGTTGTAATGTTTCATTGGAAACAAATAGCACATTACTTTTTCTTCAAAATTATCGAGAAACGATTTTCAATTAGTTCGTCTCTATTCATTATACTAAATTTGACGCCATTTTCTAGTATAGACAGTGTGCGTGGTTTTGAGGGGGAGGGGGGGAGGGTGTATCTCCTTGCTGATATCGATCGCGGCATTGGTCGTCCTTGGTCAGCTGGCCAGAGTCTCAAACTACGGTCCCACAATCATTAGCTCCTGGCCACTTTTATTATTATTTTTTTAAACATCTTTTCCCGACGTCAACATATAGGGACACCCCAGTGGGCGACCGCTCGCCACCATAAGATAAAAGGTACATTGGATCTGCCGCGGTGACCGACCAATGGCCGGCCTCCTTTCTAGCCGAGCGACCAATAATCTCTCTCCATCTATCTCTCAGACGGGTTCACGTCTCCATCTTGAGGTCTCAAGGTCCGTGTTGTTGTTGTTTGGATGAGATCGATCGTCCCAGTGTCTCGCGGTCAGCACGCATTTCTTATGTACGGATAACTTGTACACATAAATTTACACATCGGTTGTAGTTGGGTTGTTTTTTTTAGCTTCCCTGTTATCTATGGCTCAAGGTACGTACAACTTAGTATTTTTGTTTAGTTTTTCAAATTATCATTATATTCATCGTGTTTTGTAGGTCTTTCTATATTTTGTCGGGGTGTACCTATTATCGATAAAGAACCAATATTTTTTTATTTCTTTAATTACTGCTCTATCTAGATAATCATTGATTAATTTGTTTATATAAAAAAACATTTCCTGATTTGGTCTGTCTATATTCTATAAAGTCAGTCTTCCTATTCGCAAGACTAGGCCTCTCTGTGTGACAACGGTAATTTTATGTAGGGCTGCTTACCTTCCTCGACTCGATATGTCTCAATTACAAGTAGGCGTTAAAAACGGACAAGTGGTTCGAGGCTAGGGTTAATGACAGTATATTCCAGCTCTCTCTATAACGGATCATGCCATTCAAATGGATGGTTCCTGTTACTGGCCAGTTTGAAATACTTAGCGTTTCACACATTCTACTCTTTAGTCGCCCAGCACTCTACCCTTTAAACGCACAATTCTCTACTCTTTAGACGCCCAGCACTCTACTCTTTAGTCGCCCAGCACTCTACCCTTTAGACGCCAACTTCTCTACTTTTTAGACGCCCAGCACTCTACTCTTTAGTCGCCCAACACTCTACCCTTTAGACGCCAATTCTCTACTTTTTAGACGCCCAGCACTCTACTCTATAGTCGCCCAGCACTCCACCCTTTAAACGCCCAATTCTCTACTTATTAGACGCCCAGCACTCTACTTTTTAGACGCCCAATTCTCTACTTTTTAGACGCCCAGCACTCTACTCGTTAGACTGGACCGCTTCTAGAATCTATATGTTCGACAGCTTCGAGACCACCATTGCATGGCATCAGGTGATGCTTGTTCAGAAGGCATGGATGAGGTGGTTTTTGTTGTTTTTTAAATTTTTCGCGGTGTAGGTCATAGTAATCTGGAGCAGGAATCCGCCCCCCCCACCCCTAAACGAGTGAGGTCAAATTTAAAAGAACCCCTGGCAGCTGGTTTACTGGGGGTGGGGGGCGGACACCAGGGTTTTGGAGTCCGTGTAAAGGATTCTGATAAGAGGGGCGAAACAAAAACTCTTTCATTATAACAAAGTTGGTGAGGACCGTCATTGTTGTCACCGTGTCCCGTGAGCTTTGTGGTAGGACATCAGGACATTTTCGTTGTCCTGTTTCTGGGAGGGTCTCTACATGATATCCCTTGTATAAAGATGTTAGGAAAACGGCGTTTAATTAAACACACGTGAAAGTGCAGTGTTAAAGAACAAATGAGGGGGGGGGGTTGAGGGTATTTTATGTGTAATATTTTACAATTCTCGTTATTTGTTAAATTTAATTTATTAATATACACATTTAATATACACTTTTAATATACACTTTTTGTACATGTTTATTTACTATACATATCCGATCCAGATATTTAGTTAGATGTTTATTGTGTGTAAAACTGCTTTTAGTCCATGGGTTATTATTAGTTCAGGGGATGTTTAAGTCAAGGGTTTTTCCGTTCAGATTGAAATAGTCCGTTAATTCAAGTGGTCTTAAAGTGACCTGTATTGATCATTGTACAAAACACAACACAAAGTTACGTGTATAAGAGATTGATTCTGTATTGATCATTGTACAAAACACAACACAAAGTTACGTGTATAAGAGATTGATTCTGTATTGATCATTGTACAAAACACAACACAAAGTTACGTGTATAAGAGATTGATTCTGTATTGATCATTGTACAAAACACAACACAAAGTTACGTGTATAAGAGATTGATTCTGTATTGATCATTGTACAAAACACAACACAAAGTTACGTGTATAAGAGATTGATTCTGTATTGATCATTGTACAAAACACAACACAAAGTTACGTGTATAAGAGATTGATTCTGTATTGATCATTGTACAAAACACAACACAAAGTTACGTGTATAAGAGATTGATTCTGTATTGATCATTGTACAAAACACAACACAAAGTTACGTGTATAAGAGATTGATTCTGTATTGATCATTGTACAAAACACAACACAAAGTTACGTGTATAAGAGATTGATTCTGTATTGATCATTGTACAAAACACAACACAAAGTTACGTGTATAAGAGATTGATTCTGTATTGATCATTGTACAAAACACAACACAAAGTTACGTGTATAAGAGATTGATTCTGTATTGATCATTGTACAAAACACAACACAAAGTTACGTGTATAAGAGATTGATTCTGTATTGATCATTGTACAAAACACAACACAAAGTTACGTGTATAAGAGATTGATTCTGTATTGATCATTGTACAAAACACAACACAAAGTTACGTGTATAAGAGATTGATTCTGTATTGATCATTGTACAAAACACAACACAAAGTTACGTGTATAAGAGATTGATTCTGTATTGATCATTGTACAAAACACAACACAAAGTTACGTGTATAAGAGATTGATTCTGTATTGATCATTGTACAAAACACAACACAAAGTTACGTGTATAAGAGATTGATTCTGTATTGATCATTGTACAAAACACAACACAAAGTTACGTGTATAAGAGATTGATTCTGTATTGATCATTGTACAAAACACAACACAAAGTTACGTGTATAAGAGATTGATTCTGTATTGATCATTGTACAAAACACAACACAAAGTTACGTGTATAAGAGATTGATTCTGTATTGATCATTGTACAAAACACAACACAAAGTTACGTGTATAAGAGATTGATTCTGTATTGATCATTGTACAAAACACAACACAAAGTTACGTGTATAAGAGATTGATTCTGTATTGATCATTGTACAAAACACAACACAAAGTTACGTGTATAAGAGATTGATTCTGTATTGATCATTGTACAAAACACAACACAAAGTTACGTGTATAAGAGATTGATTCTGTATTGATCATTGTACAAAACACAACACAAAGTTACGTGTATAAGAGATTGATTCTGTATTGATCATTGTACAAAACACAACACAAAGTTACGTGTATAAGAGATTGATTCTGTATTGATCATTGTACAAAACACAACACAAAGTTACGTGTATAAGAGATTGATTCTGTATTGATCATTGTACAAAACACAACACAAAGTTACGTGTATAAGAGATTGATTCTGTATTGATCATTGTACAAAACACAACACAAAGTTACGTGTATAAGAGATTGATTCTGTATTGATCATTGTACAAAACACAACACAAAGTTACGTGTATAAGAGATTGATTCTGTATTGATCATTGTACAAAACACAACACAAAGTTACGTGTATAAGAGATTGATTCTGTATTGATCATTGTACAAAACACAACACAAAGTTACGTGTATAAGAGATTGATTCTGTATTGATCATTGTACAAAACACAACACAAAGTTACGTGTATAAGAGATTGATTCTGTATTGATCATTGTACAAAACACAACACAAAGTTACGTGTATAAGAGATTGATTCTGTATTGATCATTGTACAAAACACAACACAAAGTTACGTGTATAAGAGATTGATTCTGTATTGATCATTGTACAAAACACAACACAAAGTTACGTGTATAAGAGATTGATTCTGTATTGATCATTGTACAAAACACAACACAAAGTTACGTGTATAAGAGATTGATTGTCATGTCACTGTTGTTGATTGTTTAAGTGACATTACGCAACTTTATTAAATAATAAATCCTTCGTTTCTTCTTTGCTGTAAAACTAAAAGCCGTACTTATACAAACAACCTTATTATGCCACATAGTCAAATAAGTAAAAATACATTTACATGCTAAATAGTGTGATCTATGTATACACTGCTGTCGTAGCATTGTTCAAAATATTTCTCTTATTGGTTTGCAACAGATTTTTTTTTCCAAAGCAAGAAAGGGAAATATAGTGGACGCACATACTGACTGTCAACACAATCAGGATTCGACAAACACGACTCCAACGTAATCAACTAATGAAAATCTTCATATATATATTTTTAAAGCTCTGTCTATTTCTATTTAAAAATAAAAACACTTCCCCAAACGGAACGTTGGCAAGACCCGCTTTTATGGACCAACAACAGAATCTTTAAATTAAAAGAGACAAGTTTATATAAACATTTAGTATATTGACAATTATTGAAATCTGCCCTATGCCTATACTTCACGTTTCACGAAGCAAATGAGTTGAGAAGTTCCAAGGAGTCATACGGGGCTCATGTTGTGTGTGTGTGTGTGTGTTCAAGATATTAAATGTTGGATTTACAAAGGGAAAAAGGGGGGGGGGAGGCTAAAATAAGCAAAATGAAACACATCTCGACGGCACTCCTTGTATGATATCTCTTAGATGGTGCGTGTATCTTTGACTTATCATTATCCATGTCCGTAGCCGTAGGTACTAAATTAATGACCGGTCTCGTCTTTGTTTGATTCTTTGTTCATCGTGCCGGCATGCTATCGGGTGTCTTATTTCCTGCACGTGTCCGGTGAAAGTAAACTACCCTACCAAGCCCACCAGCTGTCCGTCCTCGTGCCTGGATCTAGTTTAAAAAAAACCCAAACAACTTGTCTATTATTCGACCACAGCTGACCAGATAGGAGGTGGGGGGGGGGCGGCGGTCCTGTTTTGACGCCGTGCCGGGGTTCCCGATGGGTTCCTTGTCAATACAGATGCTGATGGTTCTTTCCCCTGGTTTATTTTTATTTTTTATTATTATTTTTTGTTTAATTGTATGTCCACTCTTCTAGCTTGAATAATATATATAGATATTTATATTGAAACAAACAAAAGTAATTTTGTTTATATTATAAGATAAAAAAGAATTTTCAAATGCAACAAAAAATGACGTTTGAAGGGAAAATAAGCGATACATTTAAATCACATTTTTTAAACAATAAATTATAACCATAATTTTACACCATTAATTATATTTATTAAATTTAATTACGTACAAATAGCACAGGAAGTAAATTTCATATACGCACTTTATAGGAAGGCCGCACCAACGTATCAGGTTTAAATGTACTAAAACCCCTATTACAAGTGTTAATAAGAAATCAAGCGAAAACAACTTTCAATTTTAAATTAGGACTGACTTTTGATTGGATCGCACTTTGAACTAAAATATAAATATAGTTAAGGGTTACTGACAATGTTTCCTTTAGGCTGCTTGGCCGTGTTAATATCTGAACCACGCCGCGCAGCACTTTAGAATGGCCGTGCAGCAAATTTTATAAAATATTGCACAAAAAATAGATGTTGTCCAACTTTGCTCATTCGTCTTTTCTACTTAGCACAGAGACCATCGTACCTTAAAGGGAACATTGGTTACTGAATATTTTGTATAAGATCTTTAAAAATTATAAATGTTGCAGACTTTGAATGTATTATGCAAGTTTGTTATATTTTTTTTTAAAAAGTCAAATATCCATGGAATGATAACAACAATGATGACATGGCGTCATGAAAAGTACAAAACATGGATCACGCCATATAAGGAGTCGCTACCATCATAATTACTGGGTTAGCGCTCGTGCAAAGTTCACGATTTTATAGTCCACTGGCCGTTGTGGGAGGATAATAAAAAATGGGTGCTACAAATCCGTACTAACGGCAACAATTAGCCATTTCAGAAAGATAACCTTCAATTACCACAATGCCTTTACAGTAATAATGTTGAACTTAACAATCAATTGCGAATCACAAGCCCAAAGACCACTACCTACTACCCCCCCCCCTTTCACTTTGGTACACTTGTGATTAACTCAAACACTTAAATTTAAAAACAAAACAATAAAAGAAGACATTTTTCTCAAAGGTTCAGACCAGCGGTTGATGTTTGGAACTCGATGAAGTTAAGGATTCAATTTTAACGCCAGTATGGTGCCGGGCACATTGTGTCCCTGTGTGTCAATCCATCGAAGATGTAGAATGTGTGTGGCGCTCGATACGAAGGTGAACTATAACCGAACACATCAAACTCACTCACATCTCTCCGGCGACCGAAACAAACACATGACACTCTAACAGAGGGTTCCAGTTCCATCTCCAGCTCCGTCGTAAATCGATTTAAGGGCCGGGTGGGTGGGGGGGGTATTTAAAGATGGTATTTCGTTAAACAAAACGTCGTCGACGTTAAAACGTTGAAAATGCGCCCAGGTCGCACCGTCACCTAATATCGACTTTCGTCTCATCACATTGCAGTGCAGCTCTATATGTATCTTTCTTTTTTTATTTTAAAATCATTTTTATTTTATTTAAAATTTATTTATTAATGTATTTTTTTTTGCTGTTTGCTTTGAAGACCTTGTACACGTTCATTGTTGTCATCACATGTCCTCAGTTTCCCCGCCGTCTTCTTTCTGTGAAGTGTAGTTGTGAAGTGTGTTTTTTTAAAATTTTTATTTTTATTTTCTTGTTATGTTTGTATAGTATTTATAGTAGGATGTTTTCCAACTGTTCGCTAGTGTTGGACAAGGTATTCACAAAACGCGTGTCCTATCACCAAAATGCGGGACAAGAGAATTCAGCCGAACTAGCGTGAACAGTGCTCGGGATTGAGGTGCCATCGTCGTCTTAAGGTTGACTGACAGATCCAATAAATGTGTCAACTATACAGAATACAGTATTTTTTAAAAAATCGACAACGTCCACGCGGGTTGTGTACACCCACTTCAAACTTTATACATCATTTGAAAAAAATAATATAATATTTTAATTTCCTTTTAAAATATTTCGAAGGTCGTAAAAACTTTCTCGAACGTTATATTGGGACCTCCGCCCTCCCTCCACATGCAGTGAATCGTCAGGAAAAATATTGACGAAGCCCATTTTTGTGTGTGACAATAAGAAATAACGTCTCATTTAATTTGTGTTTACTGTTTCCTCGCTCACAACTTGAATGACATGAACCTCCTTGTCTCGGCCATTCAGTGCAGTGTAATGTTGGCCGTCACTTAAACTTAAGCGCCAGCATTATTTCTAATTTGACACCCCTGAGCCTAAACATATATAATATATATTTATGTCAGAGGCGTCACTGGGGTTGGTGTCACCCGGGGCGGTAGCTCATGGTGTCACCCCCTCACGAATTACCCCATAGAACTCCTCCGAGTTTTCCAGTGCCAAATAACGGGAACATACAGAATTTTACATTTTGGTGTCACCCCCTGATGGTGTCACCCGGGGCGGCCCGCCCCCACCGCACCCCCCTAGTGACGCCACTGATTTATGTACAGATAGGGTTTTCTGCACCAGTCATCATATAGAGCGAGTGGTGCCACCACAATCGATTATCAAACACTGGCAAATACATATTAGTATTAGTATTTGATACGAGGCCAAATCCCCGAGCAGCTTTTACTGGGCATTTTTGCTGCACCTGGCAGGCCCACAACTTGACACTTTGTAACAAATCTGTTCGAAGATCCGATGTTTTATATTCAATTTAATCATTTTGCAATTACATTTTTGCCTTAAAAAAATTATCAATGTAGTTTCGTGAAATGAAAAAAAAAGAATCTTGACACACATCTTAAAAAAAATAATTAAGGAAGATATCACTATAGTGAGAATCACTGTATTGCCGAGTATTGCCAGTAAATCTGCCCAGGCGAATTCCCCACTCCCCTACAATTTGCAAAACGTCTGGCTGACTACGACCCCGTACACACTGCAAGCAGCCACCGTCGCTGATTCAGTTCGTGTACCTACTCCAATCATAGAGCAGCACGAGCGCGAACACCACACCCCTTTGTGATTGTGACCCCGCCTCCCGGAGCCAGCGGGCGAAAAGAAATTGCGCATTTGCAAAGAACCCGGCGTATCTGTCGCATGTTGTCGTACTCCGCTCTATGTAGGTCAAAAGATGAGAAGAAAAAACCAGTACTCCCCCTCCCTCTCATGGCGCATTGTTGATGTTGGGGTTTTAAAAAAAAATGGGGGGGCCGTGAAGCTGATATAAGAACAGAGACTGAGAGAGGTCCGGGGGAAAAAGGGGTGGGGTTTTTTTTTATGTTCTATATGCCATTCCTGGCCCTCTCTTCCTATTCAAAACCCGTGCCCTCCCGAGGACCCCGAGAGACGTGGAGGGGTAGTAGAGTCGTTGGAGGGATCGAATGCTTATTGTTCAGTGGTTCGTCTCACCAATTTGGGCGCCACCGCGCGATAACCGCCCGTTTGCTTCTCTCGCCGACCCAAAAAAAATAATAAAAAAAATAAGAAGGCTTTGAGGTGTCGACTGTGCTGGGTGTTCGGCGCCCCCCACATCACTCCCCACCCAGATTGGGCCACCGGCAGCAGCGGATTATTGGTGGCCGAGTATTCGACAAATGATAATGGAAGGATTGCAATGAGTGCAAGCGGTTGAAACTAACAACACAACAAATGAATGTGTAGTGACTAGTAGTGTGGCCGTTGCAGTGGCGCAAATGGGACTAGAATTTTTTCGTTAACATTTCGTGTGTGTATCTTTCATTTCAAATTCAAGATTTTCAACCTTTTTTTTATATTCGGTGTATTTACTGTAAAAAAAGATATAAACTTGTATTATTATTATTTTTTAAAGTAGGCATTAATAATAATAATTATTCCGCGAAAAATCCAGGATTGTTTCTTATACTTTTTTTCCCTCGTGTTCCAACATTTTCATTCAGCCGTCGTTTAAAAAAAAAGGAAGAGTCCCTGTGTTGTGTTTCACGTTTCGAATGTGTTCTTACCAACCTGCTCAACGCATCGGTCCCGTTGAATGACCTCCAACGTACCGCACTTAACGACGGATAACTTCATCGAGCGAACCAGGCACGTGTGCTGCCTCGTCGTGCATGCACTGACCCAGGGGATAGCCCTAACGTAGGCCAACGAACGGTCGCGGCCAGTGCAAGGGGATGGCCACAGGTGAGATACCTTTTAATATTAAATTAAAATTCTGTCACTGGTTTTTATTAATGAAAAAGATATTGGACGTACAGGTTTTAAAAAAAATTAAAGTTTAAAGTTGAGCCGTGGGCCTATAATTTTGATGAATTTATTTATATATAGATTTATTGTCAGTATCAAAATAGGTTTAAAATTCGTACTACTTTTTTTTTGCCATATCATATATCTACAGACCGTCTCATGGAAACTTAAAGTTAAAGCAAACTAGTTTATATTTATGAAATGGAAATGTAATTTGATACAAAGTTTGCAGTCATCCTTGTCCTTAGCGTTTGAACATACTCGGGCTTCGTCTTCTAACCCATGTCCTTGGTGGCGGCATGTTGTGTTTGCGAGTAAATCGATCACCCGAATAGCGGTTTGTCGGTCAACGAACGATTTTAGGGGGTTGGGGGTTGATTTCAGACTTAAATTCCATGATCATAATCAATAAATTGCTGGGTTTTAAAGTACATGGCTTCTGACAAAAATTAAAAAATTATTTAATAACCTTTCTTTTGTTTTTATTGTTAAGCAACTGACACTGACACCTTTCATTAAAGAAATTGAATAATTGTGCTCCACTTAACATTGTTATTGTTCAAATCCGCTGTTGATATTGGTTGCATTGGCATCTTTGACACAGACTGTTGTACTGGGGGGCGGGAGTTTCTTTACCCGATATCGATAAGGGCGGGTGCTAGGTGGGGGAGGGGGAGTTTCTTTTCCCGATATCGATATGGGGGCGGTGGCTAGGGGGTGGGGGGAGTTTCTTTACCCGATATCGATAGGTGGCGGGGGTAGGTGTGGGGGGCGATATCGATTAACCTTAAGACCTTGCAGCGAACCTTCTTTTTTGTTGATGTCGGATGGTAACCTATTTTCGAGCATCCGAAGGTGCAACCGCGGAGCATTCCAATAAATGTGGTGAATGCCCCCCCCCCACCCCTACCCGCCCTTCTCGATCCATTCTTATTTCGGTCATTATTTGCATGTTCTCTTTGTCTCGGTTTCGCTTTTCCTGAGGATTTCTGTCGCCGGGCTCCCTGAGACCGTGGGTGGCAGGCGGGACCACGTCACCCACGTAGCTCTCTAGGTAAGCCGAGAAGAGCAGACGACAATGCAGGTCTGCTAGTCGTCCCCGGCACGACTCGCCTTCTAGCACCCCGACCCGACCCCCCTCCTCCCCTCCTCAATCTCGAGACCATTGTCTTTTGTTGTCGCCGTCCTTTTTTTTGGGGGGGGGGCAATTTCCGGCAAATGGTTGTAAAACTAAATTTACTGTGGCAGTTCTGGAGATAAGGGTCGGCTAGGTGGGAAGTCACGGGGACAGGGTCAGGAAGGTGGGAAATCATGGGGGCATGAGCCCAAAGATGGGAAGTCAAGAGGGCATGCCTACAAAGATTAGAAGTCAGGGGGGGCATGCCCAGAAAGATGGGAAGTCCTGGTTACAGGGTCAGAGAGGTGGGAAATCATGTGGGCATGCCCAGAAAGATAACAAGTCTTTGGGGCATTGTCAGAAAGGTAGGAGTTCATTATTTATGGACAGAAAGGTGGGAAGCCTTTGGAGCAGGGCAAGGGAGATAGACACTTGGGGAAAATGATGGCTCTGTACAAGGAGCTTTTGATAAGGGATGCAGAGCTTAATCTGTCCACTGTTGAATAGGGATACAGAGCTTAATTTGTCCACTGTTGATAGGGATACAGAGCTTAATTTGTCTTTTGTTACAGAGCTTAATTTGTCTTTTGTTACAGAGCTTAATTTGTCTTTTGTTACAGAGCTTAATTTGTCTTCTGTTAAATAGGGATACAGAGCTTAATTTGTCTTCTATTATACAGTACTGGTTTGTTGTTTGTAAAAGAAAAGTTGAATTATTCTTCAGCATGTTTGGTTTATCGAAGGGAAATTTTAGGAAACTAGCAAATAAATCTTTCACTAACAAAAAGGCTTGAAATTTTAAGATGGATTTTTGAAACTGTGTGTAGTTAAATAACTTGTATTCTACCACTACATCCATGTAAAAAGCTAAAATAAATTTGTAGAATTCTACAATTGCTTCTAATGCACTGGGAATTATTTAAAATTCTGTAAAATAACACTGCCTTTAATTTAAAACACAAAAGGCAAATTTTATCCTCATATTTAGTGTGTATACTCTGTACTGTCAGGATTACCTAAAGACTCCAAATTTGTTTTTTCTTGGAAATTATCAGTTTTACATAAACATCTTGGAATTGAGCTCTGAGTTTTACATATACCCATGGAAAGTGAGCTCTGAGTTTTACATATACCTATGGAGAGTGAGCTCTGAGTTTTACATATAACCCTTGGATGTCAACTCTGAGTTTTACACATACCCCTGGAGAGTGAGCTCTGAGTTTTACATATACCCATGGAAAGTGAGCTCTGAGTTTTACATATACCCATGGAAAGTGAGCTCTGAGTTTTACATATAACCCTGGAGAGTGAGCTCTGAGTTTTACATATAACCCTGGAGAGTGAGCTCTGAGTTTTACATATAACCCTGGAGAGTGAGCTCTGAGTTTTACATATAACCCTGGAGAGTGAGCTCTGAGTTTTACATATAACCCTGGAGAGTGAGCTCTGAGTTTTACATATAACCCTGGAAAGTGAGCTCTGAGCTTTACATATACCCATGGAAAGTGAGCTCTGAGTTTTACATGTACCCTTGGAGAGTGAGCTCTGAGTTTTACATGTACCCATGGAGAGTGAGCTCTGATTTTTACATATAACCCTGGAGAGTGAGCTCTGAGTTTTACATATACCCATGGAAAGTGAGCTCTGAGTTTTACATATAACCCTGGAGAGTGAGCTCTGAGTTTTACATATACCCATGGAGAGTGAGCTCTGAGATTTACATATACCCATGGAGAGTGAGCTCTGATTTTTACATATAACCCTGGAGAGTGAGCTCTGAGTTTTACATATACCCATGGAAAGTGAGCTCTGAGTTTTACATATAACCATGGAGAGTGATCTCTGAGTTTTACATATAACCCTGGAGAGTGAGCTCTGAGTTTTACATATACCCATGGAAAGTGAGCTCTGAGTTTTACATATAACCCTGGAGAGTGAGCTCTTGAGTTTTACATATAACCCTGGAGAGTGAGTTTTACATATAACCCTGGAGAGTGAGCTCTTGAGTTTTACATATAACCCTGGAGAGTGAGTTTTACATATAACCCTGGAGAGTGAGCTCTGAGTTTTACATATAACCCTGGAGAGTGAGCTCTGAGTTTTACACATACCCCTTGGATGTGAACTCTGAGTTTTAAATATACCCC
The DNA here is from genome assembly GCA_944989445.1 of Ampullaceana balthica. Taxonomy (NCBI): domain Eukaryota; kingdom Metazoa; phylum Mollusca; class Gastropoda; family Lymnaeidae; genus Ampullaceana; species Ampullaceana balthica. The sequence continues at coordinate 434,110 of CALYLW010000264.1, read as the reverse complement.
TTGGATGTGAACTCTGAGTTTTACATATACCCCTTGGATGTGAACTCTGAGTTTTACAAATAGCCCTTGGGGAAGAGATTACTTCCATATAATCTTTAAAGTAGTCGCTTTAAAAAAACTGATGTGAGCAAATTACAATTATTCTAAGAATCACACTACTGATATGTTGATAATTGAACATTTAAACAGACAAGTAATGGATTATTTCTATTAAAATGATTTTAATTTAATTATAATTTATTTAATTTAACTCAACTTCTGCCTTCTGGAGACCTACAACAACTTTGTTTTGTGAATGCCTCACAGGATAATCATAATCATTAAAGGCACTTGGCATTTAGAAAAATGGCATATTTTTTCTGAAGTTATAATACATATGGAGAAACAAAACCAAGTTTAATTTTGTTAGGCGTAATTGGAATTCCGTGGAGTTTAATTATGATTTATATTAATATTTATGGTTCCATGATGGTATTTATTAAATACTAGCTGACCCGCGGCGTAGCATACCCCGCTAATGATTTAGTTGTCAAAATGGGGTGGGTTTGGGCAAACGACTGTGAGTGAATGAAAAGAAGGAGCTCTGGAGAGACCCGCGCGTATCACCCGTAAAAATGACGGAAGTGTTCAGCTGAAATCTATTTATTTTGAAAAAATGCAATTTTTTTTGGGCGCCTACGGCGCCCACCTTTTTCAAAATCCCAACTAACTTGTCCTTGTTTGATCAATACGAAATATTAAACTTTCTGAAATGTACACAAAGTATTTTATAACTTTTTACATTGTTCCCTTTTTACAAAATTAAAATATCAGCGAAAACAATGACGTCATATAATTTTTTTTTACAGCGCATATTTAATTTGCACACCTTTTGATGCATTGGTGCAGTAATTTGGTGCGCTGCTTTCTAAAATTAGTATCTGTTGAACATACTTGCAGCTTGGTTACTCGCAGGGTCTGACCACGAAGAGAATTATATATATAGATAGATATGTCCAATTATGCATTAAACTAGCATCTGCTAATTAAATAAGTTCAATTTTGAACCAGTATGTTTATCATTAAGTTTCAGTTACACTTGCTCTATTATTTCATGTAGTGACATCAGTGACCACGAAGTCTGGTTTGAATAAGAAACACGTCGTTTAAAATAAAATAACATAAAAATAACAACCGTGGTGAGCTTAAAAATTACTATTTTATTTTAAATGTTACTGTATTTTTTTATTCATTTCTAGTCATTCATTATGAAGCACATATTACGGTGATGAAGTAAAGGTAGTGTACACTTTTTAATTCTTATACGGATAAAGAATAACTGAAGGGCCGCCTCGGGTTTGTAGATTAGTGCATTTTCAGGATGGGGGGGAGGGGTGTCTGCGGACAGCTTTTGTGTCCACGGATGGATTTTTCATCCCGGACTCCCCCTTTTTCCTCCACTGGGTTAAATTTTTTGGAAATTATTTAATCTGTACGTCTTATTGAGTTTATTTAAGTCATGATATAAAAACAGCAAGCATGTTAAAATGTTAATACTTTAAAAAATGAAAATTAGGGTGGTTGACCCCCTTAAGTAACCCGAAAGTCTAAAGATCGAACGTTGTTCTGATGTCTTTTACATCCGAGTTATTAGTGGAGACTAAATGCGCCTTTGGCTTTCTAAAGGTATTTAAAGAACTTAAAGGTTTAACGAACAAAGTAAAAAAATATAAACAAGTTATTATTCAAACCATTGAAATTAGATGGTCTAGGAATGGCAACCTGGCAGAAATTTCAACTTTTAAAATCTACGTGTTAAAAGTCAACAGGTGGGTAACTTCAGCAAAAAAAAATGAAATAAATAACAATAGAATAAGACAACAATAGAATAAGACAACAATAGACTAAGACAACAATAGAATAAGACAACAATAGAATAAGACAACAATAGAATAAGACAACAATAGAATAAGACAACAATAGAATAAGACAACAATAGAATAAGACAACAATAGAATAAGACAACAATAGAATAAGACAACAATAGAATAAGACAACAATAGAATAAGACAACAATAGAATAAGACAACAATAGAATAAGACAACAATAGAATAAGACAACAATAAGACGATGAAAAATATTTAAAAATAACAGTCCTAACTGCTTGAGATGAACCCACGTGACCAGGTTTGAAAAATATCACAATTTCTTTGTGTCTAGTAACTATTTTTTTTTATTTGTGTCCGGGCTCTGAAGGGAAAGTAAGACCCATTTCACTGTGTTTTAGATCTTAACGAAATTTGACAAACGTCAATCGCCTTTACCATTGTCTGCATACTTATTGTTGCATGCTGCATACTTATTGTTGCATGCTGCATACTTATTGTTGCATGCTGCATACTTATTGTTGTATGCGGCATACTTATTGTTGTATGCGGCATACTTTTTGTTGTTTGCTGCATACTTATTGTTGTATGCGGCATACTTATTGTTGTATGCGGCATACTCTTCCTGTCCGTACATGTATAACCCTATGATTTTTAAAGGGACTTCGTTCACATTTTATTGTTATACAGAATTGTTTGTTAAGAAGTACTTATCTGCTCGTTCATTGTGTATTTAATATGTAATTGTTAAGATGAGTATAGAAAAGATTATTGAAGTACGCGATTATCTATTATTCCCGTCATTTGTTTATAAAACCTTAATTCACGCGCCTGTCGGTCGATGGAAAAAGTTTTTGTCGGGCGAAACCTATTATCGATGACGCGTGCTACTGGGCCCGGAACTCCCCATAATGGGTTGAAATGAACACGGCAGAACATCTACGGAGTTATGCGTTGTCGATGGTGTAGGTCTGTATTTAAAAAATTGTTTACTTGAGGGAGAACGTTTTGTGGTTTATGCTGAAAGCACACGCCCTTCAGTTTTAGTTGTTTAAAAAATATTTTTTAAATCCGTATTTTAACATTTTATTTAGATCGTGTTGAGTTTTAAAATGTGTTTTAAACGTTTTATAAACTATACAATTAATTATCAACATGTTTTTGTTACATTCTCTAGTAGATAGTTTCGGCTATTGTTTTTTTTTGTGTGTGTTGTTGTTGTTGTTTTAAATGTGTGCGCCTGTGAAATAATTTAATTGAGTGTAAATAGTAATTTGTGAAAAATCTAAATCAAACGTTTTTTAAAATGGACTTTAATTTTTGAAAGATGTTATAAAATTAATGTTAGATCTAGTCCAAATTTAAGGTATTTGTAACCTATCTGATAAGTTTTGGGATGGTCGGAGATGATTCAATAAATTAATGGCTGTCAGTCAATCTCAACATAGAGACTGTGCTGATCAACGTTTACTCATTTTCCTGCACCAACTTTTCCAGACTTTTGAAAATTAGATTAAAACCTGGAATTTGTATGATCTCATTCAGAGCTCTATAGTCAGCAACGCTTCTTTCATTAACAGTACAATTCCAACTGCTGTACAGTGTATATTTCATGCTTAAATCCCCGCTTAACAATCTCCACATCATGGTATAATATGGTTACACTTTAATAGAAGATTTAGTTTTCTTTTCTTAAAATGTTTAGGTTTAGTTCTTTGGGCAGTTTTTAATGTATTACACCCAAGCTAATTAACCCTTTTAATCCCAGTCGTCACATCCTTTATAATTAATATTAAAAATTACACACATGAAATGTGCAGTGACTGAGTTTTTTATGCTCTCTTAGTTTTCACACTGTACTGTGGATGTTATGTCATATCTGAGTTTATTAGTCATCAATGAAATGTTGAACCGCAGGCAGTACACATTTGTTTTGTGGTCATCAATGTTTGTTAAACCTTGGACATCACATCCTCAATTCTCATGTGTTACACCGTCAACATTTCTTGTATTACGTGTAATTTTTTTGCCAAACAAAAGAGATCATGTTTGATTGATCCTGTCGTTTGTTACCCATATCTATTGAAATGCCTCTAAATATTATGAAATGTGCCACACATCAATTGTGCAATGCCTAATTTGATCAACTCTCAATTTGTATTTCATTATTTCACAATTCATGTCAGTTATAACAAAAGTGTGTGTGTGTGGGGGGGGGGAGGCTGGCAATCAGGTTATGTCGCAAGCGCTCACCGTCATCTTGGACATTACACTGAGGTCAGTAGTGAAGTGTTTTGTTTTTACTCTTGAAGAAGGTTAAGTTGTTTAGTTGAGCTCCTTGTTCAATTTTCCCAAACCGTGTTTTTAAATTAAAATTAGGAAGAATTTTTTTTCTTTATTCCCCTTCCTCATTTAACCGTTATTCCTTGTATATTTAAACTTTATTTCCTGTTACCTATAAATAAGTTACAATAAATTGTTAATTACCGTATCGAATATGTATTATTTACATTTTATAAATATTTATACGTCGTATTAGATGACCTCTAGTGACTTGTCTAGCGATTAAATTTTGAAGCAATTAATTTAATGTTTTATTTTGATTTTATAAAGACATTTTTCCCATGTATAAATTTAAAATTAAAATAAAATGGCTCAAGTAGAGCTACTGTATATACTCGCATATCAACTGTATTCAGAACTATAAAATACAATACTGAAATCATGTCTGCTGATATGCGCGTAAAACAAAATGGACACGAAGGCAGACACTAATGCCAATTTTCCAGTCACACATTTTCATCGCTATCGGACTCTTTATTTGGTTGTGTTTACAGAGTACAAATATATATATATACAGAGGTGTCACTTCAAAAAATTTAATGTATGCGTAACTGATAATTATACTGATTATGAATATTACCAGGAAGAATTCATTTTCGAAGTCAAAAATGGCATAAAATTAAGAAAAAATACTATTAAAACCCCAGAAAATGTTTCCTATGGAGTAAAATAAGACAATCGTATAGTCGGCTTTTATGCGGGTTTTTGCAAAATACTGGCCATTTTAAAGTAGTTTTAGGGGGTCGGCTTACATGCGATGTAGTCTTATATGCGAGTATATACGGTACATCTATACACTGCTCTGCCAAGAATCTCAAACATATATTTAGGGAATCACCTCACACCAATCAAGCTATCACACCAATCACACAATCAAACTGTACCAACTACGCACACCATTAATTCATGCGTATCTACTTTTGCCTCTTAGTCTTGGTGAAAAATGCGTAACGCTTGGCCTCGTGTTTCTGACCTCATTTGATTGGCATGACAACAAAGTAAGTCGGTTAACACCAACGCTGGTGTAGCCAAGTTAGTGACAATAACCGTACGCTGCCAATCGAGCTTACTCAAAACAACCCTGAGTATATTGAGTAGAAAAATCCATTCATGGGTTGGATAAAAAAAACAACAACACAATGATTTAATTTTGAATGTCGCCCCCCTCCCTCCCCAAGGAGAAATGCACTTCCTTGTTTTGAAATTGTGTAGTTGACACTCGAAGTGTATCCTCTCAATGAAACGAACTGCAATCTGTGCCCTACTTTATGTGTAATTTCCACTAGGCTAACTGCGCCATTAGTTCACGGCACACACACACACACTCATACGGTGCATGGAATGCTTATACGACCGTCCTAGTCATAGCTACCGGGGGCTTGAGTATGGCCATTATGGGTTCTTGTACGTTTCAACATAAGTTATAACATCATTTCTTCTCGTTTCCACGTTTAAAAGTGCATCACTTTTCCATTCACATTTCTTAGAAGAAAAAAGGTGTGGGGCGGGGCGGGGTCGCTTATTCAATCCAATTTGCATGTGTTTCAAAGACTCGAATGATACATTTTCTGGAGGATTAAATTATTAAAGGAACTCCAAAATACACAGGTCATTTTTAAAAATATCGTTTTAACTTTGGAACTTGAAGCCACATAATTTCCGACCTAAACAATATAAAGAAGTCAGTATTTTTTTCTTTAAAAAAGCAACTTTATTCCCCCCCCCATAATAGCTTTTAGATAAGATACGAAGGCGGAGAACAAACCTGCGAACGTTTCTGCGTAAATTAGCACAAATCCCGTTTTCCCGGGAACAAGCTGGCAGCCATGGACGGTACAGTCATATAATAGCGGGAAAGCCAAGGTTTACAACTGTTCAATACTCTCCAGGCATCGTGCTATTTCTGGACGTGACGTAAACGCCGTAAATGTCCATTGACCAGTCTAAAAGTAGAGTTGGTACTGCCAAGGGCTTGGCCATCCGTTCTCTGTTGAATTATGATTTCTTTCGATAGCTTAGTCAGAGTCAGTCGCCTACCGCTTGATCTCGGCTATAGACATTTTACCATCAATTTTTTTATTAGCCAAAAGAGGGAATTGTTATACATTTTAAATATGCCGATACTTGCTCTAGTACGAAATTTTATATATGCGGATACTTGTTCCAGTACGGAGGTTATGTTACCGAAAATATTCATATAAACAAAACAAAGCCAACTATGTATACTGTATACCTAAAAACGCTAACATATGCATTGCATTCACAAACGCTTAAAGAAATAATTTTTGTATTGTTGTTGACATCCCCTGAAACAGTTTCAATGAATTTATCAGGACATGCGCTGCGCTGTCTCAGCTCGTATCAAAAACTCTCGGAGGGGAGGGGGTGCATTTAACAAAATTATAACCTCCTCCCCGTGTACTTTACGCTCGTCTTCATCCTCCAGCTATCACAAGAGGGCGCTAGTTGATTGTTGGGTGCGACAGTTGAAGCAACGAGTCCATTTCTTGACTTATAATAACATCAAAATTTCGATGGCAGAAGACTACGGACTTAAGACTAAGATGTTCATGGCATGCTTCTCGGCTAGATGGAGACTGAGGCTAATCCTTGAGTCGCAGGCAGGAGACTGTATGCTGAGAATGTTCAAGACGTACTACTTGAGATAGAGACTAAGTGACTAACCCTAACCCTTGAGTCGCAGGCAGGAGACTGTATGCTCAGAATGTTCAAGACGTACTACTTGAGATAGAGACTAAGTGACTAACCCTAACCCTTGAGTCGCAGGCAGGAGACTGTATGCTCAGAATGTTCAAGACGTACTACTTGAGATAGAGAATAAGTGACTAACCCTAATCCTTGATTCGCAGGCAGGAGACTGTGTGCTCAGAATGTTCAAGACGTACTACTTGAGATAGAGAATAAGAGAGATAGAGAATAAGTGACTAACCCTAATCCTTAATTCGCAGGCAGGAGACTGTATGCTCAGAATTTTCAAGACGTACTACTTGAGATAGAGAATAAGTGACTAACCCTAATCCTTGATTCGCAGGCAGGAGACTGTGTGCTCAGAATGTTCAAGACGTACTACTTGAGATAGAGAATAAGAGAGATAGAGAATAAGTGACTAACCCTAATCCTTGATTCGCAGGCAGGAGACTGTATGCTCAGAATGTTCAAGACGTACTACTTGAGATAGAGACTAAGTGACTAACCCTAACCCTTGAGTCGCAGGCAGGAGACTGTATGCTCAGAATGTTCAAGACGTACTACTTGAGATAGAGACTAAGTGACTAACCCCAACCCTTGAGTCGTAGGCAGGACACATATTCGAGACGTACTACTAGAGATGAAGACTAACCCTAACCGTGACCTACTTTGGTTTTTTTCCCTTTCAAAAGCTACTTCGTGCGAAGTCGACCCTTCCCTCCCAATCCGCCAGCCTTCTTGTGGGTATTTCCTCCCTATACCAAAGCAAACTCTGGTAAGGTGAAAGCAGGTCTTGGCGTTATGTCTGTGTGTCAATTAGTTTGTCATTCCCCGTGATTTTGCTTATGCCGGGAAACTTTAAGGAATGTTTTACTAATCGGGTAACGCTGACACCAAATTAAATAGACAATATAATAACTGCTATTCGCGAATCACTTTCCGATGCAGTACAAAAAATTACAAGACTGGCTTTGTTTGAAAAGAAGTAGAAACTGTATCAAAGTTCTTTCAGCTGGCGTTGATTCCGAGATGATCTCTACAGATACAAGTTTGCAATTTGAGAAGTCTTCTCTTTGAGATTATTGGTTAATTGCGATCGTGATGGGCGTCACGGTATTAGAGAATGTGTTTTAACTTTATTCACTTTATTCTTACCGTAAAAAAGAGATCATTTTTTTAAAAAAAGTTTCCTTTTTGCTGTGTGCCGTGTTGATGACAGTGTATTGTGACCGTTGCTTCAAGACACTTGGTAACCTGTGGACTGGAGCTTCCTATTGAACTTATCTTCTCTATCTTATCTATACAGACGCTGCTTCTATGCAGAAGATAATTGCGTCCACAGACCATGACAGATGATCTGTTGGCAAGTGATGCAGCGTTCACAGGCCACGGCTTTGTGGGTTCCACGCATCACCCAGCCGCCTGACTAGTGTTAGGTACCCATTCGGAGGTGGGTGACTCAGGGACGCCCTAGGCCCCGGGAACAAATCCTTGCCGTCACATGGATTCGAACCCGAGACCATCGGTACGCCAGTCGAGCGCGCTGCCACTCGACCAACTTCCTATTCCTATTCCAGAGCTCTCGGCTTATGATGAACACAATTTATGACTGTGACTAGCTACAAACGAGTTAAATCGTTACTGGTTCCTGGTATTTGAACTTTCCCTTGGCATACCGGGTGAAAAGTCCTTGAGGGGCGCGGGGGTAAAGGACCTGTGAAATTATAGAGTTATGGGGAAACAGAATCGTAACGGCGGTGCTGGTTGTGGTGCGCACCCCCCACCGGTCCTAGTTAAAATTGCCGACTTTAAAATCTCTCGAAATAACTTAATAAATGACTATCCAACATAACCCACTAAATAGTGTATGGCCTTATGTAAACGGAAGTGTAAGATATGGAACCTGCACTCACAATGGAGCAAGTGGGAAATGTGGAGTGATAATATTATACTTACATCTTTGAAAGAGAGAGAGAGAGAGAGAGAGAGAGAGAGAAGTATGATGAGAGTATTTATGAGACGATCCGAGGCCCAACATAATGTAGTTTGAGAGAATTTATGAGACGGTCTGAGGCCCAACATATGTTGGTTTGAGAGCAAGCCACAAAATGTTATCAGCTGTGGGAGCCTAGCTTTTTTTCATTCACTGAAATATCGAGGTCACGAGTTCTTTCCCTTGTGACTTTAACCTACTGAGCTTTAAAGGGACACTCTCCCGCCCTCCCTCCCTCCCTTATCCTGGTGTCTCTCCCTTACGCCGACCCCCCGCCCCCGCCAAAAAAAAAGAAGTTTTGCTTCGACTTGCCTGTTGGCTTTTCTTGCACGGGTGATGGTAAGCTGCCATGTTAACAACGATATGTTGTGATGTGCTGCGAGATTCTGAAACCACTTGCCGCGGGACCCGTGCCTTGCGGGCCCCACTGTTATTTACTACGCTGCTGAAGCCACACGGAGCAAGAGGCCATACATGGCTCGGAAACATCATCGAATTCCACTGTCAAAACAGTTGACGTCATAGTGTCAACAAACCCTGTCCCCCCCCTCACTTTTTCTTTTTATAACTTCAAGCGCTCCCCACTGGCAAAACATCCACAAAACTAGACCTCTTGATTCATGTTGAGGCTGAGGTCTAGTTTTGTGGATCATGTTTTGCCACTGGGGAGCCGTAAAAAGAAGCTTTGCGATAAATAAATAAATTTTCTTGAGCCTCTTGTTATGTGGGGTTAGGATAGTGGGGTCCTATTGACAGCAGTTCAGATATGAAAAGTATTTTTATACCTATTTATTGTGCCTACCTGTGAAATACCAGCCTGTAATGGGAACATTAAAGGGGGGGGGGTGGGTGGGTGGGAAGGGTGGGAGTATGTAGAAAGTGCTTCATCGCCGCCAGTGCCCTGCCCCTTAGAGCCTAGCGCAGGCTGTGGGAATTTCCAGGCGCTAAAATTATTCACCAATCGTCGACATGGGCTGAGAGTTAAGGCCGAATAGTCTTTAAAAAAAAATAAAACAAGTAATCATTTAAATTTTATTTTAGTTTATGTTTTAAGTTGTTCAATCAGTACTGGAGCTTAAATAAAAACCCATTTTATGACTAGTTTTAAAATAATAATTTCCTTGAAAGAAAAAAAAACGTGAACAGTGAACATTAAAAAAAGAAAAGAAACAAAAAATTAAAACCTTTTGTCGGCACGGATTTGCAAACATTCATTCATTAAATCAGATGTTATATTATTTCATTGTTTCGTAATGGTTAAATCTGGCGTCTATGTTTTGTTGCTCCCATTTTTTGACAACTCAAATTTCACCTACGAATACTTGTAACAATTCCAAAACAATATTTTTAAAAAAAAAGTCTCTTTCTTATTCTTTCATCTAAGAATTTATATAAATACATAGTGAAAAATGATTATGTAGTGGTAAATAAAAACTAGGTTAAATCGTAACTATATGTATTAGAAATGGCAGGCCCATCATGATGTCGAAGTTGTACTTAATACTTTCAGTTAAATTGTTTGCTTTAGGCGGCAGATGATGATTTGTAGATTTCTATTAATTATTTTTATAGGTGTGTGTGTGCGTAAAAAACGAAGAGATCTTAAATACACATGTGCTAGACTCATAGATTAGCTATACTTACACATGTGGTAGACGTTAAGATGGGCTAGACTTACACATGTGCTAGACTTACAAATGTGCTTGACGTGTAGTAGATGAGCTAGACTTACACATGGCCTAGACGTATCCTTCATTCTTGCACCCCCTTCCCTTGACCGAACCGGTCAGTTTGGACCCCATCTTCTATTGGTGCAGCCCCCCTCCACACCCCCCCCCAAAACCCCATTAGTCAATGTAAGCCATGCAGTCACCTTCACGAACGGGCCATCCCAGGTCAGCAGCCACATGATGACCCATTGAACATGCTGGCGACCTCTACACACCCCTAGCCGTGACCTTTTGACACCAAACCTGCATTCCTCCAACGCCTCGGTGGTTTGGCTTCTCTCTGGTATGAAGAGTGGACAAGCACTCTGTCGCCTCTCTCTTAACTCCCCCCTCCCCTCTATCAAACCCCTCCCCCCCCCACCGTCATCCCAGCTAACTGACTCTATTCAAACTATTATTTAACAAAGTCTTCAGAAGAGGCCCGCATGGTATGATCAGATGAGGTATCATTATAAAGATCAACAGGTTTGCGTCGTGAACAAATTTGTCCGCGGTCATTTCCAGCTATGTGTATAAATAACCGACTATGACGGGGGCGCCCAAGCCAAGTATGGCGGATGTCTTTGTCGTTGTTGTTGATCAATGTTTGGATCACGACAATGAGAGAAAATGTTGATGTGGGTCTTTTGGTTTGGGGAGGGGTGTAAAATAAGACTTTCGTCTGAGCAAAATGAAGGGGAAAACCCCACGCCCTTGAATGACAACTGACAGAACTCACAAACTACACCAAATGTAAAATAGCAATTCTCTAAGGGTTCACAGACAAAACGGCCCCGAAATAACGACCCCGACAAAACGGCCCCGGACTAATAGATGGACTAAAAGTTAAATGTCCAAATATTAAATTCGTATTTTTACTCCCCTATTCAGTGTCAGGTTTTGCTAATAATAAACAAAAATAATGACATCACAAGAATGAATTTACTAGCCTTAACGTGAAATGGTACGAATCGCGGCTGTTTGTTGACAAGAAACAATATAACATCACAAAATATAATTTTACAATTTTACCACTTTATTTAAGGGTAACAAAAGTTGACAAAAACTTAAAATGAAAAAAGTAAATAAATAAAGTTTTGGTTGAAAAATGTTAACAATTTGTCTGGGGCCGTTATGTCGGGGCCGTTTTGACGGGTCACCTTCTCTAAGTTACTTCAAACCAGTAGTCCAAGTAACGGCACCAGCCAGTAAAATGATAAAACCACTTTCTATTATACTTTTTTTCGAAACAAATATTTCTTCAATTAAAATGGGATGACTTCATTTGTACTGGTATCTGATGCCCAAAGTCCCTTATCTCCAGATGTCGAAATAGCGATTGTTTCCTTCTAATATCAAGCAGTCAGTCAAATTTTGCTCTGAGCTACTCTGCCCGTTTGGAAGCAGTAATTTAAATTACATGGATAAGGACGAAATGGTAAAACTTTGTTTATAAAAGTATTTGTAAATGTTAATGATTATAAATATAAAAGTACAATTTGTATTCTTTTCGAACACACGCTAAAAGCTGTTTCGAATGATTTTTTGCTCGCATAAAGATGACACATTTTCAGGATATCCGCACTGTTGCGGTCCGCACTACAATATTGTAAAATGACTGGTTTGGCGGAGAAGGGGGGGGGTCAATCTATATGACTTGACTTATATAATATACTGTTCCGTACACTTCGTGAATGGATATAGCCAAATTAACGTCGCCCCGAGCCTCACAAAGTTCAAATCAGTATAAAAGAACGCTGTATTGTCTTTGTTCCTTTTTACAGCATTTAACTTGCTCTGTTTGTCTGGCACTAATTAATATCTCACCCACATCCCGTGGTCCGATTTCTGCAGGAAATCGATTACTGACGATAAAACATGAATCAATTACAATCAATTGCTGTTAATCATTTCATTAGTTTAATTATGTAATTTTTGACTGACAATTTATTTACATAGCTTGGTATTAATCAAGAGTGCCGTGGCGTAGCGGTAAACTTCATACCGTTCGATCCAAAAAGTGGGCGAGATTACAAGAAATAGCAAAGGCTAAAAAGAGTAAAATTCAATTTTTGAATACAAAATTTAAGCAATGGATTATATCATTTTGATTAAATTAATTTAATTTTTTTTTGCTACTCCGGAAACTGTAAAATTTGAAAGACATGAACATCATAGCTTGTGTGAATTTGTTGGTTGTTTGTCATTAGACTACGAGGGGGGTATGAACTAAGATTTCAATTGTTAAAAATAGTCTGCTTGAAATCGTCTTACTTTCATTCAAAATTTTTTTCTAAAAATTAAACTTGAAATTTAAGTTATTGCACTTTTTTTAAATTAATTTTTTTGTTGTCTTGGCCGAAAATCCCAGTCTGAAAAGCAGACTTTTATCTTGAATGTTTTAATCACTTTCAAAATCTGCTTGTACTTTTAAAACTTACATCGTCATTTAAATTTGATGTAACAAATTCATGGATTTTTATTAACAACAGCTTAAAGAAATGCTCAGAAAGATGATTCAATCTCCGACCGGACGGTCGGAGATTGAATCATCTTTCTGAGCATTTTCTTTAAGCTGTTGTTAATAAAAAAAATCCATGAAATTTTTTATTTTTTTTTATTAACAACAGCTTAAAGAAATGCTCAGAAAGATGATTCAATCTCCGACCGGACGGCTAAAATTGATCCTTGACTGACCGGATTATTTAGTTAACTAACTGTTACGCTATCAGCTGCTCTCTCTCTGCCTGCAGCCCCTCCTCACTCGCGGTAGTTTGCGTACACCGAACGCACGCCGGGGCTCACTTTCTGAATACATTACTAGAAAACCAGCCATGCTTGACCTCCTTATCTTTTGAAAACCACTCCCCCACCTCAACCTCCCAACCTCTCGTGTGTTGCAAGGGTTATCAGCCCTGGTTTATGAATGAACCGCTAACGCGCTACAACGGTAGGGACATTTATAAAAAAAACTACAGCAGTTTTATATATATATATATATTCAGGTTGGTTTCTTGCAATATATTTCTTTTTTGCAGGCTCTGTTGTTGAAGGGGGTAGGGGAGTAACGAACCGCTGGGGGAAAGATAGAGGAATGGACGGGGAGCGGCTCAACCTGAAGCTCTTGGAGTTGTCTCTCTTACATGTGCCATCTTTTTCTTTCTGTTTTTTTAATACGAAGAAAGGGAAAAAATGAGAGAGAGAAAGGTTGGGGGGGGGGCAGAAGAGAAGAAAATACCAAGCAGGGAGCAATATTTTTTTCCCTTCTTCTTCCGTTTTTTTTCCTCCACAAGGCTGAATATTTTTGAACGTGTTAAAACCACTGGCCATGGCGCGAAACGTTTCGGGGCAAAGGTCAGAAGTATGTGTGCCAAAGTTTCCGTGTTGTGTGCGTGTGTGCCAGTTTCCGTGCTGTTGTATGTGTGCTTGTGTGCCAATGTCACTGTGCTGTTGTGCATGTGTGTCAATGTTTCATTTACATTGTTGCATGTCGAAATGTGCGGATTGTTTGTGCGTATGTCAAAAGTTTGGTGTCTTTGTCCAGCTCACAATCCCACACCCACCCCGTCCGGGTTGCCCTGGGGGTTAAGTTTATTATCATCATCTTTGTGTATTTTCTCAGCCTCTATTTGAACGCTCCATATAACTATGTGTACTTCACAACACTCCGAGACCATTAGGTCACCCGTCAATGACATTATAGAACATCTTACAAGAGGAGAATGATTAAGACATTGAGTTTTCACTACGGTTTCCAAATGCGTGGCTACGCTTTCCGGCCTTATGAGTATATATATATTAGGGCTGCGGAAATTAACGATTAATTGCTCTATTAATCGTTAAAAAATTAACTACAAATTTATTTTTAACGATTAATCGACCGATCACTTACAAATTATTGGAAATCAAAAAGTTATTTTAAAAAATAGCGGCCGATAAATAATAAATTTCCTGACAATTACACGAACATTTTGGTTTTAAACTATTGACTGACGGGATAATTCAAAATGTTGATAAACCTTGCCTACGATGGTTCTAAAAATTCGCCTACTTATCAAACCAAATAAAAAGCGTATTAAGCTTATGGCAGTAATGGGGTCTGACTCAGAGACAGAAAATGACGACAGCTCTTCTGATACATTACTTCGTTACAAAATGGAGATGGAAGTTCCTAAATCCATTAACCCTCTACAATGGTGGAAACTTAATGAACACCAATATCCGATAATGTCATTCCTTGCCAAGACCGTTTTGTGCATACCAGCTTCCCCAGTTACCCCAGCTTCATGTGAATGATTGTTCAGCTCGGCTGGTTATATTGTCAATTAGACCCGCTCATCACTTGAACCAAATAATGTTAACAAACTTGTATTTTTGCGTAGTTGGTTAAAAGATGACATATAAAAGAGTCATTCCAGTGTTATTTACATTTTCAACAAGAACGTTTAATAAGTGTTACTTATAACAGTATACATTTTAACTTTTGGCTTTAATCGAAATTAACTTTTCAAAAGTTAACAAATTGATTGTTAAATTTTCAAAAGTTAACAATTAAATTTAAATTAATCGTTAACAGCCCTTATATATATACATTGACCTGTCCAAACTGAATTCCATCTTTTTACTTTACATGTAAACTTCTTGTTAGAAATTTTATATGCTAGACTAAAAAGTTTAAATACAAAATTATTTCAAATGCGTTTTAAAACATTTTTTTTGCATGTGCTAGAGGGCCCCCGCCACACAACTCTTTACAAAAAATGCTTTAGTGCATCATTTATTGCAACCTAAAAATATAATATTATAAAGTTGCTTAAAATTTAATAAACACAAAAGAGGTTCAAAATGACTTATTTTGAAATTTCATTCAAACAAAAATTTAAACTTAACGTTAAAAATTAACGGCCATTTATACAATTAAAACCGTCAACAATCAAAGTTTGTATTTTCAACTTCTCCGCTAAATTTGTAGAAAGTCGTTTTGGTCGAATTTTTTTAATATATATTCAACAAACTAACGGTATTTTAAAGCAACAACTTAGATTGTTAGATTCTAACAAATTTCAATCATAGTCATAAAGATACTTTACCATTGTTTCTAAAAAATACTTGCGATATAGCACATTGAAATATATAGGTGTGTGTGTGTGACAGAGCAAACATAATCTCTTATTTAAGATTAAGTTTCATAGTTATTTATTACCTAAATATACACTTAAAAATTAATATTATAATTTATAATAAGCTGGAAGGATTTAAAAAGTACTCGCTAATGGCGATTACTTCTTTCCCTTGAAAATTGTTTCTGTGTTTTTTGTTTATTTTTTTATGATAAAGGCTTCTGTCCTACACGTCAATTTTTTTGGTTGTTTTTTTGTGTTGTTGTTTTTTGTTTTTGTTTGTTTTGTTTCAGGCTTACTCATCCATAATTTACTCTCTTGTGCAGCCAAATCGGGAAACTTTATTTAGAAGATGAGAAAATTATATCAACTATATTCACTCTTTATTTGAATGTTAAAATGCTCACAGGGTCAATAAGTTCGTCAGTTCTGGTTTCGAGTTCGGCATGCAACTTTTTCAAAGCTATCGTTATTAACAAGAGGTGTTTTTTTTATACCATTAAAATAAAATTGGGCGTTAAAAAAGATTTTGTTAAAATTTCAATCACCGCATTTCGAATGTCGTTAAAATGAAAATGATGTGACCAGAAGCATGTGCTGCTTTGTTGTGTTAATTATTGTGTTAATTGATATCTACCTATGTTCTGTCTTAAAGGTAATAATAATCCGTAGGTTGTAGTAGGGTTGACAGTTACCGCCAATCACCGCCACATGCTACACTGGAGCGTCTTGCGAATGTACCGCTTATTTTAATTATATGATGAGCTGACGGCCACGAAAGAATCTGAAGGCGTTGGGCCAGGTGTGGCTCGCCTCCCTGCTTGTCACCTCAAAGGCCGCCCACTAATCCCATATTAACATGGTTGCTACTTGAGTTCGCTTTAGATTCTGATAACAACTAAAGACACTGAGCGAAATATTTCGTTGACATATTATACTCGCCCTAGCTTCTAGCTACATTCTATCTTCTGTTGAAAAAAAGACATTATAATTATAAACTTTTAACATTATATTTTGTGTTGGTTGTTGGATATGTATTCATGAATTGAAATACATGCATTCTACTAGATAAGAGTTATCATTTCATTTGTCCGAATAATGAGGAGTTGCGCACCTTTACATTTGCGCACGCAAAAGATGCGGTTACAAATAGCGGATATCAGTAGCTGGTCAAAAGAACTTAAAGAAGATGAATTCATTGATCTCTAGTGGTCTTTGTTTTGAGACTATTTTTCAAATAAAAAATTCAAACCTTAAATGCACATCAACTATAACCGCCCTTTATTCCTATGCAGACGAGAGAGATTATTTAGTATTTTAGTCGCACAACTATTATTTCCATAGCGTTGTACGGTTTCAATGGCCCGTCCAGAGTCATGTATTCCACTGGTGTTTTGAACAAAATTACCCTACCACATGCCGATGTGACCTACTAAACTTGCCTTGACCTCAATCTCTGTGGATACCGACTGGCGGTGCTAAGTGGCCTATCTGAGCAAGCTTTACTTAACGGCGACCACTACATGGTGATATAATCTTGACTTTGGAGGCAAGAAGGACGCGGCACAAAACAAACCCTAATTATAGAAAACACACGAAATCGGTACATTTTAATTTTAAAGATTTAAAAAATCCCGGTCATATGCCATCATTTTGCTATTTCTGGCACCGGTGAGGGCAATATTAAAGTAATCTTGCAGTCCACTGTTGAGGGGACGCGCTGTCTCATTTCTGAAGATATCTTATATTGAAATCTTTTTGTAGGGAATATTTCTGAAATTGCTCAATAATCTATTATTCCGATTAAAGTAGAGATTCGATGTTGTGGCAATTTTGGAACCCGCGAGGAAATCGCTGTTGAAGTATTTTGCTATAAAACAAGAGGGTAAAAACTCCCCCGAAAGAAAAAAATAAAAAGAGAATGAATGGTTTTTTTTTCAAAACGACCTGGAGTCTGTGTGGAGCAACCGATTTAAGTAAATGGGTGAAGTCCAGACAATAGAGTTAAACAGACTTTCAATCAAGGTTCACCTTTGTATTAGTTTCCACGTGAGGCTTAATTTCGAGGCAAACCAATTTAGATAAACTATAAATTGTCGAATGTTTTGTAGTAACTCTTACCTTTGTTGTAGTAACTCTTACCTTTGTTGTAGTAACTCTTACCTTTGTTGTAGTAACTCTTACCTTTGTTGTAGTAACTCTTACCTTTGTTGTAGTAACTCTTACCTTTGTTGTAGTAACTCTTACCTTTGTTGTAGTAACTCTTACCTTTGTTGTAGTAACTCTTACCTTTGTCACATGAACTGCAGTTCTTCAAATGTAATGGGCCGGGGTCTTGCTGTATTAAAGTCGCCCTGTGTCGTGAGAGGGGAAAGGTTTCATACTAGTTAGTTAAAATAATACACACCCACATTCACAACACCAATACTGCAGGCTTTTGACTTTGTAAAATTTCTGGAACCTTAATTATAAACGTCAACTACCGAGCAGCGCCTTATTAGTACTCCTTATAATTCCAGTACAATACAATCTGTTTTACGTTGTTTTCCTAAATTTCAGAAAGCCGCTGGATTATATAATTTAAGGACATATAATTAATGATTTATGCTTTTACCTCGACGACTAGCTTAGAATGATTTTTAAAACATTTTAAAAAAATATATTTAATGTGTAAAAATTCAAATTTTCTTTCCCGACAGATGTTATGATTGGCGAGAAATTGACAAAATACTGATATTTTTTCGGCGTTTTTTTTTCTCTCCAGGAAATCCAGTTAACTTTTTCGGTATTTTTTTTGTGTGTGTAGCTTTTGCACATCCTTGGGACCTCCTTAGCATATTTGCAAAGACCCGAACCCTCTATCTGGTATGGTTCAGGAGGAGTTGCAAGTTACAAACTCGAACAGTGCACAGACATTTCAAATGTATAAACGCAATTCCCAAAGGAAATTGCGTTAACAATGTCATGGATAAAGTATATTACCTATGTTTATATTTATATATCTTAATATGTACTACCTTTAATTAATTGAGATTCCTTTTTGCACCAAGGCCCAAACAACCCATGTTTATCTCCACATTCCAACGTAAACAATTCCCAAAGGGTCACTTCGGTGAACGGGGGGGGGTGACATGGGGAGGTGTACACCTTGACCGGACCTTCTTAGTGATGTTGATTGTTTTAAACAAGTTTGGTTTGGGCTCTTCGGTTCTAGTTAATATATTTTGTTTGGTCCCCTGAGAGTGGTCTGAGCCGACGTCATGAAGTATGCGCTGCCTGGCTGTCCCCGTGAGAAGTGTACATTAGAGTTAAAGGCCTAGAGCCTGGGGGATGCCTGGACTATTTGTGAAAAGAAGTGATTCGTTTTGTGGGGGGTCACTGGTCAATGTCTAGGAAAAGCTATGGACACACTAGAGGGAATCGAGTAGTTTGGGTGGGGGGGGGGCGCTCAAGACTAGGCCTGTCAATGGGTACCCGTTGCCGTGCAATTACCTCGGTAGTAAAATTGCGCCCGGGTACCCGTGAAAATGTGGCTGCAATGTCTATACCAACGGTGGCCAAACCGCGGATTGCGAGCCGCATGCGGCTCTTGTGTTCACATTGCGGCTCGCGTACAATTTATGAATTATATGTTAGAAGGATAACTGTAATATTTCCAAGCCAGGTTTAATGACTCATGTTGCTTCAGTGCGGCGCTCAACAATTTTTAATATGTTAAAATGGCTCACAGTTAGTACAGGTCTGGCCACACCTGGTCTATGCGACGGTGGCCAAACAGCGGCTCGCGACCCCTATGTGGATCTTCTGTGTTTACATTGCGGCTTGCGAACAATCTATCAATTTTAAACTTTTCTTTGGAATATAATGTATATAAATTACTGTGAAATATGTTTAACACGAAAACGCTTCAGAAAACATAACATGACTATCCCACAGGAAATAAAATAAAGTCCCGACAAACTACAATGTATTTTGATACACATTTTGTCGCTGAACATTAAACGAAAATCTGGAAACACAAATATATCTTATCTTATCTTATCTTATCTGTTTACAGACGCTCCTTCTATACAGAAGATTATTGCGTCCTACGCTTATCTATGGTTTGTGTTTAGTCCTGCATTTTTATTAGAGATTTAAATGTTGATAAAGTGTTGGTTTTCCTGGATTCTTCAGGCAACCCATTCCACGCCCGAATTCCGGACGGGAAGAAGGAAAACTTGTATGTGTTTGTTCTTGCATACGGAATAAGAAAGGTGTTTTTATCCTTATGTCTATCTGAGGGTTGTATTAAGTTATCTTTGTGTTGTATTTCTAAATTAGAATTAATTGCTTTATGTATGATTACTACTTTGCTCTTGGTTCTTCTATCCTCTAGTGTTTCAAGGTTTAATGATTTAACTAATGGTGTTACTCTTGTCAGTTTCGAATATTCTCCAGTAATGAATCTGGCAGCTCTTTTTTGAATTTGTTCTAGTTTATCAATGTTTTCTTTGGTGGATGGGTCCCATACAGAAGATGCATATTCTAGTGCAGGTCTCACCAAAGTGAGGTAGCATTTTAGTTTTATATCTCTATTACATTTGTTAAAGTTCCTTTTTATAAAGCCTAAGGTTTTGTTTGATTTTTTAATAACTTCATTGACATGGGGATTCCATGATAGTTTCTCATTTATTAAGACTCCTAAGTATTTTGCATCTTTAGTTTGGGTCAGTTCTTTTCCATGAATGTAATATTTTGAATTTATTTGTTTCTTTTTCTTTGTTACTCTTAACAGTTGACACTTTTCTGGATGGAAAGACATACTCCAGTTAGTTTCCCATTTTATCAATTCATCTAAGTCTTTTTGTAAAATTTTGCTATCTTGTTCTGATTTAATTGTTCTATAGATTATACAATCATCAGCAAATAGCCTAACTTTTGTACCTGTTGAGATGTTGTTGGGTAAATCATTTATATAAATTAAAAAGAGTAAGGGACCTAGCACAGTTCCTTGGGGAACTCCTGAGTTAACCTTTATTGGTGCAGATTTAGATCCATTAATTATTACAGTTTGCTCCCTGCCCAAAAGGAAGTCTTGGATCCAGTGATGTAAGGAACCTGAGATTCCAAAGTAGTTAAGTTTTTTAAGTAAACTAAGGTGGTGAACTTTGTCAAATGCTTTTGAGAAGTCTAGTAATATTGTATCTATTTGATCATTTTTGTCCAAGCCTTTTGATAGTTCATCTATTAAACCTATTAATTGTGTTTCACATGATCTGTTTTTTCTAAAGCCGTGTTGATGTGGGCATAGAGCATTATATTTGTCAAGGTGGTTAACTATTCTACTATATATTATGTGTTCTAGTAATTTACAGGTGATACTAGTAAGTGATACAGGCCTGTAATTACCAGGGTCTGATTTATCCCCTTTCTTAAAGAGTGGACTTACATTAGCTAATTTCCAATCCTGGGGCACTTTACCCTGGTTTAGAGAGGCTTGAAAGAGAACTACAAAGATTGGGGACAGTTCATTGCTTAGTTCTTTTAATAATCTTGCAGGCAAATCATCTGGGCCAGTAGCTTTGTTTATTTTTAAGTTTTTTAGGAGTGAATGTATACCTATCTCATCTACAGTTATGTTACCTATTTCCTCCATTTTATTTAAATTTATTAAAACTTCCTTGTCGCCTGAGGCAGAAAAAGATGATGCAAAATATGTGTTAAGGATATTAGCTTTAGTTTCATTATCATTATAGGTTTTATTATCTGAGCCTTTTAGTGTGGCTATTCCTGAAGGTTCCATTTTTTTAGATTTGATAAAGGACCATAAGTTTTTATTGTTATCTTTGGTAATTACATTGTTTATATATTCATTTTGGAGGTTCCGACTAAGTTTTTGTGTCAAGTGTTTAATCTTTAAGTATTTTTTGTGTATCCTATATGAATTGGTAGCTTTATATTTCTTAAATAAGTTCTCTTTTAGTTTGCATAGCTTTTTCAATCTAGAATTGAACCAGCATTTGTTAATTTTATTTGATGTTAGTTTTGTTGGAACATTCTCATCCATTATAGTTTTTAGATTTGTTTTTATATCTTTCCAAATTTCTTCTACTGGGCTATTTGTGTTAAATTTACTTAGGAAAGTTTGTTGGAAGTTAGCCGCTGATTGGTGTAGTTTTATTGAATTACATTTATTCCAAAGATAGATTATTCTTCTAGGTATCTTATTATTTTTAGTTTTTATTGTATTGGTGACCCTAACAATATCATGGTCGGACAGTCCTGGAATTATTTTATAGTCTAACACTAGTCCTGGTCTATTTGTTAGGAATAAATCTAGTGTTTTATTTTTCCTTGTTGCTGTTTTTACTATCTGTTCTAGGTTTATGTTGTTTATAGTGTCTAGGAAGTGTTCATTAATTTCTTTGTTAGTTTGATGGTTATCAATTGTATAATTTTTCCAATTTATATCTGGAAGATTAAAGTCCCCCATAATCCATAGAACTGCATTTTTATTATTCTCTTTTATGAAAGTTAATTGACTACAAAGATTGTTCATGTATTCTGGGTTTGTATTCGGAGGTCTATATATACTGCCTACAATAAGTGGGGATGAGTTTGGTGTAAATATTTTACAATAAATAGACTCTATATTAAAATTTGGCTGTGTAGTATATTTATATATATATGTATATATATTTTGGTTCTTTGAATGAATCAAGGAAAACACGACCGCGCCGCCGAAGGGGCTGGAAATGAAAGAAAGGCGGTGTTTAGTGTTATTAGTGATAACGCCCCTGCTTTTATTATATGACATGACGCGAACTCGGGGCTTTGAAATACAACACATTAAGTTACCGACGAACCAATGTTGTTTATCTACCCCCATCACTCATCAGTCCACTTATACTTAAAACATTACTTAAGATCAACATCACCTCTTCTATAAATTTAAAAAAATTAATAAATTTCAGCCGTTCAATGAATTTCACCGTAGAAATGTAGAAACAAAATAAATGAAAGTTGTTTGTTTAATCTGGACAGAAAACAAAGGGTTGGAAATAATTTGGACTTATGTCAATATAAAAGTTGCAGGGAGCGATTGGTTTGTAAATGGTTGGTGATATAAACTGTCACCACCCGCCCACAGATGACGACATACCGAATGACCCATCTCACAGCCGCTTAACTAAACCAATTACAAACCCGTGCCCTTTCCATTCGCTTGTGTTTCTTGTGTTCGTTAACATGTCAAGGCCTACCAGAAAACCTGATTTTTTATTAAGATGTACAAAGTTGACAGTATTTAAAGTTAATATATTAAATAGTTAATACCACTGCCTAGCGGGCAATACCAATCAAGC
This sequence comes from Ampullaceana balthica, assembly GCA_944989445.1. NCBI lineage: Eukaryota > Metazoa > Mollusca > Gastropoda > Lymnaeidae > Ampullaceana > Ampullaceana balthica. The sequence continues at coordinate 411,024 of CALYLW010000264.1, read as the reverse complement.
TGCTGGTCCCGTATGACCTCACAGAACGTTGCGTCACTGTCGTTGCCATTTTGTTTGAATATTCGGTTTTAGTTTGAGCCGGAATAGAAGTTTGTAGTGCATTATTAAAGTTCACAATAGTGTGTTGAATGAAACATGTCATTGACCATTGTGTGAAATGAGGTGCTTTGATGGTGGCTAGATTGCATTGCGTTTTGAATAGCTGTCATGACGGCTAAAATTATGCGGCTTATCGAACGGGTACCCGCTCGAAAATTTGGACGGGTACCTGGGCAGCTTTTTTCAACAATATTGACAGCCCTACTCACGACACTTTTAGACATTTTTGTTAGCAACAAAAAAGTAACGCTGCTCATGAGCCAAAAGCTGACACATGGAACAAACAACAATTACAAAATTAGCAACAGCAAAAAATAAAGCGACACATGCAAAAATCTAGCAACACAAGACAATCACTAGGGGTCTACCGATATGCATTTTTGCCGATATTGCCGATACCGATATTACCGATATTTTTTTTGCCGATATGAGTATTTGTTAGGGACAAAAACTAGCGGGCATATTTGATGACGTCATTCTTAAATTTATCGCTCGTAATTATTTATCCTTCATATTAGGGGACTACCGATATGCAGTTTTGTCGATATTACCGATATTTTATTCCGATATGAGTATTTGTTAGGACCAACAAAAAAAAACAGAGGTCATATTTGATGATGTCATTCTTAAATTTATCACTCGTAAATATTTATATTTTATAATGTAGGGGTCTACAGTTTAGTCTACACTCTACCGATATCCAGTTATGCCGATATTACCAATTTATGTATTTATTTTCCGAAACGAAGTTTCTTATGTGTTTACAAGTTCCAGATCATGACCTACATAGGACTCATGACAAAACGAACCGTCCTTTATGAATATGTACATGCAAAATTAGGTACTCCTTTTGAAACTTCAACTTTTGACTAATAATTATTAATTCTAACCAATAGTTTAATGGCTTTTGCACACGGCCACCTGTTATGAATGAAACAATGAGAACAAAGCAATAGTAATAGAGTGAAATGAGGTTGAAGGATGAATGGTTGCCAATGACAACAAGTCTGCACACTGTACATTTTGTTATTCCATACGAAACGAAAGGGGCCGTCCATAAAGTACGTCACCTTCCAGAGGGGGGAGGGGGTGTAAGAAAGTGTGACAGTTTGTGACAGGGGAAGGGGGTCCGGCCATGTGTGACGTCACGCTGTTTTATATTAAATTTTGATTATTTTGTTAATAAAATACTAAATTCTTGTTCGAAAGTGTGACGTACTTTAGGGTGGGGGTGGGGGGGGGGTCCGAGATGTGTGACAGTTTGTGACAGGGGGAGAGGGGGAGTTAAAAATGGTCAAAAATAGCGTGACGTACTTTATGGACGGCCCCAAATGTTTTAGACATCTGCGATTCTGCGTGCATCTTTGCTATTAGAGCAATTACGTGAACATAATGTTTACATGTTATCCATTTATTAGAGCAATTACGGTATACTTGGCATCGGCACTATTTACACAGTATTTCCGAGCATACGAAAACCAACCGATACCTAAAAAATATCATAGCACATGGCACACTGTATCGTGGCTGTAGATATTAATACTAGGACTATTTTGGCTATTTCAATACCGGTATCGGGATCGATATATTAATATGTCGAGATATTGTAAATCTAAATGATAGTTGTTTTGTTGTTGTTTTTTTGGTTCAAAATATCACTTATTATGAAATATCGGTGACGTCAATATCGGGACCTTTACATGCTACCGATACCGATATTGCCGATGTCCTGATATCGGCGCCGATATATCGGCTCGTTACATATCGGTGGACCCCTAACAATCACATTGGTGATTTATCTAATTGTGAAATATGTTTATGGTGTGTTAATCACATGCTCTGCACTCGTATTGCAGTGAAATTTGTTTATTTTGGGTAAGTCACGTGATCTGTGCTAGGTATTGGGAGATTGATCAGCTGTCAGTCAAGCGATTAGTTTGCTTGAAATTCCCTTCACGTGGTGATATTTATAAATTAGGGGGCTTCATTTCATGCTCTATTAAAAATAATACCTATAACCATGTCAATATTGTCAATAAACGATAATTATAAAATTCCGCGTATTTAAAGCTGGCGAAGGCGGGCGGCTCCACCACCCCCGCAAACCGAGGTAGTGAAGTAAAGATTGAGGGAAATATATCAACTCTGGGAGACATGGGTTTATTTATCAGTATTTTGTCAATTTCTCGCCAACCATAATATCTATCGGGTTCGAGAAAATTTGAATTTTTACACAATAAATACTTTTTAAAAAAATGTTTTAAAAATCATTGTAAGCTACTCGTCGAGGTGAAAGCATAAATGAATTATATATCCTTAATTTATATAATCCAGGGGCTTTCTGATATTTTGAGCTGTGAATAAAACGATAATTATAAAATTCCGCGTATTTAAAGCCGGCGAAGGCGGGCGGCTTCAACCCTCCACCACCCCCGCAAATCGAGGCACTGAGGTAAAGCTTATAGATAAGCGTAGGACGCAATAATCTTCTGTATAGAAGGAGCGTCTGAAACAGATAAGATAAGATAAGATAAGAAAGATTGAGGGAGATTATCAACTCTGAGAGATTTGGGTTTATTTATGTTCTAACCAGAGCTAGGCGACCTACCTAAAATGTTATGGTGCTTTTTTTATTTTATAAGTTAGTATTTTATTTATTTAATATTTTGGTAGAGAGGGGGTCGAACTGATAAGGTGATTAAACGGCGCAATGGTTTACAACTAGACCCCAACACTCATTCTACGTCATATGTTGGTGTTTTTTTTTATAGTACATTAATTGGTCATGTCCTACCAGTCATGGTATAAAGAAAATCTCATAAGTTTATTGGGACAGATAGAGTATTTTCATTCGCCTTAATGTTAATGTCAATTCCATGAAAGTGATTATTATAGCCCAAATATTGGGAAGTAAACGGCCGCTCACTTGGATTGCGTATTCTCGGTGGGAGTCCGATGTGACGAGTGAGCTTATTATAATGACGCTCTGATTTCTTTGTATTTAATCATTCATACTTATTTAACATAGCTATTCACATAAAGCAAATATAGAATTCGGATGCCAGTAACAATTTGACTAAATAAGAATAATACCAAGCTACCGCACAGTGACTAAACTCCCGTCCAAAAAGATGCTGCGCCGATTCTTGTTCGGGGACAGTTTCTTTCTGGGCTGTCCGACCCGGTCATGATTTCCTCTCTGTTGAAGGATGGACAACATTTCCGGCCAAGTTAAACTGATAGACATGGATAAAAAAAAAGACAGAAAGATGTTTATCTGATTTTAATATTAATTACTAAAAATATCAAAAAATTCACTCTGAAATATACCGATAGAAATTCTGTATAATATTTTAATCCAAGCGCCATCGTTATCTCACTACTTTTCACTATGCAGCAACTCTGGATGTGTACGTCGATCTCCCTGTTTCCCACATCACCAACTAGAAAACAAATAATTTACTTATACGGAAATGGATTAATTTTCTGAATAGTTTAAATAGATAGTGGTACTTCTATTTAGATTTGTTAAAACGTATTTTTAAAAAAAACGAAACAATGTCAAGTGACACTTATACTACATTCGTTGTTGTTTTTATCAAATCTTATTGAAGGAAAGCCAAATGTGGGTACACTCCGAAATGAATCCGTCCTTAAGTACTGAATCCACCGATGATGTCGGGGGCTCGTGGATCTCTGTGCAATTCTGATTCAGTGTCTTGCCAGCAGTTTTCTCTAATAGCCGTGAAATTTGGTTATAACTTGTGGAGGAAAAAAAATGGTGTTATTAATAGGATTTTTAAAAAAAATTATTTTTTTTTGATGTGGAAATTACTGATGACATGAAATCATTAGTTAGCAAATTAGCGCACCTACCCGCCATTTAAGGCTGGTTAATTACAAATTTACCCTCCTGGCCCTTTTTTTAGGTGGGGTTTGGGGGGGGGGCAATCACATTATTTTATCCGCCTCAGCTCACTATATATACTTACGTCTGTGTTCGATATCGCATGTTTTATTCTGTTTGTATTTGTGCGATAGTGTTGCAACAGGACTAACTCTGATGGACCCGTTGCTTCTCACGTTGTAAAAGAGCACAGGAAAAGACATTGTGCTAGCTTATTATTATTAACCTATGTAGACAGAATATATATAGCCGCTCCCGTGTATGCAGTTTTCCTAACGAAGTGAACATTTATTTATCCTCCACCCAAAAAGGTTTAGAACTTACATCCATTTCCAAACTCTTCTCTCAAATGTTTCTATAAATTAGTGTACCTCATCTCCAGCAATGAGTAAATACATTTGTCACAATGAGTTTGTTGTTTAAGATTTGCTTGCCTATCGCCTTTTTCTCTCTGCGATGTTTTGTCCCCGTTTCAAATGTGTCTCAGCCATCCTCACTTGTTCGGTCATGACACATTTTGGCCACGTTCTACCGACGGCAGATCAAAGGAAATAGTAGCAACGTCTTCTCCAGCGGTAATATTTCTTCCTTTTTTATCCGCTTTTCTGGATGTCTCTGACTCCATCCGGAGTCCGGGCCGTGCACGGAGGCCCGTTCCTTGTCTCACGACGGATACAAGAAGACCGCCAGATGGACCCAGGTCAGGCTATCTAGGTCAAGTCTTTAAGGGATTTTTCGGGGTCTACTTTAGTCATCATGATGCCCGGACAATAACCGAGACAACACAATTCGGATCACAATGAATAATTGGCCCGAATGGCGTCATTGTTATCGTACAATGTTATCATACAAGGAGATTGTCGGTTCACCACTCTGTAATCGTGTCACCGGAAGTAGCACATAATTACGTTCGGCGTCCGTGAAAACGAGTTGTATTTTGTTGGACAACATTTCTCTATGTTTACATTCTGACTTGTGTATATAAAACTGATTTTTTTAAAAAATGAATCAAAGGCATCCTGAAGACCGCGTGGAGATGTGTCGGTGGAATTAGGGTCAGGCACTAAGACAGTGGTTCTTAACTTGGGTTTGATCGAACCAGTCTCAGGGGTTCTGTGGAGGTCAAGACACACACCCGACTCATATGATTCGTGATGACACGCCTATATTTCCAAGTTAGCGGTCGAAAGTTTCTGTGAATGCGCATATGAAACCGGTAGGGTTCAATATATCCAACAAAGTTAAGAACCACTGCACTAAGACAGACCTCGAAGAAAGAGGAATAGTAGTATCCTTCATTAAAAAAAAATCCCGATTTTTCTAATAGAAGATTTGAGAGTGCGTTCTACATGTATTTAGCCACCTCCCCCAACTTGTTCTTTTCCTTGCCCTTAGATGCGTTACAATTTATGATTGGTTAGAGTTTAACGAATGGCTAGATGGATTAAAGGATGGAATGATTTGATGTCTTTCCAGTTGAGCTGCCAGTAAGTTTCATTTTAAACATGACTAGACACAAGATGCATGAAAAAGTTTGGTGATTTCTTGGAAGCTGGTCACAGGTTTAGATCTTGTGCGTCCACTAGATCTGACTTCTTAATTATTAGGAGAACATTTAAATTATTATTTATTTATTTATTGCGGGAAAACAACAACATATATTTAACTTGTTCAATTTTTTTTTGTCTCCGAAAATTCGTAAATATTTTTAAAATTTTGAATTGAGTCAATTGAGAAAATCAAGTTGATCGTCGCTCCATGTTAATCGAGTTCTCATCTTCAGTGCTCGCCCTTGCCCTTATCAATTAGGGAACACATAATACAGTTTAAACGTTATCTCCTGAAAAATCTTCAAATTCTGGGCAGCGTCCGCGTGTTTCATACGAAACAATCAATACTTTTAAATTAGAAATTTCAACTTGGATGAATAAAAAAAAAGATCCAGTACGCATGGTCAACGGTTTTATTTTACGGCAACAGCTGAAACCGTCATTTGATTTGATGCCTATCAGCTAAACAGGATCACGTGACGTTATCGGAAGTTATCGTGTGTTAGTTGCAATCTTTTACCGTAATCTCTTGTAGGCTGAGATCTCCAAATATATAGTAATCCAAATCAAACACCTTAAAATCCAACATTTTATGAAGCTAGTTTATCCAATTCCTAAAAATGGTCCGTAATCCCCCCCCCTTTTTTTCAATATTCAGAAGATACATAACAATTTTCGCAACGATGTAATCGGGTTTTCGTTTATAAGTAACAACATTCAGAACTGTGTGGTAACGGTGGAATATAAAGAGCAAGATTTTTTTTTCTAACACATCCCATGTTATACCGTTGGATACAGCTAAAACAAAACTTAACGACCTACTTTGCCGCGAAGCAATTCTGTTACCTTCACCTTCACTGCATCCGTTAAAACTTCATTTCATTATGTCACGCTTATCGTTTACAAATATTCCCACATTAACATATCACAGAACATTTCCATAACTACCCACGTCTGCCCCCCCACTCCCTCCCCCATCCCATTATATACTCCAACCGTTAACGTCTCCAGCTTCCATGCAGTCAAGCGTCATCAACACTCAGGGGCGGATCATCACGCGCTGCCCCAGCTGGCGTACCTAGCACGCGCCACCTGCGTTTTCATGTCTCGCCCCGCGTTGGTCCGATGTGGTAGGTGTAGTAATACCACGGCTCTGAGCCAACCGCTACACCCAATCATTCAGTCACCTACCTCCTCGCATGGTTTGCACCTGTCCTCACTGTCCTACAGTTAACACAGCATCGGTCGGTCCTACACCACCACCACCACACGGTGAATGGCCCCGGCCGTTTTGGTACCACCTGTAAGAATGCTCTGTCAACCGGAAAGTGCTAGGGTGTTAGGTGTATAGGCACTTCCGTTGGCTGTGGTGAGCACGACTGAAGCGGCGCGATTCGCGCGCGTGGGTCGCGTGTATGTATGCGTGGAAATGGTGTTATGTTTGAGTGTGTGAAAATAATCACACGCATTTGGGAACAATTGTGCGAAGTTTTTGTGAGTTTTTATTAGAATGTAAACTTGACACATTTACCCTGCGTTGATGACAAAATGTGCTTACCACAGAGAGTTTGTTGCTGTTATTTAAAAAATAAAATTTAGATTTCAGAAGCTAATTTTTCAATAGAAAGCAACGGAACTATTATCCATTCGACCAACACGGACGGATATCAATAAAACAAATGTCGAGCTTGAGCTTATATATTATGGATGTACCGGATTTCGGCTCCAGCCGGATTTCATTTCATACACCCGGCCAAATTTGGCTCCGGCCGGATTAAAAAAAATTGAATCCGGTTTAACCCTAGTATATATATATATTGAGATAAAATAAGGACTTTAAACTAAAGTGCTAGGCGCTTATGCTGTAGGTAGTCTGTTCATATATATTTTTTTTAATTAAAAAAACAAAAACCTTATATTTATTTAACTTATTACAGGTTCAAAACATAATAATTTAAGAAAAACAAACACACTTTCAATGGAAAAAGGCGTGGCTTTAATATAGGAAAAAAAACCTCTTTTAATGTTTGATTTTAAGACCGCCTGTTAGTTTTAAAGCTAATAAAAACGTTGGAGTTTATCTGATTTAAAATGTATGAAAATTTTGAAGCTGTGTGTCGCATACAGCTGGCAGCAGCGTTAATTCAACGACTGAACAATTAAAACATGTGGTTTGATGAGATGATTCGTGACAATCTTGTTCCATCTTGTATTATATCCATTGTAAATCACTTCAGTAGAGCGAGGCCATTTCACGAACAGGCTAATTCTGTTTAATTTGTCGAGTTCTTTTTTGTGAATACATGTATGTCTCCGTAACCACTCAATCAAACACTTGTATTTACGTTTAAAAAAAACAAACTTGTAAGCTATTAAAATAATTTATAAATGTGTTTTCCTTTGGGATTTCTACCCCGGGATTTGAGGCTAACGGTCAACGATCGCGTGCCGGTCTTTTTCGGACCTGGTTGGACAAAGCCGATGGACGGCGCGTGGCCGATCTGCAGGAGGCCGTAGCCGACGAGTGGTCAAACACAGAGGAAGAAAGAGAGGCCTTGTAACCTTAGGAGAGGTCAACAGGACTGACCCCGGGGGTTGATAAAGCCCCTCCCTCCCCCTCTTTTTTCTGCCTATAATTGCCAGGATTCTTTGTGAGTCACCAGTCCAGGTGATTCTTTCTACTAATTATTGTTTCACTCAAAATAGACCGTCAAGTCGAGGGTTTCTGGAAGGGCTTTTTCTTTCTTTTCTTTTTTTTTAAAGAGAAAAATTTGATGGGGGAAGGGGTCTATGGGGGTAAATTTATTAAATTATTATTATTTTTATTATTTTTTTTAAAAAGAAGACAATATTTATTTTAAGTCGCGTGATACGGGTGTTGTTTAAAAAAAAGTTATTTTAAATATGAAGAAAGTGGCGGGGAGGGGGGTTGGCATCGAATCAGTCGCTTCAGTGTCAAAAAATAATTAATGATCGAGATTAGAAGATTGCGACTAAGGGCGACAACCCCTCAGTCGACGTCATACTTGGGTAGGAATACATTGAACGAAAAAAAAATTAAAATAAAAAAAAAGTCTTAATGTTGTTCCCCCTTTAAGTTTCCAAGTCTCCATCCAGACAATGCAGGACTACGTGGCTCATCAACTCATCGCCCTGTGCTGGATTAACAACAGATGCCAAAGTCGGCCTATGAAACTATAAATCAGCCCGACTAATACCGGTGTGAGTTTAGTCGTTACTACGTATTTGTAGTCGGCCCGTGACGACCTGACCTCAACTCCCTCCACGGGCCGCTCACGGGTTTATCACGAGGATGAGGCGGGGGGAGGGGGGAAGGGTCCATTCACGGCCACAGAACAAAAGGAGGGGGCTCAATCTGGCCGGGTGTGCGACCCCTGATTTCCATTGTCTGTGCCCGCACGTGCCGCTGGGTTAGGCACCATCTAGGGCACCTGTTCCGGCATGCGCCTGTCGGGAACAATGCAAGACAAAAAGTTTGGTCTCCCAGATGTCAAGGAATCATTTTTCTTTTCCAATTTTTTTTATAACGATGGGACATTGTCTTCTTTTTTGATAATTTACCGACAGCTTCCGCGTGGCATTATTCTTTTGGAGCATCGTTTTTTATTTTAATTTTTTTTTAGTTTTCCATTGTAGGAATTTTGGCGGAATTCTGAATTTTGTTGTTTTTTTCTTCTCTTGTTGAAGATATTTGGAATAAAGTTTTAACTTCCATCCTTCGCCGTCGTGAAAAGAAATCGTCGCAAAGAAATTCAGTTTTAGACACGATTGATCTTAATCAGATTTATCTTAACTATTGTTAACATTAATGATCAGATTATAGGAGACATGAACTGGAAAGATTTGATTGTATACCAGAGACATTCATTAGATCCAAGACTAACCCACTTTTACTGCTTTGTTACCGAGTAACATGTTCTTAACTGTAACCATGCCAGGAGTTCTGTTCTGTTCTAAAAAAATGTGCGTTAAAAATAAGTTGAAAGGCAAATTTATATAATAAAGGACACCTTAATCATGGGTTGGTGAAGATGAGATGAAAATTAATATTTATATAGAATTAATGGCTTTTCTTTAGGTCTTTGTACTGGAATGGGGCGCAATTTGTTGACTCAGTTTGTACACAACGTTCTAATGTTCTGTCTTTCTTCCAGTTACTCTTCCATTGCCTTGGGTTAATTGATTTAAACTTTTAATAGCATGAAATTAATTGTTCTCCTAAATACTGTCGTTAGTTTATAGGCTTTATGATTTTGATCAATTTTTAAAATAGCCCCGCCCAGAACCGCTTGTTGAAATTAGAAACGCTTCCCAGTAGCACAAGTTAAGTCATTTCATTTCAATTACAGGCGTTTTTTTCTATTTAAATAGCAGATTTGAAGATTTTATAAATGTCTTAATATACTGAACGCAGGTTAAAACCAAAGTTTAAGAAAGAAAAAATCGTGTAGACTTGCAGTACTACATCAGACTTACACAATGAAAACGAAATACGAGACCTTGAAACTTTGTGAGTGAACCCAGAATTTGCAGAGATAGGCTGTTTTCATCTGCACGCGTTCTGAAGTTTTAAATATTTTTTTCCCACGTGTTTCATAAAAGCATAAATATGTGATGACGTGTCACTGGCCTTAAAGGCGTGACTGGGTCCTCTCTCTCTCCCAGGTCACCGGACGGCAAAAGCGTTCCGTGCTTCCCCGTACACACATGGCAGGATGATCGACTTCCGTAAGTCAAGTAATGACATCCCTTAAACTTATGTCCAAGCATTCTTGTCGTGGTCTAGATTTATGAGCAAATTACGGAGATAGCTGGGTTGTGAATACCAAGTTCTGGGTAATCTTTAGAATACGGTACTCTTTCAAATAGCTGTTTAAAAAAAAGTTTAAATAAAAACAAACATAAAACTTATAAAACAAATTATTTCTCATATCTTTAGGAAAGCATCGATTCACTCGAACTCCTTTCAATCCTCAGAAAAAGCATTTTGTTAAGGAAATCTTTTAAAGCATCACATAGTTTTAGATCCTTTCACTTTCACGCAAGCTTTTAAAAATGAAGATGAGTCTAAAGTACGACTATTGTTTTACGATCAAAAGAATACGGGCTATAAATATACAAGCAGATCTACATAATGTGTTGGAAATGTTTATCGGGACTGTTCAGTTTCAAGAGGTTACAGTAAAAAGTAAAAATGCTAGTACTTTAAAAGCTTTGCGGTTTTTTCTTCTTTAAAATTGTTTTCTTCTAAAAACATATTTTTTAATATACAAAAATAAGAAAGAAAGAAAGAAAACAACTTTTGGAGCCTAGATGAGCTGTAATCTATTTCTTGCCGTCTGCTCCCCTCCTCATCAATAACCACGGACTGGATCGATGGGTCTGGGACTAACGTAGTAACTACGACCACAGACTGGATCGATGGGTCTGGGACTAGCGTAGTACTACAACCACAGCTTGGTGGTGTAGTCTCGCTGCAGGCAACTCCGCCCTCCACTTTCCGCAAGCATTTCTTTTTTTTCCTTCTTCTTGCATTATTCTTCAGTAAAATATCTCACTCCTCTCTCTCTCTCTCTGTCTCTCCGATCTTAATTTTCTATGTCTCTTGCTGTGACCACCCCATACATCCTACACCTCTATCCTTTCAGCATCGTTATGTCTATCCGCCTTCCACAACATATATCCTACACCTCTACCCTTTCAGAATCGTTATGTCTATCCACCTTCCACCACATATAATCTACACCTACAGCCTTTCAGCATCGTTATGTCTGTCCACCTTCTACCACATATATCCTACACCTCCAGCCTTTCAGCATCGTTGTCTGTCCACCTTCCACCACATATATCCTACACCTCTAGCCTTTCAGCATCGTTGACTGTCTACCTTCCACCACATATATCAGACACCTACAGCCTTTCAGCATTGTTATGTCTTTCCACCTTCCAGCCCAGCTGCCGAAGACTGAAGCTTGACTATTGGTGTGTGAGGGGGCTTCCTCGGGTCACGTGGTTGGTCTACCCGAATCGATTTATTTCCAAAGTAATTAGGATGGGCTGGGGGGAAAGGGGTGGGGTGATTTGCGTTGTGGGGTATTGGGTATCTAACGAAGTCCAAAGGTCTTTATTCCTGAAGGTCCGCTTGATTTCTGAATTGTTACTTATAAAATATTGTCTATAACGGCATTCAAGATTTGATCGAGAACCCAAGTTAATAATTACCATTCCAACCTTTTCGAAATAAAAATAGCAAATGTCCTTTATTTTAAACTGCTCAGTCAGTATCAATGTTGACGTATTAAAAATAAAATTGATTAGCTTACGTTCAAATAGGAAAGAGAGGGATAAAATTATATATACATTTTTGTATAGACTTATGTATTTAGTATCTAAATGTGTATATTTGCATATATGTATATATTATGCAAATAAAAATATATACATAGTATGGCAAGGAGATTGGTGGAGTAACTACACCAGAAATTTGACCACTTTCTGACATATGAAAAGTAGTCCCGGAAATAAAGTTTTTCTACTGGACTCTATTCTTATACTTATACATTTCACAATCTGTGAAGTTCGTCTTTTTATTATTATTATTTATTTACTTATTTTTTATTAAAAATTATATAACATAAAACATTTTTATTGTAGAAGAATACCATAACCTTCAAAAAAGATTTATTAATTTAATCTATTTTACAAATAAAATCTATTGCCAGCGGTAAATTTAGCCGTCAAAACACAACCCCCAAATCAACAAACCATCCTCCCTGACGCCCCACCCCGCCACACAAGCACTCCGCCCACTGCCCACCCCGTGTGGCTGGTTCGCTGCGGTGGAACTGTCCACAATTTCCCCAGCGCCAGACTGGAGCGGACTCTTAGTGTGTTTCCCGAGGACCAGCGTCGCTTAAACAAAACCCTGGCCGCTCCGTGTTGGATTAGAGGCCATGGATTATGGACAGGGTAAGTTGGACATCGTCCACTGACAATGATTAAGCCCTTGTTTAGTTTGTGGTGGTCTATGTCGCGATGTCCTATTCGGCTGCAGTGCCGGGCTTATCGAATCACACGCCTTGTTAACAGAGGCGCCATGTCTTTAGCACCATCTCTCACCACGTCTTCCTAAGTCACCCAATGACAATGGTGTATGGTTTTGAAGGACCTTTTTACACCTACACGACACTGTCTATCGAAACAGTGCCAGCGTTGTGAAGATCGAACGTTTCAGAAATGCAATCGAGTGCTCTAATCGATTTTTTTTACCGTTTATTTTTTGTTAAAAAAATGCAGGAATCACTGTGACTGGAAATTGTGTCCATTTAACGGTCATGGAATCTCACTGCTGTGCTGTGCAATACGTCAGAGTGCCACAGTATGGGTAATACAACCGGGTCAAATATTAGAGAGCTTATTAAATATATATATAAGGTATAGCCTGCGTGTGTGTGTATGTGTGCGCGCCAAGCTATGCACTGGACATGTATTGATTCCTTGTTGTCAACCTGACACTGCGTCACAAAAAAGTGGTTCCCTAATGTTGAGGAAGGAGGGTTGACACAGGTACTTGCTTGGTATTTTAGTATTTCACTTGTTTGATTCGTGATACCGTTGTATCTCCGCGTGTTAATCAAGTTCTGTGGAATGGAAACGCGCTTTTACAACAATTTATATCTAGCTAATTATTGTTGGCTTTCCATTTCTATTCAAGTGAAATTTACATTATGGATATACGTTATTTGCAAAACTCTTAAAGCATCTATCGTTTACTTGTGCATTAAAAAATTATTTTTTTCAAATCAAAGTTTTTTTAAAAGAAATATATTAAAAAACACTATTAAAATTGCCTAACTTTGCTTCAGAGATTTTTTAAGAGAGGAACATTACCTTACAACAGTAATGAAGATCAGAACTCCCAAACTTCATAATTATTATTTCAGTTCAGTAAACGATTTTAATTTAGTTAAAAACGTATGGCCTTACGTAATTTTTTTTTAAATTCGAACCATTTTATAGGTGCCACCATCTAATTTAATAATTTAAAATATTTTTTTAGGCATTGTTTAAACTTAATCTTGTCATCCCCCACCCCCTCCCCTCCCTCGCCCACCCCGCTTACCTCTCTCGTTTCAAGTATTCATTAAAATTTAGAGATTGAAGCCAAAATGCGATGTTGTCATTATTCATTTAAAACATTCCCAAAAAGGAATTGAGGCCTAGATCCCTGTCGCCATGACGAGATATGATCGTTCGTGAGTGCAGGTGATAAGTTTAATAATCTCAATTGATGTACAATGTAAAATCAACTCTGTTAGTAACAGCAAACAGCGCTATCAGACCATCTTAGCATAAGTGTACGTGTCTTTTTCTGGGCTCACCGGCAGCAACAAACTAATAGAATGACGGAACAGTCCAGATCTGAGTTACCAAGATCAACCCTTTAGCATACCTCCTTCTAAAGCATCGAATGCCTCGGTTTGACCGCTCGCGCTGTTTAGTCGGTCACTGACCGCTCAGTCACTTCCGGTTAACCCACCCACTCCCTTGTTTCCGTCCACCTCCGCTAGAAATATTTTTTCTTTAAAAAAATATTTTTGAGAGGGAAGGGGGCGGGATTGATTATTCTACACCCTTCCCCTAAGTTGAATGCCAGGAAAGACATCTGGACTTCTTTAGTTTATTTTTTTGTGTGTGGTCAGGTTGTATTATTTTGACACTTAAACCTTCTCCGTCTGTTCTTTTCCCCCTACCCCAACCCGCGCACAAGCCTATTTTTACTTTTTTTTGTTGTTTTGATTTTGCCCTTTTTGATTACCAATAAAATTGCAGCAATCAGCCATCACTGCCTTCGTTTTACACGGTCATTTTTAACTGAAGTATTTTTTGAATTATCAGAATACAACAAAATGTTTGTCTCATGAAGTTATTTTCTTGTGCAAATTGCTTGCCAATGTTTGATCAGATGTGCCGCCATTGTTTGCACCGAATTGCGAAAGCACCTTTTACTGCACAATAAATATCACGGCTCGAAGTATAAGGTGGGCGGGGAGGGGGGAGAGAGACACCGCTCATCCCCCTCATCTCACTTTGGAAAGGTTTTGTTAGACGGAAGTGTGACAGGTGTGGTGCGGAAATGAAGCGGGTCACTCTGAAAGACGGAGTCATCATCGCATCCAATAGGGACAATCTGGCCCCATTGTGCCGCGGCGGAGGGGGAACCTCTGATCCACTGCCCTGCCCTCACAACTTCTCTGAGACAGGATGGTCGCTAGTTGTTCGAGTCTCTTCCAGGTCCAGGGACCTCCACTTTATGGTGTGCATACTTTTAATGATACTGATTGTGGATAAAGGTTTTTAGCCATTTAAATAAATTTTTGAAGTTTAACAGGATCGTGTGCAATGAACAAGGTTGTTTTTGTCGGCGAGTACCTATTTTCGAGCGTTTTGTTTGTGCTGATGGACTCGCATTTCTCACATTAATGAAACAGTTTATTACTGGGTTAGAAATTTTTTAATTCTAAAATACATACTGCCGTGTGATGTAGATGATCTTTTTAAAGAAATGAAATTATGACGCGTGTGTATTTTTTGTGTATTTTTATAACCCCATTAAAATAATTTATTTTGTTCATAAATATAATTAATAATTGCTAAAAATTGTGCC
This sequence comes from Ampullaceana balthica, assembly GCA_944989445.1. Classification (NCBI taxonomy): domain Eukaryota; kingdom Metazoa; phylum Mollusca; class Gastropoda; family Lymnaeidae; genus Ampullaceana; species Ampullaceana balthica. The sequence goes on along the minus strand of CALYLW010000264.1, from coordinate 395,780 downwards.
CAGATACAGATATAAATTATCAAATTATTATTATTATTTTTATGAAATGAAATGTATCAGTTAGAATGAGCTTGTTTTATTACCTTTAAAGCATGTTTTGAAAAAGATCAAAATAGCGCTCACTTTCAAAAGAGATAAAATATCGAGATGTTTGTAGAACTTGTTATGGTAAATGATGTTTTCACAGCTATAAGTATAAGTGGAAGAATCAATATACATAACTTGCTATGTATGTCCGTTCGTAAGGCTACTAATTTTAGAAAGCAGCGCACCGCTAGCACCAAAAATAACTATTTTCGAACGTCCGCATAAAGTTGTTAAATATGGAAATGAGATTTAATTTTTCTCTCTTTGTCCCTACATTTTCTGATTATTTACCATACGGCTTTCAGGCAAAAGGGACAATTACAAAAAATATACTAAAATCAAATATATTTCAGCTGAAATTTATAATTTTGAAAACATCCGTCATTTTTGACGGGTAGGCTAATAGTAATACACTAGTTTATTAATAATTTGTATTTATTAAAGCGAACGCAAAAAATTATAAATGTGAAAACGTTATTGTGCATTTGTAGAAGCTACTTGAGAACTGACAAACGAGCGTAAATAACCACAATATCGGCATTGTTAAAATTACCAGACTGTTCAACTGGTCGTAGTTAAAGACAATCAACCAGGTTTTTTTTCTCGTTTTTTTTAACCTATTGACCTTTCTTAGGAAAAGAATTATTTTTTTTAATCCAAATTAATTTTAACATTTTTTTAGAATAATATGATTTTACTTAGATAACGTTTCCTTTACGTAATGTTTCGTTAATATCCAAAAGTGCTCTAACTCTAAGGGCGCTTGATATTCATGCTAATAACTTTTTATAATGTTAAATATTAACTGAGGTTTAATTTTTTTCTCAATAATGTATATATTTTTTTTAATTAAAAATTTATTATAACAATTCTTACGATTGTGATCAAATAATATGTTTCAAAATATTTTCCATCAATATAGTTGTTTGTGTATTCTGTTTCCTCCATGCTTAGTTTTAAATTGGTCTAAGATCACACTTCACACAAACTCAATTCGTTTAATAATATTATGAGTGCGCATTTTAAACATTACGAAAGATTTGTTAATTGATGGTGTGATAAAAAAAAATACAATATAAAACAAATGTAAAGTTACGCTACCAAAGAACACACATAAATGTCTGGGAGTTTGGTTTTCCTGTCGTATGGACGAACACTCAAACAAATGTGTTTATTGTGTATAGCATTCACTGCCTGTAATTTTAAATCAGTTTACCGTAAAACAAAATTCCCCATGTCGTTCCAGTGAGATGATAAAACGCGATGATCAAGTTAGAGATTTATTGCCTCTAGCAATTAACAATGACAATAATAAATGAGGTATGTTAAGGGAACAGCAACAACAAATTTCGTGTTGTTGTTTTTTTAATGAAACATTCACATGTTGTTGGGAACGGGGTCTGTACTATCGACAATTAACGGATTAACGTGCAAAAAATATAATAATAATATTGAAAGAGAGATTTTTGTTTAAGCTTGAAGGCTTTTTTTTAAAAAACTGTTCACTAACTCGATAATAGGTTATTCGCCGGTAAATTTGACATGGTTAATGAATTGTGTGTTTTTTACCGGCTTATAACCTATTTTCGACGATTAAATTTAGATTATACTTTTCTAAAAAGTTTCCTTATAACTGTTAATATCACAAGTGCCACCGTAGCCAAGGATATGCTGCGTAACGGAGACAGCCGCCCTTCCCTTCCCATCTATCTCCCCCACAGAGTCTCCGCTTATCGCCTAGCCTTGGCCTACCACAGACAAGGAAGCTCAGACCGGCAGGGCCAGCTAGGCATATTGATCTGGGCATCGCTGCCAGCTTCATACCGTCCGAATTTTCGGCAGGCCCTCGATGCTGGGGCTTAAATAGATTTGTGTCTATTGAATATCTGCACTCCGCACTGTTAGTTATCTATGTCAGCTCATCGTTGTGAGGACATCTGGTTTGTGGCCACTCGTCAATCGCAGAGCCGAAAATGAACTCTCTTGGCTATTTGAAATTAACACATTTCCTCCATTTAAGGACCCGTAAAGTGGAAGAAGTGTATGCTGTATAGTATTGAACATATTTTTGAGTACTGTCTAAAACGAGTTCTCTTTTTTTTTATTGTCACAAATGAAAGGTCTTTCAAAATCATTGTTTCAACACAGGACATCTCTAAGATTTTATGATCGAAGGGAATAATTCACTATATACAATTGTACAATACACATAGATATTTATTAATATTCTGACACAAGTCGTATTTACCACAGCTCATGCAAAATAATTTTATCAAATATATGTTTTTTAAAGACATTTATATTTTATTATTACGTCGTTCAATAAGCTTTGGATTAATGTATTTTTTTTGAGGAAACAGGCTTAAAATCTTCAGACATCATATCATAATTAGTTATAGCTTTTACATTTCTGAAACCTATTTTCCGAACAAATTAATTAGGAAATAATGCAAGGTTATTTATTTATTTACTTATTTATTTAATTGAAATTGTAGTGTTTTTTGTTTTTGTTTTTTTTTATAAATGTATTTTAAAAATGTATTTCTTGGTCCCCCGCCCTTTACGCCGGATCACCGAATTCCGCCAAGTTTAACCAATTATGTAACAATATTAAGTAATGGGATGTTTTGAACCCGGGTGCTGTTGTTCACATGGTACTGACGACCTAATTTTTGTGTTAGCGGCACACTATAGGTTCCGGTAGTACCGATATCCGACCCCCCGCCCCACCCCGCCCATAGACATACATCACTTCTAGGTTTTTAACCGTTGCGTTGGCGTCTGGGTAAATTAATGCCTCTGTGTTAAACGTTGGGTATACAGTATATACTTTTAATTTTATTCAGCCACATTATACTAACTATGAAGACATACATTTATTTAGCTGGTTATGGAACATTTAGACTAGTCAGTAATTTGAAGAAGAAAAAAATGAATTGTCGAAAATAGGTTTCGCCCGAAAAAAAAACAACAAACGATTCGATTGCGTTATGAAAAGGTCGTTTGGTATAAGTGCTGTGTAAAATCGATAAATTGTTCATATTTTTGTATCACTCCCACCTATGATAAACACGCTTGTGCAAATATATTATATACTTTGTACCAGTCAAAGGGAACTTGAACTTTATACATCGTAGACTAGTAATATAATTTTGCTAAAACTAAAGTTAAACGCGACTGTATCTTACAAAAGGATTTATTAATATGAAAGTTATTTATTTACACATCACAATCATCGCAGTATTAATTTCAACGTATTTTACACTTTATTACAATTTTATTTTTTATTTGTTGTAATGTAATTGTTCGGTAAGTATTATTTTGATTGCAAGCGGAAAAATTGTTTTATTTATTCACCAGCTTTTCTACAATTGTTATCAACAGAGGACACAAATATTTTAAAATTATTTTAATAAACACATTTCAACTACATTCGTTCAATCATTCCGTTTACAATGGTTTTGGGTATGTTGAACTTAAACTAGCACATGACATTTTTTTTCCAGTCAGCTTCACTTCTGTTTCTGTCTTGCCTTTCCTGCATACCTCACTAGTACATGTACTATCTTACTTTCACTAGTCCAATTTTAGCACGGTAACGGCTAGCAGAACTGTGGAGCAACCGTAATGTATGCTTCCGCGGCCGCGCAGTGTTTAGCTATGAACCTCTTTCTGCTTCCGTCGGTAATTGCTCCCTCCGATTCGGTCATTAAAATAAATATAGTCGTTCATCATTTAATTATATCTACTTTTGATTAAAATAATAATTATGTTGTTAATTTAGAAACACCATTAGTAGCGAATCCATCGGGATTCCTTTTCTTTACCCCGAATTAAAAAAAAATTAAAATGAATTAAATGTATTTGAAATATATTTTTAAATTATTTATATTACAGAACTGTACGTCATTACAAAAATCTTTTTACTTTCGCCGATTTCCATATTTTTTTATTACAAAATATTTCAGTAAGAAAACATGAATCAAAGTTCAAAGACCTAAAACCAAAATAATCTTTTAATTTAAAAAAAAATATTTTAAATTTTATTATTGATGTATCAAATTCTTTAATATTCCTATTCTAACATGTTTTTGGAGTAATAATTTATTCCATTAGTTATTTTAAGTTTATAAAAATACACAAATTTGATTTTAACAATTGTTAATTAATCTATAAAATGACGAGGCTTCGTTAATTGTTTTATTCCCCATGAATAATTTTGTTCATTTCAGGTGGAGGTGGGGGAGGTGGGTCTGCCAGGAGACAGGGATTTTGCAAATGGTTCAACGTGGCCAAGGGTTGGGGATTCATCACCCCAGATGATGGGGGCATCGATGTCTTTGTGCACCAGGTAATAATTGTCAGGTCAAAAAGGTCCCCCAACTGCTCTTTATTAAAAAAACAAAACAACAACATTGTTGTTAAGTCAGTCCTATCTGGAAAGGTGGGCTATCAAGGAAACCCTAGTAGTAGCCTAGTACTAGTAGAGCCGATGTTAAACACATCCACTGATGGTTCTAGTTCAACACCAACAGTAAAATGATCAGACCCAGAGCAACAAGGCCGTTAGCATGATGAAACTGTTTAATTATGTTCAAAGATAATAAAGCTCTAATAAAAATGCAAGACTAGACATAAACCATGGATGAGCATAGGATGCAATAATCTACTTTATCGAAGGAGCAGCTGTAACAGATAAGATCAAATACAAAAAAATTGAAAGAAATTCAGGCGTGTGGAGACTTCCAATCTTTTGGTTGGCCATTTTTCCAATTGAAGAAAACTTATAGTATGTGGTGCCAGCTATTCTTCCACAATATCTATCTTAGACCATCATTATCAAACCTTATTTACTTTTACACTTAAAATTTACTAGTTAATGGTTGAAAAAATTGTATGCTGAATTGTAATTTATTTTAAATGTACGATTAATTTAAAAAAAAATAATATTTTTCAGACCACGATCTTTAAAAATGGCTTTCGTAGCCTTGCAGAAGGCGAGCGTGTGGAGTTTGAAAGTAAACCATCCAATCAAGGCATGGAGGCAACATTTGTATGTGGAGTAGGAGGTCAGGAATGTAAAGGCAGTGAGAGGAGACCCATGTCCAGAAAGAAGCCAAGGAAAATACGGTGAGTTCCGATGAGTCATATGCACCATACCTATTTCTATTATTATGATTTCAAATTTGATTAATATTAGAAAGGTGGATTATTAAAGGTGGCTTTCAAATTTTTTGAAATCGGTAAAGAAGCTAATTAGGTGCACCATCAAAGCAGCCAAGGTTAAAACAACTCGATATGATTTCAAACAATAGCCTCCATGTCGAAAAGTCAAAGACAAATGATAAATACCCACCTCCATCGATCAGCACCTGTCAAAATCTCTTAGACTCATGTTCTCCCAGGAGTTTGACATTCATGGACATGTTCATATCTTTATAAAATATCAATTATTTCAAAAGCATTTTTTTTTACCGCCTTAGCCGATGAGTTATGCCAATGTAACAATTAACTAATTACATTATGAAATAACTTAAGGGGCTGTCCATAAAGTACGTCACGCTCCAGAGGGGGGGGGAGGGGGGGTAAGAAAGTGTGACAGGGGGTCTGGCCATGTGTGACGTCACGGGGTCTTATATTAAATTTTAATTATTTTGTTAATAAAAAATAAATTATTGTTCTAAAGTGTGACATACTTTGGGTCCAAGATTTGTGACAGGGGTTAAAATTGGTCAAAAATAGTGTGACGTACTTTATGGACTGCCCCTAAGGACATAGTAAAAAAAAATTATATCTTCATATCCATCTTTGCTCAATAGAGTGAGACCAAAGATTGAGACAGCACTGTGTTTAGCCCTGTAGTTAGTTAGGATTGCTATATTGATAAAGGACTATTGTCTACTGTATCATGGCATTTTAAAAAGGACACATCTTTTTTATTGAAGTTTATGTTCTTGAGAGTTAGTACACCCTCATAAATTATGTAAATCTACATAAAAAGGGTGTGTAGAATTTTATAAATTATTTCTTGCATAAAACTTAAAGAAAATTTGTTCCACAAAGTATCAAGGAGGTCTTTTATTAACTTAGAATTTGGTGGGTAAAAAGAAATAACCTTGTCCCAATTTGGTTCACGGTGGGCCTGGTAGTAATTTTGAAGATGCAATTTAATATTGATTAAAAGTGAGCTACTCCTTCATAAATTTGATTTTTTTAAATTTGCATTGATATAAGAAGAAAAAAAACCAACAAACTTTTCTTCTAAGTGAAATCAAAATCACCAAGAAAATATTAAATAATGCACTTTTCTAACATTATAGTCAGTTTAGGGGATGGGGTAGGAAATATAGCTGTTTGATTATAAAAAAAAGAAAACCCCATAGTCACCCCAAAGCTGTCAAGGCTATTAAACATGATATAAAATTAAAGTAGCATCAAAGTACCAGTTTAAAAAAATGAATCTATAATTTAAATCTTACTTAGAAATATGTTGCATAATAAAGGGAGCAGTGAAATGTTCTTTTAAAGTAAAGTTTATTTTTATTAATTTGATATGTCTCTCAATCTAAACTTGGTTCCTTAAGTCATTATCTTCTCTATTAAGCTACATTGTGTGCTCTTGTATTTATTTTACAGCATTTTTTAAAAACACTTAAACGCAATAATCTTCTGTATAGAAGGAGCGTCTGTAAACAGATAAGATAAGATAAGATAAACTCACCCCTGCCTTTTTAAAATATATTCGTGATGCAGCAGTAACACATCAAAACTGGTGTAAAGAACAGCTTTGAGTATAAAGAGATTAAATTTTGTCTACAATATTTCAATACCCATTGTCTTAATAAGACACACAGCTCTTCTCAGTTTTATTCCAATGCTGTTGTATAGCAAGTCTTTGTGCTTCGCTTCTGCTGTGGCAGTTCTCTTTTAAAATTATTTTGAGATTAACCTTAAATTTCCTTAACAAGTGTTAACCATTATGCTGGATTTTTTCCTCATGTTTTCTCAGATGCTACAACTGTGGGGACTTTGCTAATCATATCGCTGCCAAATGTCCGCATGGTCCACTTCCCAAAAGGTGCCACCAGTGCAAATCTACAGAGCATTTAATAGCAGATTGTCCTCTGAAAGACTCTTCATCACCCCCTGCAACCGCTCCATCAACATCCCTCATGCAGCGCAGACCCAGAAATGGCAACAACAACAGCAGCACAGAAAATGGCTTCAGCGGGTCTGACTTGGGGGCCAGTGGCATGTCATCGCATCATGTATGACCTAACGGAAGAGCAATAATTCATGCAGTTTTCTTCACTACACAAGAGCACCAAACTTCTAGCAGCAGCCAAGGCACAAGGTTAATTCTCTGTGGCAAATCAAAATGGGCTATTTAAAGACTAACTGGTTTCTTGAGTTCGAAGGGAAGTTTCATCAGCTTTGGATTTATAATCTGTTACTTCCTTCTTGTGAATAGCATTTGGACTACCTACCTGGTCAAGTGGTGCATTATGAAAATTTGTTATTTTTTCTTGTATGGTTGCTACAATGTTTGGAATCCAATTTTTATTTCCCCTTACGGCCAAGAGTGAGTGATGCACAATGCTAAGGTACCAGTATCTTTATTTGTTCCAATTTTTATTTTCCCAGTGTATATTTGTCTAATGAATCAACATTTATTTTTTTATTTAGCCAAGATCTCTGCTGCAGCATTTGGTTTTATACTGAACAAGAATAATTTAATTTTAATTTTGATTATATTAGGTTGTTACATTTTGGCCATTTAATTTGAAATAGCTCTTGAGTGTGCATATTTTGAAATAACTGTCTTAAATTGAATATTACAATAGCTACACATTGATTTTCATATCATTTTTATACCAGCTAGATAATTAATTTTTTTTTAATAAGTAGAAAAATCCTAATAAATTCCATTTAAACAATAAAAATGGAAGTCAGTTTTCAAATAAATAGCTTTAGTTGTTAGTTTTTATAAATGCAGTAAGCTCTAAAGTTAATTATTTTCTTTCACCCCCTTTTTTATTACCTTATTATTTCTAACATTTTCAACTTTACTCTAATGCCTTGAGTTCCGTAGTTAGTAGTTATTGACTGGAATCAGAAATGGGAAATTACTTAACTTTTTTTATATATATCCGGGTATGTCATTATATGCATACATCAAGAGCTGAACCTTAATGAATCCCATGGACGACTGCGCTCGTATTGTGAAGAACTGTGTTTGGCTTTTCTTTTAGCAGATATGTTATTGTCAATTGTTTCATGTCTGGGAAGAACATTTTTAATCCTAATACCATAAAAAAAACTTAACCATATCTTCTCTCCTTTTATTATATTCCGCAAGCTACCTCATCAATTTCGAAACACCTCAATCTGCTTGATATTCAGCATTGATTAACTGTAAAAAGTTTTGGGGTGGGAGTTCTATTGTATGCAAATATTCATTAGTTTTTACCTATACCAATGTAATGTAATGTCATCCCATAATTACCAAAAGAGCTAAATTTTATTTTTCTGAACTACACTTTGAATATACCAAAAAATCACATTTTAAGCACTTTTATTTTTGAAAACAATTACCTTCCTTTTGAGTCAAAATTTATTTTAAAATAATTTTTAAATTGAAACAAGATGACTAAACCAGCTATCAAATCTATTCTAATCAAAATGAAACCAGAACCAAGTTTTAGGAAGAAGTAATTTTTACCATACCTTGAGATTGCTGTTACTGACCAAAGTAATACACCCTAGAATTATTTTTTTTTAATTTCTAGATAGATATAGAAAATATAAATATGCCAAAATATTTCCTGTTCCAAATGCTTTTAACTTTTAAATAACCCATACTACCTCATTTTTATTTACACAATTGACATTTAATTAAATTTTTTTACAACCTCGATTTGTTAAAATATTTTAGCCCATTTTGGAAAAATAGATTGATATATTCCTTTCTTGTTAAATAACTTAAATTGCTTCTGAATCTAGTTTTTTTAACCCTTTCTTAGCTATTGATTTATGAACAAATGCACAGTTCTTTATTTTTAAAATTTGTTTAATGATTCTTAATTAAATACATCTGGATTTTATTACTATGAAAATGAAACCTTTTGACAAATGTATTTTTATACTGATGGGCCACTAGCTCCCCTCCTCACCCCACCTCACCAATTTGCTTCTTAGATTTATGGATATAAACTATGAAGGGGAATAAAGTTAATTAATTTATTTTAAACTGAAAGCCACTGCAAAATAAGGAAAAGAGATACCTATATAGCAAAATATTTTCTCTGTAATTTAGGTATATTTCATTACTGATGTATCGCCCTTCTGCTTTTACTTATCTAATTCAAGAGTTTACTACCTTCAAATAAATCCATAGGCCATCTCAGATTTAGACGATTTCGCTACATTTGAAGTAGGAATTTAAAAGCTAACAATTTTTTAGAGTGGCTTTTCAAACAGCTTTAAATTTCTTATATGTTTGTGCTAAACAAACACAAAAATGATCAAATAGGAAAGTAAACATTCATAAATCTTATAATTTTATTTACTAATAAACCATAAAATATTTATTACTTTTCAAAATAAATTCTAAAAATTTGTTTCAAACTTAAGCCCTTTCTGAACTACTTTGAAACAGGAATCAAGTTTGTCTATATAATTTAGACTCTAGTTTGTCTATATAATTTAGACTCTAGTTTGTCTATATAATTTAGACACTAGTTTGTCTATATAATTTAGACTCTAGTTTGTCTATATAATTTAGACTCTAGTTTGTCTATATAATTTAGACTCTAGTTTGTCTATATAATTTAGACTCTAGTTTGTCTATATAATTTAGACTCTAGTTTGACATTATCCAATACATGTGGTGCTAAGGGAAGAAAAAAGAAGAGGGGGGGGGGTATCAAAAATCGTTATTTTATGGCATGTTAAATGTACAATTTCAGCCAATATCTACCTCATATGGGGCATCTGAGGTAACAGTAACCATGCTCTCGTGCTTGTCTTTATATGGTAATACCGTCTTTTGATGCATAGGAGTAAGGAGTCTCTTCTAAAAAAAAATTATGGGTAATATTTTGGAATTAAATTTTTGTTTAATCAGTTTTTATTTTTAAAAATCCTTCATAATATAAAGATATCTACATATACATTTAAATGGACAAAGAGTGATCTCAGTTTAAGTCTTAAATTAATTTAAGCATAAGCGAACCATATAACATCAACTATTGAAGAGCATAAAATTATCTCCAAGGCAATAGATTTCCCATGTAGAGCAAGAAAAGGAGCATGTCAACTGAAGTGCCCAGATGTCCTTTCCTGTAAATGGAAACAATTTACATTGTCTGCTTCGTTGTCACAAGCAAGATTTTTTAATTTAATTTTTTTGTCATCTATGTAATCTTTCATACAAACATCCTCAAAAGTATTTAGATTTCCTGTGCAGATGTGAATGCTTAGAAATGCTTTTTAACGGAATTGGGTACATGTTTGTATTTCTACTTACACCAAATATTCCACATGATTTTTTTAACCTCTGATTTTGGTTGGGGTGTTTTTTTTGTATTTTTTTGATACCCTGCATTATTCTAAATGTAACTTTTTATTTCACTGTATCAAATCTTGAGGAAGATGTTCAGCAAGTCTTGTCTACTGTATATAATTCAGCCAAACGATTTTTTGTGTCTGTATTACAATAGTGACAATTTTTTAATCTATACATTTCTTGTTAAATCTTCTACATTTTGATGTGGTTTATGGAATGATGAGCTATCGTGGATTAGTCCTAGTCATGGCCAGCACCTGTGCATCCTTCTCGCCTATGTCATATGTGTGTGTGTCATCATGTCACAAATGTTAAATTTTACTTTTAGGTAATCTGGACCTTAATCTGTTTACACTTTTAAATATTACTAATAACTAAACGCGATTCAATAGCCATCTTGAATAATTTATGCTACAAAGGAATATTTCAGAGCATAAATTTTTTTTTAAAATGGTCAGCAAAAATAAAATACAATACATAATGGTTTATATTTTGTGCAATTAAAAACAACTTTAAAAAAGAAGAGCCTATCAATTTTAAGTATATGGAGATTTGTTGCACTTTAATACAAATGAGTGGTGGTTATTAAAAAATATTTTTTAAATTGTTATCTGGGGAAAATACAACAGCTGAATTGACATTAATATATGTGTATTTTAATTTTTCATTTGTATTTATAAAAGAATTTTTTTGCATATACACAGAAAGTGTTTATTATTTACATTTAGGAAATACAACTTTTGATGCTTGATAAGAAATACAAAGGCTGTTCCTATGTCATTATTAAAAGATACACATGGAGAATTCAAGTTTTATGTTGGGGCGTATGTTACATAAACAAACAAAAAACCAAAACACATGTTGTTGATAAAAGTCACTGAAGTTTGTAGAAAAGGGAGCAATTTTTCTCATTGAAAAATAAGAGGCTTACCAAAACTTTTGTCAGATATTTTTAAAACTTCTTTAAAAAGAGTCCTCCCTGTTTGACAGTGTTTTGGTAACTCCTCAATGTTGGAGTTAAACACAAAATTTTGTTAAAAAGTGATTGCAGGTATTTGTAATATCCCAGAAGGTTGTACCTGTTCCCTTTGTTGAACTTTTTTTTACCCGCATTTTGTGGCCAAATTTAAATGCAGATGAGAATGTCAACCATAATAGCTTTAACTAAAGGCAGCAATTTTCTTTCATTTCATCTTTGTACACCCTATTAATAATGATGCCAGAATGTGTAAAAAGATTTTTTCATTGACTTCCAGTTTCTTTTTTACAAAATAACTACATAAGTTGATTTTTTTTTCATTTTAAATATGTACTTAATTAATATTTTTTTTACTGCAAAGACAGCATATTCTCCTGGTTTAATCAGTAAATAAGTACTACTTATTCAGTAGTTGTATTTCTTTTAAACAACTTTTACTTCTTGTAAGACAATAGTAACACTACTAAATTACACTCAAGTAATTTAAATTAGAAACAAACCATAAAAATTACTGAAGAAGTATCACAAGGATATGTTTTACATGAATATAACTATGAAGTAATAAATATAACAAGTTTGAAAAAAAACAAAACAATTCACATCAGCCAACATTGTTAATGGTGTATAAACAGCATGTACATGTAAGTATCCCCCTATTTATTTCTATCAATGCTACATTAGTGAAGAATAATTGCTTAACCTGTAAAAGTATTAGTCAAATAATTAATTAACAGTTTTTTCTGAGGAAAAAATTAATTCACTTTAAAAAAAAAGCAGTGCTTAAAATTTTAATATACTAAACTCTGGGATATGTTAAATACCTTAAGTAGTGCTTAATTTTTAATGTTTTTGCTTAACTTAACAATTCACTTTTAAAAAACAACTAAAATGTATTACTCCATGTGTCACCATAAATTATTCAGCTGTTATTAAAAAAAGAGTAGCAACAAATGAAATATGTATAAACATGTTTATTTTAGAAACATAAACTCATATGTATTAATTTTTAAAGTCCAGAAATAATACAGTGTGTGTTTTTTGTGTGTATGCTTCTTTCCAACCATGTCAAGTCTATGTAATGAATTACACTAAAAATTTCCTACTCTGTATAAGTTAATATCTTTGCTTAAATTACCCCCTCCTTTTTTTGTTTTACTTTTAGCATTTTTTACTTATGTCCTGATTTTGTTACTTATCATGTTTTAAAATGAACATTTTTGCTATTTATATATATATTATATATATAAATACTTTTATACTTTGTCAGCAAACTACCTCGATTGACACATTTTTTAACATTTAGAAGACTTTAGTCTTTGTTCCCCCACTGCCCATCCCAGGTAATGTGTAATGTGCATTGAAATGAGTGTTTCGCAAATGCTAAAATTTGTATATTGGTTCATTACACTATAAGAATCAAGAATGCAGGACAATGTTCAGTGAGATTGTGTATCTGCATCAAACCAGAAGTGTGTAGAGAGCTGAATGTTATTATTTGATGTCTCAAGATGTGTAGTGATCTCCATTGCACACAGCAAGCACTCATACAGGGTGGTATGTCCTAATTATTTTAGCTCTACCTCTTGTGTTTTTTTTTGCCACTGGAAGTAGAACATATTTTAAGGATGTAGGCTTTCTGCTTTTAATATTTTTTGGTTTTTGGAAAAGGAAATCTTGTTTCAAATGATAAAATGACTTTTTCTATGTGTAACCTCCAAGAAATGTCATACATTTTTCTTAGGGTTCTAAAGAAAGAGACAATGGAAAAATTTTGCCTCAATCAAATAGCTCAATGTATCTAAATGGACCTTTAAGAGAAAATTTGAGCAGTAGCGTATCTCCATTAAATACGAGAGAAGTAATGAGTACAGTAAATTGCAGCTCAAGAAAAAACATTACTGCCTAATGCTTTAAATGTGAGTTACTTTTCTTTCCTTTATCAATATTGTGCCTCAAAAATTTTTTTACCCAGAGGAGCTGCACCTTTTTATTTTTCCCCATTTGCTTGAACGATAAATAGAGCCATTAAAAAGATTTTAAAATTATTATTTTTAACTCAAAACTTGGATTAGAATCAAATGTTATTACATTAAAAATTTATTATTTAAGGTAAAGTCTAATTGAATTTCATTGCCTTATTTCTCTACTGGATCATTTCTCTATTTGTCCCAAAATGGATATGCATCAAACCAAAGAATGACATTACAAACTACAGAAGTATGTGCATAATAAGTATTAAAATGTGTAATGTCATTGTATTAATTTTGTAGATACAATTTAAATTTCCCAACAACCACTACTTACCATGGGTTTTGAAGTAAATTGTTTCTAGAATTTCTTTTTGTATTAAAAAAAAATGCTTTTTATAATTTATATATATGTGCATATTATACATGCACATTTCCTATTTTTGCTTCTCTTCATAAAAAAACAAAAGGAATTAGCACCAAAGTGAAGCAGTTTTTAGCTCCAAAGTCTTTCATAGGATTGTTGGTCTTCCTGCTGCACTACAAAGTATATGCCTACAAGAAAGTTGTTAGAAATATGACACATGGCTTAAACTGTAGATATTGTCAGACCTTACAGATTATTTGATTTACTATGCTAATTAATACTTTTAAGAAAATATACAACTTTATTAACCAGCATATTACATTTTTGCGTAAGAAGACTTAGTCAATATTTTTTTTAAGTAGTGTTACAAAACTTGGAAATGTTAATGTTATCAATTCTGATGTAAGCTGTTCGTTTAAAGTTAAAATAAGGAAGACATAAAATATTTCTTGAACATATTTAGAAGTTAAAAAACTTCATTACTTCCAAATGTTAAGTAGCACTTGGGTCTATTGGAGTAAAGTGGAGGTCCAAAGATCCTTTTTGTTTATTGGTCAAATGTTGTTAGTGCATATTTCTCATTATCTTCAGCATTAATGTGGTTGTCAATCTTGCCTGTTTCATAAGTTATTTAATAAATAGTTAAGGTTTTGTTTGAACTTAAATTGAAAAGATTTCCAATTGATAAGAACTTTCTGTTTTTATAGTTAAACTTTATGTTGTTTATTTTAAACGCCCTGGAAAATTATTACAGCACACATATTAAGAAAATTGAAACTTTTCTGCAGCTTTCAGACCAATCACTATGAATAGCTCATAATTATTATTTTTTCCCTTTGACTGATTCTTGAGAACAATTCTGTGCTTTGTTGTATTTTGAGGTGGCTTGATTTAAACAAAAATAAATAATTTTATTTTGCTTTAAACCAGTGGATGTGTTGTAATATTTAATTCATTGATAATTGATGTTCATTATCCAACTTTGGAATGGTAATGTTGTGTATGCAAGGGTAACAAAGTAGACTGGAATCATTTTACACCATGATACATGGCTTTTTAACATTAATAATTATTAAGCGTGAAATTTTATTTTGAAACTTTGGTAAGTGTTCAGTATTATCCAGATATCTGTTCACTGTTAAATATATTTTAAATGTGAATCACTCCTTTGGAATATATTCCTAATCCAAGATGCAAAGACACTTGTAGTTTGGGTAAGGAGATGATGTGCCAGTTAAATAGGTCAAATCAGTGTGTTATTTTCTTAATTATTTTTATTCCAAGGCCATAAAATAAAATGAAACTAAAATTAACTGTGAGGGATTGGGTGGGTAGAAAATAATAATTTTAAGTTAGAATATTAAAGATTTTTAAATGCTAATTTTTCTCATATCACCTGGAAGACATTCCAATGTTTTATTCTTTGAAGTGCTGAAAATGATTCTGTAGGAGATTTTTTAATGGATCTTAATGAGCAAAATAAGAAATTTCAGTAGAAAATTTGTGCTGTATTATGATCTCAGGATACTTTGTTCTAGTTTTGATGTCGAAATGTGATCCTTGAAACCAGTCTGTGGTGAAACACTCAGGGATCTTACATTTTTGATTTCACATTTAGCTTAGCACAAAGTCAAACCTGCCCCAACAGTTTTGTGTGTATGTGTTTGTTTTTTTTAATTTTAAATTACTTTTTTTTTAAAAAACTTTTGTAATCATTTTATAGGGTATCTGGGGCTATATCCCTGCCCTCACACCATTCAGGTATTAAGGAACTTGTTATTACTGTATAATTTGTGTAGATTCAAATTTATAATTTTAGATAGTTTGAAGTATAATACTTTTTACATGGTTTTCACCGATTAGGGAGAGAGATGTCTAATAAAATTATGTTATCCTATTTTTTTCTTCTTCTTAAATTATGATAAGAGTTTTCCTGTGTTGATTGATAAATTTGACATTGCATGCGTACATTTTTTTTACCAAAAAAATTCAATATCAATATATGCCTTCAATTTATTTGTACTTATGCTTTTATTTCTGCATAGTTTAAGACAGAGTAAAAAATATTACTCTTTTGTCCTAAGTACCTCAGTTACATTGTCATTCTGTTTATTTTTTAATTATTTCAGAAGTGTATGCACAACTTTCTGTTAGATTATTTGCTTAAAATTTATGGTACAAATGTTAATGTACGATCAGAGAATAACAAAAAAAAATATTTTTTCATATTTTTATACTTTTAATGCTATTCACTTTAGAAATTTACAAACTTCCCTCCCAGTTGTATTGAGGTTTGTTACAAACTTCCAGGACAATGTATGATTCTCATTAATTTATGTTTATCCCTTTTTTTGTTTGTGCTTATTTTTTTTTAAATGTTTTTTTTTAAATGTTAGTTTTAATTGTAATGCCACCATTATAGGATATTACTAAATTGTTGAATATTAAATGATTATTTGTGTGGATAGCCGTTCTCAGGTATTATTAAAGTCACACTTAAGGAGTTTAAAAAGATTTCTTTCCAAATAAGATATTTGAATATTACATTACATAAATAAAAAAAAATTCATGGCCTTTGCAGACAAATGATATTACATGTAATTATGCATTAGTTATTAATGCACTTGGCAATTATAATTTCAAAATTGTTTTTCCTCATAGTGTGCATCATGACAAACCATTAGTTCTCATTTCATTCAAATGAAACTTAACATTTAAAAATTGAAGGGAAAAAAATGAAAAAAAAGGAAGGAAGAAAATGACCACAACTACCTCATTATTGAAGGGCATTTATATATTTAGTCAGATAAACTATAAACCTCCCGGCAATTATTTCTTCTTCAACTCAGGGCTACCATTGTATTTTTATTTTAAAACATGTGTACCACCAAATAGTTTGACACTGCAATGCATGTGTGTGAATGAGTTGTTTTATTATTTTTTATTTACATCATATCCTGTTAACCATAAAAAATGTTTTAACAGTTGGATGAGGTTGAATTTCAAATGTTGATAATCTCTCATTTATTAGATTTAAATCCTCCTCAATAATTTTCTTAATATTATTTCATTTGTGCTTCACTTCATAATTGCAATGAAGATTAGATAACCAAATATTAGATAAACAAATATTAGATAAAAGTTAAGTGCTGAGTGGAAAATAATTTTTGTTTGTTTGTGTGTGTGTTCTCTCTCACCCCAAGCATCACTTGTGAATTTAAAATATCAGTAATAATTTTAAAAACAAACTCTTCTGTGTAAGAAAATGTTAATTCTTCACAAAAAATCAGTTGATATATTTTTTGTTTGTTTGTTGTTTTTTGTTTTGTTTTTTTAAATTTTTTGTTGATCCAACATTTTCTTCTCTTCCTGTTCATGCTGAGTCTATAAACAGAACCAATATAAGTAACGTCCTCTATTAGCTAATGTATATTGAAATTCAGTTTTGTTTTATTATTACATTTTGTTCAGTATCATTTCATTGTGTATTTTCCAAAGTAAAAGAAAGAGGTAAAATTAAAAAGAATGTTGTGTTTTGTCTTTTTTTTTAAAATAAAAAATTAAAATTTCCACCAGAATAATCCAGGACTGTTGCATATCAACACCAATGATGACTCCGTGCATTTTTACAAATAGTACTGTTAATAATCAAGAAGAAAAATCATTTTTGTAATAAAAAAAAACAACTGCTTTTCTTACCGTAATTTTCTCTTTTATATTCCTATCACTTACACTTACACAATTTTTTTTTAAAAAGTTAATATTTTATTCTTTATAAAATTATATCCGTATCTTTGTTATAGATAGCTTAAACCCAAAGCTTTGCTAGACAATCTTGTAAAGGAGTCATACTTCGAATTAATACATTGTTAAATCATTTTTATCTTTAAAAATTATTTTATTTTATTTACACTTAGAGGGAGAAAACCTCGTGCAATAAGTCATTAAGAATAAAATACACTTCGGTTGACCTGTATTTCAAACGGAAGTCACCTTCTTTTCCTCTTCTTTTATGTGTGCCAGGTGTTGTTTCCACCCCCAACCCAAATTTTTATTTTTTAAAATGTCCTGTAGCCCATTTTCATTCATTCACTTTTTACTCCATTTCTTCCTTTGATTTTCTTATTTCTAACAATTGTGAAGGTAGTTTGAAACTATGTTCCGTTCGTTACTCGAATGCTCCCAAATAACAACTATTTAACGTTATTTCAAAATCTAAATTCATTTTTGTCGTTCAATTTCAATTACGTCACATTCAAGTACACGATGTAACCTGCAAGGCTAACAAACATGCTGAACTGATAAATCGTATACTGTATACTACATGTGTTACCACCGTGAAGGATGGCCTTACACTTAAAAACGTATAGAAATGCAAGCCCGACACTTCTCACAAGGCTGACCTTTGCGTAGGTGTAAACCACTTACTGTGTGGACCGTATCATCGTAGCTTGCCACTAAAGGCCTGGGCAATGGGTCAGCTAGATGAACGCGCGTGATGCGTGGACTTAATAATTTGTTAGATTCAAGGAGCCGGATTGTTGCAACTGTTTTCGTGACCTCCTCTCCACCCAAAACATGGGGGAGGTATCCCGAACAAGGTCACCGTAATATTCCAAGCATTTGCTTTCCAGTGAAGTTTTCATATTTAAACTAGGTTAACTTTTTCTTACACTTCTACAGTTTGCCCCCCCCCCATGCTTGCTTTTAAAAATTGCTCATCTCGCCCTTGTCCCAACCACAACATATCATAATAGTGAAATAATACTCTTTGTAGTCTAGTGAATTCCCTCCCCACTTTAAACCAAAAAAAAATGCAACTCAACTCTCCCTGCGAGCTCAACCTGGCATTATTCTACCACTACATCCCCGCCCCGTGGTATTTTGTTTTGCCCTCCCTCCGAAAAAAACCCTACCCTATTTTTTTCCCTCAACGACCTTCCTCCAATCCCCCCCACCCCGTCTCACGCACTAACCATTATTGCTTGTTGATTTTTTTCTCTCCCTCCAATTTTTTTTTGTTGCGGTCCAAGGGGCATAAGTGCAAAAAGAACCAACCCTGTTTTACATTTAAGGTATTCTTTCTCTCCTCCCCTTTTCAAGTTTTTTTTATATTTTCCTAACAGTTTTCCCGCGGGGGGGGGGCGTAGAGTTATTTTCTTAACGAAACCACTGAAAGGAAATCTTGGCCCGGAGTTGACCCCCCTAGTTATTTTAGGAAGGGTTGGCCGGAAGTAAGTGCGCGCGTGAGTAAAGCACAGTGTGACTACTTTGTATTGTAAGCATGCGTGTTTGGTTATTCTTAAATATGGATGTCAAATACATTGGTAGCAATAGTAGTAGCCGTGCACATATTTTTTCCCCGGCTTTCCTTCAGTTTTGATTGTAGTAGTGTGCTCTAGTCAGTGATACGGGTACAGGAAAAGGTGGGGGCATCTGCTCAGTGTACATATATTTTTTCCGTCATAATTGTACGGTGTGGCGTCCATTTCGATTAATTGTCAGGATTTGTTTATGAAAGTTTTTAAAAAATGGGAGTTGCTCCGCCATAATCAATTTTCACCTCAGCTTCGATAGTAGAGTAGTACATATAGTGTAGTGGTACTATACTTAAGTAACGCATTGCTGTTGAGCGATTAGGAACTCTCATAAATATTTGGTTTACTACAGGTAAGCCGAATAAAAATAAATAGGTCAGTCACCAATACCGGAAGGCATTACGTCACACAGAGACCTCTCTAAAAATATGCCAGTCACAATGAAGTGATTTAAAGAAACAGAATGAGGCGTGGTATTTCATGTATGAAGGATGCAATATACGCACTAGCAGAGGGGGGATTTGCGGTTACGCCTGGGTGGTGCTTTCTTGTCTTGTTTGGATGGGGCTGCACTACCCCCTAGCTATGGCACTGAGCCATACCATCGAAATGACAGAAATGTACGAATTACGGACGCTCCTTCTATACAGAAGGTTATTGGATCTTACGGTTAATTGTAGGTAGAGCTGTGAACTTGTCCTACGTCAGTGCTTCGCAAAATTTTACGTCTTCGAACAAGTTCTAAATTTGAATAATGGATTTGTGGTCTAATATTACTAATAATAATTATCAGTTTATTTTAGGAATATTTATTTAAATATAATAATAAATCGCAGTGGCCTGAATCCTGACAACACGGCTGATGGAACGTTCATGTTCTGGGTATTGTCATGAGTTTGAACTTTGCGATATTCAGTGCCGTAACGATGTAGAACTGACTCACTCCGGCGAAAAGCTCATGAAATAGAAGAAGAAAAATTTAGACCCCGGGGAGGGGAGCGGAGATGCGATCATTCAGGCTTATGGTTATTTTTAGAACAAGACGATGACCCAGATCATAGGCGGAAAGGAGTTGGTGAAATGAGGGGGGGGGGCTGGTTTCAAGACATGACCAAAATAGTAGCACTGGTGGTGAGTACACTGTACTTATTGTGAGCATTCACGTGTGTTAGAATTCAGAGGGTAAAAATAAAGGTCTATTTACAAATTACTCACCAGCCCTACGCCTGGAAAGTTTTTATTTCAATAATTTTTTGAGGGAGTCAAGCCCCATACTCTCATACACACCCTGACCCTTGGGGCGTCCGGAGCTGTGTTACCCCCACCCACCCGACCAATGGGGCGTCCTGAGATGTATTACCGCCCATGGGGAGTCCGGAGCTGTCTTACCCGCCCATGGGGCGTCCGGAGCTGTGTTACCACGCAGAGCTATAGATCATGCTTTCCACATACAGACACTAATACAAATACCTGACATTATTGGATACAATTTTTGGCGCTTTCACCTCGACTTGATTTCTAAAGGATGTATTAAGTTTGCATATCGTTTGACAGCAACCTCCTGTCACTCAAATCAATAATATGTCGCATCTTCAAACGAAACCTTTGGGCCAAACTTTTCTTACGATATGTCTGATTTACAGTTTTAATGTATTTTTTGTTGTTTGCAGGGGCGCCCACAGCCTTGAAAAAAATTGACGCACACCTTCGGTCTCCAATCGTCATTTATCAGCCCTTCTTAATCATACACTACCAAATAAATGTCACCACATGCAATGACTCATATGTCTCATATTAGCAAAAGTACTCCAGCAAAACATAAAGCAAAACAGGCATATTTTAATCATTTTTTCTATTTCACCAATATTTAAAACATTTTACGCAAAGAACGGGCTACAAACATAATCTAGACTAAGTATATTTACCGTCATATACCTTACGTAAACACGTTGCTTGGCAAATCAGTCATCATTGTTAAAGGCAATCACAATTCTACGATGTCCTGTGGCATCGAAGTCTTTTATGACTTAATTGACGTCAGGAAATATGTCGGTGTGAACATGCAGCAGCGCCAGAGCTAATAGTCGTTCTGATCCCATTGTTGAGCGCACATAACTCTTGAGACGGCGGGGCGCCGAGAAGCTGCGTTCAGCTGTGGTGGATGTAACAGGCATCTTTAAAAGTACATGAAAAACAGTGTGCAAATTTAAGTATAAATCCTTCGTGAGTAAAAACAAAGTCTTGCAAAGACACGGCAGTGTTGCTGACTTCTCCCTTCACGCGCAGAAAGTTTGAACTTCCAGCTCTCAATCTCTACATCTAGATCATCTGAATTAACGAATGCCGCATAAGCTTTCCGAATTTTATCCATGTCATCCTTAGTCAGACTGGATATATGTAGCGGCATAAGCATTTCTGCTGTCAAACGTCCTGATGATGCACAGATGCGGTCTTGAAGTTCTGTTATTAGGTGATCCAAAAAGGAATTGTGAACATTTAGTCTGAAGTAATCTTGCACCGAATTTGTCGGTCCCTGTGCATTTGATCTGTACTATTGTCTAGTAGTAACTCCTGGTGCTTTGACCTCAACATTCAATTTCTGTGCTAACTTGGAGGCCTCGTCAAACAATGAATTGCAAGAATCGTCATTGCTCCGTTTCAATTACAGAAGGTCGATCAACTCCTTGCACTCACTAGAGGCACGAACTAAAATCTCATCCACAGACTGCAATGAGTAGGAAATCGGTTTCCTGTAGCGCAAGTAGTGATGAACAACGACAAGCGTATATATGAACTGAAAATTATGGATTGATAATTGGAGACCGTTTGCTTTGACAGATGTTTGACGATCACGATTTTGAGTCAAACCGGCCAGAGTTTCAAGTATAATAAAAATGTTCTCTTCAAACCTTTGTAATGTTTCTTCATGTCGAGTCCACCTTGTAGCACAGAATTTCTTAAGTCGTGTTGAATCTTCACCATGGCTTGAGTTTGTATATATATTTAGACGCTTGGCAGATGCTGTAATAAAGTTAACAGTTTCACTGACTATGTTGTACATATTTCTAACAGCGCCCTCACTGCAAGTGTTCACAATAGCTACGTTTAGTGTATGTGATCGACAGTGGACGTATTCTGCTGTTCCCACATGTTGGAAGCGTTCTCTAACTCCTTTTACTTTTCCACTCATGTTTGCAGCTACATCGAACCCGAGACCAACAATATTGCGGATATCAAGGCCAAGCTCTTGTAGTTTTTCAGTTATTAAATTATATAGCGTTTCACCTGTTGTATCAGACGTTTCCTCAAATGACACAAATTCTTCATGCCGTTTTGCATTAGATGTGACAAAAATAAGATTCAAACTCACTTGCTCCTTGACTGAGACATCTGTAGTTTCGTCAACAATGATGCTGAAATATTTTGCAGTGATGCATTCCTTGACGATCTTGTCTCGAATCTGGTTTCCGCACAGAGCAACCATCTCATTTTGTATTCTATGACTGATGTATTTTGAATTACCTGACGCGATGCGTAGATTCTCACTAAGAGCAAGATCGTGCTCGGCTCTGAAATTAAGAAGAGCCATAAAATTGCTCCGATCATCTGATTTTCCGCGCATTGGTATATTTTTCTGTCCACACAGAATTATTGTTTTAATAATGGATTGGAGAGCAGCTGTGTTCCTTTGGACTTTGTCATTGTACGCTTGAGATTGCTGCTGTTTCACGGAGACTGATTTACCTTCGCATACACTTATAAATGCATATGCTGCTTTTATAGAGCTAAGATGTGTCTGTTCTACGTTACTCAAGTCTGAATGCGGCTCGCGTATAAAAGCGCATGTCGTACCTGAAGCAAATACTGAGCAGGCAGCACAGAAAACACCATCCGCTTTGACAATGTAACTCATAAACGGAAACACATTTGAGTTAAACATTGAACTAGGCATGTGGCGTTTTTTATTACCAACTGTCTTCAAAGGCTCTTTCCAGTTCTTAGATGGCTGAAACTTTTCCAAAAGCACTGATTTCTTTACTGATTCAGGTAATTGTTGGTTAAAGTTGACCTCACCAATATCGAAAAATAGAGTCGAAACAGAGACTTTTAATGCCTGTGGCTTTCTTTGCGGCTGATGATGTCAATGTCTCACATAATGATGATTCTGAATCAGATTCAGATTCACTAGAATTTGAGGACACACTGGATATGTGGTTATCCAATAATAATTTCATTGCAGGAGTATTTTTGGCAGTATCTTGCACCTGTGGCACATTTATTGATGACGTTGATGTTGCTGATAAACCGCTCGTTGCAATTTTTTTAAAGAATGATGTAATAAACAGTTTATTTTTAGTAGGAGATTTTTCGCCGGTCTCACCTTTATTACTGTCACCCATTATTGAAAATTAAATTGAGGAAATACAAGAATACTGCAACGATTACAAATAAAACAAACCCGTAAAAACAAAGTTTTTGACTATAAATCCCTTATATATGAGACATAACGAACAGTATTTTTTTATTTTAAAACTCTTAACTCAACTTTGCTTCATAACCCTAGAGGGGGGGGGACTGAGCTCAGCATGACACGTAAAATGTAAACAAAAGCACGCGGGTACGTCGATGGGTCGCGTTAACGCATCAACTCAAACTCTCACGTGGGATAAAAACAATAACAAACCGTGAATTTGAATTACATACCTCATATAAGGATAAACTAAAAATGCATTAATTTAACTACGGTACGATCGATCGATCTGAAATTTTGATACGATGCATTGTTAGGTGAGACGGGTCCGTGTGCCAAATTTCAGCTTGATCGGATCACGGGAAGTGGGTCATTTTTTACTTTTGTTTTTCCGCCCGCCCAAGACAGATAGAGATGACGACAGAACGACAGAGAGACAGAGACGCCGGTGATGTTAATATAAGGGATTTAAAAAAACAACGTTCTAGAGTAGACTACTTGAAGAACGACTTGAACGTCAACAAATATGGCCACCCGGGACATGCGCACGTCTTACAATAGAGATGTAAAACTAATAAATACTAAATACCCGGTAGTTGCATAGATATTTTTTACAAGTTTCTAACGGTCACTCACATTCTCACAAGTCTGGGGTGAGGGGAACTCTTAAATTTGATATGTTTTATTTTGTTATTTGCTTTTAATATTTAATTTAATAATTGAGCTCCGTGGTGCAGCGGTAAGGCGCTAATTGACTTTTATAAACAAATATTAATTTTGTAAATTTTAGTGGACGCACGTGCGTCCAGTGCGTCACGCTGCGGGCGCCCCTGGTTGTTTGAATACAAAAAATGGGCACCTTGCTTGTCAAGCTTATCGCTTGAGGAAAAGAACACAATAGTGACACAGAGGAACATCGAACTTTGTTGAAGTTGATACAAGATAGTCTCAGATGGTGTAGCACTTCCGGGCGCTCAAGTCTATATCACCAGCACTGGGAAACTGTGTCATGGAACCTTACTTTACCCGAAGAGTTGCTAAATGAAATAATATTGTAATTATTTATCTATCGTTATTTGTTATAGTTATAGTGCTTTTTGTTGTGGTTGCTGCGGTCGTTGTTATTGTTTTAGTTCCTGACAGTGTCGCTGTAGTCATTACAACGTGTTGGCCAAGGGCGCTTATAAACTCAACGCTGAACTCAACATTACTGTTTATTTTTATATTTTAAAAATATTTTTTATCGAGTTGTAATAAGTTATATCGCTCACAGCAATTGTGACGTTAAAAAAATAATACTAAATAAAACAAACCCGTAAAAACAAAGTTTTTGACTATAAATCCCTTACATATGAGACATAACTAACAGTATTGATTATTTTCAAACATTTACAGACTGAATCTGTCTTAACTCAACTTTGCATCATAACCCTAGTGGGGGGGGAGGGGTGGGGGGAGGAGTGGGGGGGGAGGGGTGGGTGGGGGGGGAGAGGGGAAAAGTCTGGTCACCGATTCGCTTGACCGAGCTCAGAGTGACACTAAAATGTAAACAAAAGCGCCCGTCGCTTCGTTGGGTCGCCTCAATGCGTCAGCTCAAAATTTCACGTGGGAAAAAAACAATAACAGACCGTGAATTTAAATTACATACCTCATATAAGGATAAACTAAAAATGCATTAATTTAATTACGGTACGTTCGATCGATCTGAAATTTTGATAGGATGCATTGTTAGGTTAGACGGGTCCGTGTGCCAAATTTCAGTTCGATCGGATCACGGGAAGTGGGTCATTTTCGACTTTTGTTTTTCCGCCCGCCGAGCCCATGAGAGAGATGATGAGAGAGAGACAGACAGAGACGGCCGCGAAGTTAATATAAGGGATTTAAAAATAGGTGCACTTATTACGTGCGGTACGGTACTCACATTAAGTGACACAACATGGATTCAAGTTCAAGTTACTTCTGCATAAAAATCAAATAAGTAGGCTATGCATTATTGTTGATTCATAATAATCATAAATATAAATAATATAATATAGAAATTAAAAAGAAAAAAATATATATGGAAGACCAGATTCTAACTAAATAAATGGAAGTTCGGGTATCAGAAAAATATATTCAATTTTTGTAAAATGTTTATATAAGTTGTTCATTAATTTATAATTATACGGCATGTAAGCAAACGAAACTAATAGCTACACCAGATTTAGAAAATATTCACCAAATTATAATCATATATATATATATATTTACGCTCAATTATGTATGACTGACTCACTCACTCGCAGTGGCCTAACGCTAATTGAAAATAATATAGACTTGAAAATCATAATCCTTTTGGTTTCCAGATTAACATTAACCAAACAACGCACGCACCTATGACGTCAGCATTTGTGTTGTAAACAGTGCTGACTGACTCAAAGAGTTGTGTTTTTTTTGGTGCAGTAATTTGGTGCGCTGCTTTCTAAAATTACTTTAAAAATCGTGTGGTGATTAGTACTGTAAAAAAATATTATATACATACTTTGTGTACATTTCAGGAATATTCGT
This sequence comes from Ampullaceana balthica, assembly GCA_944989445.1. Lineage (NCBI taxonomy): Eukaryota > Metazoa > Mollusca > Gastropoda > Lymnaeidae > Ampullaceana > Ampullaceana balthica. Next base: position 369,477 of record CALYLW010000264.1, on the reverse strand, counting down.
ATTTATTATACAAGGGTAAGTTACTTGGGCTTTTGACAACAAAAAAAAATATTATAAAAATACTTGGTGTACATTTAAGAAAGTTTAATATTACATATTTATCATACAAGGACAACTTAGTTGGGCTTTTGAAAAGGGGGCGCCGCAGGCGCCACGGCACCGCAGCACAAACTAGTATTACTAGTATATATATAATATATATATATATCAGATATCAATCAAGAGCTTGTTCTGGGGCTCTATCTGACTGTAGAGGATGTGTGCTGGTTTAGTAGGGAGGAATGAGGTTGAGGAATTGAGTCATCTGAGGTCTGCTCATGTGAATCACACCGTGTGATGAGAAGGTCGGCGAGGCGTGTGTGTCGGATCAGTTTAAAACGCCAAGTAAGTGCTTGTCTTACCTGGCTACGCAAAGGAGGGGATCGATGAGGTCGACCGGCTAAGTAGCTAGCCTCACCCCATCCGGTACAAACCTTTCCCTCCACCTCGTGCCGTCCCTTCCCTCACCCAAACTGATATACGAAACTCACTTCAAACGTTTCCGATGACTGGACTGTAAAGGGGAGCAGGCAGATTTAGACATACCGTGCAACTCTATGATTACATGGCATAGGAAGGGTGGGGGCGTCCGCCCCGGGGCGCAATTTATTTGGTCTACTTATTGAGAGGGGCTGAAATTTGAGCCTGGAGCTGTTTTTTTTTCATGGGGTCGATGGTTTTTATTGTCTACCCCTCCTCCTCAAGGCGATAAGAAAATAGATATGCCCTTGTGCACAATGATTATTCGGATTCAGAATAAATTGACCCTTAAAGTTAAAGAAAGATTACATGAACTTTAGGAAATACAACACAGCCGGGAAGGAATGACTAATACTTTCATTGCTGTAACTGTTATGTTCGAATCACATTGAAATACAGTAATAACTAAGATTAAGAACGCAATTTGGTCATGAGCTATTCTGGTAACAAGCAGCTTTGAATGTTCTGTCTCGGGCAGCAAATCAGTGCCTCGGGTTAGAACGATGCCCAGAGAGAGGGCTATGTTTAACTTCTGAGACAAACGATCATGAAAAGTACAAACGAAGACTACGAGTTCTAACATCGCTTAGTTCTAGTCAGGTACTTGTGATCCAGTTTTTCCCCCTTGCATAGCCTCCCTGTTATTGGCATTACTACAAATCGATAAAAGATTTCTTATAAAATGACAAAGCTCAAATGATCGGTTTTTTTTATTTTTTTCAAATTTTTTAAAAATACATTGGAAACTCTCGTAACGAGGATAATTCGTTCCAGAGTCTTACTCGTTAAGCGAAACCCTCGTTAAACGAAACAATTTTTTACATACAAATCAATGTAAAATACGATAATCCGTTCCATGCTGAAAAAATCCAACTCATTTTTCAAAAAAAATGTATTAACATTTATTCAAAAAAAATTAGATCTACTTATGATTTGTTAAAGAGCGTAAAAACTTGGAATACAATTTAGATTTCAAACAAAAAAAGTAAATAAAAATATGAATTTATGACAAATCCTTCAATAAATTAATCCTTTTTAGCTAGCAAACGCCGACGCTTAAAAATTTGACGAAAATGTGTCGTAAACGGTTCGTAGACATTCTTGACTCTCCCTTTGAAGCATCCATTTCCTTAATTTTGTTTTTGTTCCTGAGAATAGTGCAGATCGTTTGAATTTTGCCGATTGTATGTGCGCGCTAGATTAGCCACGCTCACACCTTGTTCAAGCTTTTCAATGATTTTACGTTTCTTTTCAACAGTTATTTTGTCTCTCTAATGATTGCCTTCTTGTGCTTGTTTCTTCGAAAACATTTTAGCACAGGTTATTATTACAATTTGCGCATAAACAAATTACGTTTCTGTCATAATTCAAAAATTTTAAAAACGGATGATGAAGTTCCGCCTCTTTCATGTGCAGCCTTTTTAATTCTCTCTCTGTTGCCGCTGTTTCTTTTCTTTTTTTTCCCTCCCCAATTTGTTTTATTGTAGTATGTTGGGGCTGTTTTATTATTGCATGTCAACTGATATGCTTTTTTTATTAATAAGTTTTCTCGTTTAACGTATTTTATTGTATTTCGTAATTTTTTCTAGGTGAAAAAATTTGTCTTTTTTTTTGTGGGACATAAAATCGTACACGGGTAAATTTTAGATTTTGGTGTCACCCCACCGATTGTGTCATCCGTGGCGGCCCCCCCCCTTACGCTCCCCTAGTGACGTCAGTGAGAGTGGCGTCACTAGTGTTCGTATAACCCAGTGCGGTTAACTCATGATGTCACCCCTCACGACTTACCCCATAGACCTCCTTCGAGTCTGCAAGTGTCAAATAACGGGAACACAGAATTTTACGTTTTGGTGTCGCCCCTTGTGATGGTGTCACCCGGTGTGATCCGCACTATCCGCACCTTCCTAGTGTGCCTCTGCATATATATATATATATATATATAATATTTTTTTTAATACGCAAGTGCACGTATTTCATCGGTTTTGTAACATAAACGACCGAATGTAACTAAAAATAAAGGAACTTTTCTTTCATCTTGAAACGGACTGCCATTATTTCATTTATTTTCTATGATTTTGGTTACGAATGTTTTGGTTAACGAACCAAGTTTTTGATCGATTTAGGTCCTTAACCCGAGTTACTACGGTACTATACAAGATTACATTTAAAAAAGCCTCCTTAAGTCACATCTAAATACTATTCTATTAAAGTCATACCGTAACTAACTAATGCGCTTTTTCGGCTAAGTCCAACTAAGATGCCCCATAGAACTCATCCAACCTCAACCTATGTTATAAACGTATATCCTGATACCCGGGCGTGTGTCGAAACTCGGTACTTCTTCCACGTCTATGACTGGTAATTGCATCCGTGTTTATACACCGACGTTCATCTACATCATATTCCACAGGTACTTTAAATGTGTCCGACTGTAATCGGACAAGCCATTTATCAGGCACTTGGCCAGAAATGAAATACTTGTCATTGGTTTTAATTTGAACTAAAGTCTGTCCGTTATTAATTATATATTTAGATGCGAGTGTTATTATTTTTGTTTTTCATAAAGTACGAAGACATAAAAATTAATATCGAGCACCGGTAATAACGTAATGAAAAATGCTTTCCTCACGTGACTTGATAATTGCTATGTTAGCAGTCGGAGACAACTCAACTACAGAACGTCTCTGTGCTGTCCAAAAATTAAACTGTCAGGTTTGGTTTGGGGTGGGGGGAGGGGTGCACATTCACCCACTTCACACGACGAGTTCGCCCAATGCCAGCCCCGGATGTCCTCGCCGGGGCCACGTGCATTCAGCCACAGGGAGGCTCGACTCCCATCAGAAGCCGGCCACTACCTGAGACGATTACGTCCCGACATGCGCGGGTCTACTGCTCACGCAATGACTTAACGAGCCCGGTTTTGTTACGGGTCCCCTGATTGGCCGAGGTCCTATTGATCTGCACGGCGCGTGCACAATCGAATGCTGTTACGTGAGCGCTAGCTGACGGGGGGTTCCCCCAAGGCGTTGACGGGCGAGGTCACGGGCTGGGTTTTATTGGCTGGTGCACCGATACCGGTACGTCAACGACATGAAGTGCTCTGTGTCCAAAAAGACAGGTCCTACTAGTGGAGTGTTCTCAAACTGGGTTTACTGGGTTCATGCTATTATTATTATTACGTTTTATTTTTCCTTTAGATTTTAAAATAGACAGAGAGAGAGGGTGAGGGAGGGAGAGAGAGAGAGACAGACAGAGAGAAAGAGAGAGAGAGAGAGAGAGAGAGAGAGAGAGAGAGAGAGAGAGAGAGACTGGTGGGGGTAAGGAAGCAGAAAAGAAGAAAATAGATTCGGAAAGTTAAATACAAGTGAGCCATGCCATAGGTCAGTGCTACTCAAACTTTTTAGTAGCGGACCGACAGGAATTTTTGTCATTGCACCAGGGACCGATTCACACTTTTTCCTGAACTAATGTGGTATCGAAATGTAATTTATTTTATGTTAGTTCTTTCATTTTATTGGCTTATCGCCGATACCTTGACATATTCTATATGGTTAGTATTAATGGATGAAAATGGAGGAATATAATTATATTTTAGTGTCCTTTCTTGATAACTCCTGCGGACCGGCTAGACTGCCCTAGGTCACATTGATATGAGACTATATATAGATATATATTATCATATAATGATACCTATGTTATATCGATACGCTCTTATTTTTAAATTGTTTGTTGTATGGGAGGCCCCATTTTGTCTAAACTTTACCTTAACACGTTTGTTAATGTCAACTGTCTCAATGGCCAATAGACTATGGGGCCGTCCATAAAGTACGTCACGCTCCAGAGGGGGGAGGGGGTGTAAATATGCGACAGGGGAAGGGGGGGGGGTCCGGCAATGTGTGACGTCACTGTGTTTTATATTAAATTTTAATTATTTTGTTAATAAAATACAACATTTTTGTTCGAAAGTGTGATGTACTTTGTGTCAAAGATTTGTGGCAGGGGGGGGGGTAAAAATTGTCAAAAATAGCGTGACGTACTTTATGGACGGCCCCTATAGACTAAAGTAATAAATACTGCCAATGGCGAGTAGGACGATTTAGCGTCTTCTAAGACTTCGCTCCTTCAATTTTAAATGTTGTTTGGTAAAAAGCAACAAATGGTGATTCGGTGCAAATTGTGAATGCTGAATTGTAACTAGTAACCCAGGACGGACGGCAATGTTACCAGTCACACCGCCCCAACACCTCTCCCCAATATTAAATCTACCCAATCGCCGAATAAGCACGAATGATCTAAAGAGCCAGCAATACACGCCGAAAATCCCAGGCCGATGTGGACCAATGTTGAACCCATTCATATCCTCTGTGCTTCGGCTTCTAAACAAACCTAGCGCGCATTCCAGGGAGGTAATCAACCGTAAGGAAAGGGGGATATCCTCATTGAAACTTGGGACACGGGAGGGAGGATGGGGTTGGGGGGAGGGGGCTTTAGAATCGTCTCCCCCCCCCACACACACACCCAGGGCAGAAATAAACTGTTCTAACATTAAGAGGAAGTGCAACAAAAAATATTTAGTTGATCATTTGGTGCAATTTTTGCTTGTACATTATATGTTCCCCTTCTCAATTATTAAGATAGGTCGTAAATCTTATACTCTTATACCAAAATAATCCACTTACATTATTAAACAACAATACAATACTTTTAACAAAGTTATGTGAAAATTGAATTCGCCAGAATACAAAAAATGCCAGCAAAAAACTTCAACACAAAAGATAACATAATACAACCCTCAGGTAGACATAAGGATAAAAACACTTTTCTTATTCCATATGCAAGAACAAACCTATAAAAATTATCTTTCTTCCCGTCCGGGATTCGGGCGTGAAATGGGTTGCCTGAAGAAACCAGGAAAACCAACACTTTATCAACATTTAAAACTCTAACTCTTATAAGAATGCAGGATTAGAAACAAAGCATGGATAACCAATAATCTTCAGTAAGATAAGATGACATTACTGTCGATAGTCAGTAACCGCATTCCACAAAGAAAAGAGAAAAAAAAGTTAATGTCGTCACACAATTTCTTCCATGCTTATAATTATCACCAAAAATACACAAGCTGGGAAACCCTGGATCAGGGGCGGATTAAGACTGCACGGGGCCCCTGGCTGCAATTGAAACTGGGGCCCTATCCAGCCAGTGTACCTTTAGATAAAATGATTGCTAGCAGCTAATATAAGACTGTAACTTGTATATATTCATCCAAAATGATTATTCATGAAAAACCCGATTTCGAAGAAATAACTTTTGGCCGATATCCTAAAAATGAGTGTAAAAGACAATTTATAAAATTAAAACACACATGAAAAATAAAATTCACATCCCACCCGGGGATCGAACCCGCCGCCGCTTGCACCATTAGCCTTAGTACTTCACATTCGGCCACGAGAGCTCATTCGGAGTGGTCAACTTAAAATATATATATAATATTCTTTAATAATTTCTGTTATTGAGCCTATCAAATCAGGTTTTTTGACTGCTAAGACTATCGTGTGGGAAAAGAGATCATTTTAATAGATGAGATTTTATTAATTTATCATATTTTCAGCAATTCATGTATACATTTGTCCACATTTATTATAAAATATGCTAAGTTTGGGGGCCCTAAATCAGCGGGGGCCCCTGGCTTTAGCCCGTTCAGCCCCCCCCCCTTAATCCGCCATAGCCCTGGATGGCATATTGTCTCCGCCTGCTCTTGTCCTACTGAATTAATTTCAGATATTTTGGATAGTGTCTTTCAACCTATTGTTGCAAATTTATCATCCTACATTAAGGACAATAGCCATATGATAAATTCTATGGATTCCTTGGTTTTACGTAATGAAAATCAATAAATATTTACAATAAAAGTTTCATTATTGTACACGTCCATTCCTAATGCTGATGGACTATGTTTTAAGAATTTAAATATAATTGTATTACCTACATAAGTACGTATTTTATGTTTATTGTACTGTTGAAGGCATAAGTCGAAACGGTTACTGTCGTATTAGTTTATTAATAAAGCTCAAATCTATTGTTTTCATCACACAATTTGCGTATTTTGTATTTTACTTGACTACCTTCGGATTGTCTACCTTGACTACCTCCAGATTGTCTACCTTGACTACCTCCAGATTGTCTACCTTGACTACATCCAGATTGTCTACCTTGACAACCTCCTGATTGTCTACCTTGACTACCCTCAGATTGTCTACCTTGACTACCTCCAGATTGTCTACCTTGACTACCTCCAGATTGTCTACCTTGACTACCTCCAGATTGTCTACATTGACTATCTCCAGATTGTTTACCTTGACTACCTCCAGATTGTCTACCTTGACTACCTCAAGAGTGTCTACTTTGACTACCTCCAGATTGTCTACCTTGACTATCTCCAGGTTGTCTACCTTGACTACATCCCGATTGTTTCCCTTGACTACCTCCAGATTGCCTACATTGATTATCTCCAGATTGTTTACCTTGACTAACTCCAGATTGTCTACCTTGACTACCTCCAGATTGTCTACCGTGACTATCTCCACATTGTCTACCTTGACTACCTCCAGATTGTCTACCTTGACTACCTCCAGATTGTTTACCTTGACTAACTACAGATTGTCTACCTTGACTACCTCCAGATTGTTTACCTTGACTAACTCCAGATTGTCTACCTTGACTACCCCCAGATTGTCTACCTTGACTACCTCCAGATTGTCTACCTTGACTACCTCCAGATTGTCTACCTTGACTACCTCCAGATTGTCTACATTGACTATCTCCAGATTGTTTACCTTGACTACCTCCAGATTCTTTACCTTGACTAACTCCTGATTGTCTACCTTGACTACCCTCAGAGTGTCTACCTTGAACACCCTCAGATTGTCTACCTTGACTACCTCCAGATTGTCTACCTTGACTACCTCCAGATTGTCTACATTGACTATCTCCAGATTGTCTACCTTGACTACCTCCAGATTGTCTACCTTGACTACCTTAAGAGTGTCTACTTTGACTACCTCCAGATTGTCTACCTTGACTATCTCCAGGTTGTCTACCTTGACTACATCTCGATTGTTTCCCTTGACTACCTCCAGATTGTCTACATTGATTATCTCCAGATTGTTTACCTTGACTATCTCCAGATTGTCTACCTTGACTATCTCCAGATTGTCTACCTTGACTATCTCCATATTGTCTACATTGACTACCTCCAGATTGTCTACCTTGACCACATCAAGAGTGTCTACCTTGACTACCTCCAGATTGTCTACCGTGACTATCTCCACATTGTCTACCTTGACTACCTCCAGATTGTCTACCTTGACTACCTCCAGATTGTTTACCTTGACTAACTACAGATTGTCTACCTTGACTACCTCCAGATTGTTTACCTTGACTAACTCCAGATTGTCTACCTTGACTACCCCCAGATTGTCTACCTTGACTACCTCCAGATTGTCTACCTTGACTACCTCCAGATTGTCTACCTTGACTACCTCCAGATTGTCTACCTTGACTCCCTCCAGATTGTCTACCTTGTAGTTTGAGGATGCGCACATAGCCCCTCCCTACCAGCCCCTCCTCAAAATCAAAATTAGGTAACGCTTGGAAAATACCTGCCTCCTCTGTACTCCACGTCTCACTCCTCCTCCCACTAACAGCCAGGTCATTTTTTAAAAATCAGCTACCTGTACCAGTGCTTCTCAACCATTTTTTAAATACCATCGCCCTTGTAGAACCATAACTTATACTAACACAACTATACAATCAATCATAGCATATTACAACTCAAACGATTATCGATTTTATTATAGAAAAAGGTATTACTTCCTGAGTGTAAAATTTTAACAATTTTTAAAAATGTATAGACGTATTCAACATATACATTAAAAAATGAAAGTTAATTCAAGCCGGTTTTGAAAGGAAAAAAACACACACACACACTTTTATCATCTAAATTTAAAAAAAAAGCAGCAAACCAGATAACGGAGGTAACATTGATCATAGCAAATTATTTATTTTTGAAATTTAAACCAAAATGTCCATATATGATACTAGGGGCAAGTACCCGGCTTCTCCCGGGTTTAACAACAACAGCAACAACAACAAAAACAACAACAGCAACAACGACAAAAACAACAACAGAAACAGCAACAGCAACAAAACAACAAAAACAAAACAACAACAAAATCAACAACAAAACAACAACTACAACAACAACAGCAACAACAACAAAGCAACAACAACATGAAGGACATTGACGTCGCAGGGCAAGGGATGTGGACAACAACAACAACAGCAAACACAACACAAAAGCAACAACAGCAACAACAACAAAAACAACACAAAAGCAACAACAGCAACAACAACAAAAACAACAACAGCAACAACAACAAAAACAAAAACATCAACAACAAAACAATAACAAAGCAACAACAAAACAACAACAAAACAACAACTACAACAACAACAGCAACAACAACAAAGCAACAACAACAAAACAACAACAAAAGCAACAACAACAAAAAAATTACTTCATGGCGATAATCGCCTTCTTGTTAATCTCGACACCAAAATGTTTATTAATTTGCGTCATTATTTTACGTCTTAATTTTCAATAATTTTTATTTTATATAGCTCATATAGGGAAAAACTACATTTTGGGCCCCCGGGCCCCAGTATCTTATATATATGGAACGAAACCTGTTTAATAACCTTTCCGGTATAATTTTGTGTACGTGTACCAAATTTCACGTTATTTGGTTGTCTGGATCTTGAGTTATTAGGGAACAGACAGACAACCAGACAGACAACAAATGCGTCTTATACTAGGGGCAAGTAACCGGCTCCCGCCCGGGTTTAACAACAACAACAACAAAACAAAAACAACAAAAACAACAAAACAACAAAAACAAAACAACAACAAAAACAACAAAAACAACAACAAAAACAACAACAAAACAACAAAAACAAAACAACAACAAAAACAACAACAAAACAAAAACAAAACAACAACTACAACAACAACAACAAAACAACAACTACAACAACAACAGCAACAACAACAAAGCAACAACAACAAAACAACAAATACAACAGCAACAACAACAAAGCAACAACAACATGAAGGACATTGTCGTCGCAGGGCAAGGGATGTGGACAACAACAACAACAGCAAAAACAACACTAAAGCAGCAACAGCAACAACAACAGCAACAACAACAAAAACAACAACAGCAACAACAACAAAAATAAAACAACAACAAAAACATCAACAACAAAACAACAACAAAACAACAACTACAACAACAACAGCAACAACAACAAAGCAACAACAACAAAACAACAACTACAACAACAAAAGCAACAACAACAAAGCAACAACAACAAAAAAAATTATTTTATGGCGATAATCGCCTTCTTGTTAATCTCGACACCAAAATGTTTATTAATTTGCGTCATTATTTTACGTCTTAATTTTCAATAATTTTTATTTAATATAGCTCATATAGGGAAAAACTACATTTTGGGCCCCCGGGCCCCAGTATCTTATATATATGGAACGAAACCTGTTTAATAACCTTTCCGGTATAATTTTGTGTACGTGTACCAAATTTCACGTTATTTGGTTGTCTGGATCTTGAGTTATTAGGGAACAGACAGACAACCAGACAGACAACAAATGCGTCTTATATATATACTAGGGGCAAGTACCCGGCTTCGCCCGGGTTTAAAATAAGGTTTTCTGTAGAAGCGTACACAACTGTTTACTTGCATGCTATAAAATGGTACATTTAACAGTGTATGTGCTGCATGGCTTAATTTCAAGGATGTCACCATCCTCATCTTTCACAATAACAGTTTTGAGATCTTCAAATGAAATAGGTCCCCGAATATGGTGCAGCAGGAGGCGCATGTGAAATGCTTCTCTGTTGTGAGGATGCACAGTGTACACTCTTCCCAAGGCATTGTCTGTCACATATCCCGGGAAGTCTGCAAGAGGTATACCTTTTTTCGGATTTTCCAGACCTTTTGACTGGCATCCCAGCGAAAATGTCTAGGCACTTCAGAATACAGCAATGTTTTTGCAAGAGGATCTGTTTTGCAGAGATCAAAAAACGCTGTTAATGTAGTCTTTGTTGGAGTGTCTGTCAAATGTGCTGTTGGCTGTCCTGGTTTATAGTATACTCCTTGGCCTCCTTCAAGATGTACTGCCAAGTGAACAACTGTTGGATACCTTTGATGGATGGGAAAGTTAAGCAGGCGCCACACTGCCTCACTGCTACTAATGTATCGTCCTTGTTGATAATTAATTGGTAACCCCATCAAGCCTGTTCGGCATTTCATTTGCAACAGTAAACATGGCTGCATCACTTCCCTTGGTAACATAATTGCAAATCTACTTGATGCTTGTGTTTCTATGACGTACATAGGTCATTCCATCCTGTGCATATTCATGCATGTAACGGGGCCCTCCACTGAAGGATGAAGGCAGCACCACTAATTTGCCAAGATTTTCAGAAGTCACATTGTTGTCATTCCTTACTGCCTCTAATAGTACACCATAGTCCTCAGCTCTAAGTTTTGTTTGGTTGAGTCTGATGAAACGCAATCTCTCATTCTCAACCTTAGCATACATATCCACTATGTATTGCTGGAAAAGGCGCGGGCATCTGAGGAGTGTATTAAATTCGTTGACTCTTTGCATCATGCGATATGCATAGTAGTCATTGCTTGTGGCCTTGTTTACATCTTTTATGTTCAAATCATAGCCATCATCTCCTCTAACAAATAGCAGAGGATACTGAAGTGGATCATATGACCTGTGAGTGTCTTGAATCCTTTGAAGTGGCATTTGTGAGCAACTTCTTGAATGCAGCACAATGTCTCTACGATCACCTAGCTCTCCAGCAATCATGATGCCACTTCACTAACAGATGGTGCATTGAATCTGCCTTTGTGTTCCTTTAATGGTGCTTTGCCGGAAATTTTGATTTTGTAGTCCACTTGAGTGTTATCCATAATCTCAGCAGCCATTTTAAATGACCTCACATAGCTGTTATGCTGATGCAGCATTCTTTGCAGTTTGAGGACAATGTTTCTGTCAACAGGACTGTCAAGCAAATCCAGTCGTCTTTGCACTTGCTCATCTTCTCCCAAGAAGTAAATCTGGAGATATTTGCTGTCTACAGCATTGACTGGATGAAGAGGTCCAGCATGGTGGTACACTTGGCCTTGGACCTTGAATGTTGGTGTCCACCCGTTATTCACGACAACATTAGACTTGAAGGAAGTCACGGCAAACATATTATTGAATAGTCTAATAAGTTTCACAAAGTCCTTTGATTGTGCAGTTTCACCATTCAACAGAATGCACAATGGTTCTGGTGGCTTTAGAATTGGGGGCAGTTTGACTTTACCACTGGAACAGCACATGCCTGGAGTTTCTTTGCTCAGCTGTTTCAGCTGCTCTGGGAACTCTGTGGCGGACCTGATCTGACTGGATTTTATTATTTTTTTTTCGTATGTCATCATTGCGGGAGAGTACTCAACAACTTCCCAAAGTTTCATGCTCCTATTTACACGGGAAGTTGGATATTTAATGATTAGTCTGTTTTATATAGCTCATATTAGGAAAATACCTACATTTTGGCCCAAGGCCCCCTAGTGAGTAATAATTTTATATATTTTTTTCGCATGTTACCATCGCGCGAGGGTACTCAAAATCTTCCAAAAGTTTCATTCTTCTACTTACATGGTAATTTGGAGAATTATTGATGAGTCAGTTTGATATATGAAAAAAAACTACATTCAGGCCTCTGACCACCCAGTGAGTGATAATTTTTATTAATGTTTCGCCAGTTACCATTTTGGGAGGGTATATAACAACTTCACAAAGTTTCATGCTTCTACCTACACAGGAAATAGGAGATTTAATGATGAGCCTGATTTATATAGCTCATTTAAGAAAAAACTACGTTTGGGCCCCCGCCCACCCCCCTACCCAGTTAGTGATAACTTTATACTTTTTTCGACTGTTACCATTGCGGGAGGGTACTCAACGACTTTCCAAATTTTCATGCTTCTACCTACTCGGGAATATGAGGAATTGGTGTTGATTCAGTTTTATATAGCCCATATAAGGAAAAACCGGTTTTGGGGCACCCGGCCACCCATGAGTGGAAATGTTTACATTATTTTTCACCAATTATCGTCATAATAGTGTATTTGGCAAGTTCCCAAAAGTTTCATGCTTCTACCTTCACGGGAGGTTGGAGAATTAGTTTTGAGTCAGTTTTAAATATACGGAAAAAAAATACATTTTGGCCCCCGCCCCCAGTAAGTGATAATTTATATAATTCATTTTTCTGTTGTATGGGGTTTATTTGTTTTAAAGAAACATTTCGAAACGCAATGTTTGAGCTTAAAATGTGCCCTGCTGGTTTCGTTTAAGTTATGCAAAAAGTATAAACACAGTTGCTTAGCTACAGTGTTTATGCCACCCAGGGATGGACGATATTATTGACTCCTACCCTCGCCGATAAAAGGAAAAAGCTTGATCGGACGACTGGATAAAATACATATAGAATATACAAAAAAGAAACAGTGTAAAGTAAAAAATATGTAATTTGCAAACAAATTTTATAAAAATATATACGTAATCTTGTTAGAGGCGCAACATTAACAGACATAAAAATAAACCATTTCATAACATTTAGTTCACAACAAAAAACACACACACTCACTGATTCACACATGTGCACACAAATACTTAAACGCACACCCACAGCGGTATATTAACAATTAAAAATATAAATTAAAATAATCACTGCTCTTTTCACTTTGTTTCCTATTTACAAATTAATATGAACTCAAACTATGACGTCACATCACATTATTTTATGGCAATAAACGCCATCTTGTTAATCTCGACACCAAAATGTTTAATATTTTACGTCTTAATTTTCAATAATTTTTATTTTATATAGCTCATATAGGGAAAAACTACATTTTGGGCCCCCAGCCCCCAGTATCTTATATATATGGAACGAAACCTGTTTAATAACCTTTCCGGTATAATTTTGTGTACGTGTACCAAATTTCACGTTATTTGGTTGTCTGGATCTTGAGTTATAAGGGAACAGACAGACGACGGACAGACAACAAATGCGTCTTATATATATAGAGATAGAGAATACCATCAAAATTCCTCATAATTCAACAGGTGTTCGCTCTGTAGATATATTGCTGAATTTTATGTACACCTTAATGAACCTGATGGACCTAATGGACCTAATGAACCTAATGGAGCTAATGAACCTAATGGAGCTAATGGACCTAATGGACCTAATGAATCTAATGGAGCTAATGAACCTAATGGACGTAATGAACCTAATGGACCTAATAGAGCTAATGGACCTAATGGAGCTAATGAGCCTAATGAACATAGTGAAGCTAATGAACCTAATGGACCTAATGAACCTAATGAACCTAATGGAGCTAATGCACCTAATGGACCTAATGAACCTAATGAACCTAATGGAGCTAATGAACCTAATGGACCTAATGAATCTAATGGAGCTAATGAACCTAATGGACGTAATGAACCTAATGGACCTAATAGAGCTAATGGACCTAATGGAGCTAATGGAGCTAATGAACCTAATGGAGCTAATGAACCTAATGGACCTAATGAACCTAATGGACCTAATGGAGCTAATGAACCTAATGAACCTAATGGACCTAATGAACCTAATGAACCTAATGGACCTAATGAACCAAATGGACCGAATGAACCTAATGGACCTAATGGACCTAATGGACGTAATGAACCTAATGAACCTATTGGACCTAATGAACCTAATGGAGCTAATGGACCTAATGAACCTAATAAACCTAATGAAGCTGATGGACCTAATGGAGCTAATGAACCTAATGAACATAATGAACCTATTGTACCTAATGAACCTAATGGACCTAATGAACCTAATGGACCGAATGAACCTAATGGACCTAATGAACCTAATGGACCTAATGAACCTAATGGACCTAATGGACCTAATGAACCTAATGGAGCTAATGAACCTAATGGACCTAATGAACCTAATGGACCTAATGAACCTAATGGACCTAATGGAGCTAATGAACCTTATGAACCTAATGGACCTAATGAACCTAATGGACCGAATGAACCTAATGGACCTAATGAACCTAATGAACCTAATGGACCTAATGAACCTAATGAACCTAATGGAGCTAATGAACCTAATGGACCTAATGGACCTAATGAACCTAATGGCCCTAATGGAGCTAATGAACCTAATGAACCTAATGGACCTAATGGACCTAATGAACCTACTGGACCTAATGAACCTAATGGACCTAATGGACCTAATGGACCTAATTGACCTAATGAACCTAATGGACCTAATGGACCTACATGTGGAAGAAAATGAGTAGCCTCGAGCCTAGTGCTCTTTATGGGTCTTCCCGGAAGACCCTCTCAGCTATCTGGCCCCAAGGGAACGTAACAGCTGAGACCCATCCCCCCTCCCGGAAGCGGTCGCTTCTGAAGCGTTCACCTGGGCATCCAGGACAGAAAGTCGAAAATGCCTCCCACTAAAAGTGACCTCACAAGGAGGGGTGGAATTCCGTACTCCGACCCGCTACCACTTAGGCGCCACCCCAGCAAAAGCACACGAGTCTCCATGGTTAGCATCGCCGATAAGCGGGGGATCATGAATGAGCTACCTTGGGTGTGACCCCCCTTGGAAGGTTTCCCCATAGCTGGCGTCCGCTACGTTTTTCGTGGTACCTTTTGCTAATCCGTGCTGGCGCTCCTGGCCTTAAACCGGCACCGCTCAATGGCGTTGCTAGTAAAAATGAGGGGGGACGAAACGATCGCTTCGGAGTAACCCGATCCTCAACGGGTACTTTGGTTTTCATCATCGACATTGCATCTAGATGCTTTGCCAAAGATCCGTACATCGACTGTAATCATATGTGACTAGCACCTAAACCTAACATAACGGACTTTGGCATTGCTTGCCAGGAGTTGTCGGTTTCGGGTCGCGGTCAGGTCCGCGACTCTACTCGTCCGTCGGGCCCCGTAGAGGCCACCCCTTCTCGACGGTACACCTTAATAAACTATACATTTTTTCAGATCTATCATATTCTATTTCTCACAGTACAACATTGTACATGATCACAAACTAACTATTTATTGATTCTATATATATTTTTTTTTCCAAATCTCAACTTTTCTTTCTCGTATAAGTGAAAGTAGTGTAATGGTGAAAAAGATCGAAATCGGAATTTTCACAGACATTTTATATTTTCCTGAGACGGAAAAAAAACCCTACAAGTTTTGCAATCTTGTCTGTCTGTGCGTGAACACGATAGCTTGAGTACCGTTTCAATTTGGTGGACGAAGTTTCATATATTAGATCCCATACTTAGATTTCTATCAACTCTCTAGGGCCGGAAAACGTCATAACCCATTCGGTCACTGGGCTATTTTTAGATTGGGGTCAAACTTTTCTGAAATATCCATAACAACAGTGTGTTCTGACATACTGATCTTCCTAAAAACGATCTTTTATGTTCAATTTTTTTGTGCAAAAAATATTTCTTTACACTTTGTTTTGCAGCTGAATAAATGATTAAATGCCAAGGACTTAAAACTTAAATAAATATCTCTAAACATTGGCAGTGGCTATTGAGACGCTAACGTCTTAATAGCCCACAGGCTATTGAGACGCAAACAAAAAATAGGTCAATGAAAACTAAGTATTTACTAATAACGGTTGGCGCATTTATTCTATTGATTGCGTTAAAAATTACACAACTCTTTTTATTTTTAAAGAAAGAAATAAATGCATGTAAAAAGGGTGGTGGGTGGTGGGTGGTGGGTGAGGTAAATTAATTATCAGCGTTAAAATTGTATTATTTGTTTACACTCTAGGCCTAGGTCTCTAGGCAACTTCAATAACCCATATTACTATTAGCATATTACCCGGAGTTCGTTTTTGTTTTGTTACAGTTACGATTCAGGGCAGCATACGAGACTAACGCGAGCGATGGTGACTTCCCATCGCTTTCTCCATATTCCGGTATATAAATAATATACTCGTGATCACTATTAGTTTACTTCCCCAACGGCTATGGACATGGAATGATTTTTTTTTAAATTTTAATTTGCTTAGTTGTCGAGGCATTGTACGAGAGTGTTTGATGTGAACAATGGTCAATGTCGCTGACTATTACTATTTATATTACGGGACAATCAGTTAAATGACAAGACTTTATGAAGAAAAAAAGTAATTTGACAATACGTATAGTATATAAAAGAAAACAAAGAAAGCTATAAAAGCATATGACCACGTGACCTATCATTCTCTGGTCAACGGTTTATAGTCTGTTTCCCGCATCCAAAAAAGTGATCGGCGCGCGCTGCTTAGTGAAGTACCTATTTTACGAGAGTCATTTGATAGACGTAGCAAAGATACCGGGCGATTAATCGGTCCTCAAATTCGAGTTCGGTCTTTTAGTGACAGTTTTCATGCAAATCAAAGACATTTGACGTAAGATTACCATATTAATATCAAAACTGATATTTTCTTTTTAAAATGTAATTGTTATGTGTTGGAAAGGGAGTACGGCGAGTGTAGAATGTAGCTCAAACCCTATTGAAACAGGAAAAATGAGGAAAAGGGGGGGGGGAACGTCGTGTGCGCCGCAAAATTCAATAATTCTGGCGATTTGACGATTTAAAAATAATATGATATGGTATTTAAATCAATTTCATTTTATCATCACTGTTTACTCAGTAAGCTTTATAATTTTCTTATCAGACATCAATATTATTGTCTTATCAATATTATGGATTAATAAAATCAAAGTGAGTGAATTATTTCCAATGGGTAAAATGAATTGTTATATATACATAAGTCATAACTCCTTCGCGTTTATAACAGCTTGTTGGCGCAATCGATAGAATAAATGCGCCAACCGTAAATACTTAGTTTTCATTGGCCTATTTTTTGTTTGCGTCTCAATAGCCCGTGGGCTATTAAGACGTTAGCGTCTCAATAGCCACTGCCCTAAACATTTTAAAGATGAGAGTAAGTTACAGTGTAAGCAGTCGTTCGATCGTCGATAGTAGTAAAAACTATCCACTAGTCCTAGACCTAGCAATAGTAGTCAAGTATTAACCTATGTTTAATTTAATATGAATTGTTTTCCTTGGTCCTTATAAAAAAAACTCCTTAGTAATTATTAGCAATAAACTAATGCTAATATTATGACTTTAATTTTAATTACATTATTATTATTAGTAATAAAAATTATGAATATTGAATAAAAATCATGAATGACGAGCGAATTTTTTAGTAGAGTCACTGATATATTTACATAATTCATACTTGCAAGGACATTCTATTTATCATAATATAATATATCACATAAAATAACCATATATTTTTTATTTCAAATCCATAAAAGTAAGGTTTTGAACTAGTTTTAGTCTACTTCAATTAGCCTATTCTCCGTAATAATAATGAACCAATATTTACTCAACTCTCAACGTCCCCTCGGTAACTCCGGAAGTTACTAGATTAATAGATTTTTTAAAGATATAAATGACAAGCCCTATCTCAATGCTTCTCAAAGTGGTGGTCCGCGGACCGGTGCCGGTCCGTGGGGCATCTGCTGCCGGTCCGTAGAAGTTATCAAGAAAGGACAGGAGAATTAATTATAATCCCTTATCTTGAACCATTAATACTAACCCTAAAGAATGTCAATTTTTCGTTAATAAGCAAATAAAAATGAAACAAATAAAATAAATAAAAATTTTGCTACCACGTCAGTACAGGGAAAATGGTTCACCGGTCCATGGTGCAATGGAAAAATTCCTGCCGGTCCGCCGTACTAAAAAGTTTGAGAAGCACTGCCCTATATGATACGAAAATGTTCAGTGGAGTCAGCCTCGCTTTTTTAGCTACGACTATGATTTACACCAATACTCCATGTTGTCGATAATGAGAATCGCTCCACGTGCTTGACACGGTTTTGAGATGCTTGGACAAATAGTAAATATCTTTGCTAGAAACAGAGGCGTAACTTGATTTTTTTGCGCCCTTGGCTAATTTATTTTTTGCGCCCTTGATAAATTGACAAATTTCAGCTTTGCGATTTTTTTCATTTTTTAGAAAAATAATTGAATTTCTCTTATTTTATTTATGACAATAATTACAAAGTCTGATAGTGACAGTCATAAAACGTGAATATAAAAAATGCATAAGACAGGAACAATACTAATTGGCAGTTTGTAGGTCAAAGCAAGTTAACTTCCTTTCATATGAAACTTCAGACACCGCCTTTCTTTCCTGTCAAGCCTACTAGCTGTTATGGCTGTTCCCCTCACCCCCTCTCAATATCTACGTTGTCCTTGATTAATCGGCGCCTTTTAAGCAATTTTCCCTAACTCAAAAACTCCGTAAGTCGAATTTTTTTTTCGGGTCCTTTTGAGTTAGACTTAGAGAGGTCCAACAGTATTTATTTAAAAACAAATTTAAAAATTTGAGATTTAGTGGCGCCCTTTTTAGCTGGCGCCCTTGGCAACTGCCCCTATGCCAACCCGTTGTTACGCCACTGGCTAGAAAGATCAAAAGTTGTTACTAATTTTATACACCCTTTGATTGGGGTTAAAAATAATTATTATAACTTTGTTGTTTGACCCCTATCTAATCCTATATATCAAAACTGAATATTTTATTGTTTGCAATTAAAGTTATTTATTTAATTTATATTTTTATAAAGTGTATTCTTAACGTTATTCTAGCGCCCATTTTGAGAACCGTTGTCCTACAAACATCATGGCGGTATGCTTACAATGTGGGGAGCTACTCTTCAACAATAAGTGTACACATTTGGATGGTAAGCGTACATGTAAGCTACTAATACTACTATGTTAACGTTGGTATGCGTACAATGCGAATAGCTGGCTGATATCTGTGTCAAGTTCACATACCTGGGAGAGGAGATTTGTGCGCGGGGAAGCCATAGGCCTAGTGTTTACCACATAGCCATAGGCCTAGTGTTTGCCCCGTAGGCCTAGAGTTTGCCCCATAGGCCTAGTTTTTGCCCCATAGGCCCGGCGTTTGCCCAATAGGCCTAGTGTTTGCCCCAAAGGCCTTGTGTTTTCCCCAAAGGCCTTGTGTTTGCCCCAAAGGCCTGGTGTTTGCCCCAAAGGCCTGGTGTTTGCCCAATAAGCCGAGTGTTTTCCCCAAGTGGCCCAAGATAATAAAAATACCTGGGGCTAAGTTTGAAGTTAAAGATGGAGTCTTACAAAAATTACCCGCGACTCCTTGTGTAATATCTGCATCCATCCATCCATCCTCCCATAGATTCATGCATCCATCCTTCCATCCATCCATCCATCCATCCATCCATCCATCCATCCATCCATCCATCCATCCATCCATCCATCCATCCATCCATCCATCCATCCATCCATCCATCCATCCATCCATCCATCCATCCATCCATCCATCCATCTATCCATCCAACCATACATACGTACATATATACATACATACATATATACATACATACATACATACCATACATACATACATACATACAAACATCCATACATCAAAAAATCCAACTAATATAACCGTCCACCTGTCTCATTCGTCTCTCTGCCTTTTAATTCCGAATCTGCTTCCATCAGATAAGCCAGGGACTTAGAATGATAATAATTGCTCATTAGTTATAAATTAAATAATTTATTAACTGTCAATTTGATACATCAAATTTTTTTACACAGTTTTAGAAAAGAGAGAGAGAGAGAAAAAAATGGGGAGGAAGGGACATGCAATTTTAAAGACGTTTATACAACAGCAAATATTTTTTTACATTGGACAAACAGGTGAAACAGTTCAAATAAGAGTGGGATGATGTAGTTCATTATAAGACATGCACGATACTGTATTATATAAAATAAAGGCGTCCTTTAAACTTAAACTGAAAACTTCTCTGGGATACAACCTGCGGTCTTGAAAATTTTATTTGTACTCGTCAATCCATGAGGTAATTCTGATAGTCGGCAGCCATAATTTTTGTTCACACTTGTGGCTTGAAAAAAAAATATTAAAAAATTGCGCTTGGTTGTTTGTCACGTATTAAGGTACTTGAACAATGTTCCCTTTATCTGACCGACGCCGCGCAGCAGTTTAGAAGAAATACAGAGCAGCAAATGTTGTAAAATATTGCTTTACTTTAAAAAATGGATGCGGAGCAACTTTGCACACGAGTCATTTTTTGTTTGTTTGTTTGTTGTTGTTTTTTTCAAGGACCAACGAATCTTGGAGGAAATATTGTACCTGAAAGGTGATTGTAGTTGGTCTCGCGAAATGACCACCTGGTAGTTGTTGACCAGGTCATTTCGCTGCGTCTGAATGTGGTCAACATTGGATATGGTCAGTTTGCTGTAAGTACCCGCAACATGAGATCGATAGGATTTTTCGTTGTGTGTGTGGGTGGGGGGGGGGTGGTGGTAAACTTTTTAACTAGTGAATATTTAATCTTTTGTGGAGAACCATAAATAAGAGCAATATGCCGGTTCGCATTTAAGTGGTGTGCATAAGTGTGGTGATTTTAAATAAAATTCAATCAGAAAAGGACTAACTGTCAAACATGTCCTTGGTATGTCGCTTTTTTCCATGTGATATTACATGTTGATGATATTTCTATGATTCATGTGATACTACATGTTGATGATATTTCAATTTCTGATTCATGTGATACTTACTACACGTTGATGATATTTCTATGATTCATGTGATACAACATGTTGATGATATTTCTATGATTATTTTGCGTTTAGTGGTGTAATCTCCTGTCGTTTTAACGCTCTCTCTTCTGTCACACACTTGACCCGACCAATCAACTTTCTCCTGCTTGTTTACATACAAATTATAATACTCTCTAATACTCTCTAATACTCTCTAATACTCTCTAGTAGTCTCTAGTCAGCGATTTGAAAACTTGACTTCCAGTTCAAGCAGAAATAATGGTGCGTGGGCAGAAAGTTTTTGCCCCAGAAAAAAAAAGCGTCTGGGTGAGGGGGTCGAAGGGGAAAAAAAAAGGGGGGGGGGACTGCTGGCAGCTGACCAGAGCGACTTTTCCCACACCTTTAATTCTTAGCCCGCGTCTCCTTTCCTTTTCCCTTGACCTTACCAAGATAATTTATCCAATACTCGACCCCGCAATGAGGCTTGGGAACTCGCAGAGGTCAACAAGACGCCGTGACCTCCCCCGATGCGTCGCTGCTGACCGAAAGTTACCGGAATTACCAAGTTTATTTGGATTTAAATTTTTTTTTAGAAGTGTTTGTAATTTTCTTGGATTTAAGCTATGCCACCAATGCCATATAGATTTTAAGGCAAAACTTTGAAGGGGCAAGTGGTAGAATGAGTATCGCAGAGCGGACTAATGCCATTGTTTGGAAGTCGTATATATAGTCAACTGTATGGAAGTCATATTATATAAAGTCAGATCTTTGGAAGTCGTATATAGTCCATTGTTTGGAGTCGTTTATAGTCCAATGTTTGGAAGTCGTATTTATAGTCCATTGTTTGGGAGTCTTATGTAATCCATTGTTTTGATGTCGTATATAGTTCTGCCTATCATGACACGAAGCAGCAACGCAAGCAAAACCAACCTTAGCTCTTAATATGATCTTCTTTGAAGGCTCACAAATATGTACAATTTATTTGTGTCAATATTAAAACTTCATTAAAAAAATTACTAAACAAAAAGCCCTTCACTTGGTTTTGGTTTTAATTCCAGTGCCGTAGAAGGGACTCAAATGTAAGGTCAGAAAGTCATCTTGACTTTGAATAAACTTTGACTCATGTGACTAGTACTGGTCTATAAAAGTGTTAATAAACAATAATTGGATGTTTTAAGTCATCACCATGACGGATGTTACCGCACTCTACCTTCTACGATGTACCACTGACCACTGGATTGGGGATCATGTCCCACTGACCACTGGATTGGGGATCATGTCCCACTGACCACTGGATTGGGGATCATGTCCCACTGACCACTGGATGGGGGATCATGTCCCACTGACCACTGGATTGGGGATCATGTCCCACTGACCACTGGATTGGGGATCATGTCCCACTGACCACTGGATGGGGGATCCCTGGAGCCAAAGGGTTGCCTTGGTGCAGACTTTGACTTAGGGTTGGGGTCAGGTTAAAGCAATGGAGGATGGGGGGAGACAAGGGTGGGGGCTGCAAGGTATGTCTGGGCCACGGGCCAACAAAGGACGTCAGTTAAGGCTAATTAAGGCTAGCGTTGGGCGCGGGTACATGTGGTCGCTCATGGCAAAGGCCAAAGCAGAGTTCTCCTGCCCCCCCTCCCCCGCCCCCCTCAGACATATCTCAATAATAATGTTCTAGTTCCAACAATTATTATCGTATCTCAAAATAACCACCATTTCAGTTCCATTTATATGTTCTGTGAAAGCTCTAGTATTTTATTTTAATAAACACCAGCGATTGGTCTACGCTCCTGTTTTCCACTCCTTCCGAAGTTGTAAGTAGACGTGCTGATTGTCACGACCATAACAAGTGTGTGGGGGGGGGGTAGGGGTGGTTTCAGGGGGACACACCTCATTCCTGGCCAGTAAGATGGAAAAAAAGGGGGGGGGTCAGGGGAGCATAGTTCAATCCTGGCCATTGGGGGGGGGGTTATGAGGCATAAGCGCCCATTCCTGGTCAGTGAGTGTGTGAGTTTGGATTTTCAGGGACCACACAATTCATTCCTGGCCATTGGGGGTTTATTCCTGCACTGTAGCCTGCACATCTTCTTCAAATTTTTATTTTAAAAAAAAACATAAATAAAAATTTTAAATTTACAACCAAAAAAAAACAAAACAAAAAAAAACCGAAGAAATTTAGAAAATTCAAATTTTAAATATAATTCCTAACCATCACAGGCATCGCGTAGTAAACTGTATGTCTTTGCCAATCATCGTCTTGCTAATATTAATAATATTCCAAAACGCGAGTTCCTTCACATTTTTAAATTTTAAAAATTGAGCTTCATAAGATTAGCCTATGTAGCAAGCAATATATTTCTTTTATCAATATTTGAAGCACCGGTGCGGATAAAAGATAACGTATGCCGTTCTTTCTTTATAACAACAATATTTTTAAAAAATAATAAAAAATAATACCAAAACAAACATAAATATTTTCGTTTTAAAGGGTACTGGGGATGTGTGACAGCCGCTTGTACTTCCAATAACATTTAATTTTTAAAAAGAAATATTTTTATTTCAATTGTTACCATTTTAAATACAGAGCATTTCCGGTTAAGGGAAATAACTATATTTTCTTTATAAAACAAAATGAGAAGAGAGTGTCACGGGAAGATATCAGTTACCATAACCTGAGTTAGTCCTGCCACTAAAGTAATGATGGGGGTGGGGGGACAGGGTGGGGCTACTCACTTGTTTATCAAAGGATGTTTGCGGGGGTTGGGGGTGTTGGGGTTTGGGGGGGGGGCGCAGTAACTGGGTGGTGGGAGAGGTACGTACTCGCGATGCTTTTCCCACGATTTTCTGAATGAAATGACCGTGGGAGCCCGTGCCACCGGGGGAGGAAGTAGCAAGTACCGGACAACCACTCAGAGGAACGGGTTGAAATAATGCGTGACCGACAAGAGGAATACTGGTTGTTGACAACCACGCAGGGGAACAGTCGGGTAGACTGGATACTAGTATTAGGGAAAAACGTAACGCAACGCGTTGGAAGATTGGTCAACCATCCAAGGGACTGAGTCGTGTGGAGATTACAAGACGAAACTGGACAAGAGGAAAAGCTGTCAGCGTAAGGAAGAGCGGTCAACAGGAAGAGTGGTCAGCAGAAAGAGTGGTCAGCAGGAAGAGTGGTCAGCAGGAAGAGTGGTCAGCAGGAAGAGTGGTCAGCAGGAAGAGTGGTCAGCAGGAAGAGTGGTCAGCAGGAAGAGTGGTCAGAATGAAGAGAGTTTCATCTCTGTGGACAACTAGACAAGATTGTTTGTTGAACTTAAGTAGTGGCAGCGGAGGAAAGTGCGGGTATGACTCACAAATTATGACCACTTATAAAAGATGCAATGATACAAATCCCGTGTGATTAAGCTACACGTGAATATGAACCGAAATAAACCGAAATAAGTCGAACTGACCTACAGTAAAATGTCCACACACAAATAATGATAATCATAATACCAGTCACAACATTAAAAAAAAATAATTTGCAAACGAAGCTGATCGCTCACAGTATCTGAGTCAAATTTCGTCATTGCTACCGCTTCGCAAACACGTGCCAACGAATTTCAGACAAAAAATGGTTGCTTCGATTCGGCTAAAGATCTATGTACCAATCATTGAAATGCCAATATTAAATGGATAAATTGGGATATAAGTCATTAAATTGTCAGTTTAGAGATTTAACATTGCGTAAAGTTTTTAAATTCTTTACAACGCGGTGTCCGAGCTGATGGTCCTGAGTTTGGATGTTTATTGATCGACGTGATGATGGCAGGCTAGATATGTTTATTTGTTTTTTATCATTATTTTTGGCTGCTACTTTTCTTTCTTTCTTGGGGTTCAAGTTATTAGCTGCATTATGCAGCAGCTTATACCATAGTTGGACGAATTAATTTATTGATTTTACGTTTGTCTGTCAGTCTCTGAAGTTACACGAATTCCGAGCCAATGCAATGTTAGGCAGAGCGAAAGCCAGACTGAACCACGTCAGGATTAATCCCAAAGATGGACGCTCACATTTTAAGA
Organism: Ampullaceana balthica; assembly: GCA_944989445.1. Taxonomy (NCBI): domain Eukaryota; kingdom Metazoa; phylum Mollusca; class Gastropoda; family Lymnaeidae; genus Ampullaceana; species Ampullaceana balthica. The sequence goes on along the minus strand of CALYLW010000264.1, from coordinate 344,054 downwards.
ATGGTACTTATATGAATTGATTTAGTCGTTGTCATTTATTGCGAAAATGTATGAATAAAATTGTCAGGGTTATTCACTTGGACCAAATTACTTAAGATTGATAAAGCTTTTCATTAATGATCATGGCAGGTCCTATTCGTCTAGGACTTATCGTAACAGTTATGTTTAAATTTAATGATATGTAATTTGAGACCGCATAGTGGACTTGACCAAAACAAAAACTTACTACCATTATTTTATTAATACAAAAGATTTTCAGAACGTATTCTTACACACATATTTTATGCGGGGAAAAAATGTGTTTGACGAAAACGTTGTCTAGAAATATTAACATTACGTAACGAGATAAGACGTCTTCCGGTCTGAGAATTGACAGACCCTATTGAGAGCCTGTGTTTGTGGCCTATGCTGCAGATGGGACGACATGCGATGATGATGAAGATGACTAGGATACTGTAAACTATAAATGAATAGACACAATTTGGTGACGTCATTCAATTTACTACCGATGTCAAATCACAACCACAGAATTCAATCGGTCCTACTTATTACGTCACTTCTCGTCGTCTAGCAATACTATTACAAAAGTGGGCGTTATCATTGTACAGTATCATCACTGCATTATTCCATTCTTCGACAGTCTCGTGTGTTTCACGTGGTGCCTCTATGAGCTGCTGCCCTGGTGTGTTTCACGTGGTGCCTCTATGAGCTGCTGCCCTGGTGTGTTTCACGTGGTGCCTCTATGAGCTGCTGCCCTGGTGTGGACGCATGCGGCTCATCTGACCAAAGATCCTGTGTTTACTCGACCGTTCTAAAGATAGACCAGGCGCGTCGGAACGGTATCGCCATGAAAGTCATCATCTAAGTCTAAGCATACCTGATGGTAGCTTGGGGGGGGGGTGGGGGAGAGAGAAATGTAGAGAGGGAGGACAAGTAGCTCCCCCCCACCCATATCCCTCCACCCCCACTACGTACATTCATTCAGCTCCATCATTTTAACCACCTCCGGTTCCACCAGCATTCACGCTAACTCCCTCTCCCCCGCCCCAACCTTCTCGGTACCTGTATAAAAATAAGATTCGTACCACTCCCCCCCCCAAATACATTCCCTCTTCTTCTGGGCACCACGTCCTCCCACTCCGCAAACCAAAGGGACCTACCGAATTACCTACCTTGCTCGTTGAGTCGATGCCATTCATACAAATCACTGAAAATACCAACTAGCTGGGTCAGAGGGCAGAGGTATGGGACTTAAAGGTTAGCACCTTGTCGGGAAATGCTAGGCTAAAAATAGATAAAGCCATTCAAAATAGTCAGAAGGTTCTGTTAGACCTTTTTGTGGGTGGGGTGGGGGTGTTGGTGATAGGTTGATGGGTTGGGTTATTGGGGGAGGGGGGTAGATAGGTGTATTGGAAGATTTCAAGTAGGTATCGGTACTGTGACTATACACCACTGTGACTATACACCGATACTGTGACTATACACCGGTGCTGTGACTATACACCGGTGCTGTGACTATACACCGGTGCTGTGACTATACACCGGTACTGTGACTATACACCGGTACTGTGACTATACACCGGTACTGTGACTATACACCGGTACTGTGACTATACACCGGTACTGTGACTATACACCGGGACTGTGACTTTACATCGGTACTGTGACTATACACCAGTACTGTGACTATACACCGGTCCTATCACAATAAACTGGTGCTGTGACTATACACCGGTACTGTGATTATACACCGGTACTGTGATTATACACTGGTACTGTTACTATAAACCGGTGATGTGACTTTACACCGGTATTGTGACTATACACTGGTACTGTGACTATACACCGGTACTGTGACTATACACAGGTACTGTGACTATACACTGGTGCTGTGACTATAAACCGGTGCTGTGACTATACACAGGGACTGTGACTATACACCCGTACTGTGACTATACACCGGTACTGTGACTATACACCGGGACTGTGACTTTACATCGGTACTGTGACTATACACCAGTACTGTGACTATACACCGGTCCTATCACAATAAACTGGTGCTGTGACTATACACCGGTACTGTGATTATACACCGGTACTGTGATTATACACTGGTACTGTTACTATAAACCGGTGCTGTGACTATACACCGGTACTGTGACTATACACCGGTACTGTGACTATACACCGGTACTGTGACTATACACCGGTGCTGTGACTATAAACCGGTGCTGTGACTATACACAGGGACTGTGACTATACACCCGTACTGTGACTATACACCGGTACTGTGACTATACACCGGTACTGTGACTATACACTGGTACTGTGACTATGCACCGGTACTGTGACTATACACCGGTAATGTGACTATACACCGGGACTGTGACTATACACCGGGACTGTGACTATACACCGGTACTGTGACTATACACCGGGACTGTAAATATACACAGGTACTGTGACTATATACCGGTACTGTGACTATACACCGCGACTGTGACTATACACCGGGACTGTGACTATACACAGGGACTGTGACTATACACCGTTCTTTGACTATAAACCGTACTGTGACTATAAACCGGTGCTGTGACTATACACCGAGACTGTGACTATACACTGGTACTGTGTCTATACACCGGTACTGTGTCTATACACCGTACTGTGACTATACACCGGTACTGTGACTATACACCGGGACTGTGACTATACACCGGGACTGTGACTATACACCGGTACTGTGACTATACACCAGGACTGTGACTATACACCGGTACTGTGACTATACACCGGGACTGTGACTATACACCGGGACTGTGACTATACACCGTACTGTGACTATAAACCGTACTTTGACTATAAACCGGTGCTGTGACTATACACCGAGACTGTGACTATACACCGGTACTGTTACTATAAACCGGTGCTGTGACTATACACCGGTACTGTGATTATACACCGGTACTGTGACTATACACCGGTACTGTGACTATAACCGGTACTGTGACTATACACCGGTACTGTGACTATACACCGGTACTGTGACTATACACCGGTACTGTGACTATACATCGTTACTGTGACTATACACATTTGCTGTGATTATACACCGGGACTGTGACTATACACCGGTGCTGTGACTATACACCGGTACTGTGATTATACACCGGTACTGTGATTATACACCAGTACTGTGACTATACACCGGGACTGTGACTATACACCGGTACTGTGACTATACACCGGTACTGTGACTATAAACCGGTGCTGTGAGTATACACCGGGACTGTGACTATACACCGGTACTGTGACTATACACCGGTACTGTGACTATACACCGGGACTGTGACTATACACCGGTACTGTGACTATACACCGGTACTGTGACTATACACCGGTACTGTGACTATACACCGGTACTGTGACTATACACCGGTAATGTGACTTATCACCGGGACTGTGACTATACATCGGTACTGTGACTATAAACCGGTGCTGTGACTATACACCGGGACTGTGAGTATACACCGGGACTGTTACTATACACCGGTACTGTGACAATAAACTGGTGCTGTGACTATACACCGGTACTGTGATTATACACCGGTACTGTGATTATACATCGGTACTGTGACTATACACCGGTACTGTGACTATACACCCGTGCTGTGACTATAAACCGGTGCTGTGACTATACACAGGGACTGTGACTATACACCGGTACTGTGACTATACACCGGTACTGTGACTATACACCGGGACTGTGACTATACACCGGTACTGTGACTATACACCGGGACTGTGACTATACACCGGGACTGTGACTATACACCAGGACTGTGACTATACACCGGTGCTGTGACTATACACCGTACTGTGACTATAAACCGGGACTGTGACTATACACTGGGACTATGACTATACACCGGTACTGTGACTATACACCGGGACTGTGACTATACACCTGGACTGTGACTATACGCAGGGACTGTGACTATACACCGTACTTTGACTATAAACCGTACTGTGACTATAAACCGGTGCTGTGACTATACACCGAGACTGTGACTGTACACCGGTACTGTGTCTATACACCGTACTGTAACTATACACCGGTACTGTGTCTATACACCGTACTGTGATTATACACTGGTACTGCGACTATACATCGGGACTGTGACTATACACCGGGACTGTGACTATACACCGGGACTGTGACTATACACCGGTACTGTGACTATACACCGGGACTGTGACTATACACCAGGACTGTGACTATACACCGGTACTGTGACTATACACCGGTACTGTGAATATACACCGGGACTGTGACTTTACACCGGGACTGTGACTATACACCGTACTGTGACTATAAACCGTACTGTGACTATAAACCGGTGCTGTGACTATACACCGAGACTGTGACTATACACCGTGACTGTGACTATACACCGGTACTGTGACTTTACATCGGTACTGTGACTATACACCGGTACTGTTACTATAAACCGGTGCTGTGACTATACACCGGTACTGTGATTATACACCGGTACTGTGACTATACACCGGTACTGTGACTATACACCGGTACTGTGACTATACACCGGTACTGTGACTATACTCCGGTACTGTGACAATACACAGGGACTGTGACTATACACCGGGACTGTGACTATACACCGGTGCTGTGACTATACACCGGTACTGTGATTATACACTGGTACTGTGAATATACACCGGTACTGTGACTATACACCGGGACTGTGACTATACACCGATAATGTGACTATACACCGGTACTGTGACTATAAACCGGTGCTGTGACTATACAACGGGACTGTGACTATACACCGGTACTGTGACTATACACCGGTACTGTGACTATACACCGGTTCTGTGATTATACACCGAGACTGTGATTATACACCGGTACTGTGACCTTAAACCGGTGCTGTGACTATACACCGTTACTGTGACTATAAACCGGTGCTGTGACTATACACCGGGACTGTGACTATACACCGGTACTGTGACTATACACCGGTTCTGTGATTATACACCGGTACTGTGATTATACACCGGTACTGTGACTATAAACCGGTGCTGTGACTATACACCGGTAATGTGACTATACACCGGGACTGTGACTATACACCGGGACTGTGACTATACACCGGTACTGTGACTATACACCGGGAATGTGACTATACACAGGTACTGTGACTATATACCGGTACTGTGACTATACACCGGGACTGTGACTATACACCGGGACTGTGACTATACACAGGGACTGTGACTATACACCGTTCTTTGACTATAAACCGTACTGTGACTATAAACCGGTGCTGTGACTATACACCGAGACTGTGACTATACACTGGTACTGTGTCTATACACCGGTACTGTGATTATACACCGGTACTGTGATTATACACCAGTACTGTGACTATACACCGGGACTGTGACTATACACCGGTACTGTGAATATACACCGGTACTGTGACTATAAACCGGTGCTGTGACTATACACCCGGACTGTGACTATACACCGGTACTGTGACTATACACCGGTACTGTGACTATACACCGGGACTGTGACTATACACCGGTACTGTGATTATACACCGGTACTGTGACTATACACCGGTACTGTGACTATAAACCGGTAATGTGACTATACACCGGGACTGTGACTATACACCGGTACTGTGAATATAAACCGGTGCTGTGACTATACACCGGGACTGTGAGTATACACCGGGACTGTTACTATACACCAGTACTGTGACTATACACCGGTACTTTGACTATACACCGGGACTGTGACTTTACATCGGTACAGTGACTATACACCAGTACTGTGACTATACACCGGTACTGTGACAATAAACTGGTGCTGTGACTATACACCGGTACTGTAATTATACACCGGTACTGTGATTATACACTGGTACTGTTACTATAAACCGGTGCTGTGACTATACACCGGTACTGTGACTATACATCGGTACTGTGACTATACACCGGTACTGTGACTATACACCCGTGCTGTGACTATAAACCGGTGCTGTGACTATACACAGGGACTGTGACTATACACCGGTACTGTGACTATACACCGGTACTGTGACTATACACCGGGACTGTGACTATACACCGGTACTGTGACTATACACCGGTACTGTGACTATACACCGGTAATGTGACTATACACCGGGACTGTGACCATACACCGGGACTGTGACCATACACCGGTACTGTGACTATACACCGGGACTGTGACTATACACCGGTACTGTGACTATACACCGGTACTGTGACTATACACCGGTACTGTGACTATACACCAGGAGTGTGACTATACACCGGGACTGTAACTATACACCGGTGCTGTGACTATACACCGTACTGTGAATATAAACCGGGACTGTAACTATACACTGGGACTGTGACTATACACCGGTACTGTGTCTATACACCGTACTGTGACTATATACCGGTACTGTGACTATACACCGGGACTGTGACTATATACCTGGACTATGACTATACGCAGGGACTGTGACTATACACCGTACTTTGACTATAAACCGTACTGTGACTATAAACCGGTGCTGTGACTATACACCGAGACTGTGACTGTACACTGGTACTGTGTCTATACACCGTACTGTAACTATACACCGGTACTGTGTCTATACACCGTACTGTGACTATACACCGGTACTGCGACTATACACCGGGACTGTGACTATACACCGGGACTGTGACTATACACCGGGACTGTGACTATACACCGGTACTGTGACTATACACCGGGACTGTGACTATACACCAGGACTGTGACTATACACCGGTACTGTGACTATACACCGGTACTGTGAATATACACCGGGACTGTGACTTTACACCGGGACTGTGACTATACACCGTACTGTGACTATAAACCGTACTGTGACTATAAACCGTACTGTGACTATAAACCGGTGCTGTGACTATACACCGAGACTGTGACTATACACCGGGACTGTGACTATACACCGGTACTGTGACTATACATCCTTACTGTGACTATACACCGGTACTGTTACTATAAACCGGTGCTGTGACTATACACCGGTACTGTGATTATACACCGGTACTGTGACTATACACCGGTACTGTGACTATACACCGGTACTGTGACTATACACTGGTACTGTGACTATACACCGGTACTGTGACTATACACAGGGACTGTGACTATACACATTTGCTGTGACTATACACCGGTACTGTGACTATACACCGAAACTGTGACTATACACCGGTACTGTGATTATACACTGGTACTGTGATTATACACCGGTACTGTGACTATACACCGGGACTGTGACTATACACCGTTACTGTGACTATACACCGGTACTGTGACTATAAACCGGTGCTGTGACTATACAACGGGACTGTGACTATACACCGGTACTGTGACTATACACCGGTTCTGTGATTATACACCGGTACTGTGATTATACACCGGTACTGTGACTATAAACCGGTGCTGTGACTATACACCGGTACTGTGACTATAAACCGGTGCTGTGACTATACACCGGGACTGTGACTATACACCGGTACTGTGACTATACACCGGTTCTGTGATTATACACCGGTACTGTGATTATACACCGGTACTGTGACTATAAACCAGTGCTGTGACGATACACCGGTAATGTGACTATACACCGGGACTGTGACTATACACCGGGACTGTGACTATACACCGGTACTGTGACTATACACCGGGAATGTGACTATACACAGGTACTGTGACTATATACCGGTACTGTGACTATACACCGGGACTGTGACTATACACCGGGAATGTGACTATACACAGGGACTGTGACTATACACCGTTCTTTGACTATAAACCGTACTGTGACTATAAACCGGTGCTGTGACTATACACCGAGACTGTGACTATACACCGATAATGTGTCTATACACCGTACTGTAACCATACACCGGTACTGTGTCTATATACCGTACTGTGACTATACACCGGGACTGTGACTATACACCAAGACTGTGACTATACACCGGTACTGCGACTATACACCGGTACTGTGACTATACACCGGGACTGTTACTATACACCGGGACTGTGACTATACACCGTACTGTGACTATAAACCGTACTGTGACTATAAACCGGTGCTGTGACTATACACCGAGACTGTGACTATACACTGGTGCTGTGACTATACACCGGTACTGTGATTATACACTGGTACTGTGATTATACACCAGTACTGTGACTATACACCGGGACTGTGACTATACACTGGTACTGTGACTATACACCGGTACTGTAACTATAAACCGGTGCTGTGACTATACACCGGGACTGTGACTATACACCGGTACTGTGACTATACACCGGTACTGTGACTATACACCGGTACAGTGACTATACATCGGGACTGTGACTATACACCGGTACTGTGACTATACACCGGTACTGTGACTATACACCGGTACTGTGAGTATACACCGGTAATGTGACTATACACCGGGACTGTGACTATACACCGGGACTGTTACTATACACGAGTACTGTGACTATACACCGGGACTGTGACTATACACCGGGACTGTTACTATACACCAGTACTGTGACTATACACCGGTATTGTGACTACACAAGTACTGTGACTATACACCTGTACTGTGACTATACACCGGTACTGTGACTATACACCGGTACTGTGACTATACACCGGGACTGTGACTTTACATCGGTACTGTGACTATACACCAGTACTGTGACTATGCACCGGTACTGTGACAATAAACTGGTGCTGTGACTATACACCGGTACTGTGAATATACACCGGTACTGTGATTATACACTGGTACTGTTACTATAAACCAGTGCTGTGACTATACACCGGTACTGTGACTATACACCGGTACTGTGACTATACACCGGTACTGTGACTATACACCGGTACTGTGACTATACAACGGTGCTGTGACTATAAAACGGTGCTGTGACTATACACATGGACTGTGACTATACACCGGTACTGTGACTATACACCGGTACTGTGACTATACACCGGTACTGTGACTATACACCGGTACTGTGACTATACACCGGTACTGTGACTATACACCGGTACTGTGACTATACACCGGTAATGTGACTATACACCGGGACTGTGACTATACACCGGGACTGTGACTATACACCGGTACTGTGACTATACACCGGGACTGTGACTATACACAGGTACTGTGACTATACACCGGTACTGTGACTATACACCGGGACTGTGACTATACACCGGGACTGTGACTATACACCAGGACTGTGACTATACACCGGTGCTGTGACTATACACCGTACTGTGACTATACACCGGGACTGTGACTATACACCGGGACTGTGACTATACACCAGTACTGTGTCTATACACCGTACTGTGACTATATACCGGTACTGTGACTATACACCGGGACTGTGACTATACACCGGGACTGTGACTATACGCAGGGACTGTGACTATAAACCGTTGCTGTGACTATACACCGAGACTGTGACTATACACCGGGACTGTAACTATACACCGGTACTGTGACTATACATCGGTACTGTGACTATACACCGGCACTTTTACTATAAATCGTTGCTGTGACTATACACCGGTACTGTGATTATACACCGGTACTGAGACTATACACCGGTACTGTGACTATACACCGGTACTGTGACTATACACCGGTACTGTGACTATACACCGGTACTGTGACTATACACCGGTACTGTGACTATACACATTTGCTGTGACTATACACCGGGACTGTGACTATACACCGGTGCTGTGACTATACACCGGTACTGTGATTATACACTGGTACTGTGATTATACACCGGTACTGTGACTATACACCGGGACTGTGACTATACACCGGTACTGTGACAATAAACTGGTGCTGTGACTATACACCGGTACTGTGATTATACACCGGTACTGTGATTATACACTGGTACTGTTACTATAAACCGGTGCTGTGACTATACACCGGTACTGTGACTATACACCGGTACTGTGACTATACACCGGTAATGTGACTATACACCGGGACTGTGACTATACACCGGGACTGTGACTATACACCGGTACTGTGACTATACACCGGGACTGTGACTATACACAGGTACTGTGACTATACACCGGTACTGTGATTATACACCGGGACTGTGACTATACACCGGGACTGTGACTATACACCAGGACTGTGACTATACACCGGTGCTGTGACTATACACCGTACTGTGACTATACACCGGGACTGTGACTATACACTGGGACGGTGACTATACACCAGTACTGTGTCTATACACCGTACTGTGACTATATACCGGTACTGTGACTATACACCGGGACTGTGACTATACACCGGGACTGTGACTATACGCAGGGACTGTGACTATACACCGTACTTTGACTATAAACCGTACTGTGACTATAAACCGGTGCTGTGACTATACACCGAAACTGTGACTATACACCGGTACTGTGTCTATACACCGTACTGTGACTATACACCGGGACTGTGACTATACACCGGTACTGTGACTATACATCGGTACTGTGACTATACACCGGCACTGTTACTATAAACCGGTTCTGTGACTATACACCGGTACTGTGATTATACACCGGTACTGTGACTATACACTGGTACTGTGACTATACACCGGTACTGTGACTATACACCGGTACTGTGACTATACACCGGTACTGTGACTATACACCGGTACTGTGACTATAAACCGGTGCTGTGACTATACACCGGGACTGTGACTATACACCGGTACTGTGACTATACACCGGTTCTGTGATTATACACCGGTACTGTGATTATACACCGGTACTGTGACTATACACCGTACTGTGACTATACACCGGTACTGTGATTATACACCGGAAAATTGTAAAAAAATCATGAACTTGGAGTTGTGAAATAATTTTTATTGTTACCACCCATTACACTTGTGTTGAGTACCGTACACCTACAGAGGAAAAAAATCTGCACGATCCCGATATAATTGTAATATATTTTAATGTTAAATCTCCAAATCATATTCAAATTCCTTCATTGTCAGATGCCCCATATCTCTTTGGTACCAAAGTTGCATCACTTTAACAGTAACTTTTTGATGACATCTGTATTCCCAACATATACCTTGCTTAAAGAATTCTATTAGTCTTAGTCGTACACCTGTATTCTACATAAACGTTTTAGCATAGCATTGGTAGGAATGATCTTTCACCCCCAGCCTGATCCAAGTACCCAGAAAACAAGTGAAACTCAAATGTGCGCCGGATCCATGGGGGGAAAAAAGCGGGAAATTTAGATTTTTAGGGGGGTGTGTGAGGGGGGGGAGGGGTTGATGGAGTAATGTCAGGTAGACCACAGTGAATGGGGGAGTGGGGAGAGAGAAGGAGGAGGTGAGGGCAGAGATAAACATAAAACCCTGTCCATTAAGGAATGCTCAAGTCGTTCGTTAGGAAGGCGTCCATTGTCCATGGAGAAAAACGTGAGGAAGGGGAGGGAGAGGATAAATAAAAAATTTAAAAAAAGAAGAAGAAAAGTTTGGCCATTGTCATGGAGTATCCGCCGAGGAATTTCGTTCCGCTTCTGATAGCGATCTGGTCCGCGATACCTTCCACAGGTACGGCCTGGGGTCTTTTCCTAAAACACTAGGGGCATGTCTGCAAGTGGCAAACGTTGCGAGCATGCGCAGTAGGTCCGAAATACCGAGTCAGCAGATTTTTGGGTTACCATGGTGACCTAAGAAAGCAGATGACCGGAATAGCCCCTCTCACAGCCCTCCCCTTCGGGATACCAAGGGGTAGGGCGGTTTTGTGGTGGGGGGGGTAGTATATAAATTATGTAATTTAAAAAAAACATTGTTTAATGTTTGAAATAATAGTATATCATTTCATTGATTACTTTCATTTGTCGTTATTTATTTGTTCTAATCAAATGAATTCCAACACATGCCTAAGATATGTCTACTGTCTCAGATATGTCTACTGTCTCAGATATGTCTATTGTCTCAGATATGTCTACTGCCTCAGATATGCTTATTGCCTCAGATATGTCTACTGCCTCAGATATGTCTACTGCCTCAGATATGTCTACTGCCTCAGATCTCCTACTGCCTCAGATATGTCTACTGCCTCAGATATGTCTACTGCCTCAGATATGTCTACTGCCTCAGATATGTCTACTGCCTCAGATATGTCTACTGCCTCAGATATGTCTACTGCCTCAGATATGTCTACTGCCTCAGATATGTCTACTGCCTCAGATCTCCTACTGCCTCAGATATGTCTACTGCCTCAGATATGCCTACGCCTACTGCTTCAGATATGCCTACTGCCTCAGATATGCCTACGCCTACTGCTTCAGATATGCCTACTGCCTGCCCCAGCCTGCCCGCTATGCGCCCCCACGCCCCCCCCCTGCAATGTGGTCTTGCTTTACGATGTACCCACCAGTACCCGACATTACCCGCCAGTACCCGCCATTACCCGCCAGTACCCGCCAGTACCCGCCATTACCCACCAGTACCCGCCAGTACCCGCCAGTACCCGCTGTAACAAGAGGAAGTAGCCACCCCACCCCCACCACCCCAAACCCTCATTCCCTGCTCAATAAGACGATTCTTCCTCCACTGTCGGTTGAGTTACTTTTCTCACCGGAATCCGGAAATGCACCTTTGATAATTAACATAGGACAATTTTCATGAACCTCTTGAAAAAGAGAGAGAGAGAGAGAGAGAGAGAGAGAGAGAGAGAGAGAGAGAGGAGAGAGAGAGAGAGAGAGAGAGAGAGAGAGAGAGAGAGAGAGAGAGAGAGAGAGAGAGAGAGAGAGAGAGAGAGAGAGAGAGTGAGAGAGAGAGTGAGAGAGAGAGAGTGAGTGAGAGAGAGAGAGAGAGAGTGAGTGAGAGAGAGAGAGAGAGAGAGAGATAGAGAGAGAGTGAGTGAGAGAGAGAGTGAGTGATCCAACAACACGGAATTTAAATAATAAAAATACCAGATCACTTATAGTCTTAACATGGTCGAGATGACGTAGAGTTAAGGAAGTGTCTTGTCACAAATGACCACTGCTTTAACAATTCGTGGACATTTAGGAATGAGGACATTCAAAAGAAAAAGAGAAAATGGTCATTTCATTGCAAAAATAAAGATGCAGTATTCGTTTTCCCTGCCTCTTATTTGTATCTGGCGAACATAACATTCCATTTGGTCAGTCCTGTGGATTTAGGTACTGGAGACATCTAACTCCACCAGTTCAATATCACTAGAATTTTTCGCAGCACAATTTCACGAAATAGAAATTATTAGAAAAGGGACTTTAAATGCGTGGACTTAGCGCAAGCAGCAATAAAAATCTCGCACTGCAATGAAAAGCGAAATTTTGAAATGGGGCCATGCATTGTCTATTATATTAAATTATTTATTGTTTCGTGCTGTAAACAATTTGGCTTTTCATGGACACGAACACTATGATGGTATATTATTGAATCTGATAACATTAAATTTTGTTAGTCAGTTAAATGTTAGTTTTAAACATACCTTGGAATCGAATGTTAAAAATCACACTAGCTTTTCATTTTCTTAAAATTAATAAAGCCAATTTATCACCACATTTAACCAAAATATTTTTTTTAATGCCAGGGGCGCATGCTGAAAATGAAGGACATAACTTGGACACAGTCAAAATTTCTTGTTTTGGAAACATTGACTCAATAAGAATTCAGTTACAAGACAGATTTTTTTCTCTGAAAAAATACAGCAGAACTTTCAATTTTCTGACTGGAAAAAACGTTTCAATTCTTTAAATGGTGGAGTTAGAATAAAGCTTGTCAGATATCCTGAAATAAACAATTTATTCAGTATAATTTCGTATTGTTCCTGCCTTTTGGATTTTAAGGATTTTTTCTTCTTCTAGTGACTGAAAGAGTCGCAAAGCTGAAATTTGTCATGGGCACCTTCGCCTTCGGCGCCCTTGGCAACTGCCCCAATACCAAGCCGTTGTTACGCCTCTGCCTCGCACCCCAAACAAAAATAATAGTAATCATTTTTTAAAAATATTTTTTTTAACAGATTCACTTTAATTATTTCAAATGATTATCAATGGGAGCATACAAAAATGACGCAAGCCAGTTATAAGAGCTAATTTGGCCATGATTAAATACTATTTATCAAATTGATCGAAATACGGGTGACGATAAAAATTACTTGCCAGTTGCGGCTAGTCTCTCTAAAGTTTAAATCTAAATTTTAGTGCGCCCCAGAAAGAAAAAAAAATATTAATGAAATTAAAATGTTTAATTTGGTCATTAATAGGCCAATTTTATTATTTTAATTTTATTTGACGGTACTTGAGATGTATAGTGTGCTGTATTTTTATTTGGACAATCTATTTCATGAGACGTCTAATTGACAACAATCCGCAACACTGTTTACAATCAAACATTATTTGAAGAAGTAAAAATTTTTGTCATACGCGGTATAGAGCCTTGTTGAGTTTTGCCCAGTTATTGGGAGCGTATTATATCAGAAGCCAGCGACAAATCTGTAAATTGATGTCGAGCGAATTCCTTGAATTCACCAAAATAATATAAAAAAGAGATACCCACTTCGTGGAAAAGCAAACATCGCAGCTTCGCGGATCGCTTTCTTGTTTCATTTCTTAAAATTTAAACAGAAGCGTGTGGAAATTGAAATCACCAAATCACCGCCACTATACGTCCATAAACGTATGCTGCAATAATGTTGAGTTGTTGTTTTTTTTCTGTCGACAATGTGCTCTTTTGTGCGCAATGTTACTAGAAATCAGCATTTCAGCGGTGAAAATTAAAAAAAAACACCGCTTTTTAAAAATAAATCTTTAATGTCTTAAAAATGCTTAGTTCCTAAACAAACGAACACATTGACAGTCATATTACTGCTTGCATAATTAATTTCACAACTTTTCAATCCATTTGCGGAGAGCAGATAATTGTGTCTTTTACTCAATTTTGAGTTTGAGAATCAATTTTTTTAATGGCCGCAACCTTAAAATTACTTTATGCCAAACTTAGATCTTTTAAAATAAAATAGTTAATATATTAGCTCGTACGTGTGACCGTTGCTTCCTGGTAAAGGATCCCCTATATATAAATGATTCCGGTCAGAGTGCAGTAGCAGTCGAAATCTCACGTACCGCGACTGCCTTGCTACAGTGACACAAATTGTACAATGTTTGGATTGTAACATTCCACTCATGGGAATCAAACCTCACTCATTTAAGTTAAGGAACTGCAGTAATTCTTAACCCGAGCCCATTGCCTAAGACAAGGTAATAATCGCGCTTTGTTAAATTTTATGCCATGCTCCTTAAATAGGTCTTCCCTCTTGATCTATCCAGTTGACAACGATTATCCAATGAAAGAAATAAACAAAAAAAGCGGCCTCGAATCTCCACCAATCAAAATGTTTGATGACGGAGGAACGACGATTAAATCTCTTCGATTGAAAAATTATATCAAACTTAAACGTACAAATGATGAAACCTTGTTTCAACCAGGACAATCTTTAACCCCGTCGCCCCAAAACACCCTTCATTCATTTTAAATCTTAACCTGATGCAATTATTCATTTAGAAACAGAAGTTTAAATTCGATAATAAACGTAGTAGCATAAACATAAATTGCATTAGCATTTACACCAACAATTTTATGTCTTCTCATTTTGTTACTTTAGAGCAGGGGTCGGGAAACTTTTTGTCTGAGAGAGCCATAAACACCACATATTTTGAAAAGTAATTCTTTGAGAGCCATACGTTATGTTTAAAGTAAAAATTCAAGTAAATGTGTGCATTTTGTGTAATTTCAACACTAAAAAAACAATAATTATGTCTTTGAATTCTTATTAATATCATTGTTTTGCTGTTTTTTATTACCACGTTTTTATTAACTCACTTCTGTTCCTGTTTGTGTGTCTGCCCACAATTTTTCAAATCTGCCAACGTAAAATTAAACCACTTGTGATGGTCCTAGAGATCTCAAAATTTTACCACAGATAAATCTTGGATGACAATGCATTGTATAAAAATTTCAGATCGATCGAATGTACCGTTATTAAATTATTGAACTTTTTAGTTTATATATATATAAGCCTATGTATTATCCGTCTAACCTTGTTTACATTACATTCACGTGCCGAGCTTACACCAACCCCGACCACAAAAACCATGTTTAACATCTAGGGGAGATCAGTCATTTCCAGTCTGTAAATGTTTGTCGGGCAATGCGTATTATATTTGAACATAATCAATACTTCAAAATTCACCATAGCATACACTTAGACTAAAAAGAATAAAATAAATAGAAGTAAAAAAAAGATTTTTAAAAACCACGTTTTTATAAGCGGACTAAAAAGAAGAAAATAAATTTAAATTTAAAATTTGAAATAAGTACTATGATGTAATATGACTAAAAACGTGGGCGTGCGCTTTTTAGGCGTTTGTTTAAAATGATTAGGGTTTACAAATGACGAGTAAGAAAATGAGTGAATTGAATTAGTTAAGCCTGAGAAGCGCCCGCCCCACGTTTTTAGCCATTTTACATCATAGCTTTTATTTTAAATTTAAAAAATTAATTTTCTTCTTTTTAGTCGCTTATAAAAACGTTTTTTTTTAAATCTTTTTTTAAATTTCTATTTTATGCAATTAATTAATTATTATTATGTAGATCAAAGAGGTCTGAATAAATGGGTTTTTTTTTGTTTGTTTGTTTTTTAAAATAATCGAACATTTTTCTGAGAGCCAGATGCAGCCATCAATAGAGCCACATCTGGCTCGCGAGCCATAGTTTCCCGACCCCTGCTTTAGAGCATGCTCAAAGAATTTCATTTACTATTTTTGTCAATAAGCGGTAAAAGTTATTTGTTTGTTTTTTAATTAATAAGTTCATCCGCTTAGTTACTGTCATCATACAACTTATTAATTGAAATACATGTTAAGTAATATATAAATCAATTAAAAATAAATAAAAACTATTGTAGCCTTAAAAATATACAAAACGGTATGCAGATAGATTTTGATTCTATGATTCAGCGACAGTTTTAGAACAGATAATGTCAGTGATTTCAGAGTAAATATAACCGTGTATTTCAGCTTGTTGTTTATTTTGTTTGGGGTGGGTGGATTGTGGTTGAGAGCCGCCATTCACCACACCACAATCCACACACTTAGAAGTCACACACAGCCAAACCCCTCCCCACCACCACCATCACTGATCACCCACATACCGTCGTACTCACACACTCCAAACCGTTTCACTCACAGCATCCTGGTCCTACACTGTGCCACGAAACACTATGTCAACACCAACCCCACACACCGTTATCCCCAACACACCGTTACCTCACACACCATTACCCGACACACCATTACCCCACACACCATTACCCCACACACCATTATCCCCAAAACCATTACCCACACACACCATTACCCCACACACCATTACCACCCACACACCATTACCCCACACACCATTACCCCACACACCATTACCACCCACACACCATTACCCCACACACCATTACCCCACACACCATTACACCCCACACCATTACCCCCACACCCTTACCCCACACACAATTACCCCCACACCAATCCCCCACACACCATTACCCCCACACCATTACCCCCCACACACACCATTACCTCACACAGAAATCACATCAAACTACATCTTTGCCTACCACCACCCCCACACCTAACATCCCCCACATCATACCATTCTTATAAACCGTTTCCCTCACACCATTCACCCACAGCATCCATCCCCCCCCCACACACACACCTCCCACCATTTCAGCTCCACAACCAAGTGTATCACTGAGTGCGTGCGTTGACCCCTCATCTCGGCAGAAACATGCGGATTGCTTAAAAACCGCTGTAAGATTCCTGCCCCCCCCCTACCCCTTATGTTTCCCCAACCCCCATGCCCCCGTTTCTAGTATCTCCACTCCCCCACATAAAAAAATTCAACCTCTTCCTTCTCTCTCTCTCTCTCCCTTTTTCTGCCATAACAACAACAACCCACATCTAAACTTATCTGGCCTTTTCTTCTTGTTGACCTACTTCTTATGTTGACCTACAAACCTCATTCTCTTTTCGCGTTAAAAAAAAACATCAGCAAGAGTGCGTTTATGTTTGACTTACTACAGCACCTCAAATTGTGTTTTATCGCTAATTTTGTTATTCTTTAAATGTTGCAATTTATATGTGATACATATATTGCATTACATATCGCTTCTTTAATTCTATAATTATAGTCTTTAGACTATAGACTAATAGTATAGTAAAATGATTTCGTTTCCTCCCACTAAAAATATTTAATTTTATTAAAAGGACAAATCAACTAAGATTAATAATTAACAGTGGAAGTTATTGTAGATTAATCAGCCAATTTGGATATCATCTGACATAATGTTTTAATTTTACAGCAGTATTAGATTTTTTTTTAAAAATAATAAACAAATTGAATAAGTTCATGCACGCTGGTGTTCCACGAAAAGTAAAATGTGAAGCAAGGGAGATCACCGTAAATTGTATTTGGCTTTCAACTTTAATCTGCGACAAATGTTAAATGGAATAAACAAGTTTTTTTGTTTTTTTAAAGTCAGTTTTATGAACAACTGAAAAAAAAATCTATTTTCTTAATCAACCCTGAATTCTTTCATAACTTCTGTAGATCAATACGTGGTCATGAAATTGAAACCGAAAAATAAATCATCATACTACCCACACCTAAAGCCAGAATGCTCCGCACAATAAACCCACATTTAACCCACAAGTTACCACACACCTCAAGCACTATCCCCGCTGTCTCCCCCCCCCTCCTTGTTTCACCTCCCCACAATTACTACCCCACCCACAGGACGGATGTGTTGAAATTCCACACCCCCACCTCCCCTCACCAGTCAAGGAAAAGCCTGTGCTGCATCATTCATTCATCAAATGAGATCAGATTTCAGTGGAGGAGCCTCCCATTCAACCCGTGGGTCTGCATGGCGGCTTAATGCAGGCTTGCATGGTGGCTCTTTGCAGGCTTGCATGGTGGCTCTTTGCAGGCTTGCATGGTGGCTCTTTGAAGGCTTGCAGGGTGGCTCTTTGCAGGCTTGCATGATGGTATTATTGCAGGCTTGCATGATGGTATTATTTCAGGCTTGTATGAAGGTATTATTGCAGGCTTGCATGGTGGTTCTATTTCAGGCTTCCATGGGGGTTCGATTTCAGGCTTGCATGGGGGTTCTATTGCAAGCTTGAATGTTGGTTCAATTGAAGGTTTGCATGTTGGCTCTATTGCAGTCTTTCATGGTCGTATTATTGCAGACTTGCATGTTTGTTCGAGTGTAGGCCTTCACTGTGATTCTATTGCAGGCTTGCATGGTGGTTCTATTGTTGGCTTGCATGGTGGTTCTATTGCAGGCTTGCATGGTGGCTCTTTGCAGGCTTGCATGGTGGCTCTTTGCAGGCTTGCATGGTGGCTCTTTGCAGGCTTGCAGGGTGGCTCTTTGCAGGCTTGCATGATGGTATTATTGCAGGCTTGCATGATGGTATTATTTCAGGCTTGTATGAGGGTATTATTGCAGGCTTGCATGGTGGTTCTATTTCAGGCTTGCATTAGGGTTCTATTTCAGGCTTGCATGGGGGTTCTATTGCAAGCTTGAATGTTGGTTCAATTGAAGGTTTGCATGTTGGCTCTATTGCAGGCTTTCATGGTCGTATTATTGCAGACTTGCATGTTTGTTCGAGTGTAGGCCTTCATTGCGTTTCTATTGCAGGCTTGCATGGTGGTTCTATTGTTGGCTTGCATGGTGGTTCTATTGCAGGCTTGCATGGCGGTTCTATTGTTAGCCTGCATGTTGGTTCCATTGCAGGCTAGCACGGTGGCTCTTACTGTTAGCTTGCATGATAGTTCTATTGCATACTTGTATGTTGGTATGACTGCAGGCTTGCATGGTGGTTCTAATGAAGGCTTGCATGATGGTATTACTGCAGGCTTGCATGGTGGTTCTAATGAAGGCTTGCATGGTGGTTCTAATGAAGGCTTGCATGGTGGTTCTAATGAAGGCTTGCATGATGGTATTACTGCAGGCTTGCATGGTGGCTCTATTTATAGATTGCTAGGTGATCTCAATAATGACTTGCATGCTGCTTCCATTGCTCTCTTGCAATGTGATTTTAATACTTGCTTGCGTCGTTATGTTTTGTCAGCTTGTATAAAGATTTTAATAACGAAGTGATTATTCGGAGATATCTCCGTATACCGCTGGCCATTATAGACAGATATTTCCCATGATTCTTAGCGTCATACGCAAATGTTTTTGGCTGGTCACGTGACTACTTGCCAATTTGATATAAGATTTTTTTAAAATTCATACGATTCATGAGCTTCTGTGGTCTCACGGTTAGGGCATTAGATTCTTGAACTCTAAGTGTCAAGTGGAGTTTCGATTGAGTCTTTTTTTTTAAGGTTGTAGTTTCAGTTTTAGGGTCTGGGTTAGGTTTAGTTGTCTATTTTTTAAATTAAAATAGAAAAAACAACAAATATAGCAACCAAAAATACGATTTATCGAGCGCACCGTTCTTTTTGCTTTTACCAAATTAATTTTAAATCATAAATCTTTTTGAAATAAATTTTAAGCTATGTTAGGTACATAGGCTATATATTAAATTATAACGGAAATTTTGTTTGATTTAAAAAAAAGAAATCTCCGTATAACGCCTCCCTTTTAATAAACGCTTGCATTTTGGGTTTATTGCAGATTTGAATATTGAGAACCCGTAATTTTTTCTTGTCGATTGACAGATTTATTATTGTGAATTTTTAGTTATACTTTAAATGAAGCCAATTTTTTCTTAGGAAAATCGTTATAAGCCATTAATGTCTTGTATTGAAAAATTAAATTGTTATAAACATTTTGTTACAATATTACATAGGGTAAATGTTTGAGCGACATGTTGTGGACTTTAAGAATGTCCAGGGATACAGAGGTCAGAAATAGAAATATCAACCCACATCTCTACTATTTTTCTGTAATACCAGTCCAGTCAAGACGGTGATCAATAACAGAGGTGGCGAGACCTGTAGTAACTGAGAATCATTAAAAAATTAAATTGTTGAGAGCCGCAATGAAGCTCTAAGAGTCACGGCCCCACTCACAATGAAAAATTCCCTTTGTGATTATATTTTCAATTACTTTTTTTCGAATTTAATCATTTAAAATTTGAAGAATTATATGGATTAAAGCTACCTATTTAACAAAAAAATTTAACATGTACTCATGGACTAGAGCATTGATGGCGAACCTCTGGCACGCGTGCCACAGTCGGCAAGCAGAGCCTCACCAACCGGCACGCAACTAAAATAGTACTTCCTTAAACAAAACAGCTAAGCCAAACCCCCATTTTCGGGTTTCATCGGAGTTTTGGCACTTTGCTATAAATAGGAGTGTACCGGATTCAAATTTTGAAATCGATTTATGAAGTTAAATATGGCCGGAGCCGGAGACGGGTTTGTAAAAATGGTCGGATTCCGGATCAGCCGGAGCCATTATGGCTCTACCGGTCAGTCAGATTTGGCCGGATTTATGTAATAAAATTCTGCCGGAGCCGGATTTGTAAAAATGGCCAGATTCCGAAAAAGTCGGAGAAAAAATCCGGTACACCCCTAGCTATAAATAAGTGGATATTGGTTTGAATTTCGGGCACGCGGCCCCAAAAAGGTTCGCCACCACTCGACTAGAGGATAAATGAACAAAGAGCGAAACAGCAATAATACATAAGACAATTAATTTTAACTTAGAAGTACAACACAAAGATAATCTAATACAGCCCGCAGGTAGACATAGGGATAAAAACACGTTTCTTGTTCCGTATGCTAGAACAAACACACACAATTTTCCTTCTTTCCGTATGCTAGAACAAACACACACAATTTTCCTTCTTTCCGTATGCTAGAACAAACACACACAATTTTCCTTCTTTCCGTATGCTAGAACAAACACACACAATTTTCCTTCTTTCCGTCTGGAATTCGGGTGTGAAATTGGTTGCCTGATCAAACCAGAAAAACCAACACTATCAACATTTAAAACTCAAATAAAAATGCAAGACAAGACAAAAACCATAGATAAGCGCCGGACGCAATAATCTTCTGTAAAGAAGACGCGTTTGTGTAAGATAAAATCAGATAAGACTCATATAGACTCATAATTCATAATTATTGTAAACATTAATTTTTATGATTCTGCTAAGAAGCCTTTGAATAAGCAAACATATTATAATACTTTAATCTTGTTGGTAGCTAATAACTGTGTTGCGATATAAGAAGTTCTGTCAGAATAAAGTCGTTAAGCGAGAGCGATATTCCAAACGATGGCATAACTTGCCTCAGTTGAAGTGACACCTCCTTTGATGAAAGCAGAAAGTAATGTCAGGTGCTGACACATTCCAAACCCCAATTCAGCAAGCTTACTTTTTTCTTAATTCAGATCCAGCCCAAATTATTTTCAACCCTTTGTTTCTGTCAAGATTTTAAAAAAAAACAAAAAAAAACGTTCATTTATTTTTTATATTATATATTTGAAATGAAAATTTAAAATTTCATAAAATGTCTGCGAGCCGCATTGCGATCACAGAAGAGCACCATGCGGCTCAAGAACCGCGGTTTGGCCACCGTTGTTATATAATATTACCAATGAATTTTATTTAAATTAATTAATTATTGATTTATAATAATATTGTCTACTGCAGTATTGTTTAAAAATCTCCCGATAATTGCCAACACTAACAAACACTTAAATTTAAAAAAATTTAAAAATAAAAAAAAACATTACGGGGAATATTTTATGACTTGGAACGTTATATCGTTTTCGGAATTCCCGATTCCATGGTTTCCAGAGAAAATCTAAATCATTCAAGCAGTGTGGATATTTGTATTGATTGTTTTAACATGAAGTTTAATTAAATACTGACCTATACTTTCTAATGATTACCCAATATTTTATGTGCTAACTAAAGCTACTTAGTTTTGGGCCAGATGTTGATTCGATGAAATAAATAATAATATATGTGATCATGCCATTTCTCCAAACCAAATAATTCATATAAAATAAATTAATAACAAAAAATTAATTGACTTGGTTTTTTATTCTAATTGAACGCATTTTCCACCCACATTAAACACACTGTGTCGTTCTTTATTCAGGATGACCGCTTTGTTTAGTGCCGGGTTATGTTAAGCCTAGACCCCCCCTCCCTCACCATGCTTAATTTAAATCAATAATGGACAACTTATTTTCGCAAAGGATGATGGCGTTAGTAGTAGCATACGAAGTATTTGTCTCTACACTAACAAGCTCGTTAGGGGTTCTCCTTTTATAATCCTTTATCGTCATCTCAAGGGTTCTCTTTTTATTCTCTATTAGATTAAAGTAGGGAAAATACATTAGGGTTTTCCCCTAGACATATATTAAATGTTCTCCCTATTTCACACATCACTGTTTGATGATGCGTGTTATAATGTAATTGTTGTTTATCTTAAATTGTTATTTTTTTTTGTTTTTTACAATTCTTTGTCAGCCATTACAAGTCCTATCACCATAAATTGTATTGTCATCACTGTGATATCGCCATTTTACTTTTCACCTATTTTTATAATCAGCAAATAGGGAGCACGCGGTAAGTGAACATTTGAAAAAATGATCGTTACTTTAACCCCAAAAAGTTATTTACTATATCAATATCCCAGAAATGATAGCCGCGTTACCCCAAAAAAGATAGTTTGAATACCACCAAAAATTATGGCCAAGATACCCTAAAACGATAGCAAATAACGATATTTACTATAACCAAGAGAAGACAGTTAATCCAAAAGCAAGACAAAACGTTTCAGCCCAAGGCCTTTCTCGACGAATGCTTGCAAATTCACAAAAAAAAATTCAACGACAAAAAAGTAAATTAATTTATCTATTGATACCCTAGTACACCTTTATACTTTTTGTCCCAAATCTCAACATATTATTTAAAACTTTCGACTCATCGTTAACTGAACACACCAAACCTAGATGACAAAGTTTCTCTATTCAAAGTCACCAACAATAGATTTGTGTTTTACATACATGTCCCCCAAATAATTGTTTTCAGGGGACATAACTTTAGTCCCATTTAAATTTTCCATTTTTGTAAAGTTGCAGCCCTGCATTGAATACCCATAAATTTTACTTCGAAACAATGTTTCTTTTGATATTATTCATTCCAAATAGATCGAATTAGTTTACGAAAACGGTGATGGATTAGACCACAAGTGTCCAAGTCAAGGCCCGCGTGCCACATCCGGCCCGCCAGCCACATCTGGATCACAGTATAATTATACCGTAGCCAAGAAGTCTTGAGCGGTGTAACATTTTAGGTAAACTATTTTAAGGGTTCTGCGATTCTCAATTCGATCATATTAAATGAATATAAAAGTTTCGCAGCGAATGGTAGTTCGTTTTTGCAGTAGCCCAGTAGCTTCCAGTTGGTGGATTGACTCAGAAGAAATATAATATTGTGTTGAAAGGATATTATCCTGGCCAGAATAGCCCCGGAAATAAACAGGACAGTGGTTTAATCTGGTCTGTTAGATAGACACCATTGACACTAAACATCAAGACAAATGAAAGCTACATAAGGCATACAGTATGCTTCTAATAACACAGCAGCCATTTTTTAACTAACCGACATCACAAACTGAAGCTGCCGTGACAGCAAGACTCATTAAGGCAGAACATATCGTAAAATCAGGCCAACCATTTACAGAAGGAAAGTATATGTATATGAATCGCTGCATTATGAAAGTATGTGGCATCTCATGTTCAGACATAAAACAGATGTTTTCTTGCCAGAAATATGGTTGCTGAACGGGCGTGGGAGACGGTCAATGATTTGAAAACACAGCTGATCGAAATAAGGCAGGACTTGATTACTACCTTGCTATTGGTGAAAGTAATGACACGGCTGACACTGCACAGCTCGCATCCACATCCGCGGAGAAGAAGAAATATTGGACATGAGTACCATACATGGGAGAACGACCAAAAAAAAAGACATTTTTGACAAGTGTCTAAGTTTAATCAACCTGATCCTGCCATGGGACAAAACTTAATGGAGAACCGGCGATGTGCAACGCGATAAAAGTAGACTAGTTGGAAGGATGCGGTTCAAGATACAGGAGATCTGTAAAGTGAATTGTTTACATATCACTGCATCAAACATCAAGATTTGCCGTGTGGTTATAGTCTCAGTAGACTTTCCCCAGCAGCCCTAGAATTGTGGAAACCGAACTTGTAAATTTCCAAAGGCAGCTAATAGACCTGCAGCTGACACGCTAAAAGGTAAAGTACCACACGGGGGCCTGCACAGTTCACTCAGTTTATTTTTTGAACTTCGCCTAGATGCGACTCGAACCTTGAGCATGTTTGGTAGCACAAGTCAGATGAACAAAACATCACACAGGTTTGGTCTCGCTAATAAAAATTAGCAGTCAATCACAATGGTACAGATATTACTCCCATAATAACGAGCTTCTAGCCATAATAGACGAATCCGAATATCCATCTCTGAAAAATCGGTATGTGAACAAAAATTGGTTGGTATGCCAAACGTTTTTAAATCCCTTATATTAACTTCACCGCCGTCTCTCTCTGTCTCTCTGTCTGTCGTCATCTCATGGGCGGGCGGAAAAAGAAAAGTCGAAAATGACCCACTTCCCATGATCCGATCGAGCTGAAATTTGGCACACAGGCCCGTCTAACCTAACAATGCATGGTATCAAAATTTCAGATCGATCGAACGTACCGTAATTAAATTAATGCATTTTTAGTTTATCCTTATATGAGGTATGTAATTCAAATTCACGGTTTGTTATTGTTTTTTTCCACGTGAGTTTGAGTTGACGCTTAGACTTCGACCGTCGTGCCGACACCCCCTCACGACCCATCCCCTGTTAAAAGACAGGGGACATCACTCGGTGTCAGTCCGTAAATATTTGTGGCGTTGAAACATAATCAGTACTTTTAATTATGACAAAAATATAAGGGATTTATAGTAGAAAACTTTGTTTTTACTGGTTTGTTTTATTTCATATATTTTTAAAAAAAAACTGTTTTAGTTCATATTTATGTTTTAAACAGTTTTATTTTAAGGCTATTGAATGTTTACCATGTTCTGCCGCTCCCTTACGTGTGATTTGAGTTCTCTCCCGCTGAGCCATTGAGGCGGACACTCCTGAATTAGACAATTAGACTTTGTATTGATTAGCCAAATTGTATATTAAATAGACATAGAGAATCTGAGAATTCGTTTGAAAAGTTATATTTTTAGAAACATTCTTCATAATGCAAATATCATGTATAAAGAAAAAAAAACACACACACACACACACAAAACTAATAAAATTTATTTAAAAAACTAAAATAAAATTTAATTATTTTTTTTTAAATATTCCTTTGGGTGGCCTCCCTATCTGCCGTCTGCACGTCATGATCAAATAATAACTTCACAAAACTTTAGAACCTCAAATTTTCATCATGGTTGGGAGTGCCTTGCTTGATCTTCGCGCCTGTAATAGCACACACACACACACACTCTTTATTCCCTCCCAAACCCTCCCCATCACCTGGCAACCACAAAACATCGGCTCCATGAGTCAAAGAGGAAACTGCGCAGTTACCAAAATACCTGATTTATTAATAACCCATTTATGCCAACAATTTGGATTATGTTGAAGGAAACACGTAATGCCTGCTTTGTGTCCACGCGATGTTTCGCTGTCCCATCCCCCCACTCCCACCAACGCCCTGCTCCCCCCAACTCCATTTGAAGATTATGACATGTTTGTTGATGTCCACAAAGAGAAAAACCTGTATAATTGGAAGAGGTGGTGGAGAAAAGGATGGGTAAAATTGGAGGGAGGTGATGGATGTGGTTAGAACCAAAACTTTTTTCCCCCTCGAAGTAGAAACAAAGCCCAACCTAACAGACTTGCCCAGCGTAATAGACTTGCCCAACGTAATAGGTTTTCCCAATCTATGGCAGGTGATGGAAGTCAATGTGTTTTTGAAGGTAGTGTGTATTGTCTCGTATGCTTTGTAATAAATCTTGTTTCTTAAAATTGAAGAGTAAGAAATCATGTTTCTTAAATTAAAAGAGTTAGCGATATATTTATAGCCTTTTTATTAAAATTTTAAAAAGAACGTATATTGTCAGCAACTTCGTTGGTCAAATTGATTAAAGCGACAGAGTGCTGAAATAGAGGTCTGGGGCTCGATTTTTAGTTGGGGCATTGTTTTTTTCTTTCTTTACTTTCCATACTTTACTTTTTTAAAACATAATTAATTTTTTTTCATGGGTTTGTCCCTGATAGAATCACTATCACATTTTAAGTTTAGGAATAGGTTTTAGGGTTAGGGATAGGTTTAGTGATAGGTTTTAGGGTTAGGTTTAGTGATAGGTTTTAGGGTTAGGGGTAGGTTTAGTGATAGGTTTTAGGGTTAGGGGTAGGTTTAGTGATAGGTTTTAGGGTTAGGTTTAGTGATAGGTTTTAGGGTAAGGGTAGGTTTAGTGATAGGGTTAGGTTTAGTGATAATTATTCCTTTCTTCATTTTTTTCTTAATTTTTTCTCCTTGAGCGTAAAATTACTTTTAAAACAGGCCAAAATTAACAACAAAAATTAATTAAAGTTAAATAATGAGTGCGGCGGCGCTCTTCTGTGCATTCGAACTATTTCGACATACTTGTAGCTATTTAATGTTAGAAACACGATTTCTTACACAAACAAGACGAGACGATACACGCTACCGTTTTTGAAATAATTCTAGGTCATTCAAACTTTTATATAGGAGATCGTGGAGTGTGGAAACGAGGGGTAGGGGATATTTAAACTATGAGCATAAAGCACTTTAATGGTAAAACTTTAAATGATGATCAGTGACATATTTTTTTAAAAATATTTATAAAAT
This sequence comes from Ampullaceana balthica, assembly GCA_944989445.1. Lineage (NCBI taxonomy): Eukaryota > Metazoa > Mollusca > Gastropoda > Lymnaeidae > Ampullaceana > Ampullaceana balthica. The sequence goes on along the minus strand of CALYLW010000264.1, from coordinate 315,921 downwards.
GACTTTTGACTTCATATCCCCAAATAAGGCGCATAAAGTTTGTTTTTTCTATTCCCTTTTCACACCCTCATCACGTGGTACCCTGCATTTATTCAATAGAAGCGGCAATGTCTTTATATTAAATTCTTTTTTAAAAGAATTATTTTTAAAAAGAATTTCGAAATTGTTGCTAGTCGAGAGTATTCCAGAACCCAGTCACAACAAAGTAGAAACACTAAATAATCTGATCGGAATTTGAGAACAAATGAACTTTGTGACACTTACACGACATTTATTAACTATTTTGTCATGAACGACAGTCAATTTTTAAAAAAAAATGGCATTCAAAAGTCAGGTCACATTGCTTCCAGGCATCCGTTAGATATGCGTGTTGATGGCTAAATAATTTGAACACGACAAAGATTAATGGCTCGAACCGACGGCTCTGTACTCTTAAAATTTGTTGAAAGTTTCAACGTGAATCAACAGATGAAGTAGAAGAAAACATCAACAATTATAATTGTTTCTTTTCTTTATTCTACATCTCAGTTGTGTTTTAAAGAAAATTTATGTTTTCAAACATTTTCTTTCTATTTTATAACCTTTAGCTTAATTTATTTTTTACAAAAGTAATACTACGAACTTATGTAAAAAAAATTTAAATAAATACATGTTAAAGCAACCCTGTATTGGCAAACAACCTTAACAAAATATGTAAAAGTTCAGATCTCCCGAACCCAGCATTTCCCTTCAACTAAGTAGTCCCTGAGTCGCTGTCAACAACGGTAATTGGAGGTGAGTTCTAAGGGCAAGGAAAACTAACCAAAATGGAAACAGTTAATGCTGTAAAATAGAAAAACAAATTATTGATTAGTAGATTAAGTCTTTTTAAAATAAAAAAATATGTTTAAATTACTAAGATGTAGAATGTTTTAATAAATTCTTTCAATAAAATGCACAAAGAAAAATAGTGCAGAAGACTATATTTAAACGCAGACGAACATCACTTATATTTATTTTCCTTAATTTGTTACATGAAACTATTCTCCATACAATGAAGGACTATGTCAGTGGTGGCGAACCTTTTTTTCAACCAAAAAGCTCTTATTTAAAGCAAAGTGCCAACACCTCAATGAAACCCGAAATTGGGGGTTAGGCTGAGCTGGTTTGATTAAGGAACTAATAAATTTTTAGCGTGCCTGCTGATGAGGTTCTGCGTGCCGAGTGTGGCACGCGGGCCATAGCTTCGCCATCACAGGACTAGGTCAACACACAAATACAAGATGAACAGACTGGCTTCCACCCAAGCATTTCTTGCAGGATCAAGACCGAAACATTAAGCATTATAGTCTAACAGTACTTTGAATTAAACTCTACTCACCCCCAACACTTTTATATATAAATTTCCTTGACAAAGATAAGTGATTATATAGTCTTATTCTATATAGTGGAGATTTCTCCGGAATTATGTAATACCATAAAAAATTCAGATTTCTTACGAAGCAATCAGGTACAAGGCGTTTTACGGAGGTAGACTAATAGATGCATGTAAGGTTGAAACAGGGGTCAGGTGAGAATTGCTCTTTCCATTGTTTGGATCATGAAACAATCCACTGTAACAAGAGGAACGTCATAGAATGAAGACTTCAAGAACAAACGAACGACTTGGATTTTGCAGACGACATGGCACTTCCGTCTCACAACCAATAACAAACGAAAGGAGAAAAGACCAGAGACGTAGCTACTATCTCAAAACAGCTCTACTCTTTTCAAAAATAAAATTCACACGCAGAATTAAGTCAATCAACTTCTATGTGGCGGGATATATAAAGGTTAAGTCAACAAATTTTCTATTTTGAAGGATAAATAAAGTTTAAGTCATCCAAATTCTATTTGACAGTATATATACTCCGTAGCTTTTTGGAAATGCTTTGTCGCCATGTGTAGTATTTAAGAAAAAACGGTAGTCAAATGAACCGAATCTCCAAACAAAAGTCAGAATCTGTATCAGCAATTAAACCAGTTCTCCTGAAATGACCCCCTTTCCAGTCCATGACGGACTATGTAGCGCTCACAAGTTTTTAGCCACCACTAACGAGCAGGGGCCTTGCCAGTACCCGGAACCCGCGACTTGGGATCTGCCTCGGAACGATAGTCGAGTGCGCTACCACTTAGACCATCGTGCCCCGATATGTCTTTACATATCCTTAATATAAAAAGATCTAATAGAAAATAAACGTCATCACCACGAGATAGGACATGGCACGCCTATCACTGAGGACATCAAAAGGAAAAGAGGGAGGTGTATGTATGACACACCTATCACCGAGGAAAGAGGGAGGTGAAAGTAGGACACACCTATCACCGAGGAAAGAGGGAGGTGAATGTAGGCCACACCTATCACCGAGGAAAGAGGGAGGTGAATGTAGGACACACCTATCACCGAGGAAAGAGGGAGGTGAATGTAGGACACGAGCTCTTCGTTAAACTTAACCATTTGTAACACCACAACGTGATCCAAAGGAGTCCACGGAGGAGAAGAGAGAAACGCGAAATATAAGCAAGAATCAGACTCACAATCATAGGATAAAACATACAACTTAAACTTAAAGCTATTAGTAAAATACGGGAAAGTAAAGAATGTTAAATGTTCGTGCACTGCCCACACACCCGTAGAGAAAAGAGTAGAACCAAGTTGAATATTCATGCAGTCTTTTAAAATGCCATTCATGGACAAGAAGTGCCAGAGCACAAGGAGGGGTGTGGCATGGACGGATGACGAATGACGAAATAATGTAAAATTTGAATTAAAGATATTGAATATTGAGTTATCACGGTCTAAATAAATATGAAAATGTATTTGAAGTTTGAAGCATTTGATGTATTTGTGTGTGTGTGTGTGTGTCAAACCTTTCAACATATTATTGTGAACTAGGAGCCACTTCTATTTGTTTTAAATGTAATAGGTAAGCGTATATAGAGTGCAGAGCCTTTATTTGTACTTTTCCACAAAAATTGTTTCGACTAAACGTACGCACCAAACAGTGTCGAAATACCTCAATAAATACACATAACAGAAACTCGTGGAATGGGTGTGGTAGTAATATATCCCAATTTCCCAAGTACCATGACATCTATGCCCGTACAATCTAGAGTTTCATAAATCTCAGTTTCGGCTTGGTCCGAGAAGGCCCTTCAACTTCCTGGTTTCAGCTGAAAGTTTGGTATGGGTCAAATCAAAAAGTCACCTCCGGTCAGGCTCTATTTCCCTGTGTAATACTTTAAAATACGTTAAGGAGCTGAGAGAGTCATGTCTTCATCTAACTCTTACAATTATACTTTACCACTGGCATAGATATACGTTGGGTGAGATTGCAAACTGGCTGGGTAGAATGTATATATATATATATATATATATATATATATATATATATAAGGGTAAAAAACGTGAGCCTGACAAGACGCCACTGGCATGGGCGGTCCTCCTTTAGATGTCTTTTTTATTTATTTGATACATTATAGAGGGTCATCATTTTCGATCAACTACAGGGCTGAGTTTTTCAGGGGCGTCTCAACCTTAACCCTTTCCGGGTGATACCATCCCAGGTTACGACGCTGTACGCCGTAACGACCCAAATTACCCCCCCCCCTTTTCCCTCGTCTAAGGTTACGTTCGGTGGATGAAGAAGGTGTCGATCTGTTGAACAAAGTCCATACTGTAATGGACATGTGGATCACGCCATTTCAAACCATTCAATAAAATATAATTATCCCCACCCCCCCCACCCCAGCTAGCCATACGTCACGAATCATCACTGTTTTCTCATCACTATCGACCATCTCGTTGACCTGTATAAGGGTAACACACCCGTAGTCGCGTGGGAATAGGGCTTAACAATGGCCTACCAACTAATGAATCGGAAAGGCTCTTATAAAGCGACATTATAATTTCTTCTTCTTTTTTTTTAAACGATAGGTGGATCGAGTTTGATCAACTAATTTTTTTTCTTCAACAGAATAAATATAAAACATCCTCGCAACACTAACTCCTCTACAGTAGCGTGGCCATTGTTACGTGTGGTCGCAATATCATGACCATAATGTTTTAGAATGTAATTTTATATTGTCAACATTTTTTACTTTCACTTGTTAAGCCCTTTATTTTTTTAATGGGAATATATATATATATATATAAATTATTCAAAATAATTACGTGTACCTATGCTAAAGTCATGTTGCGACTTTTTATAATGAATATGCCTCCTACTAATTACATGTAGAGAAACTAAACCCATTTAGAATCTTTATACGGTATGTGCCACCTTTATCTCAAACATTGGCATTGACATCGCTGCAAGTGTAACCCTCCCAATACTTCACCCCCCTTGCATACTACATTGTATAAATAAGGATATCCTTTTTTTTTCATTATCTGTTTTAGAATCTTAACTTCAAAAGAACTTAATAGTGTGTATCTTCTTCCCAAACCAAGGGAGCCAAAATACTTTGTATACATTTCTTTATTACAATATAGACATATTAAATAAAATAAATCAATTAAGCATTAGGAAACACGTAAAGTACAATTTAATTTATAGGTGAATCTAAATTGTTTACACTTTACACTGTACTAAAAAAAATTAATTAAAAAAAAATTAAATAAAAAAACACGGCTTAGTTTTCTTATCTAGATCACCATTTCTGATTTCAAATACAATGTATGCCATTAAAAAAACTACCGATCATTAAATTTAATAACAAAAACATGTTTGGAAAATGAATTATGTTTGCCTAATTTTCCAGACTCATGAGTCATGAGTTCAGTTTTGGATGCCTATATTTCTGCATGGTGAATGAACAGAAAAAATATCCTGCCATTAGTACTTTTTACTCTTCAAATTTTATTTGATAAGCACGAAACATCATAAAAACAAGCATTTCAAGGCAAAAACCCTTTTTAAATGTAAATAAAAAACAATTAACCTATAAATTAAATTAGAAAATAAAGTTTGAAATAAGATGCAACAAACAAGCATTACATACACAATGTTACCTTTTCATCCATTTTCTTCTTACTTAATTAACGAAAAATATTTTTCCAACTCTAAAATGCCATAGGCAATGAAAGATTGTGTAGAAACGTTCCTGAGCCATCATTTAAATTTAACACAAGAATTAGAATAAAATGTATAAGAACGTTATATTTCAGGTACATATTTATTTGCATCATGCATTTAAAGCAGGGTTCAATTATTTTCTACTCGTATGTGTTTTTTTAATAGTCTTCTTTTCATATTTTTTCAATGTCTGACTTTGGGTTTTAAAACGTTATGTTTAAATTATTGACAAAAATATGTTTTCTTATTTTTTAGGAAAAAACTCAAACGCTTATAAAACCTGGTTACAAGTCTACCTTAGTAAAACTACTCCTTCCATCAAGATAGCAATCACATGATTAGATATTAGTGAATTGTGCACATGGAACTCTCAACAGATTGAACAAATTCTAACACTCAAAGCTATACCATTTCTCAAGATAGATTAACATGTAGAAAGACATTCCATAAAAGGGATTGAAAGCGTAATTGCAATGACAAACAAATGATGGGATGTAAAGTTCTTACAATTATATCATTAGCAAATATTTTGTTAGTAAAAATTGAGATATCATAACGATAAACAGCACTAAGAGTTACACTATTTATTTATTTTTTTTAAAGAAAAAATATTAATCGATTTTTAAAATTGAAGGGGAGAACTGTACAATTTACTTTTAGTAAACCATATATAAACTATGTAAAATATTCAAGTCTAATTTTTTAATAAAATGAGGCCAGATTATAACAGATACGGTGTTACTACCTTTCCCTACTAGCTACATACAATTTAATATAAATACAAAATTTGTATTGGTATAACTTAAAGGGACCGTCCAAAAAGTACGTCACGCTCAAGAGGGGGAGGGGGTGTAAGAAAGTGTGACAGTTTGTGACAGGGGGAGGGGGGTGTCTGGCCATGTGTGACGTCACGGTGTTTTATATTAAATTTTAATTATTTTGTTAATAAAAAACTAAATTTTTGTTGGAAAGTGTGACGTACTTTTAAAAAAAAAGGGGGGGGGGTTCCAAGATTTGTGACAGGGGGGAGGTAAAAATGGTCAAAAATAGCGTGACGTACTTTAAGGATGGCTTCGAAGAATAAAAAATAACTTTAAAAAAAAGAAAGAAATATTGATAAATAAAAAAGAATCAAACAATAAATTAAAACTTTATTAAAGAACAATTTCATATGCAAATGTTCCATGAATTTTTGCTATCTCTGCTTAATATTTTTACCTATTACCATGGTATACGGTATAGAAATATATAAAGTATAAAGAAAATTTAATTTAAATACTTGTGTTTATTTAGTACAGCAGAAGGGATTTGACGAAATGTTCAGATATGCAATTTGTCCATTAATAAAACTTTAATTTAATGTTCAAATTACACAATTTGTTTGTGTATCTCATATTGCATTTCAAAGCTTTATAGCTGTCAAATTCTGTATTACAGAGGGGGGAAAATCAACAACAATTTCCATTGTAACTTTTATATTTTGCCATAGAGATAAATGAACAAAAAAGATATATTGTAAATTGTATATATATTTACATGTAAAGTATAAAGTAAAATAAATCAAAGTTTGGTAAATGTAAATAATAATACTAATAAAAAATATGACCATTTATATAGTGCAGCAACACGGCAAGCAACTGTGCTCACATGTTTTACATTAAATGAATAAAGTAACACACGTAATTATGAGTGCATTTAATGTAAAACAATGTAAGGCATACAGTCTATATACTATATATTATGAAAACTATTTTTGCCTTCTTTTGAATGTTTTTTAAGGTGTCTGTTAAATCAGTAAATTGTAAATATTTATTGTTAGCTTCAAAACATTTCGTGTGAATGTTAAAGGTTAGTGTGGAGTGCAGTGACGTTTTGTACTTTTCCACAAAAAATTGTTTCGTCTAAACGTATGCACCAAACAGTGTTGAAATACCACAATAAATACAAATAACAGAAATTTGGGTCGTGGCTGCGGTAGTAATAGTACTAATAGTGGTAATCACGATTTCATGTACCGTAAAATACATGTCCGTACAATATAGAGTTTCAAAAATCTCAGTTTCGGCTTGGTCCGAGAAGGCCCTTTAAGTTTCTGCTGAAAGTTCCGTATGGGTCAAATAAAAAAGTCACCTTCGGTCGGACTCTTAATTTAGTAAGCAATTCATTAAAAATACGTTAACTAGCTGGAAGAGTCACGTGTACATCTAATTATTTCAGTTACACTACCAATGACATTGATGGGGTGACACTGCAATCAGGCTGGGTAGAAAAAAATACATATTCATATACAAAGGGTTAAAAAAAAACGTGAGCGAGACAGGACGCCAATGGCATGGGCGGTCCTCCTCTAGTTCCTTGGTTGTTGATAGAATATAGAGGGTCATCACTGAGGTGAGTTTTAATTTTAAGTTATAAAATCTTTATTGAAATACTATCAATGATCAACATTATACTGTAATTTTAGCACACTTTAGAAAAGAGTGGTCATTAAAACTATTTATATTTTTTTCTTTTTAGTTTTTAGTCTTTTTAAATCTGTAAAAATTTAATTATTTATGTGTCACTAAAAATGATTCTTATGTCCGTTTCTTTTTATGTGTTGTCAACTACCCAGGTGCATGTCAACTTAAAGTGATGGTTTTGTTGGATCTAATTTAGCATGTTAACTTAAAGTGATGGTTTTGTTTGATCCAATCTAGCATGTCAACTTAAAGTGATGGTTTTGTTTGATCTAATCTAGCACGTCAACTTAAAGTGATGGTTTTGTTTGATCTAATCTAGCACATCAACTTAAAGTGATGGTTTTTTTTTATCTAATCTAGCACGTCAACTTAAAGTGATGGTTTTGTTTGATCTAATCTAGCACTTCAACTTAAAGTGATGGTTTTGTTTGATCTAATCTAGCACGTCAACTTAAAGTGATGGTTTTGTTTGATCTAATCTAGCATGTCAACTTAAAGTGATGGTTTTGTTTGATCTAATCTAGCACGTCAACTTAAAGTGATGATTTTGTTTGATCTAATCTAGCACGTCAACTTAAAGTGATGGTTTTGTTTGATCTAATCTAGCACGTCAACTTAAAGTGATGGTTTTGTTTGATCTAATCTAGCACGTCAACTTAAAGTGATGGTTTTGTTTGATCTAATCTAGCACGTCAACTTAAAGTGATGGTTTTGTTTGATCTAATCTAGCATGTCAACTTAAAGTGATGGTTTTGTTTGATCTAATCTAGCACGTCAACTTAAAGTGATGGTTTTGTTTGATCTAATCTAGCACGTCAACTAAAAGGGATGGTTTTGTTTGATCTAATCTAGCATGTCAACTTAAAGTGATGGTTTTGTTTGATCTAATCTAGCACGTCAACTTAAAGTGATGGTTTTGTTTGATCTAATCTAGCACGTCAACTTAAAGTGATGGTTTTGTTTGATCTAATCTACCACGTCAACTTAAAGTGATGGTTTTGTTTGATCTAATCTAGCATGTCAACTTAAAGTGATGGTTTTGTTTGATCTATTCTAGCACGTCAACTTTAAGTGATGGTTTTGTTTGATCTAATCTAGCACGTCAACTTAAAGTGATGGTTTTGTTTGATCTAATCTAGCACGTCAACTTAAAGTGATGGTTTTGTTTGATCTAATCTAGCACGTCAACTTAAAGTGATGGTTTTGTTTGATCTAATCTAGCATGTCAACTTAAAGTGATGGTTTTGTTTGATCTAATCTAGCACGTCAACTTAAAGTGATGGTTTTGTTTGATATAATCTAGCACGTCAACTTAAAGTGATGGTTTTGTTTGATCTAATCTAGCATGTCAACTTAAAGTGATGGTTTTGTTTGATCTAATCTAGCACGTCAACTTAAAGTGATGGTTTTGTTTTATCTAATCTAGCACGTCAACTTAAAGTGATGGTTTTGTTTGATCTAATCTAGCATGTCAACTTAAAGTGATGGTTTTGTTTGATCTAATCTAGCACATCAACTTAAAGAGATGGTTATGTTTGATCTAATCTAGCACGTCAACTTAAAGTGATGGTTTTGTTTGATCTAATCTAGCACGTCAACTTAAAGTGATGGTTTTGTTTGATCTAATCTAGCGCGTCAACTTAAAGTGATGGTTTTCCTTGTGTCAGTTTCGTTAGTCGTTAGGCTACAGTTTCAAACATCTGTTAGTGTAGTTTTTCTTTTATTGCTAATTTTGAAACAAAATTTACCAATCTACCACAATCTCATACATTAAAACTTTTCTTGGGTACATTCATCTTGTGTAATTATAAGACTGTTCAATTTTAAAAGGAAATTGTAATTATAGCATCACAGTCTGACTTGTAGCCTTTGTGGCCATTTTGTTACATTTACATGGCATCTCATTGCATCAGATTAATTCAGAGTCAACTTGAGAAGTTTTGTGTATAGCAAAACTACCTCGACTACAGACTATTTATTAGCAGATTTAAATTTAAAAAAACATACATCTCAGTGAGGATATAATACAGTGGTGGCAAACCTTTTTAGCCGTGTGCCTAAATTTCAAACAAAACCCAATTATTTATAGCAAATTTCAACCAAAATCCACATATTTAAAGCAAAATTCCACCAAAACCCACTTATTTGTAGCAAAATTCCACCAAAACCCACTTATTTATAGCAAAATTCAAACAAGACCCATTTATTTATAGCAAAATTCAACCAAAACCCACTTTTTTATAGCAAAATTCCTCCAAAAACCACTTATTTATAGCGAAATTCAACCAAAACCCACTTATTTATAGCAAAATTCAACCAAAACCCACTTATGTATAGCAAAATGCCAACATTCCAATTAAACTCAAAAATGGGGGTTTGGGTTAGCTGGTTTCATTAAAGAAGTAATATTTTAGTCGCATGTCAGAGGCTCTGTGTGCTTATTGTGGCACGCGTGCCATAGGTTCGCCATCACTGATATAAAATATAGAACTGGTAATAGTGGGGGATAGATTAAGAAAATAACATAGAGGTGGGATTGGACCAGGAACATAAACATTTTGAATGCATGTCATTATCAGTTATTAGGAATAGGAAACCAGAAGTTTCCATTTAGGCAGACAATAGTGCTGAATTTCAAGTGTAATGTGTGGCAGTGAGAATCATAAAATCACATAATAGAGCTACAATTATACTGATGTTGATTTCACATAACTTCACACTTTCTACTTTTCCATATATAAAAAATATATTGCCTTAAATATAGAAGTATTATAACCCATTTTCCATAATTATAAATCTTCTTTTTTTGCTTTTCATTAAATCTCCTTTAGCTTTTACTTTCAAAAATTTTCTTTTTCCAGATATTTTGAGGAATTTAAGTGAACTTCATGGAAAATAGTTATTAATTGATGCAGGTTTAGGAATTCTTCAAACTTTTTGTTATTTAAGACATGTTGACACTGTCACTTAAAATGCATTTCTCTAATGTCTTTAAATAAAAATGATCATCAAAATATTAGATTAGGAGACTTATCGTAAGAACTAAATAGCCAAAATCCATTCGACAAAAGCTAAAATTTATTAGATTATCTAAAATAAGCAAACCTCATTACATGTACATCTTGAGAACTTAATGCTTTGAGGCAGTGCTTGTCAAACCTTTTTAAATCCATTTTCTGAAATCATTTCTGTGAAGCTGAGAGCAGCACCACAAGACTTCTCATAAGAGATGTAAAATAATTATTAAAATTATTTTCACTTTATTAATTCTTCTCCACTGATCCATAAAGAAAATATCCAACAGCAACATCACTGGGAATCAATACACATTTAGTACGTACAAAATATAAGTTTGTCTTGAATTGTACTGAAGATTCTCTAAATTCGGGGTATTTTTCAGTAACACTAACACATGCCTTCATTCGATATTGAAATGCTCACTAGTGATGGCATACATTTTTTTAAGACTTGATTTCATTCATTTTAGAAAATCAATCTTCTTTTACAGGTGCTTCAGAAAACATGATCAAACTCTAAATTACATTTTCACAGTTTGAAGATCTTAGTAAGCAGAAATATATCATCCAAATATCCTATTCCTGCACATTCTTATGTTTGTTTGAACAAAAGCATGCTTTCAAAAATATTACAACCATCTAGGATAATTCCTCAATGACTGAATTAAAATAACTATAAAATATACATTTTAAAAAAAAACAACCTCAGTCCTCTTTATCTTGTTTGCGATTTCACAACTATACAATATATACACACTCTCTCATCCCAAGGGAGACAAAATGTACAAATAACATGGCATCATAAGAAATTGGTTCCCCTTTGGGACACCGTTTATACCCCACCTTAATTACTGAGAGTCGCAAGGACTTGTTCCCATACTCTAAAGGTTTCCCGGAGTCCACCCAGCTTTGATGGATGCCTGACATTAGTTGGGGCAAATGAAGACGGCTGGGCATTGTGTAGCAGCCCCCCCCCCTCCTCTTAGCCGTGGCCTGTCAATGCTGCTTCACTTGCCAAACAGGCCAGCATGCTCGAGTTCTAATAAAAAGAACAATATCTTCTACATAGAAGAAGCGTCTGTAGTGTTTTAAAAAGTTTGTTTTTTATTATTCTCACCCCAAAACTATTTCTTTATGCTCTCATTATCTTACAAAGAACAGTTGATTAAACACAATTCTCAACTTTTCAGTTTATTCAACTTGGGCCATGTAGAGAAAGATAGATTTTTTACTTTGACTTTGAGCAAATAGCTACAACATATGAAACTATTTCTAGTTTCCCAATCATCTTTCCCAACCAATGTTGGGAAAATTGAACCAAAACTAAATGAGCTAAAAACATCAGCTTAAATATTTCAGATTTGATCCCATCCAATGTTCCCAAATGGTTGCCCCGTCGATGTGCTTATCATTAATTACTGAAGCTTATAAAGCCATTTTTTTAACCTTCTACTTCTTCCTGTTACATCTTTCTCTGAGATCTCATATGATTCCCAATGACACTGAATAAACTATTGCCCCCCCCCCATAAAATGGTTTCTTTTTATCATAAGAATAAAATTGATCTATACACACGTACTGCTACACCATTTATTAAAACAGTGGGGGCAACACACTAGGTAGGCCATTGATGATCCCCCGCCTTGCGGCAGTCCTAACCATAGGGACTCGTATGCTTTGCCGGGGTGGGGGCCGAAGCTGTAGCGAGTCAAAGTAGGGAAGTTCCACCCCTCCTTGTGAGGTCACTTTTAGTGGAAGGCATTTTTGACCACGTCCTGGATGCCCCAGGCAGCGGCTACAGAAGCAACCGTTCCGGAGGGGGTGGGGGGTCCACCAGCTGTTAGGCCCCCTTGGAAGAGGGGACAGGGTAGCTGGGGGAGTTTCCCGGGGGGAGACCCATGAAGAGTACTAGGCTCGGGGCTTTCTTCCACATGTAGGTTCATTAGACATATTTGTTTTGTCAGCTATTTCAATCCCGCTAAATGAATTTTATGAAAAGGACAGTTACTAATACATCTAATAACAGATGAAGCATTCATTGTGTGGTGTATCCCTCAGCCTCTGTAATTTGGACTGGTCACAAATATTTCAGACTGAAAACTTCAATAAGATCAGTTATGTTGAATTTTCATCCTAAGAAACAAACTTAGTGGATAACCTCTATTTTCAAGTAAAAGTTTAGAAATTACTTTATTTTAATGCTTTCAAGCAGTTAGTTAGTCAAAGAAAAAAGTATGATTTTTTTTCACAACATGCTTATTATTTATATTAAATCTAATAAATGGCATTTTATGCATCTAGGAAATCTCTTCATGCGTCTGAAATTTAGTTTTAAAAGAGCTTCAGAAGTGCAGCTTTTGTCAGCAACCATCTAAAGACAGATCCCAATTTCATGCACTTTAGGAATTCTTGGGTTTATCCAGGAGCTTTTCCAAATCTTTAAGTTGGATATGATACTCAGAACCTGGAAAACAAACACAAAGTTACAAATAAAGTTAAAATGTAAGGAAGCAGAGAAATAATACAACAATATAAATCGTTTATTGGATGAATTACTGTATTTTTATACATAACTTATAATCTTAATGTTCTGTAAATTCCTTTCTGAAATGCATAATTTTGTTTAAAATTTCATACATTAATTTTCTATAACTACTATAAGAACACACTTGCATATTCATGGGCTGTGATCAACTTGTCAGAGCAAACAGACCATGAATACAAATTTGGTCAGTGCAATCCAAATATAACTGAATCTGAACATTTCTTTATAAAGATCATATTAAAACTAAAACAAATTCCCCAAAATCATTACTGTTGATGCTAGTTCTAAAGCTTGCTCATTAATAAACCCATCACATTTTTGGCAAGCCTTAAAAGCAAGGGTCTGAAATTGTCTGAGTATGGAAGGCTGCATCAAGTATTTTGCTGCAAAGGGCCTGCTGATGGATAAATCTAGTGCAGAGCAATCTTATCATCCAGTTTTCATCATATGTGTGATGAATTCTTTTCTCCACCATCATTTGTGGCACTCCGGTTTCATGACGTTTGGACCAGGCACCATCTTCTATCTTTCTCTTTGTAATTTGCTCAATGATGCTACCTTGCTAAGCCATATATAACACATGAAATACTAAACACATTTTAAAAAATTGGCTTTATAATGAGCAAATGTTTTAATACAATACCTTTTTCTAATCGTATCGATTCTAACAGTGTTCTTATTTCTTCCACCGATAAATCTTCATCTATTTGCCTCATGGCCTGCACAGCTGGACTCTTTAAGTCACTTTCTGGAGAAAACAATACAACGTCAATGAGTTTATAAATCAAAATCTAAAATGGATTATTTGTAAACATTAAATGGAACTGTTGGTTACAGACTGAATAGATAGTCCATTAGATCTTTACTGTCATTTCACTGTTAATGTTTTGCTTTTTACATTGGTTATAGACAAAATCAATTGTGCTTGAGCTGCAGGGAAAATGTGCAATGTTGAATATTTGTGATAGTTCACCCATTAAGCAGATAAACGTTTTAAATATTGGTTAAATTCCAATCATGAGATCAAGGATAGAGAGATCATCATTCATAAATCATTTTTATTTCTTTGCTAATATTCTTTGCCACGGAATATGACAATTATTCCGGTTATAAAAGTTTTCAATTGTCATAGAAATCAGTCATCTTTCTCTGTGGTTGAGAAGATTCAAAATCTGTTAATAACCTAGAAAATGTGATTTTTTAAAAAAAATGTGTTGCTTTTTTGACATTTATTAAGTTAGGTGATTGTAACATGAGATTTTTAGTACTATTGATGATTTTCTTTTGTATGTGTTCTTTATCAAATTAAATAATGATTGTGCTCAACTATTCAAGTATCCTTTAGCTAGTACATTCATCTATGCACCAAGAAAAATACATTACTAGGTGATAAAACATTTAAATAAGTCATTTAGTGTATATGACTTTGATACATTCTTCAGTTATTGATAAAAATATATGTTTCAAGAAGGGCTGGGAGGTTTCAATTAATATTTCAGATGTTATTACTCAGATACGCACACAAAATAGAAGACTGGTGTGAAACACCTGCTGTTTGCACACATTTTCCAACCCAACAGCTCTTCTGCCAGTTGGTTACCGGAAATAAAGAAAACAGCCAAGTAGTAAATACAACTATGTTAAAGAAAACTGCCAAGAAAGTAAATGTTTTAAATGGTGCATTGGAAAGTTAATAAATAATATTTAGCATCAGCCTGATTATTACTATTGATGGAGCATTGTTCAAATATTGAGAAGGAAAAACTAGAAAAAGAAGATAAGAGAACCTAATATCAAGGACAATCAGCAGAAATGTATAAGTACAAAGTATCTGGTACTGGTGTGTAATATTATAGGTGTTCTGATATCATTGTTACTCATATTATTAGTGGTATTTATATGTGAATCTCATGACTGATACACATAATCTAGATATAAACTCACCAATTTGTGCTGCAGATACTTGAACAGGTACTGACAACTGTGGACCATTTCTGGACACTTGTTGAGAGGACTTGGACTGCTGTAATGGATAATAAAATATATCATGCCCCAGACTGCTGTAATGTAATAAAATATATCTTACCCTAGACTACTGTAATGTAATAAAATATATCTTTCCCAAGACTGCTGCACTTAGCTAACTATATTATGCATTAGACTGTTGTTATGTAAATAATTTTGAATCATTCTAAAATGTGCTTGTTATGGTGATGCTGATTGATGAGAAAATCAGCTCAGACATGTTAAAGTGTGGGCATTAGTTTTTCTAAAAATTTAGTAATCAAGAACAGAGAGGGCATAACATCAAAGCAAAATGAAAAATGCAAACTGAAGCACTGGTTTCTACCAAAATGTGCATAGAAAATTTATAGTAATAAGAATATTGTTTTGGGTCAGGGGTCACTCTCACTCACATGGTGTCCTTAACAAATAAACAAGGTGCTGGCACATTGATTTCATGGTGTATCCCCAAACTGCTACCAAACCCACCCAGTGATAACTAGATGTGAACTTTAACCTCTTAATAACTCATCAGAAATGAGAAAATTTGGTGACCTAAGATCTGGAATATCTCAAATCCTATTAACATTTTTGTAAAAAGGCAATGGGGTTGGACCAAAGAAGATTCTGCCTGAGAAACATACAGCAACAAAGTTCATGTTTATGTGAGCTTGATTTTTGTATGCCTCATGCTATCATTTTGGATATTTCCTATTAGGTGCTATTTTTAGTTTAACTGTGGGCGTACCTCTTCTTGGAATTCTGTAAGTTAATATACTAATTTTTTAAAATTATTTTCTTTTAACCTTTATATTGCAATTGTATAGTTATTCCGGTAAAATACATGTACTTAATTTATTCATGAAAACTTTACTTTACTTAGCATAGTTAGTTCCTTGTTCCTTTTCATTTTGTGCATGCCATAAAAATCTTAATTAAAGATAAATTTAAATACAGCCATTATTCATTATTAACAGTTGGCATATCATACAAACTCATAATTGGTTTATGACATCCATACCCATAAAAAATGCACAGGGGCATAACAAAAATGTTATGCCAGTCAATTTCACCATTAAAACATCTCCTATCACTTTTTATAGTTTTAACAGAAGAGTCAAATACATTCTCACACGACCACTGTGTGAAAGAAAGACTAAGTCCACAATCAATGCTAGTAGCAAACAATAAAATAGGTAGATGGTCAAAGATGCTTCTACTAGCTTACATAAAAACATAACACCCCTAATTATTTACAAAGAATTTTCTCACAGATTGTAATACATTTTTTTCTTTTCAGTTAGGTAGCGTGGCTGTTCCTAATGATATGAAAGTACCTGTTGGGGTGAATACATCCGAGTTTTCTGGTCAGTGTTTGAAGGTTGTTGTACCAATGTAGACTGTGTTTTATAAATATTCTGTGCCTGCTCTACTATTGATTGACGATTACTGTTACTACGATGGTTGCTTGCAGAAGCCTGAAAAACGTTACTAGAAGCACCTTGTGCAGACGCTGGGATAGGAGCAAGGGTCTTTTTAAGGTAAGGACAGTTGGGATTCAGTTGTGAATGTGTAAGCAAGGGTTCCTCTTGCTGTGTCCACTGTCCTTTTTCTGCCCCACAGGCAAAGCATTTGACTACATCGTTTTTATCTATGGAAAATGAATAGATACTTGCTGAATTGTACACTATTTAAAATGAGTTCAAATTATTAACTAAAACATGCTACAATTTTTTTTTAATGTATATTTATTAAATAGCCAAGTAAGCACATATGGGGAAAGATACCTTAGCGAAAAGTAAAAGTATCTGCTATTAATGACCAATAATATGTCGTGACTTGCACCAAGATCATGCGATGTTATAAGAATTGTTGGATTATCATTTCCAAATGTCTTTTTGCTTATCAATTCTTTTTTTTTATGAAGACCACAGGATTTAATAACGTCTCATTACATGAATGAGAAAAGACGTAGTACTTGTGACAAAAACTTACTGGTGTAAAAAAATCCCGCATCTACAAACTCATCCCGTTTTGTGCTGATATTAGGTGGTGCTGTTCTGAAACTGTCTAACCTGTTGGAGACATCCTTCATATCAGGTTTGGCTTCTTTCACTTTAACCCTGGACACACAAAAAAATTAACTTTCATTATTTCAATTCAAAAGAGAAAAAATATATATACCTTTCCCCTTGCCAAAATAATTTTTTAAAATTTAATACACAGGAATCAAAAATTTTATCTACTGGGTTTAATCTTTGACTATAAAATTGTCTAAATTTTAATGTACAATTAACTTACCCAAAATTTGAGTTGCGTGTCACTGTTAAGGGGACATTGATGTCATGGCAATGACCTAACACAAATGGGCAATCTGGGTAATGTCGCTCATGTTCTCTTTGGACAATATCTCCAGGCTCCCAACCACGCAATGTTTTTAAACAAAACACACATTTTACTTTATCCCCTGGTCCCATGTAAACGAATCCATTTCTAGCAAGATCTTCTGGTTCAACCGGATATTCATCAAGCCATTGGCCAAGAAAGGTTTCCAATCTCTTTTCTTCTCTGTAGAAATGATTGGTTCTCCTCTGTTCAACATTTCTCGGGATGACTGGAGTTTCATCTTGAGGCTCATAAAATCTACCATAACGAGGACGAGCAACATAAACTTGCTCATAATCAACTTCCATTTCTCCAAGGTCATTTTCATGGGAGCCAACTATCATTTGTATGGGTATTCTCTCCTCATCTGGAGCAATGTCATGCCCATACTCGGACTGAATGTGAAAGTTATTTCCATGATGCATATTATAGGAATAATTCTGTGCACATGTTGCAAGTGACCTGTTTTTTCAACAAACAAACAGAAACAAAAAAATGTATGAATATATACAGACATGTATTTTTAAAATAAATCTTACCATTAATAAAAAAAATTTGCATGACAATTAAATCTGCTCATCAACATAACTCACGGGCTTTAACTAATTAGCTTGAAATTTATTTGTCAAACAAATTAGTTAAGAATAAAAACAAAAATGGTTATTAAAAAAACAAAAGAGATAAAATTTTAAACATTGGTTGCAAACTAAAATCCATNAGTTGCACATCACAGCATTACTCCCTTGTTGAGCCTTCCCGTCCACAAGGGGCATCTGCCGATCATTGTCAGCGCCTGCGATTCCTCCAAGGGCGTAGGCCACCTACGAGAGACCTCCAGGCATCCCCTACTGTGGGCCAGCTCTTCAGGATCCTTGAGTCAAGGCCGATTCTTTTGATGTCTGCCTCCAATTCTCTGCGCCAAGTGTTTTTTGGACGACCTCTTTTTCGCTTTCCCTGAGGGTTCCATTTCAGGGCTTGCCTTGTTGTATTGGAGGCAGGTTTTCTTAGTGTATGACCAATCCACCTCCACCGCTTCTGGAGAATCTCCTCCTCTATTGGCTTCTGCTTTGTCCACTGCCACAGTTCCAGGTTGCTGATTTTGTCTGGCCAGTGAATTCTGAGAATCCTTCTTAGGCAATTGTTGATAGAGGACTGAATTCTGGTTAGGTTTACGGCCATCATTATCCTCGTCTCGGCTCCATATAGCAGCACAGGCTTCACCATGGCATTGAAGATCCTAATTTATAAATTGCTACTTAGGTTTATGGAGACCCAAACATTCTTGAGTTGTTGGAAGTCTGCCCTTGCCTTCCCAATCCTTATTCTGACATCAGCATCCGTTCCACATTGTTTGTCAATCATGCTGCCAAGGTAAACAATACTGTCCATCATCTAGTGGCATTAACCTTGAGGATTTTACTCTTCCCTTATGTATATTAAGACCTATGCTAGCAGAAGTGGCTGCAACAATGTTTGTTTTCTCCTGCATCTGTTGTTGGGTATGTGAGAGAAGGGTAAGATCATCAGCAAAGTCAAGGTCGTCAAGTTGATCCCACATGGTCCATTGGATCATCATCATTTGTCCTTTGAGTTCCTTGTGGAATATAGGGACTCTGTCAAAGCTCGCCACTCTACACGGTCCCTTGCCAGTCGCTTCAGTTCTTCCCAGTGTCCAATCCATCTCCACTTTCTTTCCATGATTTGTTGTTCTACTGTTCTTTGTCCACACCTCTCCCACAGCTTGGAGTTTTCGACCTTATCGAACCATTTTATTTTCAGAATATTTCTGAGGCATCTGTTAACAAAGGTCTGGAGTCTATTTTTTGTTGTCTCTGTCGTCCGCCATGTTTCGGATCCATAAAGTAGGACCGTTTTAACATTGGTGTTAAAGATCCTTACTTTTGTTTTGACAGAGATGTGTGTAGATCTCCAGACCTGTTTCAGATTGGCAAAAGCCTGTCGCGCCAAATTTATTCTTCGTTCGATGTCCTCATCTGTTCCCCCTGCTACACTGACCACACTCCCAAGGTATACAAAGTTGTTAACTTGCTCCAGGTTGCGGTTTTCTACTTGGATGACTCCATCTTGTAGGAAGTTTATTTTCAAAAAATTTTGTTTTTTGAATGTTTATATTGAGTCCTACTCTTTTCCCAGTCTCGCTCAAGGCTGTGATTTTGTCTTGCATGTCTTGGAGTCTGTGGGACAGAATGGCCAAGTCATCCGCAAACTCCAAATCTTCTAGTTTTTGCATTAGGTTCCACTGGATTCCTTTTCCTGAGCTTGCATAAGCTTCTTTTGTGACCCAGTCTAACACAAGAAGGAACAGAAGTGGTGAAAGGAGGCATCCTTGTTTGACTCCAGTTGTGACATGGAATTCATCTGTTAGTCTACCATTATGTACTACTTGGCAGGTGAAGTTTTCGTACAGATTTCGGATGATGTTAGTTATTTTGTTTGGTATTCCATAGTGCCTCATTATTGACCATATAGTTTCTCTATTTATGCTATCAAAGGCCTTTTCAAAGTCCACAAATGTGGCATAGAGTGGAGATTGCCATTCAATAGATTGTTCTATAATTATCCGGAGTGTTGCTATTTGGTCAATGCATGATCTTCCTTTTCTGAACCCAGCTTGTTCTTCTCTCAGGAGATCATCGCAGGCATCTTTTATTCTGTTTAGTATCGTTCTGCTAAAGACCTTGCTTGGTACTGATAGTAGAGTAATTCCTCGCCATTTCTCACATTGTGACAGATCCCCATTCTTTGGAATTTTAATCAGTAAGCCCCTTTTCCATTCTGCAGGAGGGGTTTCAGTTGACCAAATTTTGTTGAAGATACCGTGGAGTTGGTTGATGATTTCAGCTCCTCTTCTTTTAGGACCTCGGTGGTATGTTGTCTACACCTGCTGCTTTCCCTGTCTTCATTTGATTGATGGCCGTCCATATTTCTTCTTTGGATATCTCTTCCATATTTATGTCCAGTGTTTCTCCTGTGGTCAAAACGGGTGGGTTCAGAGGGGTCGGTCTGTTTAGGACTTCCGGGAAATATTCTTTCCATCTTCTAAGCTGGTCATCTATGGAGGAAATGACTTTACCTTGTTTATCTCGGACTGGTACATTGTAGTTAGATTTCTTGCCACTCAAGAGTTTAGTAATTTTGTATAACTGTTTTAGATCTCCTTTTCCTGCTGCTTCTTCTGCTTGTTCAGCTAGCTTATTATAAAATATTCGTTTGTCATTTCTAAGCATTTTTGTGACCTCTTTTGAAATTGTATGGTACTCTTGTTGAGTAAGTTGTTTATGTTTTCTTGTTTTGGCTTGATTCACTTTTTGTTTTGCATGTTTCCTATCTTCAATTCTTTGCCATGTCTCATCGCTGATCCAGTGTTTTTTGTTTTCCGGGGCAGGTTTTAGTATTTCCTTGCAAGATACTGTAATAATTTCTTTGAAGTTATCCCAGGATTTGTCTATGTTTCCTTCATTATCATCATCTAGTTGCAGTGCAGCAAATCGGTTTTTAAGGGTTAGCTGTAGTTCGTTCTTTTCCTGTGGGTTTCGAGCTTGCCTAGGTCAAATCTGATTCGCCTGTCTGTTTTTGGCCTTTGGTTGGCTAGCTTTATTTTTAGCTTGGCCACAACCAGATGGTGGTCTGATCCAATGTCTGCTCCTCTTTTTGTTCGTACATCCTGCAATGTGCTCCTCCAGGTGCGACCTATAGTGATGTGGTCTATTTGATTCTCTGTTTTGTTGTCTGGTGAGACCCACGTTACTTTGTGGCAATTTTTGTGTGGGAAGATGGTGCCTCCAATCACCAGCTCATTGAATGTGCAGAAGTTTGCAAACATCTCTCCATTTTCATTCATGTTGCCCAGTCCATGTATGCCCATTACCTTCTCTCTCTCTATGTTGTCATTGCCAACTTTAGCATTCATATCGCCCATGACGACCAGTATGTCTCTTTTCGGTATTTTATCCATTATACTTTGAAGTTGTTCATAGAATGCAACTTTATCTTCCTCAGGTGCAAGGTTGGTTGGAGCATAGCACATAATGATATGGACATTTTTGAACCTGGACAGGAATTTGGCTCTGATTATTCTGTCTGAAATTGGCTCCCATTCAAGGAGGCTCTTAAATGCGTCTTTGTTCAATAGGAGTGCTACTCCATTTTCATGAGTGTCTTCTTCATTTTCTTTTCCAGAGAAGAGCAGGATTTCACCTGATTGAAGTCTAGTTTCTCCAAATGTGTTCCACCGTACTTCACTTAGTCCCAGAATTTGTAGTTTGTACTTTACCATCTCTTTGGCGACTTGGGCGCATCTGCCTGGTTCTAGTAGTGTTCGGACATTCCATGTTCCCAAGTTGAGAGGTGCCTTGTGGATGAGGTAATTTTTCTTTTTCATCGGTTTGAGTAGGGTGGTCGGCCTTGTGGGATTCTGTTGACTTTCCCCACAAGGCTTCATTAGTCTCCTTTGCGGAGCTCTACTCTCGCCTCTGACTGTGTTATGTGTGTTTGCTTTGCTTTCAGTTTCAGTAACAATCTTCTTTTTACATGGCTGGGTTGTTGGCCCTGCGCAAAACCATCTGGGAGGGTTCCCTTTCAGCTCTCTGGATAACTGCCTTATTTTTCGGGTAAGGTTCCCTAGCCTTTGTGGATCCCTCCACCTCCTGCAAGGCAGCAGTTGATTTTATTTCGGAGTTTTCTCTCCTAGATGAATGCTATCCCTAGCTAACGGCCTCATCTGTCCGGGTTTAGAGTTTAAGCGCTCTATGTTCGCTTTTTGCAGTCATTTCCTGGGATTTATGAGGCATTTTTTAAGAGTATCCTTACCAAGGGGTACCCCACCTCATCCTCAATGACAGCAAACCAGTTGGTCCGCGGCCGCTTATTCAATATTCACGGCTAACCTTTATATCTAAAGGTCGTTCCTCTATCCACCGCCTGAGGACGCGCTTGGTAGGAGATGGTAGCTCCTCCAAGGGTCCATTGGATGCCATTCCTTTTTTGCTGTGTAGATGTTTTCATCACCCAGTCAATACCTAACAAGAACACAACGGGTAACAGCAAGCAACCTTGTCTCACACCAGTCTTCACCTGAAAAGTATCAGTCACCTGCTTGCCATAGATAACTCAGCAGGTCAAAAGTGTTCTTTATTATTTCAGTGATCTTCTGCGACACCCCATAGTGTCTTAACAATCTCCAGAGGGTTTGCATATCCACACTGTCGAAGGCTTTTTCATAGTCAACAAAGTTGACAGAGAGAGGCAAGTTCCACTCTGGTGTCTACTCTAGAATAAGCAGTGTTGCTATCTGGTCGGAACAGGATCTGTTGGTGCGAAAGCCAGCTTGTTGGTCAAGCAGCAGAGGGTCTACATCATTTTTTATTCTGTTTAGCAGTACGTGGTTGAAAACCTTTCCTGGGATGGACAGCAAGGTGATCCCTCTCTAGTTGGAGCAGGAGCTTAAATCACCCTTCTTTGAGATCTTGGTAAGGTATCCCTCTTTCCAATCAGAAGGAACTTGCTCATCTTCCCGTATCTTCATGAACAGAGGGTGTATCATTTTCAAACTGGTTTCCAAGACCGCCTTCAGTGCCTCTGTTAGGATGCCATTTGGTCATGCAGCCTTTCCATTTCTAAGTTGTTTAATGGCCATACGAATCTCTTCTTTGGAAGGAATAGGACAATCAATTAACAGGTCATCGTCAGCTGGTTGGATGTCTGGTGGATTCCTTGGTTCTGGTCTGTTTAAAAGCTCTTCAAAGTGGTCTTTCCATTTCCCTCTCTGTTGCTCTTCATTTGGTATGGTATTGTCCTCTTTATCCTTCAACGGTCTCTCAGGCTTGTTAAATTTCACAGACAGCATTTTTATGGTAGCGAAAAATTCCCTCATATTCCCCTTTTGAGCTGCATCTTCTGCTTCTTAGCAAATGTGTCAAAAAGTACTTTTTGTCCCTCTTGATGCTTTTCTTTACTTTCTTATTTGCATCTGCATATTCTTTTTAGACTTGGTTTTTTGTGCTTGTGTACGGCTGTTGTTCATTTCTGATTTCTTTCTTTTCCTCTCTTCTATTATCCTCAGTGTATCTGATGTTATTCATTCTTTGTGTGCACGTGTCCTGTCCCCTAACACCTCTTGGCATGTTGATTGGACTGCTTCTTTCAACTTTCCCACTTTCCTTCAGTGGTCTCGTCTTCAAGTAATTTGCATAGGGCTTGATACTTATTCGACAGTCCGATCTTGAATTCTCCCTGTTTGTTTGACTTGGTCTTTCAGGAGGGAGGTATTATAGTGAAACTTATATGCTTATTGTTCGGTGTAATGTCTCTTTAGCTTTAATTTCAGCCTGGCCACAAGAAGATGGTGATCTGAGGTAACATCAGCTCCCCTCTTTACACGTACATCTTGGAGAAATCACCTGAATTTTTTTCCAATACATACATGGTCTATTCGGTTCTTCGTTCGCATGTCCAGTGAGACCCATGTAGCTGTATGTATTCTCTTGTTTTGGAAAATACTCCCGCCTATGACCAGATCTGCTGTGGCACATAGGTCCGCAAATCTTTCACCCCTGTCATTCATCTCGCCTATCCCTTGCTGTCCCATAATCTCTTCATATACTGTGTTATTACTTCCAATCTTGGCATTAAAATCTCCCATGAGGATGTTCCGCAGGGGGCAACACTGGACGATAGTCATTACTCTATTATAGAATTCTTCTTTGTCTCCATGATCGCTTTCATTGGTTGGTGCGTAGCATTGGATGAAATCTAAATTGATACTACGTTTCTTTGTCCGAAAGGTTGCTAAGAGAATTCTAGGTCCATGCGCCTCCCATCCAATGAGTGCTCCTTGGGCTGCCCTTGATAGCATCATGGCAACACCCAGAGTATGAGGGGCATTGTCTTCCTAATGTCCCAGAAATAACACCATCTCTCCTGAGATTAATTTCTTCTGGCCCCATTCAGTCCATCTTGCTTCGCTGATCCCAAGAATGGTGAGGTTATAGCTCCTCATCTCAGCGGCTATTTGTGCAGCTTTAACCGCCTCATACATTGTGCGAACATTCCATGCTCCAATGACGGTGGTGGTCCTTGTAAACATAATGGTTGTCGGCCTAATAGCTTCCAGTTTTTGGCTTTCACTATTTGGCACCATGTTTTCCTCGCCTAGGAATCCATCCTCTCCCAGGACTGAAATATCTTTTGTTCGTCTCTTTGGTTTTTTTGTAACAGTATTTTTTTATGTGGCAGGGTTGTTAGCCTTGCGCGCAATCACCTGGGGCGATGCCCATCACAGCGCAATGGGTAGCTGCCTTTGTTCGGGTTTACTCCCTTACTTCTTATGAAATAATCACCTGATGAAAGTAATTCAAAATCCCCTTAAATTGAAAAAGCTCAGTTCCGTCATGATCAAGGGAAAATAACAAAAATGGCTTAATTTAGATTTTTTAAAACTAAATATATGACCATTTAATGTTTATTTTATGTTATTTTATTTTGTTATTTTTTGTAGGCCTATCCTCCCTGATTTTAAAATGGAAGGGGACGAGCTTTTTTAGGACATTATATAATTTAAGTTGATCTCACTGTAAACATATGAAGCATCCCCTTGCCCTCCGTTTCTTTGCAACTTATACAAATAAAGAAGACGTTTAAACTAAAACTTCCATAAAGAATTTTTTAAAATTTTCTAGCAATGTTATAAAAAAAATATTTTATTGAGGTAATCTAGGAATATAGTGTGTAAAATTCTACTTTTTATGTTTAACATATATTTTTTACTCTACTTCCTGTGTCTTCGTGTTGTGGGTCACAACTTACTGATTTAAATTAAAATAAAGCACAATTAAAATTTATGAAACCTAAAATTTATAAAAGTTGAATTAAAGAAGTTAATTGTTTAAAATTGGTTAAAGAGCATAACATTATATGAAACATTCAAACTGGATAGCTTGATGACTAATTAAAAATGGTATCTTAACTAAAAAAAGAAGTAAAACTTCGTAATTATGTAACATATTTTTGCAACATGACATCAACATTTTGGACCTTTTTAAGAGCAAATTACAATATTATGTTGCTATTATTAGCCTTGGTTACATGATGACCTAAATTTCGACCTGCCCAAAGTTCTGTCACTATAGCTTTAACTTTAAGTTTAAGTCTGTTTGTGAAACACTGCAAACAGATAACGACCTTTAACCTCAGGAATGGTATAAGTATAACTATAAAGACAGTATAGGCATAGGCCTAAGTTAGAAGTATAATAATAATATTAATCAAAGAGTGTTATCATAGCAATATTATATAATAATAATTTTTAGAATAGAACATAATACATGTCCATAGCTCCTGAAACCAAAAATTTGCAATTTTGAAATAAGAACGCTGATATGGTACATTACCCTCACTGTTATAGAGCTTCTGTTAAGATAAGATACACTACAACACTAAAAATAAAATGCGTCATAAGGGATTGCCGACTGTAATTTCTAAGTCAAAGTATTTTTTAGTAATTTGTAATATTATAATTAAGAAGATTCAAAATTAGATTCAATATTAAATGTATAATTATTGTGAATTGAATTGTGACGTGTGTGAACTTGATCACTAATTTAATTTCGAATGTATGTCTCAGTCTTAGTGTAGAGTCTATATTATTTTTAAAAGTATAATAGGTTAAATTATTGAAATATATTGCTTTCCCATGATTTACCTCGGTATTTTTATAATTAAACACAGTTTATATATACTTATAACCTTATAACTTATAAGAGAGTGATTGGTGCTTTTGTTTATTTACTTTTATGACTTCCGGAGAGGTGGGAGAGGGAGGCTATTGCCACTATTGGTACGGCTAGCGTTATTCACACAGCTGTGGGAATATTGTCCAGCGTTATCTTATCTGCTTCAGACGCTCCTTCTATACAGAAGATTATTGCGTTATTCACACAGCTGTGGGAATATTGTCTAACGCTATTCCCACAGCCAATAAAATGTTACAGTATAGTGACTTAAAATTAAAAGCGTAAAAATCTATAGTCTATACTAGTCTATAGGCTTTATGTCGTTAGGCTAAAGGGCCGTCCATAAATGACGTCACTCGCCTAAAAAATAGGGGGGGGGGTCACACTTTTGTGACGATGCGTGACGAGGGGGAGGGAGGGGGTTGAAGAAATGTGACGTCACATCAAAAGGGTAACTTTAAATAAAATTTCCACTGAAATATTTGGTCGCTTACAATTTATTTAATGACTTTTAAATTTCAAATCAGTGCTTCTCAATGTGCCAGTCGGTAGGCCATCAGACGCTGGTTGGCGTAAGCCGTAAGCTATCAAGACACGAAAATTAAATCTAATTATAATCCTTAAGTTTGAGAACCCTCAAGATAACGTATGAAATTGTTACACTGCGTCGTTTGATGATAATAATAAAAATGTAGTCTTATATTAGAAATGCACTAAAAAGTAGAAAATAAATTTAAAATTTGAAATTTACAGTCAGAAGAGACCTTTAGTTCCAAATTTATGAAAATGTAAAAGTTTAAAATGAGACAGGAACGTTAAATCGTAGGTGAAATCGATTATCTCGTTGTTCGCCATGACTATAAGACTATGATGCTTGCTAGCATAGATATTGATAGACTAAGTTTAAACTGTTCCTCATCTACTGGACGATTTAGTGAATGGTGAAGAAGATTTAATGTCTTCCAGGGGTTTTACATGAAATTAAATGTTTTAAAATTCAATCGCTAATTCAAAGTCCCGGTTAATTTACTTCCTCAACTAAATGCTTTACATTAGTGGATTTAACATACAAATGTGGCATTCATGTGTAACACCGGGTCCATTGTAGAATGATTAACACATTTTAATACAATAAAATGTTCAAAAGATTAGCCTTTGTAACAAATTTCAGAAAAGGGTGAAATTCGCCAAAGATAATTTGAACGAATTTGAAGGAAGGAAGAAACATACAACGACCAAGTCAAGCTAATAGCGAGCTTGTAAAATGCTGAGAGAACTTATTGGTAGCATCATAATCTCATTTATTCCTAAAAATCTCCTTATTATATATATATATAACGACCAAAGCCCCAAGTCCGGCCTCTTCGCAAATTGGCCGGCCAATTCGCGAAGTGGCCGACAAGTCTGGCCAAAGCCCGAAGTAGGCTACTAACAACTGATAATTGTAATTCGATATGGTAAAGGAATAATGCCCGGTTAGCTGCACTTTTGTCGCTTCTGGTGTGTTGGCGTGTACGGGGTAGGAAAAAGGGTGCCACATTGTGACTACTTCTTATTATTCTGACACAGTGGTTTCATTGCGAGTACTGTATTACTCGTATTTATAACTTCTCAATCAACGTTTCCAGTTGAAAATATAAGTCATAGGGCACGTATAGCATGTGTCGTGGGGTGTAATAACACAATAATAAGTATACTGAGGCTATTAACAAATCATTAATTGTTAGCTACGACACGTTGTTGTGTACTGAAAAGTGATCAATCATCAAATGAACAAGTCCATGCTGATTCGACCACAGTACGTTTCGACCCTTTTGTTTCTTCAACTTAAAATTGTTTTATTTATTTAATTATTTTATAAATGATTTTATTTTGGGTTAAATTTAACATTGAATTTATGATGGGACGATTGAAACAAGTTTATAAACTGACAACCTGTTAATATTCAATACGAATTTATGATTGTGGTATGTGCGTCATTTTCTGAGGTAGAAATTCCTTCCAATCCTTTCCAACTCCACCCCCATCTCGATCCGATGTAATCGGACAATAAAAAGGCCATGTGGTCGGATAAAGGTACTTACATTCTCTCTGCCACACTCTCTATATTTACCTTGCCAATAAGTCTTGCAAATACACGGTGTCATGTGGTCGTCACTTAGTCTAGCCCCCGTAACATGTCATTATGTAACATGTGCCAGCCATCGAACAGTCCCTGGTCTCGGTAGGCTTCTCTAAATCGCTCCAACCCAATCAAAGTCGCGATGTAATCGGACAATAACTAAACAAACCGTAAAAAAAGTTTTTGACTATAAATCCCTTATTTATGAGACATAACTAAAATTATTGATTATGTGCAATATAATTTGCTGAAAAACAGGAGGATGTGGTCATAGATGTATGACGAACAAACGATTATGTAATTCAAAATGTCATAAAAGTTCATAAGTGATAACAGAAATAAATAGTTTACTATACTTATTAAATTTCACTTTTGTAACTGGTTTTTATTATTCGTAACTAACAATCAATGTTAAGTATTAAATATTACTAGCCAACCTTCAATCTGCTCATGACTGCTTTCTTCGAGCTTTGGCCAATCTACCCTAGCCATTTCGCGAATTGGCCGGCCAAAGCCCGAAATTTCGGGCTTTGGCCGGCTAATTTACAGCATCATTGGCCACTTCGCGAAGTGGCCGATTTCGGGCTTTGGCCGTAACATATACATATATATATATATATATAGTTAATGTATGTCTGTTTGTCCTTTATGAATTACTACATCACTCATCCGCTCACCATGAAACTTTGGATAGTTATTGAAAAGACACCAGATAATGACATTAGCAACATTTAAAATAATAAAAAAAAGAAAAGTATCACTTATTACCTTTTCTTTTTCGTGAACATTTAGATATAAATTATAAATTTACAGGTAATTTTAACTTAACACCTTGCGCCTATCCGGCATGCACGTTGACTTTAATTTTAATATCGTTTTTTTTTCTTCGTAAATAAGCTATATACATAATATTTTTATTCATCCGATAGCCATAAAACTTGGGGAATTTGTTGAGAAGACTACCGCTGAGGTTTCTGGCATAACATGTTTTTAAAATGTCTTTGCATTTGTTTCTCTGAGTTTCATTTCATAATTCACCTGAGATCGATGTTGCGCGCGACGGGCAGTGGCGTAGCGAGAGGGGGTCAAGGGAGGGGCAAATGCCCCGGGTGGCACTTTGTTAGGGGCAGCAAATTTCTGGTTGCTAATTAGCTTCAAAGAAAGATTTTAAAATAAAGTGGAACTTTTTATCTCAAGAGCATTTAAAAATAAAAAAAAAGAATTGATAAAAGAAATAAAGGAACTATCCTAAGCTATGTAAAAGTTTCAACTGCTAAAACTTCACACTCCGTATTGAATATAAATCTTCTGATACTAATGCTACTGAACTGAAACACTAAGAGGCTTAAGTATGAGAGCGCAACACTGATTTGATGGTTACTTTATTTGTTGTTGTCTTTTTACTAATTTGATAGTTGTACCTGTAGTAAAAGAAAAAAATTGCTGTAGCCTTTCAACTTCAATCATGAGCCAATCGAATTCTCCAGGCGACACTTTGTTGGTGGCATAAAATTCCTAGTTGTTAACTAGCTTCCAAAAAATGAAAAACTTAAAAAAAATGTTTAATAAAACAAAGGAAAAGCCTAAGTAAAAATTAATAAAGGAATTAAATTGACTATATTAAAATATGTGAATGTTTATAATGCCAAAATTTCAAACTCCAAAATGACTCCTCAGTCTTTTGATACTAATGATAATGAACTGAAAAACCAAAGGGTTGAAGTAGTATAAGAATATGACACTGATGTGATGGTACTTATAATTGATTCAAGTTTGTCAGCCGCTCATCTTGTAGAAGTGAAAATTGCTGTATCATTTAAATTCAAAAAACAAGTGATAACATAACTAAAGCATACATGGACTTAATTTATAAAAATAAGTTGCCCGTACGAACAGATGAAAATTTTCGATTACTCTAAGTGCAGCGAGATTTAGAGTGACCAAATATTATCATTAACTTTTCCAAATTAGACACGGACCTTAGAGCGAAAAAAGAGATGAGACGGATAACGTGGGAATGATTTTATCGTAAGTCAGGGGTGGGCAAACTACGGCCCGCGGGCCGCAAGCGGATCACCAGAGTATATTATACTGGGCGTAGGCATGTACGTGTTGCGATCTTATGTCGATGTTAATTTTCTTTGTTTAGAATTTTCGCTATATTTTTAAAAAAAATTATTCCGAGTATTTGATTCGAATATAAGGATATTAAATCGGTTTTATGGTCTCGGAATTTATTACTGATCATTAATCATTAACTGTTAACATCCTTATTCGAAACTGCATTGAAGCTCAACTGAAAGTGATTTTTGTTTACGATTTACTTATTGGCGGTTTTGTAAAAATTGTAATTTAAAAGCGAATAGACGTTGATTTAACCATGAGTGTTGCCCAAAGAAAGACTGAGGACGAATGTCGTGTTTTTAATGACGAATGGACCGCTAAATAATGTTTCACGAGCACTGGCAGCAAAGCAGTCTGCTTGCTGTACCGTGAGTATGTGAGCGTCTTTAAGGAGTAAAACTTAAAAAGACACCATTAAACAAAACATTTGGATTTCGGGCACAATTTAACGAAAGAAGATTGAAAAAGGAATTGCTGGGAGTTGCAATAATTTAAAGAAGCAGCAAACTGTTTTCACCAAACAGTCTTTAACACAAGATGCTGCAACCGAAGTCAGTTTGGTGGTGTCCCATAAAATTGTAAAACGGAACAAGTCTTTTTCTGACAGCGAGTTCATCAAGAAATGGTTGTCAGATGCAGCAAGCATTATGTGGTGTCATGCCCCAGATGGTGTCACCCGGGGCGGCCCACCCCTACCCGACACCCCTAGTGGCGCCACTGCCTAGAGGAGAAGTTTTTTTTAGATGTTCGCCATCAGCAGCATTTCAACTTTAAAAAAAAACAACTTTGCTGCCACAGTTTTGTAACTATTTGGGTCCACATACATATGTGAGCAAGCTTTTTCTTGCTTGAAAATAAACAAGTCTAAGAACAGATCGATGTTGACTGACTGCAATTTGAATGCAGTCTCAGTCTCACAACAAGTAAACTGGTTCCACAGTTCCAGCACATTACCCAAAATTGTGAACAGTTACATACTTCTCATTATTGGTAATTATAATTTTACTCTATGATCATCTATTTACTGTGTAATTGTGTTGACCAATATTTTTTAATGTTAAATTTAAATGAAGTAAAAATTGCGGTACCGAGCAAAAATTATTTACACCTTTTAGCCTTAAGTTAAGTGAAGCTAGAATTGATATTAAATACGAAGAGTGAAAATATGTTTTATTTTTAATAACTATAACGACATATATTATTTATTATTTAAACTTACACATTCGCCATCACTGGTTGATTGAGTAAACAATGTAAACAATTACATCATCACGTCTCCAACTCCATATGGTCCAATGTAATATTCTAGGCTAGTCCGCTCTCCGATAATAAAACACTGTTATATCGTCTTTCATCTTCACGTCTTCATTTATTTAATATTTATGAACAGGAATGAGAGTTATTTTAAGATCAGGAACGACAATTTTTCTCCAACAAGAACTCCTAGTAATGCTAATTCTAAAAGCTGTAGGAAATTAATTATTCTTTTCTTCGATTCCCCAGAAATAACCGGGAAAATTCACGGCAAGCCTTGGTTTTCCCGTTAATATTATTTTTATATAAAGCAGTTTCGCTGTTGGTTTAGCTCCGTGATTACCAAAGTGGGCGCAACCGCCCCCATGTGGGCGCTGAAGCGATCCAGGGGTGCGGTGAAAGCCACTGGTCATTTTTTTTTGGAAGGGGGCGGTAAATGACTATAAGTGGGCGGTGAAGGGATAAAAAAAAAGCAAGAGGAGATTTAGAAAAAAATGATTTATGTATTCCGTTCATACGGTTTATTTTTTCTTCTGTATTCTTCTATACTCTATACTAATAAAAGGCAAAGCCCTCACTGACTCATTCATCACTAATTCTCCAACTTCCCGTTTAGGTAGAAGCATGAAACTTTGGGAAGTTGTTGAGTTGCCTCTCGCGACGAAAATTGGAGTAAAAGAATTTTAAAAATAACACTCATGGGGGCCGGGGGCCCAAAAATGTTTTTTCCCCTTATATGGCCTATATAAAATTTGAATATCACGAATTCTCATATTTCCCGAGTAGACAGAAGCATGAAACTTTGTGAAGTTGTTGAGTACAATCCCGCGATGGTAACGGGTGAAAAAATATTTAAATTATCACTTCCTGGGGGCGGGGGGGGGGCAAATTAAGTTTTTTCCTTATATGAGCTATATAAAAACTAAAAATCACCAAAATTTACCGTGTGAGTAGAAGCATGAAACACTGGGTAGTTGATAAGTACACTTTCACGATGGTAGCAAGTGAAAAAAATATTTAAATTATCACCTAATGGGGGCCGGGGGCCAAAATGTAGTTTTTTCTTATATAAAAAACTGACTCATCACTAATTCTCCAACTTCCCGTGTAGGTAGAAGCATAAAACTTTGGGAACTTGCTGAGTACACTCTCTCAACGATAACTGGTGAATAAGAATTCTAAAATTCACACTCTTGGGGGCCGGGGGCCCAAAAACGCTTTATTCCTTATAGGGGCAATATAAAATATGAAAATCACTAATTCTCCTATTTCCCGAGTAGGCAGAAGCATGAAACTTAGGGAAGTTGTTGAGTACAATCCAGCGATGGTAACGGGCGAAAAAAAATATTCACTTCCTGGGGGCCGTGGGCCCAAATGAAGTTTTTTCCTTATATGAGCTATATAAAAACTGAAAATCACAAATTCTCATATTTCCCGTGTAGGTAGAAGCATGAAACACTGGGTAGTTGATAAGTACACTTCCGCTATGGTAACAAGCGAAAAAATTATTGAAGTTATCACTTACTGGAGGCGGGGGGCCCAAATGTAGTTTTTTATTATATTAAAAACTGACTCATCACTAATTCTCCTATTTCCCGTGTAGGTAGAAGCATGAAACTTTGGGAAGTTTTAAGTAGCTTCTCGCGACGAAAATTGGCGTAAATGAATTTTAAAATTCACTCTCATTGGGGCCGTGGGCCCAAGAGCGTTTTTTTCTCCTTATACTGAAAATCGCCTTTTTCTCCACCTTCCCGTATAGGTAGAAACATGAAACTTTGGGAATTTGTTGAGTCCACTTTCTCGATGGTAGCATGCAAAAAAAATATATTTAAATTATCACTCACTGGGGGCCAGGGGCCCAAATCTACTTTTCTTATATAAAATCTGACTCAACTCTAATTCTCTGATTTCCCGTGCAGGTAAAAGCATGAAACTTTTGGAAATTATTGAGTACACACCCGCGATGGTAACATGCCAACAAATATTTAAATTTTCACTCGCTGGGGGCCGGGGGCCCAATTTTTGTTCTTATGTAAAAAGTTAATCATCACAGATTCTCAATTTTCCCGTGTAGTTAGAAGCATGAAATTTTGGGAAGTTGTTGAGGACACTCCCAGAATGGTAACAGGCGAATTTGTTTTTGTTTAATTATCTCTCACTGGGGGCCCGGGACACAAAAGTAATATTTTTTATCTTATATGAGCTAAATTACAACTACAACAAAAAAACTTTGGATACTGTGTAAATATATTTTTACAAAACTGGGAAGATAAAAACTTGATGGTCTATGTCTATATTAAAATTCGTTAGGGCATTAAAATTATATTTTTTCAATATTTTGTAGCCGAGGGCCCCTAATCTCTATTTTGTAAACGTTTAAGACATTTTAACCATTCGATTTCACTCAATTAAAAAAAAATGTTTACTAACAAATATATTCATCATAATCCAAATTGAAGTAAGCTGTTGTTTTGAACTATACATATTACCCCGATAGGGCCCCCGGCCCTTATTTTAGTTTTTTTAAAGACGTATTAATTGTAAATGTATTTTATTCATCCCACGGCCATTAAACTTTAGGAAGTTTTTGGGTACGCTCCATCGAAGGTTTCTGGCATTAAAAGTAAAAGTTTTAAAAACACCACTTATTCCGGAAGGGGGACCCGTATGCCATATTTTAACATAAGTTATGAACTTCTAACGTCTGTTCCTTTGGGGCCGGGACCCAAAATATTTTTTTTCGTAAACATTTAAAGCTTTGTTACATAAAAAATAATTTAAATAAATATAGTCACATTTCTCTATCATGACCTTGATTGAAATCCTCAGACCTTATGAGATATGCGCATCCTGCATCCATTTTGCACGGGGGCCCGTAATGTCATTTTAGTACCCATTTTATTTTACACGACCTTGACAAATATTGACAAACAAGTATATCAATCATGATTCAGACTGAAATCTATTGGTGTTTAGAATTGGTGTGAAACGGGTTTTCAACGCTTACTAAAATTCTAACTTCCGCAGCGGAGTGCGTGGATTTAGCTAGTAGAGATATAAAACTAAAATGCTATCTCACTTTGGTGAGACCTGTACTAGAATATGCATCTTCTGTATGGGACCCATCCACCAAAGAAAGCATTAATAAACTTGACCAAATTAAAAAAAGAGCTGCCAGATTCATTACTGTAGAATATTCAAAACTGACAAGAATAACACCATTAGTTAAATCATTAAACCTTGAAACACTAGAGGATAGAAGAACCAAGAGCAAAGTAGTAATCATACATAAAGCAATTAATTCTGATTTAGAAATACAAGTTAATACAACACAAAGATAACTTAATACAACCCTCAGATAGACATAAGAATAAAAACACCTTTCTTATTCCGTATGCAAGAACAAACACATAAAATTTTTCGTTCTTCTCGTCCGGAATTCGGGCGTGGAATGGGTTGCCTGAAGAATCCAGGAAAACCAACACTTTATCAACATTTAAATCTCTAATCAAAATGCAGAACTAAACACATACCATAGATAAGCGTAGGAAGCAATAATCTTCTGTATAGAAGGAGCGTCTGTAAACAGATAAGATAAGATCACATTTAGTGGAAAGTAGATTTAGTGCGGTAACTAATTTATTAAACAACAAACAAACAAACTAACAAACAAACATAAACAACAAAGTGCAAATAGTCAATCGCGGTTACTTAAGATTACTGCTGACAAAAACAGAGCCGATGATTGCTAAACTGTTAGCAGCATACCAGGTTCATCTTCTCGTCTTCTCATTTATATGATTCCAAATGTTTTTTTTAAATTTTTATTTTATTTTTTGTGTTGAACTATTCTTGAATTGTTGAACCAAGTTACTGGTTATGATTCGCATGAATGCATTCAAATTACAGTCAGTCAACATCAATCTGTTCTTAGACTTATGTTTTTTCATACAAGAAAACGCTTGCTTAAAGATGTATTGTATCTGGACGCAAATAGTAAACAAATGTGTCATTTAAGTTTTTTAAAGTGTGAAAACGCCACACCTAGCAAAACTCTCGATAAAACTAACTTTAACCACTCTTTCAGGTCATAATCTGCTTTCAGGTTAAGCAGTTCTAACTGTATATCCTCTGTGGCCTTATCAGCTTCTGCACATAATTGCGAACTGAGGATATTGAAGAGTGGTTCCAGGTTCGTATACTCTTGGAACTTCCTTTCAAATTCCATAGCAAAGGCATCCAACTTAGCCTTACACTTGTCAGCCATTTTACCAGAAACGGTTATTTTGTTTCAGCAAAGAGAAATTGCAAAACCTGTTTTCACCTGCTTGCATACAGAACTGGAAGAGTTTTGCCTGAAATGATTTAACATACATATGAAATTTCATGCGCAAACAAGCTATTGCCCTGAAGTTTGACATTCAGTTAATTCAACTTTTCCATAATGTCAATGACAAACATGAGAAGTCTTACTTCCACTCTTCATTAACTATGGTAGTAGTACATGTATAACAAAATCACAGCAAAACCTTTCATCTCCAGCAACATAACTATTTTTGCCTTGAGATTTCATACTTGTCTCAATAACTTTCCCAGACTCAGCAAGCGGACACTGCTGTGGTAGATAATATCATAATATTCAAATCTTCAAGCAGTGCCTTTAACGACTGTAGTTAAGTGCCCTGGCTGTTACAAAGCTTATCATACTGACAACTGCTTGAAATTCAACAGAGCCTTACAAAGACTTTCCTGATTGTTGACACAGTGGAGAGGTAAGAGTGTATGGTCAGGAAGATATTCTTTGAATATTGTTCATATTACTTTTTCCAGTTAAAGCACGCGCTCCATCGGTTATTGCACTTGTCATCTTGTTCCACACCAACCCAGTTATGTTAACACAGTTCTCAACAGCATTGAACAAATCCTGGCCTGTAGTTGTTTCTTTGAGTGGGTCAAAACTAAGTAATTCTTCGTTAAGCTCGAAATGAGGATTCATTCCCGCAGTGGCGTCACTAGGGGTGGGCGGGGGTGGGGGCGGGCCGCCCCGGATGACACCCATCAGGGGGTGACACCCGAGCCTAAAATTTTACTGTGTACGATTTTATGTCAGAAAACAAAAGATGACAATTTTTGTAATCTAGAAAGAAATTAAGAAATACAATGAAATACTTTAAACGCGAAAATTCTTATTAAAAAAATATCAGTTAACTTGCAATAATAAAACAGTCCCAACACACGAACAACATTAAAACAAATTAGGAAGAAAAGAAAAGAAATAGTCGCAGCAGAGAGATCTTTAAAAAAGGCTGGAATGAAAGAGGCAGTGTCTTCTGTTTTAAAAGATATAAAGCCATTTGGGCTTGGACACACCGACAGCATGAACGAATCCCACCCCACGACTCCCTCCACCACAGTGGGGTGGGGGGAATACGATTTTTATCACACCCCCCCCCCAAAGAAAAAAAAATCAAAAGATGGGTTTTCTTTGTTGATCTTTTTCTTGAGGAAAATTATGATTTCAATGTCTTTGAGTTAATATTTATATATATATATATATATTTATTAAAGGCGTGAAAGCATAGATATGCATGTTTATATACCGGTAGTCCTCCGGTTACGACGGTCCCATCCCGAATTACGCTGTTTAGTGCTTACGAACGCAGCCCCGTAAAGAATAGTATTACGCGTTATTCCGTATTTAAAAAAATAATAATTCATGAGATAACGAATTCTTTTCTCTATTTGAAATAACAAAAATTATTGAAAAATATGTATGATTATTATTTCAACCTAAAACTTTCAGTTGCGAATTTTTCAAATGGCGAAGTTTTCAATTAAGTCAATAAAGCTGAGTAAGATTACAAGTTCCTTTTCAATGCTCATTAGAGAGAGCATATTCAGCCTTTTTCGTCCCATGCAAATTCTAACTCATTACATATTCTTTTCAACTTTGAAAAGGATCGCTCTCAGCTGCAGTGTGATGTCATCATTGAAAGATAGATGCGAAGTGCGATGTGTACATTTGTAAAGGACTGTGTGAAATATAGCTCATTCAAAAGCAGCAAAATTTTTATCTATGTGCAAGTTTTTTGAGTTTCGCTTTGTGCTAATTCCTTTTCCTTACCCCTGAGCCAGGGGCTGGACAATAACTTTTTTTAAGAGTTCTGAAAATTGGACTAATTCTGAAGGTAAGCAGTCTTCGAAATCACTCATGAACCTACATGTGGAAGAAAATCAGAAGCCCCGAGCCTAGTGCTCTTTATGGGTCTTCTCGGAAGACCCCCTTAGCCATATGGCCACCAAAGGGACGTAACAGCTGAGGACCCCCCCCACCAAAAGCGGTCGCTTCTGAAGCGGCCACCTGGGCATCCAGGACATACAGTCGAAGATGCCTCCCACTAAGTTGCCCTCACAAGGAGGTGGTGGAATTTCCTACTACGACCAGCTACCACTTTGGCGCCATCCCGGCAAAGCACACGGGTCTCCATGTTTAGGACCGCCGCAGACCGGGGGATCATCAAAGACCTACTTAGGGTGCAGCCCCCCACTGGAAGGTTTCCTCAGAGCTGGCGTCCAATGCGTTCTTCGCGGCACTTTTTGCTAATCCGTACTGGCGCTCCTGGCCCTAAACCGGCATCGCTCGATGGCGTTGCTAGTAAATTGAGGGGGACGAAACGTTTGCTTCGGATTTACCCGACCCCTTCTTCGAAATCACTTGAATGTTCTTCCATTAACGTGGCTGCTGCCCATCGGGTGGCAAAAGTGCTGAGCTCAGTTAGGTTTGTAAGAAAGCCAAATTTCTCATGGATGATTTTTTTTCTCCAGGAGAATACTGTTTTGTTGATGTCCCTTTATCAAACTGACGCTTTCTTTTTTGTTTGATAGTAGTGAAGATTGTTTACACTGTTTTTACCACGGACTTTTCCTTTCCTTTGTCTTCATAGGGATAAAATTAAGAATGCTATTTTTTAACAAACTCAATGAGAGACTTCCTTTCTAAAATTGTTTCCCAAATTTCAAGTTAAATAGCGACTTCCAGTTGTTCAATTTCCTTTAGAAATCCTTCTTCTTCAAGTCGGCAGTCACGTGGCTGATTTTCATTCGTTGCTAATTCTTCCAGTGCTGCGATATTCTCATGGTATGAGCTATTAACAGACCTTACAGCATAATGTCAGGCTGACCATCTTGTGTCAGACAATGTTTTGTTAGCATGTATCAATTTCATATGTTTTTGAAGTACCTGTCAACGATGAGTAGATGCTACAAGTCGGGTATAAAGATTTTGCAGAAGACAAACAAAATCTGACCGCAGTAGGACAACCTGCTGCTCTTTTCCCAACCAAATTAAAGGAATGAGCTGTGCACGGCACATAATGAGCTACAATGCCCTTCTCACGAAGAATAGCCTGGTTTCCGTTATACTTCCTACTCATTTGCAGCATTGCCGTATGACTGTCCAAGGCATTTTCAGGGATTCGTACAAACATAATGGCCTGCATCTTTATTATACACAGTAATTCATAAAAAGTTTGGGGGCCCTTAAATTATTGAGGGATTTAGCCCGTTCAGCACCCCCCTTTTAATTCGCCATGGGGGGGGTCCACGCATCTGTGACGATGTGGTACGAGGAGGGGGGTGTTTAAGAAATGTGACGTCACATCAAAAACGTAAAACTTTAAATAAAAGTTCCACTTAAATATTTGTTTACCATTTATTTAATTACGTTTTCAATGACTTCACGCGTGTTACGATATTACAGTGCAGACTTACCCTAAATACATATTTAAATGACAAAAAATAATTTGCAACATGCTAATTTTTATTGAGAAAATACGGCTTGGGGGAGGGGCGTCAAAGCTTTGTGACGTCATATCGTAAAAAGGGGTGGGGTCTACGTTTTTGTGACAATGTATGACTCTGGGGGAGGGTGGGGTAAATATCGGCAACCTCGCGTGACGTCATTTATGGACGGCCCCTTCAGTCGTGAAGGGGTGACACCATGAGCTACCGCCCCGGGTGACACCAACCCTAGTGACGCCTCTGATTCCCCGTATAAATACCAACATTTGTGCTGTTCCTCTACATGGTTTGGTACTTTAATCCACTGTGAGAGTAAAACAAAAAGTATTTGCTTGCTCCTCGAAGTTGGTACATAAAATTGTCACTTATTTTTTTTCAAAACGCCTGACTAAAGTTCCCTTGATAAAGAAATGGTGTCAAATTATGTTTTCTGTTCTGGACACATAATGATTGCTGCATCTGTCAAGCATTTCTTGATAAACTCACTGTCAGAAAAAGGCTTGTTCCGTTTTACGATCTTATGGGATATCTCCAAACTGGCTTTGGTTGCAGCATCTTGTATTTAAGACTGTTTGGTGAAAACATTTTGCTTCTTCTTTAAATTATTAACAAACTTCTTGCATTTCCTTTTTTCTTGGTTCGTTAAATTGTGCCCGAAATACAAATGTTTTGTTTGGTGGTATCTTTTTAAGTCGTACTCTTAAAGACGCTCACACACTTACGGCACAGCAAGCAGGCTGCTTTCTCCCAACGCTCGTGAAGCAATATTTAACAGTTAATTCGTCATTTTAAAAAGACATTCGTACTCAATCTTACACTCTTTGGTAGCACTCATTGTTAAATCAAATTTATTTGCTTTTGAATTACACATTTTCAAAACTGTTCGAAATATCAAAATGTAACTCGTAATGAAAAGCAAATTCCGGTTGAGCTGAAATGTAATTTCGAATAGGTATGTTACAACTAATGACTCATGATTCTGGAGCCATTAAACCGATTATATATCTCTAGATTCGAATCAAATGCTCGTAATAAAATTTCAAAAGTATTCTAAGCAAAAACATTCATTACCATGACATAAGATCGCCACGTGTACATACCTAAGGGCCGCATAATATACTCTGGCTGGCCGCATGTGACCCGCGGGCCATGGTTTGCCAATCCATGTGTTAGAATAATAATTTAAAAATTCGGGGGGGGGGAGGGTGCTGAGTAATATTTTTTTCTGGAAAGTGGGCGTAGGCCAAAAAAGTTTGGGAACCACGGCTAGCTTGAACACCTTTGGATTAAGTGCTTGGGAGGACTAAACTAACATACCACTCCTTGTGTATTTCATGGAAGCCTTTATTGCTTTATTTAGCCAAGCCAGCATTTACTGACATTCAATCTATTGTTTGTTTAGATTTAGACTAGACTTAGACTAGCCTTGTCTTAGGGGTAGTCCTGTCCTTACTTAAATGACGTCACGCGCCTGGGGGTGGGGGGAGAGGGGTCAAGCATTTGTGACGATGTGTGACGATTGGGAGGAGGGGTTAAAGAAATGTGACGTTACATCAACCCAAAAAAATAAATAAATAACGCTCATCTTTACATAAAATTTCCACTTAACTACCGTAATTCATTGCTTGCAATTTATTTAATGACATTTTCAATGGCATCACGCGGTCACGCCATGGGCGTCGCTAGGAATTTTTCCAGAGGGGTGGGGGGGGAAGCAAACTTTTTTTATTTTAACTGACAATGCCATACAGGTACAATTTTCAATTAAATTCAAGTTCAGTATAAAATAAGGGTCGAAAAAAGCCTTAGAAATTAATACGACTTACAAATTAGTGCTGTAATAGCTAAAATACAACATTTATTAATGCATTTAATAAATAAAAACTTAAGTTCTCACGAGAAAATTTAATTTTGCTGTGAAATAATATACGTGTAGAAACTGCAGGATTACCAAGGATGGATATCAGAAAAATATTTTACAGGCTAAAAAAAATCGAAAAGTAGACCGATCGCGGGATTCCGAAATGCCGTTATTAGACGATTTTGGGGCGTCTGCAGCATCTGACTTATCATTGGCATTGAGGACAACAGTACACGTTCAACAGCCAGACACAACTGAAGCAACTGTTCCTAATTTGATTGTCGCTGACACTTATTCATTTCCTAAATTGGATATTGGAAGGTATGTCTGGACATACGACCTTTCAAATAAGTTGATATTGCAGCTGATTCGTGATTGTTGGACCCTTGATAAAAATTATGATTTTAGAGCTGACAGTGAGGGAAACAGAGTTTTTAGTTTTTAGATATGCATGGTTATCAGACTATTCACCGTGGCTTGTATACTCGAAAATGTTAATAGGTGCCTTTTGCAAATATTGCGTGTTGTTTCTGCAAAAAGTAATTCTATGAGTTCAGTGGGTATTTGTCATCAAACCAGTTTACAAAATATAAAGATTTCAACGAAGATGCACGTAGCAACCTGCAGAGCACATTATGGCACAAAGGCTCTCATGAAGATGCAAGCAATTTTATTTGCTTTATTGGAAGCCAAAGCAGTTGTCTATAGATGAGCAGTTGGACTCATCATTTAGAAGACAAATTCAAGAAAATCGCAACAAACTGGGTCCCATCATTTCTACAATCCTATTTTGCTGCATGCATGTTTTAGCACTTCGTGGAACAGAATCAAATTCTGGTAATTTTTATGATCTGTTAGAGTTACGTGTTGAATCTGGAGATCTTGGTGATGGTTTGTCAATTGGTTCTGGTAGTGCTGAATATGGTTTCCCGACAAAACGGCCCCGGACAAAACGGCCAGACAATTGGGCGCCGACATAACGGTCCCG
The DNA here is from genome assembly GCA_944989445.1 of Ampullaceana balthica. Lineage (NCBI taxonomy): Eukaryota > Metazoa > Mollusca > Gastropoda > Lymnaeidae > Ampullaceana > Ampullaceana balthica. Next base: position 273,513 of record CALYLW010000264.1, on the reverse strand, counting down.
ACAAAACGGCCGTGTACTAATAGATGGACTAACAATAAACACTAATAATAACACCACAAAAGTGAATTTAATAGCCTTTACGCGAAATGGTACCAATAACGGTTGTTTGTTGACAAGAAAAATATAATAACATCATAAGAAATAATTTTTCAATTTTACCACTTTTTTAAGGGTGAAAAAGTTGACAAAAACTTAAAATGAAAAAAAAATAATAATAATGTTTTTGTTAAAAAATGTTAACAATTTGTCTGGGGCCGTTTTGACCGGGGCCGTTATGTCGGGGCCGTTTTGTCTGGGGCCGTTTTGACGGGTAACCTCTGAGTGTATCTCGGCAACTACGCAAAACACTATAATCGAAATTTGTGAGTCTCTCTTGCGTGAAGACATTGTTTGTGAAGCAAATAATTCAATTGCATTTTCTATACTTGCTAACGAAACAAATGACATTTCAGGCATTGAGCAGATGTCACTTGGTGTTAGATTTGTCAAAGAACAAAATGGGAAAATGATGGTCACATGTAGGATCGTGGGATATATTCCAATTGTCAATAGAACAGCTAAAGGTTTAACCAACACCATCATTACGAATTCATTAGAATTTTGATTAAATATGACAAAGCTTGTTGGTCAAGGATAGAACGGATGTTCTACAATGGCAGGTAAAGAAGGAGGAGTCCAAGCAATAATTCGAAAAATACCCAAAAGCAGCATTTGTACATTGCAGTTCACAAAAACTAAATCTTGTTGTGAACGATTTAAATAATGTGAATATTGTACGAAACACAATAGGAACAAGTAAGTCAATTATAGTGTTTTTCCGAGAAAGTAATCAGCAAAGAAAACTTATTCTAAATGTTCCTTTGCTATGTGAAACTAGATGGTCACATAAATATAAAAGCGTGCGGATTTTTGCTGAAAATGTTACAGAAATTGTTAAACAACTGGAATTATTAGAACAATCAGAAATGTAATCAGTTATACTTTCAGATATAATTCTTTTTTATGTTTGATAAATGTAAACTGTCTTCCATGTAATAAACTTTCAGGAAATTTAGTTCAGTTTTATTGTAACAACTTTATGACATTTTTATGACATTTTTTTTCTCAAATGTAGGGGGGGGGCAAATGCCCCATCTTGCCCCCCCTTCCATACGCCCATGGGACACGCGTGCTATCTGTAAATGTTCTGATAATCTACAAGGTATTTTGATACAACTTTTCCCTCTGAACATAAAACAAAAATCATAAAAACACACAAAAAAAGATTTTTTTTCTTTGAATGAAACAATGATAGGAAGTTAGCGAGTCTTCGAAGTACGCCGACATTATTTACCGTACATACTCATTCTAAAGCCGACAATTTTTGGACAAAATCTAGGGGGAAAGATATGGGGAGTGGGGTCAGCTTACGAGCGGGTCATAGGTGATTTCTGCATGTACATTGAATATTGGTGTTGTTATTGTCAAGGTCCTTTTCTACATTCTTCAAGATTCGACTGCTCTACCAGAAGCTATAAAATAATATTAAACATCTGAACCTACTTAATTTACTCATTTATTTATTTTTGTGAATGTTTATGGGGCCGTCCATAAAGTGCGTCACGCTCCAAAGGGGGGAGGGGGTGTAAGAAAGTGTGAAAGTTTGTGACGGGGGGGAGGGGGGGTCCGGCCATGTGAGACGTCACGGTGTTTTATATTAAATTTTAATTATTTTGTTAAGAAAAACAAAATTTTTGTTCGAAAGTGTGACGTACTTTAGTCCGAGATTTGTGACAGGGTGGAGGGGGGTAAAAATTGTCAAAAAATAGCGTGACGTACTTTATGGACGGCCCCTATTAATATATTTTTTTTTACAAATTTTGTTTTCAACAACGAATTTAAATGTACGCGCTTTCGCCACTTTTTACACACACCAAAAAATAAAAATATTTAAAAAACGGTTACTCTGTAACTCTTGACTAATAAAGAGCCCAAAGACAAAAATAGGTAGTACAAAGTAAACAATCATTATGACCGATTTAGTTTGATATTTTTAAAAGAAATGTACCGTTTTGTTAAAGCTTTCCTATTATTTCTTGGTTATACTTTTAATAATAGTCTCTTCCAAAAGAGATGGGTCGGCTCATGAACGAACGGGCTATAGAACGAGTATATACGGTAGTTATCAGTTGAGACGAGCCGATGTTTTGTTTTTATTTTTATTTAAATCTACCCCCCCACTTTTTTTTTCATGCCCTTCTCCACTCCTACTCCGACCATGTTACAAAAGTACCTGTCCTATTCTACAAATTTATATAAGTATATTTTAGTTGTTCAAAGATATTTACTGTAATAACAAAAATATATGGACTTTTTTTTTGGTTGCAAATAACTTGGGCTTGATTAATTTTTTTTAAGTTAAAAGTTTGGTTTGTAAATGGTTGGTGATGTAATAACTGCTACCACCCGCCCAAGGTGCTGACGCGCCTTGCTGAATTTTATTTTAACAAACTCGCGCCCATTCCCTTTAGTTTCTTATGTAGGCCTAGCAGAAAAACGAGTTTAATAAGACGTACAAAGTTGTCAGTATGTAAAGTTTATCAATTAAAAAGTTGCTACCGTCGCCAATGTTCCTTTTAATCTGCGTGGTTGCGCGGCCGTGCAGTTCTCTGGCCGACGCCGCGCAGAGGTTTAGAATAACCGCGCAGCAAATTGTGTAGTATTGCAACAACAAAAAATGGATGCCGTGCAACTTTGCTCACGACTTTTTTTTTACTTTGCAGTTGCACACAAATCTTAGAGGATACATTGAACGCCGCCTAGCGGGCATTAATATGCAAGCTGCTATGATCTGACTGAACATTACGTCATTGTTGTTGACATTTTGTTTGAATGTTCAGTTTACTGTAGTTTTAGTTTATGAGTATGGCGAATGAATTTACAGCAGGAATAAAAGTTTGTAGAGCACAACATTATGTTTTTTGGAAGTATGCCGTTAGCTACTGTGTGAAATGAGGTGCATGGATGGTGGCTAGGCTGCATCTATAGCCGTCATGACCACGAAAATTATGCGGCGTTTTGGACGAGTACCCGCGCAGCTTTTTTCAACAATACCGTTGTAACAGGCCAGATTAAACCCCTTACCAGAATATACCCGGGTTTAATCTGGCCTAGGCCAGAATATACCCCTTTGACAACATGGGGATATATAGTAAAAAATTGATGAATGACTTTTTAGACTTTCTCTTCATGTTTTAGCTCTGTCAGAGAAATTAAACTCTTTTCTTAAGTAGCATAATTGTTTTAATTAAAATAAAATAATAATTATAAAATATTTTACGATGCATGAAAGGAGCATTACATTTTATTTGAAAACGATGATGTCTTTGTCTCGTTTTTTAAAATATGAAATCTTATATAATTTCGACGATTCAAGATCAAAAATTACAATCTATGCAAATATATAATATGGAATCAGCGTTTTTCTTTTTTTTTCCATTTAATATTAACTTAATCAAGCACTACATAATTATTTTAAAACAATAATTTAAGAGTGGTTATATTTGTTGCTTTTCAAACGCGTGCAAACACTTTGGATTCCGTACCATTATCTTATCTTATCTTTTCTTATCATTTACAGACGCTCCTTCTATACAGAAGATTGTTACGTCACACGCTTATAATTGGTTTATGTCTAGTCTTGCATTTTTATTAGAGTTTTAAACGTTGATAGAATGTTGGGTTTCCTGGTTTCCTCAGCCAACCCATTCCACACTTTGATTCAAGTAGTCATGTAGTTGTTATGTAGTTGTTATGTATTGCCAGTGTTCACGTGTTGAATTACTTTATCTCTGAGGAGGATGTGGTTGTCATGTAGTTGTTATGTATTGCCAGTATTCACGTGTTGAATTACTTTATCTCTGAGGAGGATGTGGTTGTCCTCTGTTCCTGTCAGAATGTAGCTTATTGCCCTGAATTAACCGCCCCCTCCCTTTTTCCCCTTTAATATGTGCGTCTCAGTTTTTTCAATATCCTGATTGTGGCCATAATATATATACAAACTTGTCAAAAGTAAGGCCAAGAGTTGTGCTAAGAAGCTTTTTTCTTGACATTTTTAGTGGGTTAAAAGTCCTCATCTGCATTTGTTTTGAGACAGGTTGTACAACAAGGATGTCTGTTTATTCACCTGTGCTTCCATGTTTCTTTCATTGTATGCTCCCATTGACAATACCATTAACAGAATCACCAGGGAACTGATTGGGTGAAGAAACCTGTTTATTGCTGTAAACTTTTACGTTACTGACATTGTAGGAGTTTCTGAGTATTTTGTCCGTCGATATATTCCTTAGCTTAACTCTTCCTTGTTCAATGATTCTACCACGAGGTAGGGACCAATCCATCAGGGTTCCATTTTCGAACCCATGCGATGAATGCGGCGATGATTCTTGATATCATCGTCAGCAGCATATTCCGTCTTGCGAGACTATGGTGCAAACGAGTTCTGTGCTTCCCAAAGTTCTGGTCTTTCTCCTATCTCTTCTGTCTGTAGCCTCCTCCATCCTTCGCTCCTCGGCTACTATGACGCCCTCTTGACAACTGTGCGTCACGTAGATCGGTCTTCTGCTTTACACTCCAGTCACTTGTCATTATTCTGGCTGCTTTCAAGTCCTTCTGACAGACATCCTAAAATCGGAGACGTGGGAGACTTGTCTTCCTATTTTCCGATACCAGTTCTCCATATAGGAGGTCCTTGGGGATGCGACCCGGGCTCATTCTTTTCACATGTCCTAGCCATCTTAGGCATCTTTCATTAAGATTAGATAAACAATGGAATCATCAGTTAATTCTTGGCTGCTTGTATTTGTGCGATCAAAGTTACACTCTTGATGCGACTGGGTTGGGTGGATATTGGTATTCACGGTTAGATTCAGCATTTTTTGAATTGCTGTATGTGTGTTCAGCACATCGGCGTTGACATTGTCCAAATAAGTTAATGGTAAAACTGTTACATCTTCCGCAGACCTGAGAGCCGTAGGTAGCTTGGCTTTACGTTCATACATAATTTAAAAAGGAGTGCACCTGGTTGAGGCATGTACAGATGTGGTATGCACTGGTATATTGTTCAGTGTGGTGTCTTCTTGCTGGTTTTTGGCTTTAGGGCAAAACTTTTTCACAGGCTTTGATATATTTGTGAACCTCAGTCTTCTTTCTTTGCCAAATACAACGCTCAGAGATTGTGGCTGTCTTATCTCTGCCAAAATGGCCACCAAAATTTGGGTTGACATGAAACGTCTTCAGGATATTTGGCAAATATTGAGATATTTGGATATGTGACTTTTATTGAGAACTTCCTTTTCACCATGGTAAATAATCCCTTCTTTTGCTTCAAAAGGGCTTTGTAGTTTGTCTAAATTGTGACTTGGCATTTGACCGTTTCTCTGAAGGTTAGTCATGGATCCACTGGGGGTACTTATCTTTCGTTGTAGAGTAGAAGTTGTAAAAACTGATCATACAGTTGGTCTTCCATGGTTGACGAAGTTTGTGCTCTAGTCGTTTTTGAGTTTGTGTTATAGTGACCACAAAATGTGTTTTTAAAGTAGCGGAATCTGATTCGTCAACTCTGAGATATGTGCCAATCCAATAATATTGCCATTATTCGCAACTTTGTGCTAATCATTTATATATACGCCTTTCAAAAGAAATACGATGGTTTAAAATAAAATAGTGGGGCCCGACGAGGTCAGAGGTTTTTTGAATGCAGATTAAACGGAACACAATCTGTGCTTCATAACAATAGATGAATGCATGGAAAGTGGAAAATCGAACATTAGCAAAATCCAATAAGGATGAGAGTAACTGAACTGAACTGTCCCTTAACCCGTCATTGGGTCATTGGGGCACCATCGTGAACTGCATACTATCTCACGCCATTGGTCCCGGTCCTGTGCTGCCTTTTGAGATTCGCTGAATGACAGGCCGGTCCACTCCTTGATATTGTCTTCCCATCTCTTCCTTTGTCTGCCCCTTTTCCTTCCTCCCTGGACTGTGCCTTGTAATATAGTCTTTGCGAGACCTCCAGATCTTGTCACGTTTCCGTACCATCGTAGTTTCCTCTTCTTAATTGAGGCGAGAAGGTCCTTGTAGGGGCCAATGACAGTACTTATTGTGTTGCGGACCGCTTCGTTTGTGATGTGCGCTGTGTAGGAGATGTTCAATATCTTTATGAAACATCTCATCTCTAGCACATTGATTCTTCTTTGGTGGTCTGCAGTGAGCGTCCAAGCCTCACAACCATACAAGAAGACCGACATCGCCAGAGAGCGCATTAGTCGGATCTTTGATCTCAGGGAGAGTTTCTTGCTGTGCCAGATGTGCTTTAGTTTACTCAATGCTGCCATTGTTTGGGCCAATCTGACAAGAATTTCTGGCTTTGAGCCTTCGTCGGATATTATGGCCCCTAGATATTTAAAGGTGGAGTCCTCTTCGAGTTTTCGCCCGTTTATCCGAATATCATTTGTGCATTTTCTATTTGCCATGACCTTGGTCTTTTCGGCATTGATTTCCATGCCGCATGCCTTTGCTGTTTTCACAAATTTTGAAAGAAATTCTTTCAGTTCGTCCTCGCTGCCAGCTAGGCCGTCTATGTCATCGGGGAAGCGTAGGTTGGTTATAATCCTCCCTCCGATGCTGACTATTCCGACATGGTTTTCTACCACATCTGTCATAATCCTTTCAATGAAGAGGTTGAAGAGGATGGGGGGAAAGTAAGCATCCTTGTCTCACACCAACAGTGGTCTTGAACCAATCTCCCAGCTTGCTGTTGAAGAGTACTGCGCTGGTTGCTCTGTTGTATAGGTTCTTGATTACTTCTATGAGGTTTGCATTAATGTTGAATTTGTGCATAGTTGCCCACAGTGCCGCATGCCACACTCTGTCGAACGCTTTTTTAAAGTCTATAAAGACATGGTAGAGGTCACTTTGCTGTTGGAGATGTTTTTCACAGAGCTCTCGCAGGTTAAAGATTTCCTTTTGTGCTTCTTCCTGCTCTGAAGCCCGCCTGCTCTTCTGAAATGATTTGCTCTTCTTGTGGTTTCACTCTGTTTAATATGTTTTAAGAGTAACACATGTAATTAAACAACCCCGTAAAAACAAAGTTTTTGACTATAAATCCCTTATATATGAGACAGAACTTAAAGTATTGATTATGTTCCAACACGACAAACATTTACAGCCAGAAACTGAGTGAACTCCTCCTTGTGTTAAACGCAAGATGTGGTCATCGATGGCTGGCGTGAAGTCAAGTAACCCGTAAAATGTAAACAACAGCGACCGCTACATATAGTTTATAGAGATAAACTAAAAATGCATTAATTTAATAACTGTAGATTCGATCGATATGAAATTTTGATACGATGCATTGTTAGGTGACACGAGTCTATGTGCCAAATTGCAGCTCGATGGTATCACGGGAGGTGGGTTATTTTTTACTTTTGTTTTTCCGCCCGACGACGAAGAGACAGAGAGAGATGGCGGTGAAGTTAATATAAGGGATTTAAAAAGTCGTTAAAGATTTATATTAATTTGAAATATGTTCATAATTTAAAAGTGTAATGTGTATAAATTTTTGTAAACCCTATAATCTCTTTTCTGTTTAGAGTAAGACCTTGTAGTTATAAATTGGAAATATGTTCATAAGTTAAAAGTTTATTAATTTTTTGTTTTCGAAACATTTTTCTTTTATTCACTTTTTTGTTGTAGTTGTAAACGAGTCTATTTAAAATATTGTTTTTGTTTTTGTTCATTTTATTTTTATTTCTGTGTGTGTGTGGGGGGGGGGTATTAAAATGTTGACATAACTTTATAGGGGGGGGTGTCTCTGGAAGTTTAACAAGTTGTTGCCAAGGGGGAGGGGTAAAAATCGCCAAAAATTTGTTGACACAATTAATGGTTTTGTTTGATATTTTCATTCACAAAGAGATTCCGACGTTTATTGTTACTATCATGCCCGAACTTAAGAGACACAGGGCCCCTAGGCACTTTTGACATTCGGGCCCCCCATCCATCTCGAAAAATAATGCATTAGTACAGAACATTGAAATTTTTATTGACTTTAATAAACATCAGAATAATACAGTCTATACTATACATACTAAAGTTTCATTATTCTATAAAATTTATAGAATCCTACGACGAACTTTCTTCTGTGTAAAAGTACGAATGACGTCCTAATAGTCAATTGACAGCATTATTTCTGACTCAATGGACATTGCAGAGAGTAAATTGAGCATGTTCTTTCTTATGTTAGATCAAGTAATTCTGTAATATCTTTAGCGCTGAAAACTACCGTTCTGCTGAGCAGTTTGACGCTTGTGTGTACAACAGCATTCGGAGCGCAATTCCTACGTTTGAATAAACATCCAAGAAGCATTTTTCCGATAAGTTTTTGTATAGATTTCTCCATAACTTTCGTCATTCGACGACAAATGAGCTTGCAGGTGCAGACACTCGTTTTCCAAACTCCTATCCAAATCCCCCGGATAAAAAGTTATAAGGTTTTTGGCTCCTTCGCGAATGTCTTAAGATTCCAAACGATGTAGTTTCATAAGAAAGTCAAATTTAACTCTTCATAAGCAACAAAGACTTCGGCAAGCTTCAGCGCGAGAAGACCATCTTGTCTTAGAAAGACTCTGCACGACTGTTGAATACTATTTTGACTTCAAAATAGACAGCGAAATTTTCCATCTGTGTGTTGATGCCGAAAACAAAAATACAATGACTGTGTCAATCTGATTAACATAATTTTGTGACGTAATGTCACATGAATGGTGGACGCGGGAAGAAAGGAGCATTTCTATTGGTTGAAAGTGTTGGGCGAGGAGTTGTGTGTAGACTTCCGTCGAGGAAGGTTGTGTGATGAATGAATCAAGATTTCCACGTTATATTACCTCAAATTATATCTGTGTGTGTATATATATATATATATATTAAAGTGATTTGTGTATAAACAAAGTTCTTCAGCGGATAATAGTGCCCTAAGATTAATACTGTAACAAGTTAAATAAAAAGTAAAATCGTTACATTGGTGCAGAAGTAAAAGTTCTATGTGAACACAGTACAAGAGATTTCAAGAAAGAGGTTTCGTGGAAATAAGTATTGGATATTTCCAAAAAAGGAAAGTATTCTTTAAAATAAGAAATAATAACAGCTATAGTATTTTTTGAATATTCAAGTTCGTAAGAAGCTGTGAATAAACTTTTGTGGTTCAATGAAAATACAAGAAGATTTCAAAATGGCGGCATAATCGGCACGTGTCCGCAGTGTATAAAACTGGATCAGACTAGTTGGTTCTACGTCACATTCGACGACAGTACAAGCATACTACACAGTACTGGAATCTGGGTCGTGTAGGCTTACTGAATGGTGACACACGGTGAACATATATAGGTCGTGACGTCAACAGGCTCAATGCTAGTTGATTCCAGGAAATATTTGTAAACATAACATCGAACCGAGAAGCTATGGACTATTAAATGTGTTGGTGTGAATTATAAATAAAGAAACGGAATTTTTATCCATTCATTGTGTGAAGAGTTTGATTATCGCAATTTTGGATTAATGGAGTGAACTAAATTGTTTAAAAACTACTCGAAAATTGAAATTTTAACCAAGTGACTTTTATTCAAAACGATCGGACCATTTAATATATTTTGTCAATCTGAGGGAGCGTATATATAAAGTATACTAAAGATCCCGTGTGAGGATTCTTTTGTTGTCTCATCTTGTCAATAACTAGATTTCATGGTTTAGACGTGTCACTTATTTGAACTTAACATTTTGAATTCAAGATTTTTCATTTGGAAGATTTATAACTTTATCAACATATACCTAAATTCCTTACCAAATTGCTTGACTCATATTATTCAATCAAACAAAACATGGATCACTACAAGGAATTCACTGCCATAGCTAAAGAGATCGGATTAAAGGGAAAAGAAATGAGAGATTTCATTGAAGAAAAAGTAAGAGAAGCTGAAGAAAAAGAACAGCTAAGAAAAGCTGAAGAAAAAGAAAATCAAAGAAAGCTGAAGAAAAAGCAAGAATAGCTGAAGAAAAAGAACAGCGAAGAAAAGCTGAAGAAAAAGAAAATCAAAGAGAAGCTGAAGAAAAAGCAAGAATTGCTGAAATGAAGAAAGAGATGCAAAGACTCATAAGTAAAAAGAGAAATTGAACAACTTGCAATCGATAAGTTAAAATTACAAAGGGAGCGAGACAGTAGTGGCCACAATCCTGGTGATGAAACAAATAGAAGGTCAGCACCAAGGGATACTATCAAAGTAAGAAAATATGATAGCCAAAAAGAAAAAATGGATGTTTATCTGGATTATTTCGAATCCATAATGGCTATGAAAGGCTATAATGAAGAAGATTGGCCAGCACAACTGATGACTCAATTAACTGGAGAAGCATTTGAAGCTTATAACAGTATAGCCAAAGAAGACAAAAGCATATATAAGAATGTCAAAAAGGCACTTCTATGTCATTTTGGAAAGTCAGAAAATGATTATAGAAGAGAATTTCATGAAATGAGAATCAAGATGGACAAAGATCCACAGATCATAGTACATGAAGCACAAGTCAAACTAACAAAATGGCTGGAACTGACAGCAATAGATACGAGCAATCCAAAGGCCATAATAGACATGGTGTTAATTGACAAGTTTTTAGAAAATGCAACACCAACCCTATTCACATATTTGACTGACAAGAAAGTTCGTACTCAAGCAGAGCTAACAAATGCATTACGAACATTCAAAGACTCTCATCCGAATGTGGAAATGGATAAGAGACAAGACATATTTGCAGCTATACAAATTAAAAGTCAAGAAAAAAGGCAAGGTATGAGAAACCAGAGTCTGCCAAACCAAGGCAACAGACAAACTATTTGTTGGTACTGTAACAAGCCAGGACATATGGCTAAGCAGTGTTACCACAATAAAGGACAAACCAAATAGGGTGTCACCTAATGACAGCTCTATCAGAAAGAAAATAGAAGAAAGATCAAGACAAGATCATTTTGAAAACAAAGGTAGACAAGCATGGAAAGAAAAAATAATCATAATTCCAGACATAGAGATTATGATCAAGATAGACAATTATGGAGAGAAAAATATAATCATAATTCCAGACATAGAGATTATGATCAAGAAAGACAATCATGGAGAGAAAGAAATAATCATAATTCCATAAATAGAGATTATAATCAAAGCAGAAGATCATGGAGAGGCAAATACAATTTTGACTCCAGAAAAAGAAATTATGATCAACCATGGAGAAAGAATGAAAACCAAGACATGAATGATAGAAAAATAATAAAGTTAAATCGAGCACAAACAGAAACTAGTGACACTTTTAACCACTATTAAAAATCAAGTATATGATAAAAGAAATGAAGACCATAGTAGCAGAGAAAGAGATGGCACTAGTGAATCTGAAACCATTTGTGTGAAATCATCTGAAGTAGGAAGAACAATTGGTTGTTTATTAAGCAGAATGAAAGACATAGATAAAGACAATGATTTTCAGATAAAGCTTTCTGACAGTGACTCATCTGGTCCAAATTCTATTGAACTATCTGGAAACAAAAATGACATCTCAAAAGCTAAGAAACTGATTCAAGATGCTGGAATTGAAATTATGAATGAACATAATCGAAGTCATGGTTGGTGAATTATTGAACATTTAACAGTCTGAAGAAACATTCAAAGCCCATCGATTTGAATTCATACTCGTCAACTGAAGAATGACTATATTGAACTAGGCTATGCTATTAGCCGACTACAAATTTGACATTAAACCTGTGAAGGGAAAGGACAATGTGGTTGCAGACATATTAAGTAGAATGACAATAAATACAGACATTATGTGAATTCCTAAGTGAAAAAACAGGGACTTTATTAATATTAGTCTGTGAATTCCTCAATGATAAAACCAGAGACTGTATTAAAAAGACATTCTGTGAATTACTAAATAATAAAATAAGAGACTATATTAACATTAGTCTGTGAATTCCTAAAGGATACAAACAGAGACTGTAATTATATTAATATTTTTATTTGTTGAACAATGGACAAGGAACAGTGTTTGAATTCCATTGGATTATTAGTTAATTTTAATAATATTGAGTGTTTAAAATATTTTAGTTACACAAAATTACAGATGTGTTTGAAAATTTCAGTTTCAATTTTTTTCAGCACAGGTAGACTGTTGCAGTCCTACAGATTTTTTCTCATTATTTTTTATGTTTAGACTGTTGCAGTCCTACAGATTTTTTCTTATTGATTCTATATCCAGAAGTTGTATGTAAGAAAATGAATGTTCATTGATGATAAATATTTGAAATTTGAATATAGATATAGATTGATTTGATTTTATGAAGACCAAAAATGTTGTATTTCATAAACATTTTTTTTTGAAGGATGGGGGTGAATGTCACATCTGATTAACATAATTTTGTGACGTAAGGTCACATGAATGGTGGACGCGGGAAGAAAGGAGCATTTCTATTGGTTGAAAGTGTTGGGCGAGGAGTTGTGTGTAGACTTCCGTCGAGGAAGGTTGTGTGATGAATGAATCAAGATTTCCACGTTATATTACCTCAAATTATATCTGTGTGTATAATATATATATATATTAAAGTTGTTTTGGATAAACGAATTCTTCAGTGAATTATTGTACACAAGATTAATTACTGTGAGAACGCCTACATAAAAGAGTATACAAAGTAAAATCGTTACAGACTGCAAAATACCGAAGAAAGATACAGCAGCTTGACAAGACTCGACCGCACAGGAACCAACAGATTCAGTGTGAGCCGAACAGGGGAACGAAATATATCGGAGGGTTCACTTGATTTATTCTCGCTTATAAACTAGAATAAACACCCGACATATTGCTAGTATTATCTTAAGACTGCCCACGGCAATAGGCGATATCCAATTCGTGATTTTTCAATGTCTCTGTGACGACATTAGCAGGTCTTCCGCTTTATGGGCACAGTTTGGAGTGAATTTCAAAAATCATTCGACAGTACATCCGCCTTCAGAGACATATCTCACTATGAAAGAAAGTTGATCTACATGAGAAATTCCGGAGTAGAGTCCACAGAGATAGAGAAATATTTAAGCATGTTTTTATCTCAGTCGCGATTACATTTATTACCTTTTAATGCCATGGTATTGATAATTTCATCGCATATTTTTGACGAAAGATATGATGTTGAGCCACTTTCTTTGTTACCGTGACGTTTTAGGGGCCGTCCATAAATGACCCCCCCCTCGTCACGCGTCGTCACAAATAGTTAGACCCCCACCCCTCCAATAATACGTAGCAAAGCTTTGACCCCGAAAAGAAAAAAGAAAGAAAAAGACCACACACAAAATAAACCACAACAATACCTTATTTTCCATTTGAGTATGTTTCAAATCACTTTTTTCAATTAAGTATTTATTTAGTGTATGTCTACATTGTAATATCGTAATGCGCGTGAAGCTATGTAAAACAGCATTAATTAAATAAATTGTAAGCCAGTGCTTCTCAAACCTTTTCGTATTAGACGATCGGCAGGAATTTTCTTAAATGCAATTCACCAGGTACCGGTGCATTCTTTTTCCGTTTTTACCTGATTTTCCCTGTACTGACGTGATAGCAAAATGGCTTAAAGCCCTATAAGATTAAGTATGAATTCGGCTTGTTTTAAATTTAAAAAAAATTGTCAAATTTGTTTGGTTGCCAAGGCATAGCAAGACAGCTAACGAACAATGCAGCGGTAATGTCAAAAACCATTTGATGTGATTATCCTTCGCGATTAAGCTCGCGAATGTGACTATTGATATTACAAGGATCATTTTATTGTTGATAGACCTAGAATATATAGATACAGGACGATTCCTCAAATTGATTTCGATCTTATAATGACAATTTTCCTGCTAAGTATATGCACATCAAAGGAATTTGATATAAAATTACCACATTGATATCAAATCTCATGGGTTCTAAAAATTATTTGGTATGCGCTGGAATAGGAATGGGGCGAGTACTGTACGAAACCCCACACCTTTTTTTTGTTGTTGTTGTATGGACGAGGCGTGTTTAAATTGTTGCATTCTCTTGTGGAATTTATAAACTAATGAAAAATACATGGCTACCGCTATCGGGCGGTTTAACCGAGGGGTCTGTGAACAGCGGTAAATTATCTTATTTGGGGTAAAAAGGGAATTCTTGGCGTTTGACCAAAAACCAATTGAACAATTATATCAAACTTAAAACGTTTATAATTCTATGAAATAGATCCCCCGACCCACCAAAAATGGATATTCCCTGCCATTTTGACTTAAAATATCAATATACATAATTCCCGTTGTCTGTATGTATGGATGTAATTATAATGCTGTTAGGTGGCGCTGCGATCGATTTTGTTTTATAGTGCGCACCAAATTACTGCACCAAAAAATAACACTTTTCGAACGTTCCGCATAAAATTGTTCAATATGATAACAAATGAATCAAATAAAAATAAATAAAATACATGAAAGTTCTGTATTACGTTATTTTTTAATCTGATGTGTATTTATTTTGAAAACTTCCGTCATTTTTGACGGGTAATACACTAGTCTATACATAATCATATTCAGATCATTTTTAGACACTAGTCATGCTTGTAAAACTCACCAGTTACATTTTCGGTGGGGGGGGGGCTAACTACACTACTCCCAAATCCCCCAGTCATGTGAGCAGGACCTCGAGTCGGGGGGGGGGTAACGCACACAGAAACTGGTATATTTTGGGGTAATGGGCAAAAAAGTTCACTGACTATTGCTGTGAGAGAACCAAACGGAGCGGCGGTGACATCACAAATGCTTTGATGTCAACATCAAACGACGCAGGGTAACAATTTCATACGTTCTCATGGGCTCTCAAACTTAAGGATTATAATTATATTTAATTTTCATTTCTTGATAACTTACGCCAACAGGCGTCTGAAGGCCTACCGACCGGCACTGATTTAATTTTTTTTTAAAGTCATTAAATAAATTGTAAGTGACCAAATATTTCAGTGGAAGTTTTATTTTAAGTTACCATTTTGATGTGACATCACATTTCTTCAACCCCCCTCCCTCCCCCTCGTCACGCATAGTCACAAAAGTGTGACCCCGTCCCCCCCGCCCCCAGGTGCGTGACGTCATTTATGGACGGCCCCTTGTGGGTAAGTCCAGAAAAAGATCGAACTCAGCCAAAAGTTCTAGGGTCATAACATAGTTCCCACTGTTTATTTTATCCAAATCTCTCATGGGAACATCTAAACGGCAATTCGCGTGCAGAAAGTGACATCACAACAGCCACAATTCGCCTCAAAACCACATGCCAGTATGTTATTTCTTCGTCTGTTTGAAGAATAAGACTCTTTTAAACTATACCCAGTGGCGTAGTGAGGGGGGCAGGGGTGGCTAATGCCCCGGGCGGCACTTGGCCAGGGGCGGCAAATTCCTAGTCGATAATTAGGTTATAACAAGTAAAATTTTACAAGAAAGTGGAGCTTTTTATCAAAATAAAAGAAAAGCCAAATATGAAATTAATAAAAGAAATAAAGGAATCATCCTTAAGTATGTGAAGGTTTCTTCTGCTAAAGTTTCAAACTCCTTATTAGTTATAAATTCTTCTGATACTAATGTTACTGTACTGAAAAACCAAACACTTAAGTAGTATGAGAACGTGACTCTGATGTGGTGGTAACTTAGTGTATTCTTCCAATTTGACAGCCGCTACTGCCGTAAGTGCAAAAATTACTGTACCCTATCAAATTCAAACGAATGCTCTGAGCGGCACATCGTGGGAGGGGGGGGGGCAGCAAATTCCTTGTTAAATGACTTCTAAAATTGAAAAAAGTTAAAATAACATTTAATAAATTAAAGGTAAAGCCTTTAAAAAATTAGAGAAATAAAGATACTATATTAAAATACGTGAACGTTTCTATTGACAAAACTTCAAGCTCCTTAAACTGAATCTAAAGTCTTCTGATACTAAAGCTACTGAGATGAAAAACAGAGGACTGAAGTAGTATACGAACATGAAACTAATGCGCTGGTACATATGATACTTTATTCAAGTTTGATTTTAACGTAAGTAGAACACTGGAAAAACATGATGGCATACATAAATGGTTTATTTTTCCAGACCATCCTTGTCATAATTTGTTTGTACTTTTTGTGGCATAATAAAAATAATGAATAAAATTGCTTATATAATGGAATTAAAACTTGGAACACAAAATTCCAGAAGTAGCAATTCATGAACAAGTGCTCCAACATCACCACAGTTGTTTGTATTTGGAAGAATCAGAAATCGGATTAGAAAAAGTTAACTATCAATAAAGAACAACTATAAGTTGTTGTAAAAGAAAACAAAAGTGACAAGAAATCTTGTTAAAATGTTTGACATTATTCAATCCTGGAAAAATTAAATGTGGCTTTTTTGAGGCCACAGAGAGGACACTGCTGTTATAAATAAAGAAAATATTCTGGATCCTATGCATTTGCTTGAAGAGTACGATCGAACACTCCGAGAACATCTTGTGAAAGAGTGTAAAAACGTGTCCTCTCAAAATCAAACTGAGCTCATTGCAATTTTAGGAGATTTAGAAAAATCGTTTTTCAATAAATAAATATACCAAAAAGATAGCAAATATTGTTCCATTGTATTCGATAGTTCTTCATATATTTCACATGAGGATCAAACAAATTCAGTTGTGTGATGAAGTAAAGATTTAAAATAAAAATGTAAACGTTGAAGAATCTTTCAAAGATTTAATTGAAGCAAAAGTGAATCTGGATACGAAATATCTGAAATGATTTTAAAATAAATGTTCTTAAAAATGGACTGCAGAGGTCGAAAGCGTGTTTATACTTCTTCATGCTGGAAAGTATACAAGAGTACAAGAAACTTGCAAAAACATAAAAGCTCACTGTCAAATCCCGCTCAAACTGTTTATTAAACCTAATTTGTTTACATGGTACTCCAACTGAAATTAAATCTCTTGTTAAACATTCTTTTCCAGGTTCATTCACCGTTTTGAATAACTAATTGCTTCTACAAGCAAGGTATTAAACAGACTTCAAGATAATAATTTAGTGAATATACAGTGGTACCTTGAGATACGAGTGCCCTGGCATACGAGTTATTTGAGATACGAGCTGTCGAGCGAGCGAAGTTTAGTTTTGAAATACGAGCGAAATTTGAGATACGAGGAAATGTGGGAGAGAGTTTCACAGTTCGTGGAAAAGAAAACACCCCGAAAAAGTTGGAACTGGTCGTGCATCGGCGCTATTTAATGACACTTGCCTAACTCATTTCCACAGCATTCTGAAAAGGAGAAAGATACAAACCTCCTTGGACATAATTTTTTTGTAATCCGATGAAAAAGGCACAGACCAATGAAGTGAAAAGCAGTGACTAAAATTAAGCAGACAGTAGCATTTAAGTTGTGTGTAAGTTACATTTAAGTGACCAAAATACAAATATGTATGTACACTTTATAAAAACCAGATTTATTTTTGCTTTACATTCTCTTTTACTATGTTTTTATACCATATTTGTCATTTATAAATATATTTTTCTTATTCAAAAACACGTAACAAAAACAATTAGGTGTTTCAATTTTTTGGGCTGGAACGGATTAATGGCATTTCAATTGATTTCAATAGGGAAAATTGCTTTAGGATAAGAGCAATTTGACATACGAGCAAGGTTGTGGAACGAATTAAACTCGTATCTCGAGGTATCACTGTATTAAGGAGCCTTTTTGAGGTTACTTTGAAATCTATAGAAAATCTGACAGGGGCAGACGAAAAGCTCAACACATGAACAGACGCAAGGACTATGTTAGTCAACTTAATCGCAATTAAATCTTTTTATTGTCTAATTTATGATGGACATTTTGGATGGCACGCGGGTCGTGTGGGCTCGAATCTCCTTGAAGGCAGGGATTTGTTTCCAGAGTCCACCCAGCTCCGAATGGATACCTGACACGAGTTAGGGAATCAAAGGCGGCTGGGGATAGCGTGGAACCCCTGAACTGTGAACGCTGCGTCTCTTAAACCAGGAATGGGAAAAAGATGAAGCAAATAGATGCAATAATCTCTGTATAGAATGAGCGCCTGTATAGATACGACAACATGTACTTTATGAATTCAATGATGCCCAAAATTACTTAAAAGCGTAGATGCATAAAAAATATTCTTTGTAGAGGCTCCTCAGAGAGAAACTAATAGAATACTTGAAGGATGCTTTGACATTTGCTAAAAATTGAAGACCTCATCCTTTTAATCGAACATTCCAATCAAAGAACGAGAGAGCAAATTTTCGATGATCGAAGCGAACATGTATCCAACTTATGTAGAAAACAGTTGAGAAGAAAGTTGCATTCTTCACAAGTTAAGATTACTGTAGAAAAACATGTGAGGTTTTGGCAGTTATATAGAATTTGGAAAACAGATATGATTTTCGCACAACAGTCAAAGAATTATGCCTTCAAATAAGGGTATTCAAAATGTCTCAAATAGCATTGTCAAGCAATGTGGTTTTTAATCTCACGGGTTAAAAAAAAAGAATTAACGAATTTGAGACCTGTTTATTTATTCAAGTCTTTTAAAAGACATCTAGGCTCGAAGTTACCCTGCCTAAAATAATATCATTAATGCAAACATTGCTTACAACTGTCTTTTGTAATGCAAAGTGTTAAAGTGGCTTCTCTAAAATTAAGTTAATAAAAAATTAATTACGATCAATGATTTATACACTAAGTCACTAAGATTGACTAATCTGTATCTATTTTTTGCTACTGAACATGGCATGGTTGACAACATTGATATATGTAAGGTTGTGCCATGAGGAAAAACAGAAAATTTCAATTTTATTCAACATATGAAGTTTTTAAACATTTTATTTCTAACATAAAAATGTGTAGTGTCCTAATTATTAACTTCTAACAAAAACTAAATTTTCTTTATACTATTAACATATTGGGTTTTTTTCGACAGAGGCGTCACTAGGGTTGGTGTCACCCGGGGCGGTAGCTCATGGTGTCACCCCTTCACGACTGAAGGGGCCGTCCATAAATGACGTCACGCGAGGATGCCGATTTTTACCCCACCCTCCCCCAGCTTCATACTTATACCCCCACCCCTTTTCACGATATGACGTCACAAAGCTTTGACACCCCCCCCCCAAGCCGTATTTTCTAAATAAAAATTAGCATGTTGCAAATTATGTTTTGTCATTTAAATATGTATTTAGGGTAAGTCTGCGCTCTGATGTCGTAACATGCGTGAAGCCATCGAAAACGTCATTAAATAAATGGTAAACAATCAAAATATTTAAGTTGAACTTTTATTTAAAGTTGCGCGTTTTTTTATGTGACGTCACATTTTTTAACCCCACCCCCTCGTCACACATCGTCACCGATGCGTGACCCCAACACCCTATTACGGATTAAAAGGGGGGGTGCTGAACGGGCTAAAGCCAGGAGCCACCAATAATTTAAGGTACTCCAAACTTATTATAGTGTATAATAAAGATGCAGGCAAAGTTTTGTATGAATCCCTGAAAATGCCTTGGACATTCATACGGCAATGCTGCAAATATGAGTAGGAAGTATAACGGAAACTAGGCTATTCTTCGTGAGAAGTACAGTGTTGCTCATTATGTGCCGCGTGCACAGCTCATTCCCTTAATTTGGTTAGGAAAAGTGCAGCAGGTTGTTCTGATGCAGTCAGATTTTTTTTGTCTACTGCAAAATTTTTATGCCCGGCTTGTTGCATCTTCTCATCGTTGACAGGTACTTTAAAAACACATGAAATTGATACATGTTAACAAAGCCTTGTGTGACACAAGATGGTCAGACTGACATGATGCAGTAAGGTCTTTTCATAACTTATACTGGGGACGCCAAATTTGGGTCTTGCCCCGGGCGGCACATACCCACGCTACGCCATGACTCTACAGTCATCATTCTTCCTAGATAGTAGTGTCGCAAGTGCTGAGTGCTGACCTGTGTTCGTCAGCATTCTCAAGGTCATTCATTCTTTGAGCTGCGTTTTTCCAGTGTTTAACCCTTCATTAGCTAGTGATCCCAATTTCCCAAACATCTTAGAAGGGGCGCAAAACACTGCACCCTTGCTCTTCGAAAACATGAGCCAAGGTCGAGGTCGTGTTTCACCATTACTTAATGTTCGGCTAAAAAGTGGCAGCTATAGATACCTGGTTTTATCTGAGTACCGACACTTTGAAAAAGAAAAGTGGGCATCAATATTTTGTTTCACGCATTTTGAACAAGGCACTCCAAGGTAACTTCGTCTAGCATCCACTCAGCAGGGTGGTCACTTAAAGAAGAATTAGATTCAAGATCTTCTAAATAATCATTTTTTTGTAACTGTTTTTAATTAAATTCAGACATCGTCATTGGTAATTTCTATTACAAATATGAAAGAGATTGTCATTAAACAATATAACTTTGTTTAATAATGTGGGATAATGTTTTTATGTTTCAACTTGTTGTTTATTTGTTAATTTGTTCAAGACAATTTCGGTTTTCCTCAAATTTTCATAATTCAAGAATTTTTTCTCTTTGTTAAAGTTAAAGTAAATCTTTTTTGAGATTATGTAAAGATTCCACCACCGGGGCCCCCAGGCTGGATGGGGCCCTAGGCCGGGACCTTGTACGTCTAAGCAGAATTCCGGCATTAGTTACAAATATAACATTCTATTTCGCATCTTTTAGTCTTTACTCTTTAGAGTGTTTAACTTTAGTTTGGATTAGTTGTTTTCCAAAAAACGAAATATTTCGCATGTATATGTTTCTTTTTGAGTAGCAACCAATTTTCTGGATGGAAAGACGTACTCCAATTAGTTTCCCATTTTATTAATTCACCTAGGGTTGGGTGGTTGTTTTTTTTCGGAAGATTTGGTATCTTGTTCAGATTTAATAGTACATTTACAATGTAATACCGGAGATTTCCGTAAATAGGCCCTGGGCTTCAAAAAGGAAAATTGATGTTACACAATTGAAATTTGTTTACCAATTAAAATTTAAGGTCCATGGCGACCATGGGCGTTTTTATGGAAACGGAAATGCGTGTGCAGGTTCAAAAAGCGATTTTTATTTTCGGGAATAAAATATTCCAAAAAATAATACGGTTTTACGTTAGTCGTTTGAAAAGTAATTTTTTCGACAATTTAAAAAAAAATTAATTAATTTTTTTTTAAAATCAACAAAAAAAAAGTCAAAATTTATTTTTATACTTTATGACAGTGACGCTTCATCAAAAGCTTCGGTAATAATTTTTTAATCCAATATAACTATAGGCCCATGTATACACGCCAAATGTCAATGGGCCTATGCTCGGGTGGGCCAATTTACAGAAATCTCCGGTAGTAATAGAAATAGTAATAGCTTTGACTCTGAAAATGTCTTGAATTCCCGAACTACACTATAAATATAAATAACTCTTGAGTTTTCCGATCTGACTTTTGTGGGGTATTGATAAATAATAATAAATAATTATTAATAATACAAATAATCGCGACCAGCCCTTTAATTATAATTTTTTTAATACAAAATTTAAATTGTATCGCTTAAAATTGTTACAATATTTAAAATATTAGGTAACAACAGGCTCAATCAACTGGTGATTATGAAATTTAAAAAATAAATATTAATTTATCTTAAAATTAATTAAATTTTAAAACTGAAGTTACTTTAACTTTTATTTAATTCGAACTACAAAAATAATTAATAAATATAATAAAATAAATAAATAAAAGGGAGGGGGCATCTGTCCTACCGCCACTACCCTCTCATAGAAAGAGGGCCGTTATTTAGTTATTTACTACTAAGACTACTATGTAAGTCCAACTCACCAATCTGTGTCACTGTGTGTGCCTGCCAAGAATCTTTTTGAGATACCTTGCCTTTACCTGAAACGTAACACTAGACTACTAACTCTAACCGTCTCGCCATTGATGGGTCACACGTGTTATTTTCTGTAATCTCAACAACATGTTATTTTTTTTTACGGCTCATAAAGACTATCCATTTTAAAATAATAATAATAAAAATAAAAAATGTGTCTTTTATTCCGAATTAAAAAAATTGATAGATATATTTTAAATCCTCTTGATATACATTAATAGTTTATAGACCTAATTAATTTATTACAATTATAACGTTGTAGTTATAGTTATAGAGAATGTGTTCATCTTAATAATATAAACATTTATAATGACTGATACTGATACTATGAGACTATACTCACATTATTTTGTCAGAAAATTAATTAAAATAATTATGCAAGAAATATGTGCAGTTGTCTCCAAACGTTTAAAGCAAGGGTCAGGAAACATTTTGTCTGAGAGAGCCATAAACACCACATTATTTTGAAAAGTAATTCTGTGAGAGCCATATATTATGTTTAAAGCTAAAAATTGAAGTAAATATGTGCATTTTGTTTAATTTCAACACTAATGGTACAATAATTATTTCTCCGAATTCTTTTTAAGAACATTGTTATGCTATTTTTGGTCTAGGCAATTAATATGTAGATCAACTGAGTCTGAATAAAACGTTGTTTTTTTTAAAATAAATAATGGAACATTTGTCTGATAGCCAGATGCAACCATCAATAGAGCCACAGCTGGCTCGCGAGCCATGGTATCCCGACCCCTGGTAGGATTAATCCTAATAAAGAGTTAAAAATAAAATTGATTTTTTTAAAAAGTCAAACAAAACTAATGACTATTTTGAAAATCATTGATTTTATTTCAGAAGTTCACTAAAAAGATGAAGTTTTTAAAAATTAAAATTTCTTAGGCTACCGATATTTGAATTTGAAAGTTTTCTCTCTCTTTTTTTTTGACATGGAATTAAAAACCTGAGTGCTTTCAAGAAACACTAAAAAAAAATTTATCTTAATGAAATTGTTTAAATTATTAAAATATCTTTTCTTTGCGCAAAATATTTTCCCCCGAAAAAATAAGATAAGAATAAATACATGAAAACAATTGATTAGAGTTATAGAATTCATTATTTTTTTTAAATGTCATGTAAAAAGTTGTGAAAATAATTGTACATTTCTATCTCTGCTATGATGTGGGGCGTCATGGTTTCTTTCCCAAATCATTCATTCAGGACAAACAATATAAATTTCTCCCATTCCTTGTAAATACTAAAGATTTCACTTACGTTAAAGGAGTCTTACACATGTACTTGGAAATTCCATTGACATTTAAGCTTACCATGCATAAAACCCGTAATAAACATATTTTCTAATGGTTTTGTATTTTTCATCTTGTGACTAGAGATGGAAAAAAATAGTGTACAACATCCGTTTTCAAGTCAAAAACAAATTTTTGTGGTTATAACTATACACAAAGTTCATAGTTCAAAACTTCAACCCCGTTCATTGTGCATCCGCTTTCATTCAAGGATCCTATTTATCATGTATTCAACTTTCTGCTGAGACTGAGATACGAAATAAAGTCTCCCCCAAATAAAGTCTCCCCCGGAGAGTTTATTTTAAAACAAAGTCGCCCTCGGGTGAATCCCGTATAGACACATATTTAGAGTTGCTTAATTGCCAAGTGTTATTTAAAAGAATAACAGACAAATGAACTGAAATACCAAGATGATCAAGTAAGACGAGAACGTGACACCGATATTTTGGAACAAGAATTCACTCTTTACGTTTGTGAGTAGAGCATGTGTTAAGTACCTGAACGAAATTAGCGATTTCTATGTGTGCATTAAAATAACTCAAAAACATTATTACTGTCTATTACCGGTGGCGTTTACTAAATTTACTGGATACAATTACAATTCAACAAATCAAATTAGTTTAATTAGCCAAGGTTTTTAAATGTATAAACTTCTAAAGTTGACTTTCAAAATATAGTAAAAAATATATTTTTATTTAGATTAATTACTTTTAGTGTAGCCGTCTCAGAACACATTACACAGGCCAAAACTTAGAAAGAGAAAAAAAACAGATTACACGATTAAACAATCAGTGTCGTAGCTAGGGTTGGTGACACAAAATACATTAAATGCATTGTATAGTCCAGATCAAACTCCTGTGGAGATCTGGGTTGAGATGAGGCACTTAGTTAGCTTGAGATTCGCGTTTAGGTGTGCCGCTTAATTAGTTGGGCATAAAGTCAATGACCTTACGGAATGTTAGAATCCGCAAGACGTAAGGGGTAGCTCAAAGGTGGGCTTGTTTATTGATGAAATGCGGCAGGAAAACATAAAGCGTCATTTGTTGAGCGGATAAATACTAGAAAAATGTCTTAGTAGATAGATTGATTCAAGACGGGCACGTATTTAAGTTGTCTATCGAGTCATGGTTTGCTGAGGTATAAAGAAGTCTGATTAGGAAACATTCACGTTCTATGCAGCGGTGGTCGAACCGCGGCTCGCGAGCCGCATGCGGCTCTTCTGTGTTCACATTGCGGCTCGCGTGCAATTTTTGAAAGATATATTAAAAGAATTACTGAAAGATTTCCAAGCAAGGTATTATGACTCATCGTGCTTCAATGCGACTGTCAACAATTTTTAATTATTTTAAAACAGCTCTCAGTTATTACGGGTCTGGCTACCTGTAGTCTAATGCAGTGTTGTCCAACCGAAAATCGTTCACGGCACACTAAACTGGTAAAAAATTTGCGCGGCACACCTCACAAAAAAACAAGAAATCAGTGTTTATTCAAAAGATGTTTCATAATTAATGAGATACTTGAGCGTTTTCTTTGGAGCAGATGAGCTCAAAACGCGGCTCATTGCTGGATAAGCAAACTCTCATTTCTCTGTCTATCATCTGCAGTCTTTCACGTTTGACGTATGCGAGCAGTTGCGCCTTTCCGCTGATGTCAGTACTTTCATCGATTTGCATTGCCCAGAGCTTTTGGGTGTCGTCGGCTTCCGCAAAATGCTCTTTAATTTGATTGTCCAAATCTGTCGAAATGTCAGCAATCCGACGTCCCATCGTCTGGTGAGACAGTGGAATCTTATTTATTTTTTCAACAGCGTCGGGTCCCAACTCCATAGTCTCAACTGCGATTCGTAAAGACGGCAATATGATTGTCTCAGCGTCCAAATGAGATTTCTTTTGTTTGACCAAAAGATTCGCAATTTTATAGCTTGCTAACTGAGCTTTGACAGGAATTGAGGAAAATTTCTTCATTATTTTTTATTGCTGCTCTAAGTTGGACCGAATGGATGCGAAATAACTTTTCGGCTTGTCTTTCAATCCTGGATGATTTGAGTTCAGATGCCGCTTCAGTTTACTGGGGTTCATGGACTCGTTGGACAATGCCATGTTACAATTAAGACAAAACGGAAGAGAAGGATCATTTGCACATTGTATGAAACCATACTCAAGATATTCCTCGTGATATTTCCGTTTGGTAACATTCTTCTTGGATTTCGCAGCTCTCTCTCCATTTTGATGCTCGCTGGAATCCTTCTGGCTTCTCTTCAAAAAAATTATCCATAGCCGTCTGTAATTAAAAGTTTTTTAAAAAGTGAACAGCAGGAAAGGGTTTTTATTTACTTACAACAGATATTTATTCCCAATGGAGGAGAGAAATTTTGTAGCTTTCAAGAGATTCTCACAACCAGAACAATACAAACATGAAACGTTTTTATTCAATTCTTTTTCGGTTAAGGATATTTTTTTTCAAAACTTGAAGGTTCGAAAAGCCTAGCAATTTATGGTATTTTTGAAATTTTTCGCGGCACACTAAAATTTTCTCGCGGCACACCGGTTGGACAACACTGGTCTAATGAGTTATTCTAATGTAATAATCACGAAAAGGGAGGCACGAGGGAGTAATGTAATATGTGTGTGTATGTGTGTGTATGTATGTATGTATGTATGTATGTATGTATGTATGTATGTATGTATGTATGTATGTATGTATGTATGTATGTATGTATGTATGTATGTATGTATGTATGTATGTATGTATGTATGTATGTATGTATGTATGTATGTATGTATGTATGTATGTATGTATGTATGTATGTATGTATGTATGTATGTATGTATGTATGTATGTATGTATGTATGTATGTATGTATGTATGTATGTATGTATGTATGTATGTATGTATGTATGTATGTATGTATGTATGTTGTATGTATGTATGGTATGTATGTATGTATGTATGTATGTATGTATGTATGTATGTATGTATGTGTACGTATGTTTGTATGTATGTATGTATGTATGTATGTATGTATGTATGTATGTATGTATGTATGTATGTATGTATGTATGTATGTATGTATGTATGTATGTATGTATGTATGTATGTATGTATGTATGTATGTATGTATGTATGTATGTATGTGTGTGTACGTATGTTTGTATGTTGTATGTATGTATGTATGTATGTATGTATGTATGTATGTATGTATGTATGTATGTATGTATGTATGTATGTATGTATGTATGTATGTATGTATGTATGTATGTATGTATGTATGTATGTATGTATGTATGTATGTATGTATGTATGTATGTATGTATGTATGTATGTATGTATGTATGTATGTATGTATGTATGTATTTATGTATGTGTACGTACGTTTGTATGTATGTGTGTGTATGTATTTATGTATGTATGTTATATTATAATCATCCTAAATCCTAATGCAAAAGGTATTTTTCCTAGAGCATTTCAATAAGCATCTATGGATTCAGGAGAACATTTTAGATACGAATACGCCATTTTATTACACGCTTTTATTTAAGTCACACTGTTTGTATGTTGTATCCATCCATCCATCCTTCCTTCAAATCTTGAAACGTAAAATTAAACCATTTCTGATGGTCCTAGAGATCTCAAAATTTTACCACAGATAGATCTTGGATGACAATGCATTGTATCAAAATTTCAGATCGAGCGAATGTACCGTAATTAAATTAATCAATTTTTAGTGTATCTCTATTTATCACTATTTAGAATGTATAGTCGTCTGCTAGAGTTGACCTCCACGGCTCACTGGTTTCACTCCAGACCTCGTTTACCAAATTCCCGTGTTTACATCAAGGGCAGGGGAGATCAGTGCGTTTCAGTATGTAAATGTTTGTAAATAAAAGCGTGTCCTTTTTTAAAAAAAGATTTTTTTACATTTGACTTATTTTTAAATTACTATAGGGCACTGAACTCCTAATATCGATTTCCTCGTGGCTGGGGGCATTAAATGTATTTTGTTTACTAAACTTTTTATATTGTATTCCCCATTCAATTTTACACGATATTTAGAAATATAGATATATATTTTTATATATTTGTTATGACAATAATTTAAATGAACAGATTTTCGAACTTCATATGTTAAACTGATGGGCCCCGGTGACCCTTAATGTAATTTATTTTTTTCTTATCTATATGTATTCCCTTTTACTGACATCGTTACAACGCATCAGGGGTCTGCTAGTGTAACATAAAAATGATTTTTTTTACATTTTTTTCTTATCATTAAATATACCTAACGGTAATATAAGGTTCAATAAAATACAACAATTAAGTAGTACAAATCAATAATACTATTTCTCATAGACTTGTGTGTTGCAATTTAATTCAAAGTTTTGAAAACTATTATTATTTTCTCCTTTATATTAATTGTCTGGCGTACAACTTCATTTTAAAAATATTAGTAACAGTGCTATGTAGTGCGGCGCTGTCAGTAAATATAATTAAAATGCACGTCATATAAAGCAATAAAGATTTCTTTAATATAAAGATTTTTTCATGTCCTTGACAGATTAGAAAGAGTTCCTATTTTTACAACTCTAAAATCCGGAATGCATTTGCTTTGCATATTTTGATTTTGATAATAATCATGTAATAAAGCAAAGCTTTGATTTATTTAAAACTTCTGATTGTATTTCCATTTTTGTAAGTTTATACAAACATAAACATGGCGGAAATGAATTTGCATATTTTGAATGAAAATAAATAAAGTTGTTTGTGGAGTATACACTAGTTAGTATTGGTTAATCAAAGCTGCGCATGTGTGTAAGCGTGTTTGTGTTTATAAAATCTTTAGACAATGACAATAAAATCATTAAATTAAAAGGTTACTTTATTACCTAATCTTTATTATTATTAAAATTAAAATCAAAATATACAAACAAATTCAATTCCGGCTATAGGGATGTAAACATAGGGATGTAAACATAGAAACTGGTTTTAATACGTCAAAAACAGGAGAAATTATTTACATTAATGAACTTTGTATTGTTATATCCGACGTGCATTTTATTATAGCTTTTGACAGCGCCGCACTAAAAAGCACCGTTCCTAATTTATTTAATACATCGTTGTACGTGAGCAAACTAATAATAATGAGAAAAACTGAATAGTGTTGTTAAAATTTAATGTAAATAAAATTGTCATTTAAAGTTCTTTGAGACACAGAATTTTCGATTTTGTATTAATTAAGTGTTGTATTTTATATAGCCTAATATTATATTAGATATATTGAATTCCAAGAAAATATATATTTTTAAAATTATATTTATTTTAACTTTAGAGAAACTATCCAATTAGTATTTTATGTGACATATATTTAATTTCTAGGTGTTAAAGAAGCAATGTCAAATTTTTAAACATGTAGGACCTGGTTTATTTATAAGTGGCACGCCACTTAACTTCGTTCCCTTTAAGTTGGGAAATATATTAATAAACTGCTTGCTGTAGACTGATTTGATCAAAACTCCTTTTTTTTAAAATGCTGTTTGTCCGTATTGATTGACGATAACCATTCACATCATAAGTCATGTACTTTGGCAGCCATGATACAGAAATAGCTTAAGATACAATTAATAATACGTTGTTTATGAATTTCAGAAAAAAAGGTGTATAATTCATTTAGATATCCCATTGCTTTATCCGCCATCATGACAATATGAACTATGATGGATATTTTTTAAAATGTAAACACATGAAACATTACACAGCTAAGCTAAGGCCAGATTAAAGCACGGGCTTATTTGTTGACACGCAAAAACACGACGATAACCACCGTAGGACCCTTGCCAAGATACTCTCACTACAGTTGCCAGGAATTCGATTGGGCCCTTGGCACAGAACAACTCACCCAAAATGCTCATTTAACTACTCACCCAACATGCTCATATAACTATAACTTAACCTGCTCATATTAACTACTCACCAAACATGCTTATATAACTACTCACCCAACATACTCATATAACTATAACTTAACCTGCTCAAATAACTACTTACTCAACATGCTTATATAACTAATCTCACAACATAGGACATTGAAATGTGCATTCCTTTGAGGCCGGGGCCAATTAAAAAGTTTTACTAAACGTTTGAGATTAAATTGCCCAGTTTATTTTAAAGGATTTTGAAAAATATTATCTTATCTGTTTCAGACGCTCCTTCTATACAGAAGATTATTGCGTCCTACGCTTATCTATGGTTTGTGTTTAGTCCTGCATTCTTATTAGAGTTTTAAATGTTGATAAAGTGTTAGCTTTCCTGGTTTCTTCAGGCAACCCATTCCACGCCCGAATTCCGGACGGGAAGAATTTGTATGAGTTTGTTCTTGCATACGGAATAAGAAAGGTGTTTTTTATCCGTATGTCTATCTGAGGGTTGTATTAAGTTATCTTTGTGTTGTATTTCTAAATTAGAATTAATTGCTTTATGTATGATTACTACTTTACTCTTGGTTCTTCTATCCTCTAGTATTTTTATTAATTGATGAAACAACATTTCTTGTAAATGATTAACGTAGCTTATGTATAATGTATTGTAATTTTTTGTGTTTGTTGTGATATGAAAGTTAATTTAATACTTATAAGTATGTTATTTCTTTCATGTAAAGCGCTGTGAGCCCAGTTCCTTACTGGGATACAGCGCTATATAAATAATAAATTTATTATTATTTCAAGGTTTAATGATTTGACTAATGGTGTTATTCTAGTTAGTTTTGAATATTCTCCAGTAATGAATATGGCAGCTCTTTTTTGGATTTGTTCTAGTTTATCAATGTTTTCTTTGGTGGATGGGTCCCATACAGAAGATGCATATTCTAGTACAGGTCTCACCAAAGTGAGATAGCATTTTAGTTTTATATCTTTACTACATTTGTAAAGGTTTCTTTTTATAAAGCCTAAGGTTTTGTTTGATTTTTTAATAACTTCATTGACATGGGGATTCCATGATAATTTCTCATTTATTATGACTCCTAAGTATTTTGCATCTTTAGTTTGGGTTAGTTCCTTTCCATGAATGAAATATTTTGTATTTATTTATGCATTAACTTGCTATGGTAAGTGATAAAAAATGTCATTGTGAGAATGACTGATAATGATAAATCAAAGGGACATATGACATCTACTTTGGAATGGTTCGAGCTGGGAAAAGGGGCTAACAAAACAATGCACAATTGACAAGCCAAGCCAAAAAAATAAACAGTGAAAAGGCTCGTTTTGTCGGGGCCGTTATGTCGGAGCCCAATTGTCTGGGCCGTTTTGTCCGGGGCCGTTTTGTCGGTGAACCATACTCAGCACTACAAAAACCAATTTACAAACGATTACCAATAACTTCATCTCCAGATTCAACACAAAACTCATACAAATTACCAGAATTTGATTCTGTTCCACGAAGTGCTAAAACATGCATGCAGCAAAATATGATTGTAGAAATGATGGGACCCAGTTTGTTGCGATTTTCTTCTAAATGATTAGCCCAACAGCTCATCTATAGAAACTGCTTTGGCTTCCAATAAAGCAAATAAAATTGCTTGCATCTTCATGAGAGCCTTTGTGCCATAATGTGCCCTGCAGGTTGCTAAGTGCATCTTCGTTGAAATCTTTATATTTTGTTCATGGTTTGATGACAAATATCCACTGAACTCATAGAATTACTTTTTGCAGAAACAACACGCAATATTTGAAAAAGGCACCTATTAACATTTTCGAGTATACAAGCCACGATGAATAGTTTGATAACCATGCATATCTAAAAACTAAAAACTCTGTTTCCCTCACTGTCAGCTCTAAAATCATAATTTTTATCAAGGGTCCAACAATCACGAATCAGCTGCAATTTCAACTTATTTGAAAGGTCGTATGTCCAGACATACCTTCCAATATCCAATTTAGGAAATGAATAAGTGTCAGCGACAATCAAATTAGGAACAGTTGCTTCAGTTGTGTCTGGCTGTTGAACGTTTACTGCTGTCCTCAATGCCAATGATAAGTCAGATGCTGCAGACGCCCCAAAATCTTCTAATAACGGCGTTTCGGGATCCCGCGATTGGTCTACTTTTCGATTTTTTTTAGCCTGTAAAAAATTTCTTATATCCATTCTTGGTAATCCTGCAGTTTCTACACGTATATTATTTCACAGCAAAATTCAATTTTCTCGTGAGAACTTAAGTTTTTAATTTATTAAATGCATTAATAAATGTTGTATTTTAGCTATTACAGCACTAATTTGTAAGACTTACTAAACGTCGAGGTTATTTTCGACATTTATTAAACTTATTTTATACTGTACTTGAATTTAATTGAAAATTGTATTTGTATGGTATTGTCAGTTAAAATAAAAAAGTGTGCTTTTTGTGCCCCACCCTCCTGGAAAACTTCCTAGCGACGCCCATGCTCATGAGCACTTCATAGGTTTATATAGAAGTAGAAGAAAGTACTGGGAAACAACTGCTTACTGTCTTACTATTGGAACTGACAAAATTTGGCATTTCTGATATACGCGGTCAAGGATACAACGGTGCGAACATTAAGGGGCATAAGTCAGGCGTACATGATCGTCCTTTACAATTAAATCCTAGGACTAGGGCATTTTTACCCCTTGTACCCGTCACAGCTACAACTTGCTGCTATGTTATATGGCAAAAACGTGTCCTGGTGCAAAGACGGGTTATTGGTAAAATTCAACAATTATATGTTTAATTTTTTTTTCCTTCAACAATGCGAAGGGCTTCATTTCCCAAGTATAGTCGAAATATTTATGTGAAACCTCTTTGCGAAACAAGATTGGAAAACCTTTCAGCATGTGTAAAGGTAGTGCGATAACAAACAAGCGAAATCTATGATGTTCTTTTCGAAGTTGCAGAGCAAAGTAGTGATGCAAAAGCTCAAAGTGGAGCAGTCATTGTGCAAACAACCCAAGAACTTCAATTTCGATGTTTCAAATGCTATTTGTTACGACTTATTGTTCCAATTTATTTACATCAGCAAAGAATTACAAAATATTTCTGTCGGTCTAGCAACTGCAGTTGACAGCATGGAACACATTTGCAAATATATATAATCTTACAGAAAAGGCTGCTTCAGTGCTATAAACAGCAAAAACAATTGCAAAAGAAATTGCCACAGACATAGAAGTTGATATATATAAACTGTCGATAAGCATAACAAAACAATTTTTAAAAATTATTTTCATCTTTTTTTAGTTTTAGGATCTTCAATTAAATGAATAAAACTGTAATTATTGATGTGTCAATACTGTTAAAGAGTAGAAGTTCAAGTAATTTAATGTTTTAATTCCCCATTATTTTAATATATGTAGAAATGCATATTTTTCCATGGGTCTTGCTCCTCATCTACTGCCTGGGGCCCAGGCTATGGCGGATTAAGGGGGGGGGCTGAACAGGCTAAAGCCAGGGGCCCCCGATGATTTAGGGGCCCCCAAATTTATTATATTTGATAATAAAGGTGGACAAATGTTTGCATGAATTCCTGAAAATATCATAAATTAAATAAATTAATAGAAACTTATATATTAATCTGATCGCTATTCGGACCCAATTTGATAAAAAACCTGATTTTAAAGGCTTAATAAGAGAAAATATTAAAGAATATTATTTATATTTTTTAAATTTTCATCTACTATCAAGTTCGTGTGGTCTTGTGGAGGAAACTCGGCTCGCGGTGCAAGCGGTCATGCGACCGATTCCCGCTGGGGGAATAACTTTTTTATTTTTCATTTGTCTTTTTTTTGGAATTGTCTTTTACACTAAAATTTAGGATACCGGCAAACAGTTATTTCTTCATATTCGTTTTTTTCCTCATAATTATCTTTTTGGCTGGGAAGCCCGATCCCGTAGTACAAAGTATGAGAACTATTTAGTTACAAGTTACAGTCTTATATTAGCTGCTACTGCTAGCAATCATTTTATTTAAAGGGACGATTGGCTGGATAGGGCCCCAGTTTGAATCGCAGCCAGGGGCCCCGTGCAGTCTTAAGCCGCCCCTGGGCCCAGGGCTCCGCTTTTCGTATGCTGCCTTGGGCCCCGCATACTCTAGGGCCGGCCATGTGACCTCACATCTCTTCAATATATTACCTTCCGTTAATCTAGTGATATACGATGACATTGTATTCGATAAATTAACACTGTCGTTTTTTAAGTATGAATTTTAATTCCTCTCATTAGCAAACAATGTAGTCGTGTTGAGAACGTGAGTCATGATCGGCTTCCTTGTCAATTAGTTTCCGCCCGTTTTTCGTCTATTAACTATTAGATGAGCAGAGTGATCAACTCAAACAGAGGCGTAACTAGGTTTTCGGCGCCATTGGCTAATTATTTCTTGGCGCCCTAGATAAATTGACAAGTTTCAGCATTGCGATTTTTTCATTTGTTAAAAAAAAATAATTGAACTCTTATTTTATTTATGACAATAATGACGTAGTCTGACAGTGACAGTAATACATCGTGAATATAAAAAATGCATAAGACAGGAACAATACTATGCATAAGACAGGAACAATACTATGCATAAGACAGGAACAATACTATGCATAAGACAGGAACAATACTATGCATAAGACAGGAACAATACTAATTTGCAGTTTATTATTTACTAAATAATACTAAACACATTCGTGGATAAAACGGGTCATTGTTGCGTTAAAAAAGAATAATAATTAATTAATCGTTAATTTTTCAAAACTTAACGATTAAATTTAAATTAATCGATAACAGCCCTAATATATATATATATATATATATATATATATATATATATATATATATATATATATATATATATATATATATATATATACTAGCGTATCACCCGTCAAAAATGACGGAAGTTTTCAGCTGAAATCTATTTATTTTATTAAAAAATGCACTTTTTTTAGGGCGCCTACGGCGCCGACCTTTTTCAAAAGCCCAACTAACTTGTCCTTGTTTGATAAATACGAAATATTAAACTTTCTGAAATGTACACAAAGTATTTTATAATTGGGGTTGTAGGGCGCCTACGGTGCCCCCTTTGTTTTTTTATTTTATAATTAACCATCATCAAATCCTCTTTTTACATTGATCCCTTTTCCAAAATTAAAATGCGTGTATGAGCGAAAACAATGACGTCATATAATATTTTTTTACAGCGCATCTTTAATTAATTTGCACATAAAATAATAATAATAAAAACAGCCCCGTAAAAACAAACTTTTTGACTATAAATCCCTTATATATGAGACAGAACTCAACACGACAAACATCTACAGAGTGAAACTGAGTTAAGTCCCCTTTGCTATAAAACCCGGGGTGGGGGAGATGTGGTCACCGATGGCATGCGTGAACGACTCACGTGGCACGGGACGCCGAACAATAACAAACTGTGAAATTGAATTACCTATAGTTATAAACAAAAAGTGCATTAATTTAATTACGGTACACTCCATCGATCTGAAATTTTGATACTATGCATTGTTATGTGATACGAGTCTATGTGCGAAATTTCAGCTCGATAGCATCACGGGAAGTGCGTCATTTTTTACTTTTGTTTTTTCCGCCCGCCCAAGACAGAGAGAGACGGCGGTGAAGTTAATATAAGGGATTTAAAAATGTAAGAATAGACAGAAACCTTGGATACTCTTAGGACGCAATACTCCTCTGTATAGGAAGGGCGTCTGTAATATATATAATATATATATGATAGCTTCATGCTGTTCTACGTGGAAGACGGATGAACAAGAGAATTGGAAATAACATTCAGTTTCTCAAGTTAGACCAAAATATGCAATTCTTTCATGACTATTCTCTTTGACCACGAAAACCTCCAAGAGGCTGTAAGGGAATGCATCTTTAAAATGGCACCTTCCTGAAATGAAACTGAATTTCATGTTCTTGCCATCTTTCTAGAAATCATCATTTCAAGACATCGCACCAATGAAAACTGCTAGATGTTGACTAAAAAAATTAAAAATATCTTGAACAAAATTGTAATGTCCCTATAAGAATTTAATAAGAAATGAAATGTTATACAATGCAAGGATATTTAACATTTACTCTGTAGGAACGTTTAAGTTCAAAATGCAGAATGAGGAGTCAGAAAATTAACTGAAAGTTTAAAATAAAAAAAAACTATTGGAGAAATAAATTTAACTTGGAATGTGGTGCAGTTGTCATGTCGCTACAAAACGAGACTCAACAAGATGTCTTTATAATTGCATCAGAATTATCCTCTAGCAAATAATATCATTTATTGTTAAACCTTGTCTGTATCTTCTAGTTTCTAGACGCACCTGGGTTTTTAGCCTAAACTTTCCTTTAAATTACGGCGAAAGCAGTTTCCACTGATATTTGCTTTTGCTATGAAGCGTCAACAAAATCCATGGACAATGCTGAATTATATTTGGTGTGCCATATCCAGTATTCATTCATTGACAAATTTATAATAATAATTGTATGCTATATTTTCAAGAAAAATCATTTAAAAATCTCAAGGCCAAGAAATACATCTTAGAAACTAACAAACAAGGCAACTTAAAGAAAGAATCCCAAAATCGGGGTATACACAAAAAAAGAAAAAAAAAGAAAAAGGAATTCAACCAAGTGTTAAACTTCATAACAGCAAATAAACTGTATTTAAAGAGCTTCAAATTTTATGTTTAGAAGTGACTTATTCTAAAAAATGTATTACTATTATTTTATGTATCTTTCAAATAAGTTAATGCTTGTGGAAATGTTAAACATTTTAACAATGGAAACATAACAATTTTTTTCAATTTTTTAAAAATTGTCTTTAGTTCTTTTATTAACAATAAACAAATCATAAGGGAATATAGCAATATATGAATGTGACATAGTTTATCTCTTATCAAAATAAAATTTAGTATTATATGTTGTAACATATATATATAATTATTCCAAACAATTGGTATCCCCCAGAAAAAAGCAATGAAACAAAACAAACTTATTTTTATAAAACAGCATTAAAGACTGTAGTGTAAGGTACAGACCTACTATACTATAATATTTACTTATTTGTAAAAGCAAAAACAACATAAACTGTTTTTAGCTAGCCATGTATATAAGGAATGTGGATATTTTAAATATAAGGTGATCTTTAAAAATAGAATATGAAAATGAGATAACATTCAAATCAAACAGATCAATTCTATAAGAATTAGAGTCATTTGAAAAACTTTATTTTGTATTGCTACAAAAAATGTACATTTTGTTTAATATTATGAAGATATTAAAGAAAAAAAATAAGGAGCAAAGAACATCTTGCCTCAGTTCTTCGGTTTTAATTTTGATTTGAATGGTACCAAAAATGCAATAATTTTGTTGTTGATTATGCAAACAAGATTTTGATGTAATCTCAAGATATATTAGTCCAATATCCTATAGAGTTAATGTTCTTTATTAGGCAAAATGTCTTGAAGGTCAGTCAGACCAAACAAATTTTGCAAGTTAAAAAAATATATGTTGTCCAAGCTTATTTACATTATCAAAGACATTTTAGCCTTTATTCCATAACAGAGTACAGAAATAAATTACATGTAGTTGACAGCTGTTTACTAAATTATACTTAATGCCTTTCATTGTGCTAAGTTAAAGCTATGTTTATTTTACCGGAAATTTCTTGCACATAAACTATATTGTTTAACTTTCTATATTTTTATAGTAAATCAAAACTAACAAAAAAAACAAGCAAACTCAAAATTTATAAATATATATATATACATTTGTAAATGAATTGTAAATTATAGTAAAAGCATTGTCTCTTTTCATAAACAAGTAACATATATCTGAAAGGAATGATAGGTTTTTAAAAATCATACAATGAATAAACAATGAGACATGTTGAATCTTTGCAGAAGCAATACTTCTTGACAATCACAGACGTAATGTAATAATTGAAATAACAAAACATTCATCAAAATATAAACCTGAATTATTTTTATATCAATTTACTCTATTTATTACACTTCATTTCTTTTAGTAATTAGTAAAACCTTTTTCAATAACCATTATAAATTTAAAATAATAATATAAAGTATTTTAAAACTAACCTCTGGGGTATCTTAACAAAAAAAGGAAATACAAATACATGTATTAGAAAAATAAAATTTATGTTGCTATTTTGAAACAGGTGAACTTTTATAATTTGTTACTGCAATATTTTAATATGTAATACATTTAATTAATTTGTTTCATTATCAGGGTAAATTTTATTAAGATTAAAAGAAAATGTATCTGTTAAGTGTCTGTCTGGAAGCTAATAAAGTATTCTTAATTCTAACAGTTGTAGTTCAAATAACAACATCCCTTAAAAAAAAGGTTTAAGAAATTCTTGGTGTATTTTTGTAGTTCATTTATGAAAGAGAATAAAAAGATATGGAATAAGTCTTTGAACAATCTTGTACCTACTTGGTATAATTTTCATTGAGTCTTTCATTTTTCTACTGAAGGACAAAGAATCTAATCTTTGTATCTTTCTCAAACTTACATCCAATTAGCTAACAAATCACTCTGACAACACAAACCAAGTTTAAGTGGTATCAATTATTGACAGGTAGTTAATAAAGTAATCATACTTTTTTGCTTTGTCAACCAAAATATGATTTAGCATTATTAAAAATGAATTTATACTTCAAGTGAGATTTACATGTACTTTTAATTGACAGACATAATTGAGAAAGATAACATTTTCAACAACAAAAAATGTCTTATTCATGAAAACAATCTCAACAAATAACTAAAAAATCACACTGAGACAGTAACCATGATAAATGGGATTCTAATTTATGGATAATATAACATGGTCAATGTGGTTGTACATTTTAGAAATTATTTTAAGATCCAAGCTTAAATAAAATGCTATTTACAAGTTCCTTTCCTTTGCATAAAAATCAAGACGTGAAAAAAAAACTTGATGTCTCTCACTAAGCTAAATAGATAATCCAAAACTAATAAAATGCCACTAGATAGAAGGAGCATCTGTTATAGATAAGATAGGAAAAAACCCAACTGTTTCTTCAATTTAATGTTTAAAACATATATACAAATGACATTAGTGAAACAAGAAGTTGAATAGCATGAACATATTAAATAGTGATAGGATTTTGTTCAACTCTAACTTAAAATTGGGAAGTTTAATAGGCTTACAAAAATAAGGTAACGGAAGGACTAGAGATAACTTGATCGGCGACTATTCATTTTGCTAATAAGCTTCAGTAAAATTTCTTGTGAATTAAACAGTTAGCCATTTTTTAATTGCTCCTGTAAATTTTCAAATAAGCTTCTGTAAATTTAATATAATTAGGCTGTTTTTAACTAACTCATGCTAATTACTTATGAAAGTTAAAATGTTCCATTTTACCCTAAAACCAATAAGGGTATTTTGATATAAAAACTTTTGAAAAACTTTCCAGTAAATTCAAATTGAGAAATATGTCCTCTCTTGCTTGCTTCTGTATTTTGCTTATTTACTTAATACGACAATAATATACATGTCCATTGGAAAATAATAATTTCATCAGCAGATCTTCATAAAATTGTGTTTTCAGTTTCTATAAGAAAAATCAACAACACTTGTAACAGTTTGAATTTAAATTTTTGTTTCACTAACTGTCCTTTCAAATTTCAACTTGATATCTTGAACTTTGGCAAGGGGGCTTGTATCTATTTCACCCTCAGCTTTAACTCTTTTCTCCAATGAGGGTGAATGTCTTTCCCCAGGCACATCCCACTCAGCTGACTGCTGAGAGACTTCCCGAAATTCTTTTCTGGGCGCTCCATCATGTTCAGGAGCAAACTTTAAATAATTGTGCACCTGTTTGAAGATATCATCAGAAGGATCTACACACGAATTATTGACTTTTGGAATGCCGGACCCCTCAGTAGGGTCTCCAACATAAACATTATTAAGCTCCTGTTTATCATGGTAATTATCAGCAGGGAAGCTGTTGTTTTGAAGGTGTTGAGGTGATAAAGATGCCCGTGGCAGTGTTGTAAAAGGCACATTTCCTTTGTCTGTGTTTGAATACATAAATTCCTTCTCCTCATAGCTGTTGTAGAGATTGTTGCTGTTCACAGTGCTGAAATAAGAATCTGAAACAAGACACATGCAAAATGATTAATTAACAATGAGTTGCAAATAAATCAGGTTGCAATTTATGTTTGTTTAAAAATGGCTTATGCACTATCTAAAAATCAGGTATTTTCAGTATAGTTTATCTGCTCTCTTAAACTATTTGATTTACTTATTAATGATTAGAAAATTTTCAAAAACTGGTGATTAATAGAGATGGATTTGAAACTGATATAACCTTATCATTTGATGATGAAAACTAAACTAAAAAAATATTTTTTATAACAGAAGCAAGAGAAAACCTTTTATTTTCTCATTATTCTTAATTTGACCCACATATACACATTACCAAAAGAAATTGGTGCTGAAACCTTAATTTGATCCACATATACACATTACAAAAAGAAATTGGTGCTGAAACCATAATTTGATCCACAATAATTTTCATATTTTTTAAGGTGATCTAATAAATTTAAAAAGAAAATTAAATCAAAGAACTCATTTTCCCCAGATTTTTCATTTAGTAACATATTTTATACACAAAATTTGTAAGCAAACCAAAAACATCTTCAGTTAGATATACTCAAACCCTTATATACATACTTTTCCTGGAGTCTGGTGCAGTTGACGTAGTGGTGGTGCCATTCAGGGTAGCCACAGAGTGACGGCTCTTGTTGACAACATTATGGTGTGCAGTGGAGGCTTAAAAATCAAGAAATTAAATCATTCATTATCATAATAATAAATTACGTATGCATAAGTTTTAGTATATTATGCATTTTTTAATTGTAATAATTTTAAAATCATGCTTAATTTAATTGTAATAACTTTCAACAAAAAATAATAATAAGTCAGGGCTGAAGACACACACACAAATTTGATTTAGTGGAAGATACTAAATGTTACACTTTTAGGGAACTATTTAAAAATAATTGAAATAAAGAATTGAAGATGCAATATTTACCAAACAAAATTAATATACAAACTTTTTGAATGATTTAGCCTCATTAATATTCATGAAAAAAGAATATAAAACACACACAAATTAGTCACTCAGTTGCAATAACTTATTTTAACAAAATATTTAAAGAAACAAAATGAAACTTTCGTACTATTATTTTAAAAATATGCACTATCTACTTTAGCCTAATAGCAAACCCAGAGTCGGATTATCTTACATTTTGACCATAGTAACAATTTTTTTCAATTATCATTAGATTTTAAGTTTTAACTTTTTTTGTAAGTCAGAAGTAAGTATATTTAATAGCAGCACTAATTGCCTTATGTTTAGAAATAAGATAGATGAGATATTCATTCAAATTAATAGAGACACTTTATTGTTCCATGGAAAGATCTTTATTAAGAATAATAATTCCTTTGAATTTCTGCCTATACATTCACTTACAACCTGATTAAATCATTGACTTGTGTTAAGTTTACTATAATCGATGACTTGCATGTGCTTAATTGGTTACTTTTTTCACCATTCAGAGCCCACCAAATGATGATGCCTGATCTCAACTTCTTAAGTTACTTGACATGCACTCACAAAAAATACACTTGATTAAAAATTAAAATCCTACTAAAAAGATCACTTGAAAAATATCCCAAATAGTGCAAAACTACACCCTCACCCTCCTCATAAGCAATAAGTCACCACACCTTCTTTCATTGAAAGGTAATTACATAGTCTTGGTTCCCTGTACATTTAAAAGCATGCATCAATCCACCATTCAATCTTACACTGGCAAAACAATTTAAAATTCATATAAATTGATTAGAAAATATAAGCCATTAGCAGACAGCACAGTTTATAAATATTAAAAAGTGAATCATCAAAAAAATGACACTAGCTCCTCCAAAAAAATCAAAGGATTGATAGCCCCTTTATTCTCTAAACTGAAGAAATGGAACAAAGTTTGTAAAAGCTAGAAGATGAAAAGCTATGTTTAGATTTTATCCAAAACAATTTCTGTTATTCCTAAATATAACAGAAATTAAAATTTTGCAAACATATTTTAGGGTAATTTCAACAAAACATAGATTCAGTTAGGATGCATCAAGTGTGATTTCTTCTTTTTATCAAATATTTCTATTTTAGATATTTTACTAATGCTTATGTATTTATGAACAAAGACAGCCAAGTACCCTAGTAACTGGAGTCTCTCAGTTAAAGAATAAATTCTCTTGTTAAAATCTTTGATGCAACGGGTTGTAAATAGCTTTCAAAAATAAGTTGAACTTTGAAAAGAATTTTATCTCAATCATTGCTTTTCAATCTATTTTTTTTTGTAATGAGTAAAAGGAAAATAAAATGAGCACTGAAGTACCTAGGGACTTGGATTTTGAGAATGCACGCCAAAATTTAACTAAAATAAAAACAAACACAATTCCTTGATCGGATTTCTGCATCAATTGCAAATGTATGCATCAATAGATTTTATAAAGATATTAAAAATATAAGAGTGTTTATATTGCTTTCAGCTAAATATCTATCTAAAATATATATTTTAAAATTTATGTTCATAGAAATTCAATATAAATTTCTAGACCAACTCTACTTTGTCATTGATATGACATCATATAAAAAATATCTAAGCTGGTGGGATGATGAGAACATTCAAAATTACAGAGCAGTTGTTGATTTTGATTTGTTAAAAATATTTTTATTTGTTTTTTAAACTGTGATAAAGAATAAATTTTTCAACATGTTACAGTTAAATTCGATAAAACTATCCTAGCCTACTGCCTCAAAA
This sequence comes from Ampullaceana balthica, assembly GCA_944989445.1. Classification (NCBI taxonomy): domain Eukaryota; kingdom Metazoa; phylum Mollusca; class Gastropoda; family Lymnaeidae; genus Ampullaceana; species Ampullaceana balthica. The sequence continues at coordinate 231,332 of CALYLW010000264.1, read as the reverse complement.
AATTGACACATTGATTTATACATTAGTATTTTATACATTTTATATGGGCCGTAACCTTCCAGCAAGATTGTGCATCCATTAAATTCAGGACTGTGCCACACAACAGCAAACATCAATGTAATACTCAATTATCATAATCTTGGAAAATATCAAAGATTCTGTGTTCACCTTTTCATTTATTTCATGTGCAATTAGATAGTTAAATTTTTAAAATATTGCATTTGATATATCATTCCTCTATAATCTTCCTATTTGCCTATTTTCAATTTTAAAATAAGTGAACTTAAACATCATATTTCAAATTGAAAGAAACACCGTGCATCATCATAGCTTTTTGTTGTTAGAAATTTAGATCAAAACATTATATACATTGACAAAAATGTACCTTTGCTATTAGAAGAATATTTGGATTGCTCTCCAAACTCTTCAGAGCATGGCAACATCCTCTTCCAAACAGTCATAGCATCTTTCTTTAGCAAGCAGTAAAAAATGAAGATGAAAAGGCCCTGTACAAAATATAATTTAAAAAATATGTTTTCTTGTTCTTAAATATATTTTATAAAATAAATTGGACATGGAAAAAAAAGGAAATAATATAACAATATTTATTAGAGTTTACTTTTGCCCCTCACGTTTTCCTTTAAAAGAAAATAAACAGATCTCTTATGAATTTTTAAAAGTAAGAACAAACTTCAGTCCAACTAACTTCTGCTTAAGTTTAACAAATTTCTGAAAAAGCATTTCTTGATAGCTTCAACTAGTAATTTAAGGGTAAACATTTTATTTCTGTGGTTTCAAAAACTTAAATATAAAATTGATGTCAACATAGTGAAAATGCAATTTAAAAAGTTAAGTTATTTTACGTCATATTGTTCTAGGTAGATATAACTTAAAATATCTATTAATATGTAACTTGTACAATATATTCTATTCAAATATCTAATATTATCATTTTGCTTCTAGCACCACGGTCAAATTGCTTCCTTTGTTATTAAAATCACCCCAACACACAGAATGAAAAGGACTATCTTGCAGCAAGCTCTATATGTTACAACTGAACTTCCAGCTGGTTTTTATTTTTTATTTGGGGAGCAATGTATATCAGTTTTGTTTCAGGATCAGAGTATTACAGTGGTTGAGTGGCATGCACGCTTGGATGGTATACCAATGGTCACGGGTTCAAATCCCTGTGAAGGCAGAGATTTGTTCCTGGGGCCAATGATGTCCCTGAGTCCACCCAGCTCAGAATGGGTACCTAACACTAGTTAGGGAAATAAAGGCGGCTAGGAATACCGTGGAACCCTCAAAGCCGCGTGAACGCTGCGTTACTTGCCAACAGATGGCATGGTCTGTGGACACAATAATCTTCTGTATAGAAAGAGCGTCTGTATAGATAAGACACATTTGATGTGCTAAAAAGAATTACCAGATGATGGATTTAATTGTAATTGTTATAAGAAATTTTCCTTGAATGAAAGTTGTGTCAAATTAAATGGGAGGTTGACGCCTTGCCAACACCATTTTTCAGAATTTATGCTTTGTGTATTCAATATTTTAGACAAAATACAACCAATAGATTGTTGAAATGGTTCAAATTTGCCATCATCCTTATCTATTACAAATACTCCTTCTATACAGAAGATTATATCGTCCAACGTTCTAAGTGACACAGGCCACGGCTATGAGGGACCACACTATTCCCAGCCGCCTTTGTTTCCCTAACTAGTGTCAGGTACCCATTCAGAGCTGGGTGGACTCAGGGACACCCTTAGCTCTGGGAACAAATTCCTTCCTTCATGGAGAGCACACATGCCACTCAACCACCGTGCATCCTCATACTTTTTATTATCTTTTAGCATAATGTTTAGTTGAAATATTAATTAAATTCAATAACTTCATCATATGCCTGTAGATTTATGGTGGTAACACTTTAATGCAAAGAATTTGAAATACATATTCACCTGTAAGGAGTTAAAAATAGTAAATAGATAGTAGAATGCAACACTGGCTTGGTCAATGGCAAAAATAGCAAATATCCATGTCAATCCCAGCAAGATGACAACACCAACAGCTCCTCGCAGCCTATGAACAGTGCTGGAGACAATTTAAATATTAAATGTGAAAAATATTTCAAATGTGCATCACAATGTAGGAAAAGAAATTATTTTGTGAAATCATAATGAAAAAAAGGGCTATTCAGTAGTGAAAATTAGCAGTTATTTTAGCCATAGGATTTAAATTCTTAAATGTAAACAGAAAGAAAACATGACATACAAGCTTAAAAGTGTGAATTGTAAGTAGACAGAATATAAGTTCTAATAAAACGCTAATACTTTGATTTCACGGCACACAAATGCCAAGCTATTTATAAAATACATTTTAATATACTCATGTCAATTTGAATTAAATAAAATAGAAAAAAAAATTTGGTTTGACTATTCTTTGCAAGCATGGTGACTTTCTTACTTATTTCTGTCAGTTTTATTGAGCTTAGTACTGGACATGCCCATGAGTCGTTTAACCACCAGGCAAAACGCCATGCAGTTAATCAGCAAAATGAAACACACTGGTCCAACAAATGCACCATAGAAGGCGGGGTTGTGAATCCAACATCTGCCATAGAAAAAAATAAATTGACATTTAAAATATTATGTATAACAGCTTAAAAAAAAAGAATAACTTTTTATTTTTAAAAAAATTGATCATAATTATGTTTTAAGAATGTTTTTATTCATATAACGCCTACAGTGATGAGATCCCAACTTACAAGCCACTGTTTAGAAATCCATAGTTGTCAGAAGAGTTGACTGCCAGAGTTATTATTACTATGAGCAGTGGAACACCTGATAAATGAGACTTGATAAAGTTATGTTATGGTTTAAAAATCAAACGGATTTCAATTTTGTCATTTTGTTGTAATTTTTTTCAATCATTGGATCAGAAAATAAATATGCATTTTGTGGTCATTAAAACAGAAGACTCAAGTGTGATATGAGAAATGAATTTATAGTTTAAAAAACAAGCATATATAATATTTTGAGATTTTAGTAAATTAATACAATTTTGAAAGCTAAATTTTACTATTTATTTTTTACATAGTTTTCTTAATACCTATAGGTAATAAATACTTCTTCCTAACATGCTAACCATATTCAATGTTTCTTGGTGCATTATTCATAAATATTCAGTGGTTTGTCCATTGTAAACAAAATTTTGGCAACTTCTAAAATTATATCCGAATGTAATCAATAGACTTCTCAGAGTTCTTTCAAATGGTGTTTATTATTTGTACAATTATACCTCAATCTAAATAATCATAGGTAAATACTGTCCAAGTTAAAAAGTATAGATTTAGTGCAGAAAAATATGAAATCATGCAGTAAAATCCTACCCCATCCCACCAATGAGCATTTGAGGATAAAATTGGTGAAGTATGTTTTGAACACCAAAATTAAAGCCAGGTACATATAAAACGCCTCAACTGCCATCCATGTCATTGAAGCCAGGAGGAAATAGTGAAGCAGAACAGCAACAGCCTGAAAAAAAAAGTAAAATGAAGACATTTTTAGAACTTATATAAAGCAAAACAATGAATGAATGGCACCCATATAAAAGACTATAAGACACACACTGGGTATGGGATTCATAAAGTTTTGTATAAGGAAAAGGTATAAAATCCCAAAATAAAATATTTGGCTGAGAGAAAAGATGAATGTTATTTTAATTTTGATAAAATTGTCTTGTTTTACTGTTTTCTCCAATCAGATATATTTTTTAGAATCAAGCGGCCTTAAGTTTCTATTCCCACATTTTCATTTCTTTTTTTAAAAAGTTTATTGATAGTGATACTTAATGCTACTGGATCAAAAAGTTTTGTTAAAAATATTTTCTGTTAGAAAGCTCTAAAATATAAGACAGCAACTATTTTAAGATAAAACTGTTTTATAAATGAAAATAAAATGAAATTTGTTTTGATGAAATTAGACAACTTTATTCTTAGAATAAAGCATTTAAAATTAAAACAATTGAAACATAAGACATGTGATGCATTTCCTAAAAATCAAAAATAAAACTCAAACCTTGCAAGATGAGGAATTTTCAAAGGTGTAATCTTGCATGCCAATCAGGAAAACCAAATTAGATGACAGCAAAGCTAGACACAGGTTAATTAAAATCTTGGAAGGGTTGTCACGTCTAAGCTTCCTGTAAAAATAGATTTAAAGATTATAATGTCAATGGTAATAGAGATTTATCTTATCTTATCTATACAGACGCTCCTTCTATGCAGAAGATTAATGCGTCCGCAGACCATGACAGATGATCTGTTGGCAAGTGATGCAGCGTTCACGGGCCACGGCTTTGAGGGTTCCACGCATTACCCAGCCGCCTAACTAGTGTTAGGTACCCATTCGGAGCTGGGTGACTCAGGGACGCCCTAGGCCCCGGGAACAAGTCCTTGCCTTCGCACATATTCGAACCCGTGACCATCGGTACACCAGTCGAGTGCGCTGCCACTCGACCACCGCGCTATTTTTAGGACACTAAAAATACACAATAAATAATACCGTGAAGTTAAATGTTGTAATTTTGAAAGTATATTGGCTTAAAGGGATGAAAATTATGCTTAAAGTAGAATTTGTTGACATTTTATAAGTAATTTTTAATACATTTTTTACCTCTTAAAAGTATGAAGGATTATAGAAATAGTTGCATTTAAATCTTTTGAAATGTTGATAAAGATAACAATTGAAGCTACGCTAGTTGGTATTCTTTAATGTTAATGGTTCATTGTCTAAATTACAGTAACATTATGGAAGCATCAGACCGTTTAAATTCTTAATTATTATTGGGATAGTGTTGATGAAAAACTCATGGTAAGAAATTACAAATCAGTAAATTCTGTAAATGATTTGCAATTTGAAAAGAAATTTTATTTATTGAAAACATGCAATTAAAGTTGATCCAAGGAGAAGACTTCCTTTTAAAACTTGTTTCATGAATTTTTACGGTTAAAAGGGAATTGGTGGCTGACAATTTAAATAAAATTACTTTTGGCACAAGTGCCTTTAAAAAAGAATCGTTCAAAACACCTGGTGCAAGAAAAATTGTATATAAAACCTGAAGAATAATCTGAAAAGAAAATACAATGTCTGAAAATATTCAAACAGCACAAATGTCAATACATGTACTAATACTGCTGATATCACCTATGCTGTATAACTTCTCGATTAAACATGGTAGATAACTGTGGATTAATATATTGATTAGCGCACTTAAGATCAAGCAGATCAGGCAATATAAGTTATGACAATGAATTAAGTTAAATTACAAATCCAAGTTGACAACTTTAGACATAGATTGAGATCTGTACAACTTCAACTCCCCACCCCGCAAGTGATTGGCTGGAGAAGTATGTAGGAGTTTGAGGGACCAAACGCTATCGATGACCGCACAGAACATTGCCTTATAGGATTATTTTTGAAAAAAATGTAGAATTATGTTGAAGGGACTTAACAAGATATCTTAAGTGATTTCACATTCCACTCCATTGCAACAGAAGTTCATAATTATTTATAAGGAAGTTATCATGGTACATAGCTATACTTTTTAAAGCTAAAGCTATTTATAGACATAGATTATATCTACATTTAGTTTCTCAGGAGAAATATGGTTTTAATATAAAATTGAGCTTTGTAAAAATCCATTTTATTAAGAAAAAAATTAAACAATAAAGGATTACTAAAAGCTTACACAGAAAGTTTTTGAATGTGTTTGAGAAATTATTAGAGCTATTAGTGATGTATTCGCATGCATGAGAATATTAGTCAGTTAGTCAGTGACATATGGAAGGTTAAAAGTTAAATATAATGCTGAGTACATTGAAATAATGAACATAATTCCTCACTGAAACTTGATTATTGAAATTCATGCAATAGCTGCCACAAACATGCAACAAATGGAAGTATTTAAAAACCATTCATAAATCCAGTAGATGAGAATTTTTCTTGCATTTCTTTGGTATTTAATTAATGTATTACAATGTATATCTGAAATTGAGAGATTTTAGACACAATAAATGTATTAAATAGTATATAATAATAAATAAGAAGCATAGAGTTTCTTTGAAATAGTGAAGTTTTATTTATTTAGTTACAAAAAGCATGCTTTGCACATCTCAGGTACCTTCTATATGTTGTTTGGTCAGAAAGACTGTATTGTGTAACTGGCCTGAATGGGTTTTTTTTAAAACAAAAGAGCAAAGACATCCATCAGATTATAAACCATTTATATTTGTGTTTTTTTAAAAAAAACACACTTGCCATCTGATTATGGCAAAGAGACTTTATTAATCATTAGGAAACATAATCCTGATATTAAAAATCTTTCGTTTTTGCCAGCAGTAGAAATTTTTTATTCTTACAGAGTTTTATGTCAGTGAGCCAATATGTTATTGGGATAATGTTTTAAAAAGTTGTAAATTAATATCACTCATAATTCTAAAGCTAAATATTTAACGCTGGATAAGAAATTATCGCAAAATTTAATTTTCAGTGTTGTGATAGAAACTAAATTGATTTACCCAAAAGATACTTAAAGAAAATGGCATCTTCTAGTTATTTTACCCGCAAAGCACTATGTTGTTACAAATACTAGAGTTGTCTAGTGTTAGATACTACACTTAAATTATTTGTATCATTTACGCTTTTAAGAGATGATGGGGTTTAAGGTACAGTAATTAGTTAAATTATGAGAACAAAATAGTCATCAATGAGAAATGTTTACCTGAAACAAGAGTAAGTCAGGAGTGTCAAAAGCAATGCACAAAACGATATTGCACAACCAACATAGGAGATGACGGACAAAATCTTGCGGTCCAATTCACTCAAATTGGTGCCTTCTTGGTAAACATCCTTGAAAAGAAGAAATTATTCAAATTTTGATTTGATGAAAATTGTTCAAACACAATATTTGCTTCAGACAAAGAACCTTTAAACATAATAAATATTTTATAGCCTTATCATTCATCATTTTATTTATATCATACATCCTTGAGCCAGGTGCATAGATGGTCTATTTTTGAAAGACATTTCATGGTTATTAATTTTCAATGTATGAACTTTAAATGTACATTTAAATCTATTTGATAATTTTAAGTAGCTCTGGTAAGGATTATTTGAAATATTAATTTAAACAAACATTACACAAATTAATGCCTTTTTATGATTCAAATGAACTATGTACCATGAGCAAAGCAAAGTTTGTTAAATGAGTGCAGCCACATGTAGTAGAGAAGTTATTAGCTTCAATAACAACACATCCTTCATCAGACCATCCCCCTTGAGTGTCTTCTGGGGTTCTTTTCCAGAATACACACCGTGGATTAGTTGAGTTCTGCGGAGTGGATTTATTCAAATTAAATGCATTTGACAGTGCAATAATTACTATTGAACTAATGCTTCCTTTGAAGTTGAATGCAATTATTCTATATTGCATGGGAAATTAAAATTACATTAAAATAAAAATTCTCAGGAAATTACGATATTTCTTTTTACAAAGTTTATTACCGTGTACAAGAATTCAAAGGTATTTTTAATATGAGAATACTTGTTTGAAGCTTTTGTTTTATGATATGTGAGATGTTGCACTTTCTAAATATGTTATGTATTTAATGGTACTAATTTAATGCGATGAAAATTTAAAATAAAAACATTGGGCAGGCGTGACATTTGTTATCGTATTCAGCTTCAGTATTTGAAAGCGAGTTTTATATATATTAAAAAAAAAGATTATTCAACTTCAAGTTATGAAATTTGTTCATGAAATCTTTTTACAGGTAATTAAAATGTCAAGATATTTTTTAAATGGGATTTTGACAACGGAGTTAAATTCAATTTTTAAAATAAAGCGAACAAAATTATAATACATTTTTTTTTCATAAGAAAGGAGCAAGCATTTCAGGGGAGGGGTTATGTTGAACTCAAATAAGATTTATTATAATCAAACAATTTTAAAAAAACATTTTGCTCTACTTACAATGTTCTGATGCTGAAAGCTCATTGAAATATTTTCACTTAAATTTTGAACTTTGATTCCTGGAACGCTAGCTGATATAACATTACTGTTGATCTTTGCGGCTACCAGGACAGAGGCATGCATTGTCTGGTGATACGTACATTCATAAGTTACAAGCACAAAAGTAACTAAAAGTAAATTAGAAGTTAGATTTTTATTGTTTATATTCTAAAAGAGTAGTATAACATAATAATATGGAACCGAGTGATGAAAAGCTGCTTATCAGTGGTGAACACAAGAATAGTTTTTTATTGTTTAATATCAGAGAAATGGTAGACACAGTTCTGTCTGAAGTAGCATAACTGTAACAGCTAAACCGAACTCTCAACATGAAAAGCAAACAACAGTCTAAGTCTAAACAGATCAATATGCAGCTCTGAAGCACAACTAGATCATACTCGACCCTCCAACTGTCCCAAACAAAAGTCTAAGTCTAAACAGATCAATATGCAGCTCTGAAGCACAACTAGATCATACTCGACCCTCCAACTGTCCCAAACAACAGTCTAAGTCTAAACAGATCAATATGCAGCTCTGAAGCACAACTAGATCATACTCGACTCTCCAACTGTCCTAAAACTCTTCCCCTAATATTACAGTCTTCTAGTTGTTGACCCTTGTATGTTCAAGTTTGTTGTCCATTCGACCCTTTTCTTCTCTTTTCTCCTCCCTTATATGCTCCGCTTTCTATCCCTAGGGTTTTCCCATAGTTTTTCTTAAAATGAGAACTACAAAAAATTCATCTCACACTCACCTCCTATCTACAATGAAAGAGCAGTTTACCTAACTTTACTTTATATGCATAAGTTTTAACCCCACGATTTCCACAGACAGAAGAGGTAAATGGTCTACTTGTGATTTCTTAACTTAATCTATGCTAGTGATGCTCTATATGTCCTCAGGTTACCCCAAATGCCTAACTCATCTCTGACTATACTTTATGTTCTCATGAGCTCTAAAATTCTTACCCTGCATCTAATATTACACATTAAAGACACTCTACAGTATTTCTACACAGAAGATAATTGCATCCTATGCTTCTCCTTGGTTTATATCTTGTCTTGAATTTTTATCAGAGTTTTAAATTTTGACAGTGTTTTGATATTTCTAGTTGGTTCAGGCAACCCATTCCCCACCCTAAGTCCAGACAGGAAGAGGAAGAATCTGTATGTGTTTATTCTTCTATGTGGAACAAGAAAAGTGTTTTTGTCCTAATGTTTATCTGGGTGTTGTATTAGATTGTTATTGCATTGTATTTCCAAGTTAGATTGTAATGACTATGTATTATTTATGCTTCGCTACTTGTTCTTCTTTCCTGTAGTGTTTTTAGGTTTAGTAATTTAACTAATGGATTTACTATTGTCATTTGTGAATATTCACCAGCAATGCATCTTGCAGCTCTTTATTGAATTAGTTCTAATTTATCTATGTTTTCTTTTGTAGAAGTAGAAGAGTCTCATAAAGAAGATGTTTAATATGTTTTTGTCTTACCACATGTTAATAAAAGGCTAGCCTGGGTGGAATATAGGTTGGAAAAGAAAAGGTTATGAATACGGTATGAGTGGGCCTGAAAAAGACGCAACAGAAGAATTAAGTATTGGAAAAAAGCCTTCACCAGTGAATCAACATAAATAAAAAGAAGTACATAGTAAAATAAAATATATCTGCAGTGTGTAGTCCAAGAGGTCATCAACCAGAAAGAATATAGGTTAAGTTAAACAGGGCTAACTTGCTTTAATACCCTATGTTGTGTAGCACCTGGTCACATATGAAAGTAATTTCACCAATAAATCTCCAAATATCACTTACAGAAAAGAGTTTATCTGATTGAAACACAGTAAATGCTACTCTTGACAGATTATTTTGTTGGTCTGTCTCCAAGGATTGTATAAGAGCGTTCGATGGGATGGTCATTGTTGTAGCACCTGAGCTGTTTCCCTGGAAACCGAGTTGGATCTACCCAAAAATAGAAACAAATGTTAAAGTCACCAAAATGTCTCAAATATCTCTGATATTAAAAGTTTTGCAATCAGGGATCAAAGAAGAGAAATAAGTTAAAACATGCCCAATGATTTTTAAACATTTTAAGTTTGAAAGTGGAAACAAAAGTATTAATTTTTATTAATCAATCATATAAAAAAGGACACCCATAGTAGCCTATCTTTCATCTTTTCATTTCTCTGTTTTTTTTATCTTTACTTAATTACAATTTTTCCATGATAAAGTATGTGTTTTATGATGTAAATTTAATTTTAATAATCATGTAAGATATTTTTACTGATAAAGGCATTAGCCACAAAACATCAATACTTCACTTAGTCAATTATTAAAGCTTTAACTTATTGTAATGTAGATCACATAATTCGTATGAGTATTTTGTATTTCATTAGTCTACCATGTTTTGGCTTAAATGAATGAATTAAAAATCTCTGCTTGAATTTAAAAAGTATCGACATGAAAGCGTTTGTACCTCAGACCCTGTTAGGTTTTGGCCTGGCTCAGTGATTACTACGAGCATGACATTTTGAGTTTCATTTTTGTCAATTGCGATGGCAGCAACAGCCAGATGAGGCTTGACAACCATAAGTGTGCCCATTCATCATAGGGGCTCTCTCCGGTAAATATTCAATTACTTTCAATAGTCTGTAATAAAGGTTACAATTCTCATGAGTAAATATTTGAAGGCTACTATTTAAGAATTATAAAAATGTAGCTTTTTTATCTTCGGTCAATGTCATTTTAAAATTACTTCCCCATCTTAACGCTGTAACAATTTTCTGTTACCAGGTAAGTTGTGTCATGTTTGTTTGTTTAAAATTTTAAAATTAGGGAAATTTTTACACAGTATATTGCAGTTTAAAATTTATGCAGATATCAATACATGTACTTAAATAAAAGTATTTTTTTTAAAAATGAGTCTCTATTAAAATATTTACATAAATATGATTAATTATAATGTTTTGATAAGAGTTAATTAAATACACTTAAATATACCATGAAGAGAAACGTTATCACCCACTTGGTTGACATCATCTAAAATAACAGGGGCAGAATCAAAAGGCTCAGAGGTAAAGTGACAGTTCAGTGGATTCAGAGTCACGTGAATTTGATGCCAATTAAAAAGATTATGTCCTGATAAAAATCAGGGCAGCCCAATCACAACTAGATGTTCCAATCACATATCTTGAGGTAAAAACTGGTTTTGCTGACCACTATATAGAAAATGTGGCACCAGGAGGGGCCCAGAGTAGTAAGTGCCCAAGGCAAGCCGTACAGACCAATAAAGGATTTTTTAAAAAAATTTCTACCCCAAAAACAAACCTAAAAATTGAAACTCCAGAACTCAAAACCCATTATAAAATTAAATTATTACCTTTCAGATGTATTGGTCTTTTCATCAGACATTTTCAACAAAGTATCATTTACTTGAAGAAGACTATCTATGGAATCCATAACATTTCCTACAACGCCAACTTTTTCAAGACTCTGAACAGTGATCAGAGACTCAAGGGTGCTGATAAACTTGTTGAGAATTTCCGGAGTGAAATTTCTGGTATTCTGAATCTCTGACAAAAGTTCTTTTGAACTCTGAGATGCATTGTCTGAAATAAGTAATGGAATAATTGAATATAAAAAAGAATATATGCCAAGGACCTTTCCATTGTAAAAAAAAATTAACACATCCCTATTTTAAATGAAAGTGTGGTAAAATGTGCCAAAATACAAAGACAGCACTTTCTGCTTTTAATATATACAGAGCATCTAAAAAATAAGCAGCTAAAATTTCTAACAAAAATTCATTTTCAAACTAGAGGCAAGCATTGGTCTCTTACAACGGATTAGAGCATCACAATACATGTATATACAATTTTGTTGAATTTTTTTGTTTTTCATTTAATAGAAATATAAAACAATTTTATATATTTTATCAATTTTTATGTTATATGGTATGCAAGTATAAAAAACATTTCAATTAAATCATAATTTAATCAAAATTAATATAAAAAAGCATCTTAGCTTAAAATGTTAAGTCACTGTCAAAGTTATGAATTTACAATCCAAAAATATATATTTTTTTTTACTAAAATGATTGATATATTTTGTATGTTCTTAATTTTACAGTTTACACCCAAAAACATCTATAGCTATCTGTGCACACTTAGAAAGTTTTTCACTTAAATTTGGTAACATAGGCATTTATTTCTTGGGGAAAGAAAAAGTTTCATTTATACTGGATTAAGATTTAATTTACTTTTTAGAAATTTAGCTCAGTCAGTTTTTAAAAAAAATTCAATCTATGATAATGCCATAATAACTAGGTAATTCAAAGAAATACAATTTAAAGATAATGTCTGGATGAGGTCAAAACTATGACATAAAAAAAAATAACTTACATCCGATAAAAACTCCAACAAAACTGGTTATTTATATTAAAATAAAAAAGCCTAATTGATTCAAGTATCCTGCTCACCTGATGATGGTTCATTTGTAACTGTCATATTTGTTGGAGCTGGTGTTCTTGTTTGTCCAGGAATTCCCTCCCACAATTTCTTTGTCCAGGAAGTCCTGCACATGTTGTTTGTCCAGTAAGTCCCTTATCAGGTGTTGGTCCTGAATTTCCAGCAGTAGTGGAATTGTCTATTGCTGGTGTCGGCAATGAAGGTCCCGTGCCATGTGATTCTGTTGACATTTCTGTGCCAGGTCCTTGTGTCTCAGCTGTTTGTCTAGTTTCATTAGCAGCGTCTGTCCCAGGTGATTCAGTAGATGCTGTTTGTGCAGTATCCTCTGGTGACACTGTTGGTTGTGGTGTTGTAGTGGAGTCTGCTGCTGTTGAGTTTGCTGTTGTGGAGTTTATCTCTGTACAGGTTGTTGCTGTGGAGTTTATTGCTGTACAGTCTGCAGCTGTGGGGATTTTCACTGCACAGTTTGCTCCTGTGCAGCTTGTAGTTGTTACGTTTTTTCCTGGAGCACTAGTTTGATTGGGTGTCTCATTATGTGCTAATGTTGAACAGTTTGTGTCGTCTACCGGTCCCCAAAATGTAAAACTATTATCTGTGAAACTAAAAAAAATAAAAATAAAATTAGCTGAGCACAGTATATGAGGCACATGAAATCCATGAAATATATTGCTTTAAAAATAAAAAGAAATCAATGATAAGTTTCAAACCTTCCAGAGCTGGGGATCATTCACTATTGCATGATTAAAAGTTATTACAATAAAAACAGAACTTATAAAACAAAATGAAGATACTCACCATGCACGAGAAGCATTTGCTGATGAATTATAAGGGCATGGAACGGAAATGACTCGTATATCAGATTTTTCCCAAGTTATATTCCCTTTTTCGGAGACTGTAGTATCTTTATTACACATTTCATTTTCTGAAAAGAATATTAACAAGGTAATGTGATACTAATGATATGATGCAGTCTGTCCACAATTAATCTTTTTTTTAAAAAAAATATTTAAACGGTTGTTTCAGAACCATAATTTAATTATGGACATCAAATTCTTCCTACGTGAATGTAGATTTGTATGGAGAAAAATGTGAAACTCTGAAAGCACTGTGCTAGAAAGTGTATAGTTGCAACATATCAACTCAAGCATCTTCTCACCAGGTAAGAAGACATTGGAGCCATCAAAAATGTTTTAAAAATAAAACTCACAAGGAAATTTAAAGTTTATATGTTAATTATCTTAATGAATTTTTAAAAAAATGACTTAGAATTTTTTTCTTTTTGCAAAATTGAAAGCTGAAAAAAAATCCAACTACAATGCTTTTTTTTTATAAAAGAATAAATTACTAAAAATAATTTTAAAAACTGTTTACTTTCAACACCTATATAGATGGAATCAGGGATGATGTTTTGTGAGGCTAAAAACCCATGCTGATCACTTTTAGCCTTTTCTAAATCTTCATTTAGGATTGAGAGCACTTGTTCAGGTGCCACGGTACTGAGTATGGTGAGATTAATGTATAAAAAGATCCGGTGTTGATTCTCATTTTCTTGCCTGTAAAAGCAGGTTGAAGAAAATAATTAACAGAAATTAGAATAGTAATATTTTTGTTAAAGACAATAAAATGTTAAATTATTAAGTATGAAGTTAACATTAGTGAATACAACAGCATCTAAATTGCAGGAGCATATATAAAAATTTTGTTAAAAATATTCTTTAACAGAATTTTAAATTTTGATTACTAATAGAATATTGATTAACTTTTTAATTGAATGTCATTCTTTAAAGATTTGGGCTAAAACTGACATGATCATTATAAAGTATTACGTTTGTTAAAAATAATTCATTTAGTTTTAATGAAAATGCCAAGGATTTATGAATCTTTGTATTTAATAAGGTAATAATATTTTATTATTCTCTTTAGGTGGACTAATGAAATTTTGAAAAAGAATTTGAAAATGTTTTTCCATTAATACTTTCCAAAACTAGTTTTACATTTCATCTATTTGTACCTATATTAAGCAATGAGTTATAAAATAACAATATGTCAGCTCAGATGTAATATCTGAACTACTATTTAACTTACAACTTACTTATAAAGAGTAGCAATATCCATTCCACCCTGAATATCAGTAAAAAGCCATTTAATCTGAAATTTAAACACACATATATAATTCATTTTTTAAAAAAATATATTTACTTTTGAAATTAAAATAAAAAAAGCTAAATCTGTAATGAAGTTGTACTTAACTTAAGCAAATCTAGTTAACTTTAAATTTTGTCTCATCATTAAAATGTTTAGAGAAATATAAAGTTTTTAACTTTAAGTACGTTCATGAAACTCAAACGATTTTTGAAAAATAAAGTAACATTATGTAAAGTTTAGAATATTAAAATACCAGAAACAAATTCAAATGTACAGTGATACCTCAAGATACGAGTTTAATTTGTTTCGTAACCTTGCTCATATGTCAATTTGCTCGTATCTCAAAAAAATTTTCCCTATTGAAATTAAGTGAAATGCCATTAATCTGTTCCAGCCACAAAAATGCTACCCCTAATTGTATTTGTTTTGGTTTTTTTAATAAGAAAATGTATTTATAAATGACAAATATTGTATAAAAACATAATAAAAGAGAATGTAAAGCAAAAAAAAACCTGGTTTTATAAAGTGTACATACATATTTGTATTTTGGTCACTTAAATGTAATTTACATACAACTTAAATGCTACAGTATGCTTAATTTTAGTCAATGCTTTTTTCTTCACTGGTCTTTGCCTTTTTTGCCGGATTAAAAAAAAATTGTCCAAGGAGATTTGTTTCTACCACCCTGACAGAAGGCTGCGGAAATGAGTTAGGCACACCTTGCTCATTTTTTTCTATGATTTCACAATTTAATTCAATAGACATTATATTTTTCTGGACACTGACCTTTCCACTTACTTTCTTCAGACCCATGGTTGTGGAAAGAAATGTGATAAAGTATTTAAATGCACAAAAAGCGCAAAGCCCTCGAAAAACTTAGCAAAAACTAAAATGCTATTTCACTTTGGTGAGACCTGTACTAGAATATGCATCTTCTGTATGGGACCCATCCACCAAAGAAAACATTGATAAACTAGAACAAATTCAAAAAAGAGCTGCCAGATTCATTACTGGAGAATATTCGAAACTGACAAGAATAACACCATTAGTTAAATCATTAAACCTTGAAACACTAGAGGATAGAAGAACCAAGAGCAAAGTATTAATCATACATAAAGCAATTAATTCTAATTTAGAAATACAACACAAAGATAACTTAATACAACCCTCAGATAGACATAAGGATAAAAACACCTTTCTTATTCCGTATGCAAGAACAAACACATACAAGTTTTCCTTCTTCCCGTCCGGAATTCGGGCGTGGAATGGGTTGCCTGAAGAATCCAGGAAAACCAACACTTTATCAACATTTAAATCTCTAATAAAAATGCAGGACTAAACACAAATCATAGATAAGCGTAGGACGCAATAATCTTCTGTATAGAAGGAGCGTCTGTAAACAGATAAGATAAGATAAAGATGCTTCCACAGCGAGGTAAACAAGCACACTGGGGGAATACGTGGGATAATGCACGAGGCGCAGACGCAGTAAACTGGGTGGGCGTTGCAGCTGGCCGTTCATCGTATCTCAAATGTCGCTCGTATTTCAAAACCAAACTTCGCTCGCTCGACAGCTCGTATCTCAAATAACTCATATGTTAGGGCACTCGTATCTCGAGGTACCACTGTATAACGCTTACTGTACTATTTTATATTTTTAGTAATTGAAAATAGGCCAGTATGTCTATGTATAAAGTAATAATTCATAACTTATGAAGTTTTATACTATTTTTTTATAGTCCTTCAAATAAATTAATGACCTAAATTTCCTATTTCCCATCATCTTGAGTACTTTCATGAATTGTACAAAACAAAATTAAGTGTATTTCAAATCTCTTAATAATTAAAACAGAGTTCATATTATTATTTTTGTTAAAATGATCATCCTTTTTTTCCTTAAAATTAATATAGCACACATTTTTTTGTTGCTTAAATACTTAGATGAAATAAACAATGAAATATTGTACCATACATTCACGAAATGTTCCCTGTAAGGTTCTATGGTTCGTGTGCAAAATAAAATAAACTAGTGTGCAAATTTGCACAACATCCATTTTTGTGCATAATTGACAAAACACAAAAATATATTATATCCTTATCTAAATTAGCTGCAGGGTAATTCTAAACTGCTGCTCGGCGTGGTCAGATATCTACACGGCCGCACAGCCATGCACCTTAAAAGGAACAGTGCATTCACGTGACTAGGAATCAATTTATAGTACAAAAACTGGAGCGCCCAAATCACAGCAAAATGCCCCAGTAACTTATTTGTGGGCAAAAACTGGCTGACGGACCATGTTAGACATACGGAGTACAAATAATAGGCCGACAGCACCCTTAGCCCCAAGAACAAATCGCTCCCTTCATAGAGATTCAAACCCGTGACTCGCGGTACGCCAACCGGGGGCGAATCCCACTGGACCACCGTGCATGACACTGCCCAATAGATTGCGCAGATGTCCCAGATACTAGCCAATTAAGAGAGTAATATCAAGCCCTCCAGAATATATACCACATGTATGTAAGAATATTATCAACATTTAATGATTTAAAATGAGAAAAATGTGTTTCTTTGAAAGTTTTGTATACACGTAATGTGTTTGAACATTGCAATAATTGTATTGTATTGACTTACACCATCAGCTATTAAAGCTTGTTCCCTTAAAAACTCTTGAGATTTCGGCTTACTCATGTATTCCTGATAGGGCTGATTCCTCACAAAGGTGATGAAATATTTCAGGTCGTTTTCTAGTCGTCCTGTTAAGGAATAATTTACAAAAATATATATTTTAAGACTGAATGATCTCTTCTAAAATATCAAGTATTAATAATGCTTCTCTAAACACCAAGGTCAATTTTAATTGAGTATTTTATCTATCAGTTCTCCTACGAAAACGCTCAGAAAGCATTACAAAGAAGTTGTGAGAAAAGAGAAAATCTTTTTCATACCCTGATAGTTTATGTAATAACACAAACCTCTTTCATACCCTGGTAGTCAATGTAATAGCACAAATCTCTTTCATACCTTGGTAGTCAATGTAATAACACAAATCTCCTTCATACCCTGGTAGTCAATGTAACAAAGCAAAACCTCTTTCATACAATGGTAGTCAATGTAATAACACAAATCTCTTTCATAACCCAGTAGTTCATGTAAAAACATAAATCTCTTTCATTGTGAACATTTCAAACATCCAGTTGCCGCACCCATGTAAGCAGAGCCGTCTTTACACCAGTTGGGGCCCACGGGCAAAGAAATAGTGTTGGAACCCTCCCCCGCAGGAATAAAAAATAAATATACATAATATATATAAATAAACATATTCCCATGGGGCCCCTATGCTCGTGGGCAAATGCCCAACGGGCCTATGCATTAAGACGGCCCTGCATGTAAGGTGTCAATAAATAAGTAGCTACCTCCTAATGTTCCATCCCCACATGTCGAGCCAATGCAGCAAAAACTGCACTGAATGGTCTTGTTGTTGAGATAGTCCATGCTACAATATTGGCTGTTTCGTTTCTCCTGTTTGAGACATTCATCTATTGTCAAGCATCCTTTATTGATGGTCATGTTCCTTTTGACAGGGTCCCACGTTAGGTGAGAATAGCACATGCTCTGCGGAGAAATAATGTGTGCAGGAAGATGATTACACTTACACATTTACATATCTCATAAGCGAAGGGCTTAACTTTAAAGAAAAACAAACACACACATTCAATGATGGAAAAAAAAATATTCAGTGTTACAAAATTCAAGGGGTGGGGATAGAAGGCCATTGCAAAAATTGGTAGTCTCAATTCAACAATAAATGGTAAGCCATTCATTGTAGCCTATAGTAGAAGGGCTCTTGAAATTATTAAGTTTTACTAAAAAGTTTTATAAATGAAAATGGTGAGAGAGGTGTAAATGCTTTCAAGTTTTAAAGAGTCCGATTCACCCCAATCTCCATAAAGTATTCCGATTATCAGATAAATAAACAGATCTATTTATCTTATTTTAACTTCTCTATTACAGACGCTCCCTCTATACAATTACAAAAGTTTATTGTGTCATGCGCTCCGCTAATCCATAGTTTATGTCTAGTCTTGAATTTCTTACCTGTGGTGTTGCGCACTGGACATTTCCAGTGCACTTAGAATTGGTGCTAACATTGGTGCACTGATCACAATTTGGTTTGCTGGGGGAAAACATTTGATTTTCATCTCCTGCAGAAGGCATAATCATAATGATAATGGCATTGTTAATTATAATAGAAATCGTGTTAGAAACTAAGGCTAAGATTTCTTAGCCTTAGTTTCTAACACGATTTCTATTATAATTATTGTAAAAGTATTTTTTTTAAAAATCAAATTCTTCCATTTCCACGGCTTCAATATTACCGACAGTTCTGCAATTATTAGTCATGATTATTATATTAATTTGTATTGATGATACGGGTGAATCTGGCGGAAGTTTAACCTTCAACTTCATGGTTAATTGACTTAGTAAGAAGAAAGTCAATTAACCATG
Organism: Ampullaceana balthica; assembly: GCA_944989445.1. Taxonomy (NCBI): domain Eukaryota; kingdom Metazoa; phylum Mollusca; class Gastropoda; family Lymnaeidae; genus Ampullaceana; species Ampullaceana balthica. The sequence continues at coordinate 212,144 of CALYLW010000264.1, read as the reverse complement.
AAGGTTAAACTTCCGCCAGATTCACCCGTGTCATCAATACAAATATAATAATCATGACTAATAATTGCAGAACTGTCGGTAATATTGAAGCCGTGGAAATGAAAGAATTTGATTTTTTTAAAATACTTTTTTAGCACTCCAATCTACTGCCGCGAAACCTATATTTTCATAAATAAAATACTACCAAATTACTTTTTGAGACATCTAATAAATAGCCAGGTGCCACTTGCAATCTAATGCCAGTCTGCCCCCATAGCTACTACCAGGGTTGCCAGATTAAAATTTGGGTAAAAGGCCAAACTGACTGCCAAAAAACGCCAAAAAAAGGCCAAACTTATATTATATGAAAAATGTCAACAAAAATGACGTCACGCACGTAGGAGGCGGGAGGGGGTTACAGATTTGTAGCGATGTATGACGAGGGGGAGGGGGCTTTTAAGAAATGTGACGTCGTATTGGAAAGGGTCTAGCTCTTGATTACGCGTGACGAGGAGTTTGGGGGGGGGTGAAAATACATTGAAAAATCTGCCAAAATTGCGTGACGTCATTTATGGACGGCTCATAACGGCTGAAAATTAGTTAACTATTTAAAATGAAGGTAGAACCAGGAGAAAAAGGATAATAAATGTGTAAATGCCAATGTTCGTATGTATGGTTGTACTCACAAAATAAATAGACTATGATACTAACGTACAAATTTGAAAGAAAAGCTTCAGGTCATCCTTTTCCTCTAGACTGCTATTTGCAGTATTATTATAAACGTTATCAGATGTCAAGTCATCAAGCATTCTTGGTGACATGACAAAGTCCTTACTGCATTTATTTGTAAACAAAAGCTCAGCCCTGACTCTAACAATAGCGTCTAAAAGTGTGAGCTGCATTCTATATCTGGCTTTGTCTTATAGCCTCTTCGTTAAACTTTTAAAAAACTTTTTAATGTCTAAAATACACATAAGCTATTCAAAAATAGGAAATTATTAATAAGGTTATTTACTTATTGGCGAATTTTTAAATTTTTGTTTGTGATAAAGATTATTTATATATATATTATATATATTTTTATTTCTTTTTAAGAAAAAGGCCAAAAAAAGGCCAAAAGGTCCCAAAAATTTTTTGAGGCCAAACCCTCTCAAAAAAGGCCAAATTTTGAGAATTTGGCCTTTAAAAGGCCAATATGGCAACCCTGGCTACTACTCGTATTACAGAGTTAACATTTTATTAACATGGGTTTATGATTATGTCTACTTTGAGAATTGATGCGGAAGGCTGGCTACATGCTTCTCATAAAGTTTCTATTAAGTTCTATAGTTCTATTAAGAACTAAACATTATTATTTTAAGACTTTTAGCTCAATATTAGTTAATTTTTAAAACGTAAATAAATTTTTAAAAATTAAAAAATAAACAAAAATAATAAACTTATCAACATAAATTTAGTTTTAAAATGTACAGGATAAAAGAACTTAATGGCAGTCAAACCAAGGTAAAATGCAGCCGTTTTGTGTAATTAATTAAGACTTAAAGCAAATCTATAGCCATTTATATTTCATAAAATGGAAAAACCCAGCTTCAACAAAAGATAAAAATAGAAATAATGTACAATTTTAAAAGCAACCACACAAAAGCGACACATGACTGTCTAGTTAGCCAAGGAAAAACATGGAAACTATGTTGAGTTTTGTTTAGTTAAAAGCACCAACGTCTGAAGAACAGCCTTGATTCAGTTGGTCTTTTAAAATGCTTTATAAATGACTATTGCCCCGACAGTCAATGGCACTTTTTCTCTACAAGGTTCTCTCACCGATACCGCTTTTCCTAAATGTTATGGACATTTTGGCACATTGCAACAAATAAAATAAGCCATATAAAATAAATTAAATGAAAACAAAATAATTTTTAATTTTTTTTAAAGTTTGATAACCTAACCCAGAAAAACGTTCAGAAACTCTGAATGCGAATTAATGCGATGCTAAACAATTTAATTGATTTTAAAAAATAATATTGTTACTATTATTTATATTATTTCTGTTTAACTTATCAAGCTAATTGTAGAGTTACAATGTCACACAGTCATCGAAACCTTTTTAAAATAATTAAAATTGAATTCCTAGCAGAATGCATTGTTTTCAGTGATAAAAGAAAAACATATTTTATGTTTATTATTATATTACACTTTTAAAAAAAAATCCATAGTATTTAGCAACTATATTTGTGTATTTTTTGTGTGGTTTTTGTTTTTGTTTTTTTTAATGTTTTTTTTTAAAGTCATTTGCTATAGACAGAATGGCTACCCTAAGACTTTAAGGTTTTTTGCAAAAGAACATTTCAATTTTGAATTGTAAATTATTATTCAAAGAGTACCGAGGCAACGGGGAGTTTGACAAATTATGGCTGCACAAAATATTTGCTTCATTTTTTAATTGTTGCACGTGAAATGGGGGGGGGTGGGTAGTTAATGAGGGAAAGGGTGTGGTGGGGGGATATGTGTAAAGATGTAGGTATACATGGTCGTAGGGAAAAGGGGGGGGGGCCCAAAAAATGTCATAAAGTTGTTACAATAAAACTGAACTAAATTTCCTGAAAGTTTATTACATGGAAGACAGTTTACATTTATCAAACATAAAAAAGAATTATATCTGCAACTATAACTGATTACATTACTGATTGTTCTAAATATTCCAGTTGTTTAACAATTTCTGTAACATTTTCAGCAAAAATCCGCAAGCTTTTTATATGTATGTGACCATCTAGTTTCACATAGCAAAGGAAACATTTAGAATAAGTTTTCTTTGCTGATTACTTTCTCGGAAAAACACTATAATTGACTTAATTGTTCCTATTGTGTTTCGTACAACATTCACATTATTTAAATCGTTTACAACAAGATTTAGTTTATGTGAACTGCAATGTACAAATGCTGCTTTTGGGTATTTGTTCGAATTATTGCTTGGACTCCTCCTTCTTTACCTGCCATTGTAGAACATCCGTAGTATCCTTGACCAACAAGCTTTGTCATATTTAATCAAAATTCAAATGAATTAGTAATGATGGTGTTGGTTAAACCTTCAGCTGTTCTATTGATAATTGGAATATGTCCCAGGAATTCTTCTGTGACCATCATTTTCCCATTTTGTTCTTTGACAAATCTAGGACCAAGTGACTTCTGCTCAATGCCTCCTGAAATGTCATTTGTCTCGTCGGCAAGTAGAAATGCAACTGAATTATTTGCTTCACAAACAATGTCTTCACGCAAGAGAGACCCACAAATTTCGATTATAGTGTTTTGCGTAGTTGCCGAGATACACTCAGCGGTTACCCATCAAAACGACCCCAGACAAAACGGCCCCGACATAACGGCTCCGGTGAAAACGGCCCCGGTCAAAACGGCCCCAGACAAACTGTTAACATTTTTTAACAAATTTTTTTATTTTTTTTGCATTTTAAGCTTTCGTCAACCTTTTCACCCTTAAAAAAAGTGCTAAAATTGTAAAATTATTTCTTGTGATGTTATTATATTGTTTCTTGTCAACAAACAACCGTTATTGGTACCATTTCGCGTAAAGGCTATTAAATTCACCTTTGTGGTGTTATTATTATTGTTTATTGTTAGCTAAGCCTGACACTGAATAGGTGAGTAAAAATACGAATATATTTGATTTTAAATTTTACTATTAGTCCATCTATTAGTCCACGGCCGTTTTGTCGGGGCCTTTATGTCGGAGCCCAATTGTCGGGAGTAGTTAGTAATGAGAGAAACGGGTCGCAAAAGTGTGGCGCGCCACCGTGACGCCACCACAGCTGTTGCCTTTACCGGCGGCGGCGAGCGGTAATTAATTAGACAACTTAATTAGAGGTGTCATGTTGTTATACAACATGTTAATTAATTATGTTAATTAGGATATCCTGTTGTTATACAACATTGTTGTTAATTAATTATGTTAATTAGAGCGTGTGTTCTTGTGGTATATTATATTTTATGTTTAAAGGGGAGATAATCGTGTATTTAATGGTTACTTCCCCTTTTTTAACTTTTCAATGTATTCAATTTTTTAATATTTATTTCATAATTGAGTGGTACTCAAATTATTTTTATTTATTTTATGTATTAAGTGGTTCTCAAATTATTTTTATTTAATTATTGATTGGTCCTTAAAATATTTTTTATTTATTTTGTGTATTGAGTGGTACTCAAATTATTTTTATTTATTTAATTAGTAAGTGGTTCTCAAGCTATTTTACTATTTTTAATTTAATTTCATTTGTTGAATGGTCGTATTTAAGGGTTTTAAGCACGGTTTTTATGTGCTTCAGGTTGTTAGGCGATGTATTTTATTTGGGGTACTCTGCTGGACAGGTGTTGTTTAATTCAAATAACATAGTGGGGGGCAGTCGATGGTATAAGTTACAATTAGGAAGGGTTTATTATATATTATAATTAATTAGACAACTTTAGGAGGGGTGGAAAAAACAGCGGGTTTGGCTGTTGATCTGATGTTAGCATAGGTGTGGTAGTATAAAGTATGTACTAAAACTGACGAAGTGGATTTAGAATGCGTGGGTTTAGGTTAAAATCAATAGTACAAACGACGAGAGGGTTTGGATGGACAGATGTTACCACTGGCTGTATGACCGTTTTAATAAGTTAGTGGGGGTATGGAATGTGGTCCAAGACAAGTAATGCGTTGTTTTAGGTTAAAATCAATAGTACAAATGAGGAGAGGGGTATGGACGGGGGCAATTGCAGATGTTGGTGGTTAATTTAAGGTTGTTTTCTTTGTAAATTTAAATAATTGTAGTAGTAGTTTTATAGGTTTTTTAAAACTAAAGCAAAAGTTTTCATCTTAGTGTGGAGGTCTATGTTATGAAAGGTCTTTTTTGTTCGTAGTGTTTCTTAATTCTAGGGTTTCCACTAAGTTTATTTGACAGCTTTAGCCATGCTTCTTATCTTAGTATCGGGAATATTTTCTAAGTTTAACGGTGTTTCCTTTCTTCCTTGTAATAGTTTTTATTAGATTAGTAGTTTAAGTCAAGAGGTCTTTTATGTTTCTTTTCTTAACTAGATGGGATCAGCTAGTAGTAGTAATATTTGATAATGTTAAGCGAGACATTTTCTTCATGTTTTTATTCATTAGAGGTGCTTATCTTAATGTCACGGACAGTTTTATAAAGTTCAATGGTCTTTTTGGTTGTATTTTTTTCATAATTAGATGTGATCATCTACCATTGACAATATTTTATAAGTTGAAGGGTCTTTTAGTTAGAAGTTCTCCTCTTAGGGACAGGGACATATTTTTTTAATTTCAATGGAATCATTTTCTTAGTGTTTTTTCTTAATTAGGGATTCTCAGCTTAAGTCCAAGGACAGATTTCTAGGTTCAAGGGGACTCGTACGTTTCGTGTGGATAGGATGTTAGCCGTTGTTTCTTTTCTTGAGTAGAGATTCTCAATATAGTGTCGAGCACGATTCTATAAGTTCAATGGGTCATTTTGTTTTTGTTATTTACAGATTCTAATCTTAAGATCGGGCACAGTTTTCTAAGTTACGTTGTCTTTTTTGTTAATGCTATTTTCTTAACTAGAGATTCTCCTCTTAGGGACAGGGACATATTTTTTACTTTCAATGGACTTTTTGTTTTTGTTACTTAGGGATTCTCAGCTTAAGTCCAAGGACATATTTCTAGTTTCAAGGGGACTCGAGTTTGTTTCTTTTTTAACTAGAGATTCTCAATATAGTGTCGAGCACGATTCTATAAGTTCAATGGGTCATTTTGTTTTTGTTATTTACATATTCTAATCTTAAAGTCAAGCACAGTTTTCTAAGTTACGTTGTCTTTTTTTTTAATGCTATTTTCTTAACTAGAGATTCTCCTCTTAGGGACAGGGACATATTTTTTACGTTCAAAAGAATCATTTCTCAGTGTTTTTTCTTAATTAGGGATTCTCAGCTTAAGTCCAAGGACATATTTCTAGGTTCAAGGGGACTCGAGTTTGTTTCTTTTCTTAACTAGAGATTATCATCTTAGTGTCGGGAATAGTGTTGAAGATCAATGGGTCTTTTTGTTTTTGTTATTTACAGATTCTAATCTTAAGATCGGGCACAGTTTTCTAAGTTATATTGTCTTTTTTGTTCATATTATTTTCTTAACTAGAGATTCTCATCTTAGCGCAGAGCACGATTCTATAAGTTCAATGGTCTTTTATTTTTTGTTTTTTGTTACTTACGCATTATCCTCTTAGGGACAGTGATAGATGTCTAATTTCAAGGGAATCATTTTTTTTCATGCTATTTTGTTAACTAGAGATTCTCATCTTAGTGTAGAGCACGATTCTATAAGTTCAATGGTCTTTTTGTTTTTGTTACTTAGGGATTCTCAGCTTAAGTCCAAGGACATATTTCTAGTTTCAAGGGGACTCGAGTTTGTTTCTTTTCTTAACTAGAGATTCTCAATATAGTGTCGAGCACGATTCTATAAGTTCAATGGGTCATTTTGTTTTTGTTATTTACATATTCTAATCTTAAAGTCAGGCACAGTTTTCTAAGTTACGTTGTCTTTTTTTGTTAATGCTATTTTCTTAACTAGAGATTCTCCTCTTAGGGACAGGGACATATTTTTTACGTTCAAAAGAATCATTTCTTAGTGTTTTTTCTTAATTAGGGATTCTCAGCTTAAGTCCAAGGACATATTTCTAGGTTCAAGGGGACTCGAGTTTGTTTCTTTTCTTAACTAGAGATTATCATCTTAGTGTCGGGAATAGTGTTGAAGATCAATGGGTCTTTTTGTTTTTGTTATTTACAGATTCTAATCTTAAGATCGGGCACAGTTTTCTAAGTTACATTGTCTTTTTTGTTCATATTATTTTCTTAACTAGAGATTCTCATCTTAGCGCAGAGCACGATTCTATAAGTTCAATGGTCTTTTTGTTTTTGTTTTTTGTTACTTACGCATTCTCCTCTTAGGGACAGGGATAGATGTCTAATTTCAAGGGAATCATTTTTTTTCATGCTATTTTGTTAACTAGAGATTCTCATCTTAGTGTAGAGCACGATTCTATAAGTTCAATGGTCTTTTTGTTTTTGTTTTTTGTCACTTACGTATTCTCCTCTTAGAGACAGTGACAGATTTCTAATTTCAAGGGAGTCATTTTCTTAGTGTTTTTATTTATTTATTAGAGTTAGTTATCTTAATGACGCGGACAGTTTTTATAAAGTTCAACAGTTTGTTTGTTTTTCTTTCTCCATATACTATCGGTACCAAATTTGGTAATTTTTTAAAACATTGCTTGGCGTATTTTTTCAACGGGTGTTGTAAATAATTTTTAACTGAGGGTTTTTTTTTATTCGTAAGAGTGGCTTTTGAAAAGTAATTTATTATTCTGTAAATTAATTTTAATTTTTGTGAACAAGTTTTCTGACTATTGTATTTTGTTGTCTAGTTTTAAACCGAAATTCAAGTGTAAAATAAGCGATCTCTTGTAAATTTTTGTAAGGAAGGTTATAATTTATGGTTTTGCTTAAAATTTACACATGTTATAAATCAGTAATTGTTAACATTGGTAGGTAATTTTTGAGGAAGGAAAAATATGTGAAAATAGGTGATCGTTGTAGCGAACGTTTAGGAAGCTATAGTGTATCACTAGGGGTTATTACAAGTGATTGGTAAAGATTTACAGGTTTATGTTTATAATTGGAACACTAACGATTTGATGCTGGGGTATCTAGTTTGTTACCACACGTTGTTAATAGACGAGAGTGTCTTATTGATCAGAGAAGGGAAACAGATGGGTTAAGCTACAGGCGAAAATATGCAGGCTGGTGAAAGATAAAATAGGTCAACTTCTCAACCAAATTCCTTTATACAGGCTGAAAAGTTTCGCGTTTGCAATAATTAAACATCTGTTGGCCACAACGCGGTGTAGAAATTCACAGGTGGTGAATTGATTTTACTTTTCATTAGGTTGTGACTTATCGCTGAGTAATATCTTTAAATAACATTATATTAAAAGGCGTCTTCGTGACTTTTGTGTTAAGAATTATAGTGGCTGCAGTAGTTTGTACGTTTCATCAAGTCCCTAGGGTTGCTGTTGTATGTTCATTATATGTCTTTCACATGTATACAACAAACCGGTACAATAAACCAAAAACTTAGCACCTCGTTCCTAATCTTTAAGGTCCACACACGGGACGACTTACAAGCGCATTTATTATTTTTTTGTTTTGTTTAAGTAATGTAAGCTTTGAGTTTTAGAGTTATGTTTTACAAAGAGGAAATCATACTGTCACATGACACGATTTTTTACATTAAGGCTCTAAGTTTCTCTCCTTTTAGGCTCGTCTTTTTAATAGGTGTGATAGAAAGTCCTAGGTAAAGACTAGCTGTATTTAGTTTTATGTTCTGTCCACAATGACCCCTAACTACAAATAGGTTGTTCATTGGTTTTGTTGAAAAAAAGTGTATATGTAAGGGTGTACTCCAACCTAGACATTGTTTTCTCTAGGAGATGTTAAGATTTTTTTTTCTATGTACGTAGGGTTCAGGAAAGTTAAGGGATTGGGAGTTAACCATTATAACATTGATCGTTGTACTAGGTGCGATGAAAGTGTTGTCAGGTAAGTAAGATTTAGAAAGTTTTAGGTACAGGCGGTAATCACATCATGGATGGTTTTAACAACCCTTGGATGAAGTTGCTCTGTTTGAAAAAAACTTTAGAAAATATTTTATGTGCGGGGTGGTAATCCTTAACATGACCTGTAAGGATGTATGCTAAGATACAGACAAAGTCAGTAATGGTGGTAGAAGATAATGGTGTTAGGGGGATGATAGTTGGGTGCATCGAAGAAGTGCTCAGGTTGTCGACAAGGGAGAACAAATGTATGCCGTTGGAGTAATAGTAACAGACTTGGAATTTGTCGGGCGTGTTTGTAAAAGAGAGTAAGGGAAACGGTATTGTCACGGTCATGAACTAAGTAGGAAGGGAGAACAAAGATACACAGCTCGAGTAAAAGTAAACTTGTAGAAAGACAAACGGTCGTGATAAATAAAACGAGGGTCATGTTTTCCTTTAAGGGAGGGTTATAATTTTTTTTTCTAGAGCCACATTTAACAACATCACTGTTCCCTCTTTCTTCCTTCGTTCATTTGTGGTTGTAACTCTGTTTAATTTTGTTGATGTCGTAGACTTCAAGAGGTCTTTCTAAGCATTTTAGAAATATTCTTTTGTCTTGATAATCATTTTGTCGACATGTTGAGATTTCATTTTTTCTTCTGAGGGTTTTCTTTTAGTTTCAAGAGGAATGATTTTTGAGGAGATGAGACGTAACCGTTTGAATACCAGACATAAGCGCACAGTTCAACGAGACATGGTTCGCGCAATTTACATGATCGATTTGAGCTATCGTGTATCCACTATGTCCGATTAGAAGCCCATCACAGGAGGTACGGTGGGTGCAACCTACCAGACTAGAAGAATTTTTCGTTCGACTAGTGAAACGGATAAACAAGAACGATGATGATGATGATGATGATGATGATGATGATGATGATGATGATGATGATACACTATAGCTTCCTAAACGTTCGCTACAACGATCACCTATTTTCACATATTTTTCCTTCCTCAAAAATTACCTACCAATGTTAACAATTACTGATTTATAACATGTGTAAATTTTAAGCAAAACCATAAATTATAACCTTCCTTACAAAAATTTACAAGAGATCGCTTATTTTACACTTGAATGTCGGTTTAAAACTAGACAACAAAATACAATAGTCAGAAAACTTGTTCACAAAAATTAAAATTAATTTACAGAATAATAAATTACTTTTCAAAAGCCACTCTTACGAATAAAAAAAAACCCTCAGTTAAAAATTATTTACAACACCCGTTGAAAAAATACGCCAAGCAATGTTTTAAAAAATTACCAAATTTGGTACCGATAGTATATGGAGAAAGAAAAACAAACAAACTGTTGAACTTTATAAAAACTGTCCGCGTCATTAAGATAACTAACTCTAATAAATAAATAAAAACACTAAGAAAATGACTCCCTTGAAATTAGAAATCTGTCACTGTCTCTAAGAGGAGAATACGTAAGTGACAAAAAACAAAAACAAAAAGACCATTGAACTTATAGAATCGTGCTCTACACTAAGATGAGAATCTCTAGTTAACAAAATAGCATGAAAAAAAATGATTCCCTTGAAATTAGACATCTATCACTGTCCCTAAGAGGAGAATGCGTAAGTAACAAAAAACAAAAACAAAAAGACCATTGAACTTATAGAATCGTGCTCTGCGCTAAGATGAGAATCTCTAGTTAAGAAAATAATATGAACAAAAAAGACAATGTAACTTAGAAAACTGTGCCCGATCTTAAGATTAGAATCTGTAAATAACAAAAACAAAAAGACCCATTGATCTTCAACACTATTCCCGACACTAAGATGATAATCTCTAGTTAAGAAAAGAAACAAACTCGAGTCCCCTTGAACCTAGAAATATGTCCTTGGACTTAAGCTGAGAATCCCTAATTAAGAAAAAACACTAAGAAATGATTCTTTTGAACGTAAAAAATATGTCCCTGTCCCTAAGAGGAGAATCTCTAGTTAAGAAAATAGCATTAACAAAAAAAGACAACGTAACTTAGAAAACTGTGCCTGACTTTAAGATTAGAATATGTAAATAACAAAAACAAAATGACCCATTGAACTTATAGAATCGTGCTCGACACTATATTGAGAATCTCTAGTTAAGAAAAGAAACAAACTCGAGTCCCCTTGAAACTAGAAATATGTCCTTGGACTTAAGCTGAGAATCCCTAAGTAACAAAAACAAAAAGACCATTGAAAGTAAAAAATATGTCCCTGTCCCTAAGAGGAGAATCTCTAGTTAAGAAAATAGCATTAACAAAAAAGACAACGTAACTTAGAAAACTGTGCCCGATCTTAAGATTAGAATCTGTAAATAACAAAAACAAAATGACCCATTGAACTTATAGAATCGTGCTCGACACTATATTGAGAATCTCTACTCAAGAAAAGAAACAACGGCTAACATCCTATCCACACGAAACGTACGAGTCCCCTTGAACCTAGAAATCTGTCCTTGGACTTAAGCTGAGAATCCCTAATTAAGAAAAAACACTAAGAAAATGATTCCATTGAAATTAAAAAAATATGTCCCTGTCCCTAAGAGGAGAACTTCTAACTAAAAGACCCTTCAACTTATAAAATATTGTCAATGGTAGATGATCACATCTAATTATGAAAAAAATACAACCAAAAAGACCATTGAACTTTATAAAACTGTCCGTGACATTAAGATAAGCACCTCTAATGAATAAAAACATGAAGAAAATGTCTCGCTTAACCTTATCAAATATTACTACTACTAGCTGATCCCATCTAGTTAAGAAAAGAAACATAAAAGACCTCTTGACTTAAACTACTAATCTAATAAAAACTATTACAAGGAAGAAAGGAAACACCGTTAAACTTAGAAAATATTCCCGATACTAAGATAAGAAGCATGGCTAAAGCTGTCAAATAAACTTAGTGGAAACCCTAGAATTAAGAAACACTACGAACAAAAAAGACCTTTCATAACATAGACCTCCACACTAAGATGAAAACTTTTGCTTTAGTTTTAAAAAACCTATAAAACTACTACTACAATTATTTAAATTTACAAAGAAAATAACCTTAAATTAACCACCAACATCTGCAATTGCCCCCGTCCATACCCCTCTCCTCATTTGTACTATTGATTTTAACATAAAACAACGCATTACTTGTCCTGGACCACATTCCATACCCCCACTAACTTATTAAAACGGTCATACAGCCAGTGGTAACATCTGTCCATCCAAACCCTCTCGTCGTTTGTACTATTGATTTTAACCTAAACCCACGCATTCTAAATCCACTTCGTCAGTTTTAGTACATACTTTATACTACCACACCTATGCTAACATCAGATCAACAGCCAAACCCGCTGTTTTTTCCACCCCTCCTAAAGTTGTCTAATTAATTATAATATATAATAAACCCTTCCTAATTGTAACTTATGCCATCGACTGCCCCCCACTATGTTATTTGAATTAAACAACACCTGTCCAGCAGAGTACCCCAAATAAAATACATCGCCTAACAACCTGAAGCACATAAAAACCGTGCTTAAAACCCTTAAATACGACCATTCAACAAATAAAATTAAATTAAAAATAGTAAAATAGCTTGAGAACCACTTACTAATTAAATAAATAAAAATAATTTGAGTACCACTCAATACACAAAATAAATAAAAAATATTTTAAGGACCAATCAATAATTAAATAAAAATAATTTGAGAACCACTTAATACATAAAATAAATAAAAATAATTTGAGTACCACTCAATTATGAAATAAATATTAAAAAATTGAATACATTGAAAAGTTAAAAAAAGGGGAAGTAACCATTAAATACACGATTATCTCCCCTTTAAACATAAAATATAATATACCACAAGAAAACACGCACTAATTAACATAATTAATTAACAACAATGTTGTATAACAACAGGATATCCTAATTAACATAATTAATTAACATGTTGTATAACAACATGACACCTCTAATTAAGTTGTCTAATTAATTACCGCTCGCCGCCGCCGGTAAAGGCAACAGCTGTGGTGGCGTCACGGTGGCGCGCCACACTTTTGCGACCCGTTTCTCTCATTACTAACTACTGTCGGGGCCGTTTTGTCAGGGGCCGTTTTGTCGGTGAACCATACTCAGCACTACAAGAACCAATTGACAAACGATTACCAAGAACTTCATCTCCAAAATTCAACACGAAACTCTAACAGTTCATAAAAATTACCAGAATTTGATTCTGTTCCACAAGGTGCTAAAACATACATGCAGCAAAATATGATTGTAGAAATGATGGGACCCAGTTTGTTGCGATTTTCTTGAATTTGTCTTCTAAATGATGAGTCCAACTGCTCATCTATAGAAACTGCTTTGGCTTCCAATAAAGCAAATAAAATTGCTTGCATCTTTATGGGAGCCTTTGTGCCATACTGTGCTTTGCAGGTTGCTACGCTACGTGCATCTTCGTTGAAATCTTTATATTTTGTACATGGTTTGATGACAAATACCCACTGAACTCATAGAATTACTTTTTGCAGAAACAACACGCAATATTTGCAAAAGGCACCTATTAATATTTGCGAATATACAAGCCACGGTGAATAGTCTGATAACCATGCATATCTAAAAACTCTGTTTCCCATCACTGTCAGCTCTAAAATCATAATTTTTATCAAAGGTCCAACAATCACGAATCAGCTGCAATTTCAACTTATTTGAAAGGTCGTATGTCCAGACATACCTTCCAATATCCAATTTAGGAAATGAATAAGTGTTAGCGACAATCAAATTAGGAATAGTTGCTTCAGTTGTGTCTGGCTGTTGAACGTGTACTGTTGTCCTCAATGCCAATGATAAGTCAGATGCTGCAGACGACCCACAATCTTCTAATAACGACATTTTGGAATCCCCCGATTGGTCTACTTTTCGATTTTCTTAGCCTGTAAAAAAATTTCTGATATCCATCCTTGGTAATCCTGCAGTTTCTACACGTATATTATTTCACAGCAAAATTCAATTTTCTCGTGAGAACTTAAGTTTTTAATTTATTAAATGCATTAATAAATGTTGTATTTTAGCCATTACAGCACTAATTTGTAAGTCTTATTAATTTCTAAGGCCTTTTTCGACCCTTATTTTATACTGAACTTGAATTTAATTGAAAATTGAACCTGTATGGCATTGTCAGTAAAATTGAAAAAGGGGGGGGGGTTTGCCGTTGCCCCCCCCCTGGAAAAATTTCTAGCGACGCCCATGTAGGCATAAGCAATTTCTACCAAGAGAAAGGCACAATTTCATATGCAGCACCCATTTCAGATCTCATCTATTGTAAGTAAGGTTTTACAGATTTCTCTCATAATGCAAAGGGGTAGAGGGTAGTTGTTTGCTTTCTTATATTGTTTTTTTTTCTGGCTTGGGTATCAAAGAGCAATAATTTATAACAATGCCTTTAAAAAATTTGTTTTGATTTTGCAAAATATGTTGCTAAATGCTATGATTAATACAAACTGAAATGTATAATTTACTCACAAAAATCAGCACAATGTTAAGAAAAAAACACAACTAATTTCTGGCTTTTTGGGCATGACATTTACTTTCTGCGTCCTGTACAATGTTGTTTTCTATTTATTATCCTACAAACCTACAAACTTAAGATCTTTGCAAATACCATTGTTTAAAAATAATAAATAAAAAATCTCCAAAAGTAATAATTATTTTTCAAACGAAACCATAATAATAATTAATTTTAAAAAATGGATCAACCATAGGAACAAAAAATTACAAGCACCGCAAGCAAATAAATTCCTTTAAGCGAAGGGAAGTTAGGTTAGGGTTGGGTTGTTTGAAATAGCTAAAGAGTTTCCAAAGTAAGATTTTATATTGCAAACAAAAACATATGCTATTTAAAATAATTCAATTTCGGATCCAATCTGTTTTGACTGGAAACAATTTGATGATTTTCTTATGTTTTTTTTTAGTAGAAAATAATATTAATTTTAGGAGATACACTATTGTCATAACTTTTCAATTTAATTTAGTAACTGGTGATGATTCTCACAATAAAAAATAAATGGCCATTTGGAAACCCATTAGAATTGGAACCATATTTCAAGCTGAAAACATATCAGGTGAAACCAACTTGTTCTTACCAGAGACCTCTACTGGACTTAAAGGATATCTGATTTCAGATGTATCCACACCGTCAATGTTATTAACATCGTATGCGTCATTTAATTTGTTTGTATTATCCTGTTCCATAGGGCTCTCCATCGCCATGTTATTTCCCGTGTCCACAGTGTGTTTGTTAGTACTAAAAGTATCTGCAGGGCTTGTTAGAGCCAACGAACCATTCCCTGGTAAGTTGGGGGGGGGGACGCCAATATTTGAATGTGGAGAATTAAAGGAGCATTTTAGTGGATTTGAAACAAGTTAATGTAGATGTTAAACAATCGGAACACTTGCATACCTCCATCACAACAATGGCCCTGATGCTTCCAAACGTGACCTCGTCGGCAGCACTCTTGAGGTCTAGGGCTCAAGTGACTCACGCCACGGTTTGTGACTTGATCAGAGAAATACGGATTTTTAATATATTTTTTAATGTGATTTCAGAAGGGAAATATCTCAAGGGCTATTTGTAGACTATATAATTTTAAACAAGTTATCAATGATAGTTGTTCAAACGCATCGCCTTAATAACGGAATAAGCGTGTCTGTGTCATATTTCGGCATATCTAATTCTAATTGTATTTAGGAAAGGGAAAAAATGGCTTTTGAATATAGAGGTGGATTCAGTTTTTAGGAAAATTATCAAAATTGAAAGAAAAAAAAACATCCAGGGTAACTGACATATCCTGTTGACAGACACTCTCGAAATGCTGATGAGATCAAATGGGGTTCTTTAAGTTCACCGGCCACGCCACAACCAGGGTCAAAATTTTCAGATTGTTTTATCGTCTAATTTAAAGGATGCAATTGCATTTTTCGTGTTTCATTTAAGATATATGATCAACTAACAGATAGCCAATATTACTATTACTTTCTACATTAATTTATACAATTCTCCATTGCTTTGTTTGATTATGACAGGATATTAACTTCTTAGTCTAGTCCCTTAGTATTTTTTGAACTATGTTTTAAACTTTGAAAGACCTGCCGAAGTTTGAACTTTAGTAAATTTTTGGTTAAAAAAAAACAATTATAAACAAAGGCAGATGAAGACCTTTAACGTGAAAACTAATACTGAACTAACCAAAGTTACTAAACTGATAAAAGAAACAATATTAATAAATGAAAACATAACTATTACGCCATGTATATGTGTATACAAGTTGTCCAAAATTATTCTCTCAATAAAATGGTTTTGGCTTAGAATTTACATGTGCAGGAGAATTGGCCTTAGTATGTAGGAGAAAAAGTGTTAACATTATCATTAATTTGTAAACGAGTGTAAAAGTGTAATAGAAAAGTATTTATTATTTTATGTTATTGTTGTATCTCATTAAAATTCTAATGCTCCACTACTTAGATATTTGAACGTCTTCCTATGGGGCCGTCCATAAAGTACGTCACGCTCCAGGGGGGAGGGGGTGTAAGAAAGTGTGACAGTTTGTGACAGGGGGGAGGGGGGTCCAGCCATGTGTGACGTCACGGTGTTTTGTATTAAATTGTAATTATTTTGTTAATAAAAAATATTTAAAAATTTCGAAAGTGTGACGTACTTTAGGTTTGTTCCCGATATTTGTGACAATTTGTGACAGTTTGTGACAGGGGGGTGGGGGGTAAGAATGGTCAAAAATAGCGTGACGTACTTTATTGACGGCCCCTATGTGCGAATGTTTCCTCGTGTAGTTATTTGGATGCTGCTTATGTTTTAAAGTTCAATACATGTATTTACTTCCAGCCTCATCGGCATTGACATCAACAACCATGCCCGTTAATAGCGCGCACTTAACAGCAAGAAAGTATTTTGGTGTTTCATATAATTATAATGGAAGAAAGAAACAGTGTAATATTATAACAAAAGTTAAATTTTTTAACGATAAAGCATCTTTTTAAATTGTTTTAGCGTTTCTCTGTCTATAGTGAGACCTTGATTGGGTCTTAATTGAAGTTCACAGTTTATTCATTGACTCGAATTTTTATTTAACAATGGTCTTCAAAAATAAATACTTTCGACACAACCCCACTATTGAACGGTAGTCATCTTGAATTTATTTGTTTAACTTAATATAAAAATTTTGTTGCTGTAAATCAATCTTCCAGTGTCAACATTACTCTAATTTAAATTTCTTGATTTTATTTCTTAAAATTTACTTAATAAATGTCGTATAGTTACAGCTCATGGTCCTATATTTAAAAGATTCACATCTGATCTACCACATCTTAACACTTACATGCATTTTATAACCTACCTGTGCAATGTATCAAGCTTGTGTTAAACTGGTCGTACGTTCTATTGAGCGGATCGTTGTGGCACACTAGATCCGTGAACTTGACGTTGTTTGGTGTGAAAATATTCTTCCAATTTCGTATTGCCAGCACGTTACAGTCACACGTTATCTTGTTGCCACCCAGTAAACTATGGGAGATAAAAAAAAATTGATCAAATAAATCAACCGTTTCATTTGATTGTCAAAAGTAATATTTGGCGTACAGCTGTCTGTATACCGATGAATGTATGAACAAAAAATGTAGGAGACTCAATTAATTCATATAATTATACCGAAAGTGTTATAATTCAAAGCTATATTTTGACAGATTGCCCTTTTCTACAGCACTGAAGTGACAGGATTATATGTATTTGTTCGTACATTCATTTTAAAGTCATCGGCCAAAAGGCGCCTGGAAGGATTAATGAAGAAATTGACTTTTTATGAACTAAGCTACTGTAATAAAGTTGCAATTTGCAGAAAGTGATTGGGTTGAGAAAACTAAATTGCAAATGACACCTGAAATATATTTAAGTTCTGAAACTTTCAATTCATCCAAACAACGAAAACTGGTCTAGGGGGCTGTCCATAAATGACGTCACGCGCCTAGAGGGAGAGGGGGTCACGCATTTGTGAGGATGTGTGACGAGGGAGGAGGGAGTGTATAAGAAATGGGACGTCCCATCAAAACGAGCAACTTTAAATAAAAGTTACTCTTAAATATTTGATTGCTTTCAATTTATTTAATGACGTTTTCAATGGCTTCACACGTGTTACGATATTAGAGTGCAGACTTACACTAAATACATATTTATATGACAAAAAAGTAATTTGCAACATACTAATTTTCAATTAGAAAATACGGCTTTTAGGGGGGGGTTATGGAAAAAGGGGGGGTACGTTTTTGTGACGAAGTGTGACGAGTAGGGAGGAGGGGTTAAAAATCGCCAAAATCGCGTGACGTCATATATTGACGGCCCCTATGCAGAAACAGATACACTAACGGTCCGCGGAACACACAAGTTCCAGAGCAATACATGAACTTCTTTCTGAACAACCATAGCTTGACTTTGTGGAGACTCTGGGGGCATTATCGCAACGACGAAAATCCGCTCACTACACAACTTCTGTTTTCATTTTATCTGATCGAAGCGAGAATACTCTTGGGTTGCTGCTAATTACGGAATTTGATTTGCACTTAATATGCCCGAGCCATTAACATAGTTTTTAAAAACTAAAACGAATTTCTCTCTCAGGCTAAGTACAAATTTACACCTGTCGAGACCACTCGGACTTTCTTGACTTGAACGGCGGGCCGAATCTCGGTCTTCAATAACTCTCTGGTCTATACAGATATAGTTTATTTAACGGAGATTTCCGCTTTCTCGAGAGCAGGGATTGATGATAATAAATAAAGGTAAAAAAATGATTTTTAAAAACCACGTTTTTACAAGCGGACTAAAAAGAAGAAAATAATTTAAAACTTGTAAGTTCAACTACTTTGATTTAACATGACTAAAAACGTGGGGCGGGCGCTTATGAGGTTTAACATATGCGGCTCCCTCATACTCTCACTTATAGATCTCTCTTTTGCCTTCTAAATTAGAAATCTTTAATTTTTATACCAAACACCCGCCCCACGTTTTTAGTCATGTTAAATTAAAGTACTTGAACTTACAAGTTTTAAATTATTTTCTTCTTTTTAGTCCGCTTGTAAAAACGTGGTTTTTAAAAATCATTTTTTTACCTTTATTTATTTTATTCTTTTTAGTCCACTTGGTTTTTAAATCCCTTATATTAACTTCACCGCCGGTCATCTCTGGCTGTCTGTCTTGGGCGGGCGGAAAAATAAAAGTCAAAAATGACCCACTTCCCGTGATGCGATCGGGCTGAAATTTGGCACACGGACCCGTGGCACCTAACAATGCATCGTGTCAAAATTTCAGATCGATCGAACGTACCGTAATTATATTAATGCATTTTTAGTTTATCCTTATATAACGTATGTAATTCAAATTCACGGTTTGTTATTGTTTTTTTTCCACGTGAGAGTTTGAGTTGACGCTTTGACGTCGACCGTCGTGCCGACAACCCCTCTCGTCCCATCCCCCGTTATTAAAGACAGGGGACATCACTCGTTGTCAGTCTGTAAATGTTTTATCGCGTTGGAACATAATCAATACTTTTATTTATGACTCATAATATATAAGGGATTTAAAGTCAAAAACTTTGTTTTTACGGGTTTGTTTTATTAACAATATTTTTT
Organism: Ampullaceana balthica; assembly: GCA_944989445.1. Classification (NCBI taxonomy): domain Eukaryota; kingdom Metazoa; phylum Mollusca; class Gastropoda; family Lymnaeidae; genus Ampullaceana; species Ampullaceana balthica. The sequence goes on along the minus strand of CALYLW010000264.1, from coordinate 192,811 downwards.
TACCTCTATTTATTTTACCAAACACCTCACAAGCGCCCGCCCAACGTTTTAAAAACATTGTGATGTGGTCACGGGGGGAACTCACGGATGTCAACAAAAGCCGACGGTACAGATACTTATATATAGACTATAGATAAACTAAAAAGTTCAATAATTTAATAACGGTACATTCGATCAATCTGAAATTTTAATACAATGCATTGTCATCCAAGATCTATCTGTGGTAAAAATTTCAGATCTCTAGGACCATCAAAAGTGGTTCAATTTTACGTTGGCAGATTTGAAAAAATCTTGGACAAACAATGCCACACCAACGAAAGCGCGTTAATAAAAACGTGGTAAAAAAGAAAGTTAAGTTTACTTTTAATAGAGAGATGTATAGCTGCAAAAAAAATAAAAAATGCCACCATGTTGAAGTATTGTATATGTATAACTAACAAAATAACTTCGTTGTTAGAAGATCTCTAATGCCTGATCATAAATTTCTATTCAAAAATGAAAATTGAGACCGTGGGTTTGCTCCAACTATACCAGGTATGCTTTAACTATACTGGGTACGCTTTAACTATACTGGGTATGCTTTAACTATACTGGGTATGCTTTAACTATACTGGGTATGCTTTAACTATACTGGGTATGCTTTAACTATACTGGGTATGCTTTAACTATACTGGGTATGCTTTAACTATACTGGGTATGCTTTAACTATACTGGGTATGCTTTAACTATACTGGGTATGCTTTAACTATACTGGGTATGGTCTAACTAAACTAGGTATGCTCCAACTATACTAGGTATGCGGGGGTATGCCCTAACTATACTAGGTGTGCCCAAACTTTACTACGTATGCCCTAACTATACTAGGTATGCCCTAACTATAATAGATATGCTCCAACATAACTAGGAATGCTTCAATTTTACTAGATATGCTTCAACTTTACTTTATACATGCTCCAACTATACTTACATTTCAACATTCTTTGACATAACAATTTTCATAAAGGACAACTTGTTGAGATGTGTTATTTCACTGTTCTGTAGATCGCTGTTAAAGAAACAAACAAATTAAAAGTTATTTCAAATAGCTAGTTTTTAAAATGAAATGTTCAAGAAAAAAGAACAAACAAATATGTTGATTATGAACAAAAAATATATTCTGTAAATTCAATGTGATCTCTGATTCAAAAAGCGCAAGACACCAATTTTTTTCTATCTTTTGTCTCAGTTTGAGATCGGAAAGTGACTCAAATGTGACTCATTCACATTGGACAATTTTTCCTTTTCCACCCGCAAAGAAAATGGGCGGTTTAAAAGTCATATGAAATCTCATTGATAAAAGACTTATATTTGAAAAACAAAAGCCGAAAGGAGAAAAGTTGGATAGTGACAGTGGTGGCTATATCGTTGATGTCCAGCTTTAAATGGAAAAGAAATATTATGCCTCGTATATACACATAATAGGGTGCGTCCGTTAACTTGCAATCCATCCATCCATCCCTATGGCGCTACAGCCCATGTAGGGCTTGGGCCTGCCTCACGACCTCTTTCCACTCAGTCCTTATCAACGCCTTTCTTTTCCAATATTGGATGCCCAGTAGTTGTAGATCTTTCTCTATGTCATCCATCCACCTAAGCCCAGGTCTTCCCTTGAGCCATTTTCCTCTGGGGTTTTGGTGGTGTACCCTCTTTACTCCTCTATCATTTGACATTCTTTCTAGGTGTCCTGCCCAGCGCAGTCTGCCCTTTTTTATTTCTGCAACTATTGTGGTATCCTGATATAGATTGTATAGTTCATGGTTGGTTCTTATTCTCCATCCGAACTCATCCTTTGTTGGTCCATATATTTTCCTGAGAACTTTCCTCTCCCATGTATTTAACAGGTTTTCTGCAGTTTTTGTCAAGGTCCAAGTTTCACTTGCATATGTTACAGCTGGTCTGATGACAGTTTTATAAAGAGTTTTCTTTGTTTCCCTTGTAATATTTTCGTTTTTGAGGATATTCTGGCTACTAAAGTATGCTCTATTACCGGCTGATATTCTTTCTTTAATTTCTATCATTAATTCATTCCTTTCATTTAGTATTGATCCTAGGTATTTGAATTGATTTACTTTTTCAAAAGTCTGGTTCCTAATTTTAATGTCTTCACCTGTCCTTTCTTCTCTTTCTAGGGTCATGTATTTTGTTTTTTGGTTGTTGACTTCCAGCCCTGCTTGCAGTGATGCGTCTTCTAATTCAATGTATGACTTTGATATGTCTTTAGTACTTTTAGCAAGCAGGGCTATGTCATCAGCATATGCAAGGTACTGGATGGGTTGGCTATAGAAAGTGCCAATAGCTTTTGGTTCTTGAGTTTCCCTCAGGAAGTATCCAGTTATTGTTCCTCGAGTGTCAATATTTATGTTTCTAATAACTCTTTCTAACGTTAAGTTAAAGAGCATACAAGACAGTGAGTCTCCCTGCCTTAGTCCTTGTCTAATCCTAAATTCCCTTGAGTATTCTCCTTGAACCTTAACTTTGCTTCTTGAGTTGTTCAGCGTGACATATATCATTCTTGTCAGTTTGTTGGGTATGCCAAACTCCTGCAGCGTTTCATATAGATATTTCCTTTTGATGCTGTCATAGGCCATTTTATAATCTACATATATAGTTGATGCACTGGGATGTTGTATTCATAGCATTTCTCTAATATGCATCTGATAGTGAAAATTTGATCAGTCGTTGATCTGTTTTGTCTGAATCCACATTGGTAGTCTCCTAATATTTCTTCAGCATATGGATGTAGTCTTTTGGCTATAAGTTTTGTCAGTATTTTGTAGGAAACGTTTAATAGGGAGATTCCTCTGTAATTTTTGCACTGAAGTTTGGATCCTTTCTTGTGTATTGGGGTTATTAATGCCGTTTCCCATTCTGTTGGTATTTTCTCTTCTTGCCAGATTCTAGTTAAGAGAATATGTATCTGAATGTGTAGTTCTCCTCCTCCATACTTAATAAGTTCTGCTGTGATAAGATCTTCTCCAGGGGCTTTGTGATTTTTCATATGATTGATTACTTCTTTAGCTTCTTCTAATGTTGGCGGGTTTATAAAAGGGTCTGGTCCTCCATGTGGTGGTTGGTAATCATCATCTTGTCCATTATCTGCATTCAGTATGCCCTCAAAATATTCAGCCCATCTCTCCAATACTTTACTATTTTCTGTGATTAATTCTCCATCCTGCCTCTCACACATTTGTGGTCTGCCTTGGTATCCATTCATTTCATCTCTTATCTTCATGTACATTCCTCTGATATTTCTCTCTCTTGACAAGTCTTCTATTTCTTTTAGTTTGGCTTTTTCCCAATCCCTCTTTTTCTTCCTGCACATTTTTGTCGCTTCTTTTCTGGCCTCTTTGTATGTTTGTGTTGTCTTTCTGGTGTCTCTTTGTAACATGATCATTCGTGCTTTGTTCCTTTCTTCAATAGTTTTTCTACATTCATTGTCGAACCAGCCAACTCTCTTATTAGTTTGTTGGAACCCTACAACTTTTTCTGCTGATCTTTCATATCATTTTTAATCCTATTCCATTGTTCATTTATGTTGTTTTCCTTGTTCCCTTCTTCTTGAAATGTTTCGAGCTGTGTTTCTACTTCAGTTTGGTAGGCTTTTGCGGTTAGTGGGTCTTTGGAAAGTCTTTGGTAATCATATCGTTTCTCTCTTTGATTATGACAATTCTGAATTATACTTATTCTCTGCTTGTATTTAACTCGTACAAGTAGGTGGTCAGAGTCAGCATCTGCTCCTCGATAACTTCTTACGTCAAGTATATCGGATCCATGTCTCCGGTCGATTAGAACATGGTCAATTTGGTTGTGAGTGACTCCATCTGGCGAGTTCCAAGTGGCTTTATGTATATTCTTGTGTTGAAACTTGGTGCTGCTCACTGACATTCCTTTTCCTAGAGCAAAGTCTATCAATCTCATGCCATTGTCATTGGATTCATCATGAAGACTTTCCTTGCCAATAGTTGGCATAAACACCTTTTCCTTACCAATTTTTGCATTAAAGTCTCCTATCACTATTTTAATATCATGTCGTGGTGCCTCTTCGTAGATCTTTTCCAGTGTCTCATAAAAGGATTCTTTAACCTGATCTTCCGTATCTTCAGTGGGAGCATGTGCATTTATGAATGTTATATTGAACATTTTCCCCCGCACACGTAGGGAGCACAATCTTTCATTCTCTGGTTTGAAGCCTATGACGTCATTGACTACTTCTTTTTTAACGGCAAATCCTGTTCCTAGCGTGTTGGTGTTATTACCACTATAAAATACTGTGTATTCTCTTGTTTTTAGTATGTCTGCATTTTTTACATCGAATTTCCTGCAGTGCTGCGATGGATATCTTGTATTTATTCAATTGGATTATAAGATTGTTTAAGGCTCCTGCTCTGAACAGGCTTAGAACATTCCATGTCGCAAAACTAAACTCGCGTCCATTTACAGGCGTAGGTCGATTTCCATTGATATCAGTCCGGGTTTTATTCAGTTGATTGGCTTTCGTAACATGTTTTTTTTTACATGGCTGGGTTGTTAGCCCTGCGCACAACCATCTGGGGGGTTGCCCCTCACAGCTCTCTGGGTAGCTGCCTTTGTTCGGGTTGGGTCCCTAGCCTTTGTGGATCCCTCCACTTCCTACAAGGCAGTAGGGCTGATTTTGGTCCACCCCGGGTATTTTATTTCCCCGGTACCCTCCATATCTGGTGGGCTTTCCCCTATCCGCCGGCTGGGGAGGCGCTCGATAGAAGATCAGCATCTCCCACGAGCGTTAACTTGCAAGACATGAATATATCACCTTGCAACTTATAAGGCGCTTATGGTCTTTGCGTCTTTGTTCTATGACTTGACTTTGCGCCAAGTTAAAATTGTTGTTCTCTCTCTCTTTCTCTCTCGCTCTCTTGCTCTCTCTATCGCTCTCTATCTCTCACTCTCTATCTCTCGCTCTCTATCTCTCTCTCTCTCTGTCTCTCTCGCGCGTTCTCTCTCTCTCTCTCTCTCTCTCTCTCTCTCTCTCTCTCTCTCTCTCTCTCTCTCTCTCTCGCTCTCTCTCTCTCGCTCCCTCTCTCTCGCTCTCTCTCTCGCTCTCTCTCTCTCTCTTTCTCGCTCTCTCTCTCTCGCTCTCTCTCTCTCACGCTCTCTCTCTCTCTCCCTCTCGCTCTCTCTCTCTCTCCCTCTCTCTCTCTCCCTCTCGCTCTCTCTCTCTCGCGCTCTCTCTCTCTCTCTCTCTCTCTCTCGCTCTCTCTCTATGTGTGTTTATATATATTTAAACATATATATTATGGGAGTATTTTACAATACACTCAAAACGACTTTACACTGGGCTAAAAATAGATCGTGCTGTAACAATGTTTTCTACTACATGTATATATAATTAATGATGACTAAATTATACATAGATAAAATGCGAAGCTTATCCACATAAAAAAGATTAATTACCTATAAATATTAGGGCTTTTTGTTTATTTGTATTGAAGTTAAAGTTTAAAAGGTGCTGATATTTTCACTCATCAATGTACTTTGTTTACTTACATCCTGGAAATAGATAAAAGTCTTTGAAAGAGAAAACCACCGGCGATGTCCAAACGGCCCAGTTTATTGCTTGAAAGGTTCCTGGAATTGTTGAAAAGCATACAGTGTTGTTAGACTTTTACATGTTAGTTCTAGAAAACAAATGTATGATGGGTGATTACTTAAAAAGGGAATTAATGAAAAAAAATACAGAATAAAAACAGTACTCTACTCCCTTTGAAATCTGCAGAGAAGTCCAAGCTGTAAGTTCTGGCTACTTGTTATTATTTGACTCTACCAGCCACCATGAATCTAACTTGTCATAACAAAAACCTTTATCAAACGGTTTAAATAGAAATGTATCAACTGTAATCTTCTATGCCCTAAGCAATTTGTTCATTTAAAATTTTTTAAAAATAAATTGATGACCTAATAATAAGTGAGGAACGGACAATCTAAAAAAATCTCGCCATATCTTGTTTATAATGCACAAACAACTTAATAGCATGAACTTAGATGACAATTTTTAAATGATTTTTTATGACTTTCCAAACAACGTACAAACAAAGCCATTGGTTCTACTGACATAAATAACGTACAAACAAAGCCATTGGTTCTACTGACATAAACAACGTACAAACAAAGCCATTGGTTCCACTGACATAAATACTTACAGTGTTTCCAATCGATAAAAATTTCTGAAAGCAGCGGGGTCGATGGAGGTGATCTCATTGTTTTGCAGGTAGCTGCAGAAATATTGGCGAGAGTTAAACTTCAAAAGGAGTTTGGTAGGCTATCATAGAATCAATATACAATAAGGAATATCAAATGGAAATAATTTAATTTTTACAATGAATTCCTTATTGTTGTATATTTATATTTGTATTTTTTAATTATATTTTTTAAAGGTCAGACAAAAATATTTCAATGTTAAAGGCAGAAGGGGTTTTTTTAAAGGGCCGTCCATAAATGACGTCACGCGATTTTGGCCGATTTTTCACACACCCCCCCCCTCGTCACGCGTCGTCACAAAAACGTCCAATATGACGTCACAAAGCTTTGCGTGGAGGGGGGGGGCGCTCATAAAAACTGTATTTTCTATTTGAAAAATAGCATGTTTCATACACTTTGTTGTCATTTAATTATGTAATTAGTGCAAGGTTTCACTCTAATATCGTAACACGCATGAAGCCATGTAAAACGTCATAAAATAAATTGTAAAAAATCAAATATTTAAGTGGAACTTTTATTTAAAGTTGCGCGTTTAGATATGACGTCACATTTCTGAAACAAGCCCTCCCCCTCGTCACGCATCGTCACAAATGTGTGGACCCCCACCCTCACCCCTAGTTGCGTGACGTCTTTTATGGAAGGCCCCAAAGTATATGATATGGATTATTTTTTGTGTGAAAGAGTTGAAAAAAGGGGGGGGGGAGGATAAACTTTAGTCGAAATGTAATCTTTTATCATTGACTTTCGTGCTGGAGAATTTTAAAGTATGTTTTAAGCTAATAAACAGTATGATTAAATTATAATGTACTTTAATTAAGCTTTCCCAAATCTGACTTACAGAACTCTCAAGTACTCGATTCCAAGGAAATCATTGTCATTGATCTTGGCGATGTTGTTGTGTGATATACTCCTAGACAATGGAAGATGATAAAATTACATTTATTGTTTTATACGTGTTTTGTGTTTATAAAATATTATAATTAACTGAATTAAAACATCGATCCTATCCATACTAATGGTGAGACAATTCCCTTCCATAGAGAAGGTCAGATACGACTTCTCTTAAAATCAAAGTGATGAGATAATTCACCCAAAATGTGATTTACTTTCACACTAATTCCTTCTACCTTCATAAGAAAAGTTGATTTCATAATTGAGTCCACTAATAAATGTGTTGTAAAAGAATCCTTCAATATGAAACAGTAATAAAACATAATTTCTTTTATACCCCATATGCGATTGATTGTTACCCGCAAAAAATGTAAATGTTTTCGATTATATCGATCTCACTTTTATTCTCAGTTAACGCAATACAAAAACTTTTGTTTAAATTTGAAATGGCAGGCTTACCCCTCATCCCCTCTCAATTTATGTTTGGGTTAATAGCTAATTTTCATCGATTCTAAACTACATTACAAGGTTTATTATGATTGATTTAAATTTAAAAAAAACTCATTAAAAAATTTGTTTTAAATTCGTTAAATTTCCTTTCAGTTCATGACGTTGTCATTGAATCAACGGTGACTTGGCCGAACCATGACAGCAACAATCACTAAGGAAGTGGAAATGATTAGCCCATCTCTACTCTCTAAAAGTTACGCGTTTTCGTTGCTATTTCAACAAACCTGCATACCCGTCTTTTAACATTATACAATTATTAAAATGACCCTAAGCCAAACCAGTATTCCGTGTTAAAAATGAGACCTAAAATGTCTGCTTTGTAGCCTGCTGTCTTAGGGTAGATGGTGTTGTTGTTTTGCTTTCACTAGAAGTGGATCACCTGAGTTTGACAACAGCTCTTAGTTACAGACGCCACGAGGTCTTAAGTCGTGAAGAGTTAGTTCACTATTTACAAAGCAAAATATTATTCGACTAAAAAAAACTTTCAAAACCCATTTCCACCCACGGTGAACATGAAAGTTGTTCCCCTTCTATTTTTATGTGGCGGCTGTAGGTATGAACCATTGCAAGACTTACGTCGACTTTCTAGTACTAATATCGCAGCACGCTGTACTCATATAGAGTAATAGATGGATAACTTGTAAACAGAGTGAGCCTGACAGGACGTAACAGAACGGCGAACGTTTCGGCAAAGAGCCTTCCTCAACGAACAAATAGTACACAAATAAACGAATATAAAGAAATAAAAAATAGAAACTTAGCTGCGGTGAAATCCAGAGAGTCCAGGAGAGCAATAGTAAGAAGAGAATAGTATGAGCTTATATAGGAAAGGAGAATGTGGGTGTGGCCAATCATTTACGTTGTCAGCGCAAACACGACATTCATCCCATGAGGTGCAAGGGTCCCAGACTCTTGGATTCGTCTATTCTCCAGACTGACCCTGCTGGGTGTGTTTGTGCAAGAGACCATGGCGGTAACAGACATGTCATCAACGCCCATGTGGTCACGTCCATTGAAGTGTCTGGAGACAGCACTCTGTTTGTCTTGTGTAATCGCACGTAAAATCGCACTAAAATATGCCTATTTAGCGTTAATTCTTTAAATATTCCTGACGCTACTAATTTTAGAAAGCAGGGAAAACCAAATTACTGCACCAAAGTATCAAAAGGTGTGCAAATTAAATATGCGCTGTAAAAAATATTATATGAAGTCATTGTTTTCGCTCATATTTTAATTGTAAAAAACATTGTAAAAAGAGAATTAGATGGTGGTTAATTATAAAATAAAAAAATAAAGAGGGCACCGTAGGCGCCCTGCAACCCCTATTATAAAATACTTTGTGTACATTTCAGAAAGTTTAATATTTCGTATTTATTAAACAAGGACAAGTTAGTAGGCGCCCTAAAAAAAAGTGCATTTTTTATAAAATAAATAGATTTCAGCTGAAAGCTTCCGTCATTTTTGACGGGTGTACGCTAGTATAATTATAATCATTTTGTGTACATACAAGATTTCGACCATCGGCATGATCTTTGTCGGTACTCTCCTGAGTTCCATGTTATTACACAGTACTTCAGTAAGCGTGCACATGCAAACATCGCTGTAATTCCCTACACGGCTGATGTTACACGCTGTTACAGGCCTTTCGTTGACAACTTCTGCCTTCAATTCGGCACCATTCACGTCCGTGTTGGCCCAGAGACAACAGTTGACGAGAGACCACAGGACAAAGAATACCAGACGATTCACGTGATGACTGCAGGAAAAGTCCTTGACCGGACAGAGTCCCATGGCGATGGACACTGTTTCAGTAGTAATGATGTGTCAGTTATTTCTTCACATTTAAGAGTGTGGATTTATTTGACCACAACTCTATCTCTTTGTGTTAGAATGAGATTAGTGTCTGTTTCACAATTTCTTCAGGCTAAGACACAAAAGATAATCCTTAAAATGTGTTCAGTCCGAGTTATCTTCGCCGAATACCCGGAATGATAACTCATCCTTGTCTAACATCTAAAATCAGTTACGATACTTGACTGACGGTAAATGGCGTTCATCGGGTTCTTTTTGTCATAGTTTGATGGAAGAAGCTCTTTGGTTTTATTCTTCCGTGCTGAAAAGAAAAAAAAACACGTAGAAAATAAATTCACAGCATAAAACTTAATACTGGCAAGGTTTTAAAAACCTCAACAACGCTATTTAAAAAATATATATTTTAACTTAACATTATTTACAGTAACAATTTATAATTTTAAAGCCAATTCTACTCCAAATACACTGTATCGATACGAGCGTATATCGAGGTTTATACCATTATGAACTTCAGTTAACATTACAAATCTCCCTAAGTAATAAAGATTTGATTTAACTTTTTACAAGTTGTATGACTTTACTAAATCTTTAAAAACTAAAATATGCCTATTTAGCGTTAATTCTTTAAATATCCCTGCAAGCCGAAGCCACACCCGACTTCCTTTTGTTTGATATGTCTTACAGATTCATTTGTCATTTGTGAAAAGATGCACTATTTTATTTATAAAACCATGAGACTTAGGACTCACCAAATGAAATGTAATCAGCATATATACCAACGGTGGCCAAACGGCGGCTCGCGAGCTGCATGCGGCTCTTCTGTGTTTACATTGCGCCCCGCGTGCAATTTATGAAAGATATGCTACAAGTTACAAGTATTACTGGAAGATTTCAAAGCCAGGTTTAATGACCAATTATGCTTCAAAGCGGCTCTCAAAAAAATAAATTATATTGTAAAATGGCTCTCAGTTACTACATGTCTGGCCACCCCTGATCAACACAATATCAAACATGTCTGCCTGAAGGTTTCAACAACACAAGATGTTGTTTTTTCACCCCCTCCCCCCCCCGGTCGAATGATGGCTGAAAAATGCTACCCCACTTTATAACAGAGAAAAGTGCACAATAAAGCAAGTCATTCTCCACCCTAATTTCTACGACAGCGTCCCGACCCCATTAAAAAGAATCCCTCTGGATAGATTTGTCCCCATCCACCGTTAAATAAATAATAAGTAATATTTACTTTTTAATTCAATTTTGAATAATCAAATTTTGTTATATTTTCTTATTAAAACTTAAGTCTGAGCACCACCTGACCTTGACCTTCAACTCTAAACTTTGTCCAATACAGGAAGTAATCAACACATGAGGTCTCCCGTATACATCTGCATTATTGTCACCACTCTCCAATCTCTACCTTTCCATTTAGCACTACGCGACCTCTCAAATTTTGTATGTAATTTTTTTCTCAAAACATGTTTGATTTATGTCCCTTCACAAGACTGGTTATCTCCGCCTTGTTGATCCTTAAATCAATAAAACCACACCACCACACCAGCAAGTCCCCTTTTTGGAGTTCACATCCAACGGGATCCTGTTTTGTAGAAAACTTACCTGTTGCGTGAGAGGGTATATCAGAAAGGTTGGCCTGGTAAAACTATTGGTTGGCTGATTTAGATTTAGAAAGAGGGACTGGGTAAGAAGTTTAGGGGAAGAATTGTCAAATAAATATTTGTTTACTCCATAACCGACAATGACAGCACATACAGTTTATTTCACAACAGTGTTGGTGGACAGAGAGCGCGCTAAATACTCTTTCTATACATTAGTTTCAGAATCAGTATTTCATAACAGTTCCCCTCCCTTCCTTTAATAACAATATCAACGGTGAAATTTTTAAACTCGGACTTCCCCAGCATCCACATTCTAGAACCTGCGGATCATGGGCGATTCTTATAGGCATAGCTGCGTCCTTCATTGGGCTCTGTTCGACAGTGTTGATAGAATATTTTGATGAAAAAATGTGCACATGTCTATGCTGAGTGCGTCGCGCGATGTCAACAATGTCAATTATGTACAGCTCAGGCAATACAGGCAATACTTTTAATTTTCCAACGGAAAGATCCATGTAACACACAGTAGCAAGAGATATGGTCTTATAGTTATTTGTTTTCTTTATGTCTTCTGTTCAACATAACTGCTTATAACATTTTAGAAGAAATAAAAAAAAACACGTAAAAAACCAAGTTTTTGACTATAAATCCTTTATGTACGAGAAGTAACTAAAAGAATGTTCCTTATAATACGCAGCGCAAGACCATCCAAAAATACACAATTGTAGTTGTGTCGTAAAACATGTTTAATATAATGCGCACCGATCAGGAATATGTTTATAAAAAGTGTTGTCAATAAAAATACGCACCTTATTGCGCGACGGGAAAGGTCGTTCAATATAATACGCACCGCGACACTATAGCAAACAAATTTAACATGATACTGATACATAGAGATACAATAAAATAATCTAAAAATTCAATAATTTAATTACGGTACATGCAATCGATCTGAAATTTTGATACGTTGTTTATATCATCGGTACAAAACTGCCTGCAAAATTTCAGCTCGCTAGCTTACGAGGAAGTGGGTTAAAATCGATCCAAAGTTTTGGCGACACGCAAGCAAGGGCGCAACCAGACACCACGAGTTAATATAAAGGATTTAAAAATCCCCACCATCAGAAGAAAAGAAAAATGTTAACCAAAGACACACAATATAATAATTTCAGCATTAGAATCAATAGAAGATTTCTTACAGATTATTATTTTTTTGTAACAGTCAGGGGAAAACTCTATTATTTCAGTTACGACTTCCTTTAAAACACATATAAAAATACAATAAAAACTTCATGTTTATTGATGCCATAACTTTTCTATTTGTTGAAACTTGGAGCCCATCTCGAGTTCCCCCCCTTCCTGGGACGTACCCCGCTAGTACACGTTCAATGTGCGCTACCGGTCTCCTTATCAGCACCGAGATGCCATAACCCGGTGCGTTTTAAGAGTCTTGTTGACTTAGAACATTCTTACATAGGTTTACGAACTGTGGGCAAACAAGAGTTAACAAAAATTTCCATCGAGTAGGCTGTTGATATTGAAGGTGTGCCGTACCGAGAGCCAGTGGCAGAAGATCAGCTCCGGGTTAAGTAGGCTACCGGATGATTAAAAAGACATGTAGTGATGTGGGAGAGTATACATGTATTTGATTATGAGACTTTAGACTGATTATGTGTTTTGAATGATTGTGTGTTTTGATTTTAGCAAGTCTTTGGCGGTAAATATGTAAATCATATCAATAAGTTTCATAAGTTGAAAGACCCCAAGATTTTCTTAATGCAAAATATTTGAAAGCAAGTTTAGGAGTATATTTATGTTTCAAGTTATAAATTATTATCAACTTAGTGCTATTTTAAGTCGAAGGGATAAAAGATAATGGTAAACGGAAGCGATTCCATGGGGAATAAATACTGAATGCATGTGTTCAAAACAGACACACACTGTCACACACACACACACACACACGCACGCGCGCGCGCGCACACACACACACACACACACACCAACACGAACAAATATATGTGACAATAATTAAGATTCACTTGACTTGAAACCACCACTCGAAAATTTCCAAATAGAATATATGTAATAAATCTCATACTATCCTAAATATCTTCAATTTGAAAAAAAAACAACAACATTTGAATCATTCAAGAAGTACCCGCCCCCCCCCCGCCCCCACACACACACATTTTATCCGAGAACTAAGATGACGTACATATCGACAAGAAGCCTTCTTTAAAAAATAAAAATACACACTCACAATTCTCATAAATAAATTTATCAAATTAATTCTAACACTTAGCTACTACAAGGTAAAATACAAGGAGACAAATGACAAATATCAGAAAGTCGATTATGAGGAAAGGTTCAAAGAAAGATAAAGCTGAGCTTGGGGCAGTCAGTTAGCTATTAAATCATTTCCCCGTACAGATACCAGGTGAACGTAATCGACATCAAATCCTCAACATTGAGATACTTGGGTCTAAAAATTGAATCATGACCAAAATGAATGCTAAATCTGGGCGTGGTTTCGTGTTTTTAGGAAAGGATAGCGAAGGTCATTGCCATAAGATAGGCAATCGGGACTAAAAATATTAGTGCTTTTTCGGGGCCGCTATAATATTCCGGAAAAGGCAGAGGGGAAAATTGAAAAGAAATTAGTCATGAAGACTGTTTCATTGTAAAATATGCTTAGTAGATTAGAAAACAAAGACGAAATAAAGCTGAAAAAGTTGTAATTAATTAAACATGCTCTTCTTATGTTATTTTATAATCTTATCAATTACAGACGCTCCTTCTATTCAGAAGATTATTGCGTCCGACGCTTATATTATGTATTGAATTTTAATCAAACTTTTAAATGTTGATATCGTGTTGGTTTTCATGGTTTGCTCTTCAAGAAGTTAGAAATCAATATATATTTCAGAAGATGCAAATTTGAAGTGATAGATTGCAAAGACGAAAAAGAAGATTTAATTTTAGCGAAATTATATTCTTTAAAAAAGTCATATGCATGGATAAATGATAAACTCATAATTGGAGCGCCCAAACTATCAAGTTCTCATGCGGTATTTGGCCGAGTCTGGATTTTGACTCTTATACGAGTTGGACAAATAGCGGCTAATAAAAGGAACATTTTGTAGAATAGTAATAATATTTACATATTTTCTTCTTAAAATCAAATGGATTCTTACTTTCCGCAATTCAAGGGAAATCTTCGCTTACGTATAATGATTACAAAACATAATCTTATTTTATTTTATGTATAATAATTGGAAATGCATGGTGATAAAAGGAATTTAGCTTGCTATATAATAATTTTAAGGGTTTGTAAATTCTGTATATTAGTAATAGAATGGAAGTTTGCTTTCAGCATATTAAGAAAAACAATTAAACTTTCTTTTTAGATCATCACAATAATATTAACGTTGTCCTGGAATTCTCTTTAAATCCTATAGATTTTTTAAAAAGTTAACTGGATTTTTTTTCTTTTATTTTGAAATGTCGCTTTATCTTTCCTTTATAGATAACTAAAGGATTACTTGAGCATTGATTAGCTTCTGCACAGACCAAACGTCTCAGTAGTTTCATCACTTGACCTCAGGGCGATGGTACATGTGCAGACCAATGTTCCCTCTAAGGTTCGTTCGCCCGTGTGCTAAGTTACAATACTCGTGCGCAAAGTTGAAGAGCCTCCATTTTTTGTGCAATATTTTTACAAAATTTGCTGCGCGGTAATTCTAACTGCTGCGCGGCTCCAGTCAGATATATGTCATTCCAAGGCAGACTTTCATCGATGACCAACTGTGTCCATGCCATTACATGGCTGACCATGAACAATGACCAAATGTGCCCATGCCATTACAAGGCTGACCATTATCGATAACCAACTGTGCAGACATGCCATTACAAGGTTGACCTTGAACGATGACCAAATGTTCCATGCCATGATGTGTCACAGCTTTAACAACAAAAATGACACTGAGCGTACGCCGATGTCAAGTCGCGTGCATGGTACAGTTTATTTCATTGAAAATATCTACATACGTCTTTCACCAAGATGGGGACGTCAAAGACTAACTTTCATGATTCGGGAACAATGACTAAGACAAACAAAAGAAACAATTTGTCATAGATGAATGGTGAAAATTATTGTAAGCTTTGACATTTTTTTCCCCGAAAGTTCCGTCAGTAAATAGACGTTTTAAGAAAAAAGATTTCATCCACGACCTATTTTTTCTCACGCCCCTGACTCAGAGTCGTCTTTACACCATTTTGGGCCCCCGGGCAAAGAAACAGTGTTGGGCCCCTCCCCCGCAGGAATATAAAATAAATTAACGTAATATATATAAATAAACATATTCCCATGGGGTCCCTATGCTCGTGGGCCCCCGGGGAAATGCCCAACGGGCCTATGCGTTAAGACGACCCTGCCCTGACTAGTTGATAATCTTCACAAAATAGTTTTTTTTTGTCTTAAAAGAAATAACAAACTCTTACTTTTAAAAAAAATGAGATTGTGACCCCATTATGAGAGGACCGCTGATTTTCCTTGTAGAGCCTATCAATAAACCATGAACGTGGCTCCTTCAATGAAGACTACAATCTTTTAAGTTATCGGTTGGTCGACTATCTCCTGTTATTTTTAAAATGTCGATTGCTTTTTCCTAGAAGTCCCGCACGCAATAATTGCTTTCAGCCTTTACTACTCATACGAAGGAGTTTTCCGTTGAAATTTACAGACATAATTTATTCCACTATTCGTTAATAGTTAATTTTAATTGTTTTTATTGTTATTTTTTTTTCTTCACACAGGCACTGTAGTTTTGTTTTAGTTTTTGAATGTCGTGGATTCGATCCATACCCCCCTCAATTTCTAAAATGTTATTTCCCGATTCATTCTCAGAGAAATCAAAATTTGAGATAACCTTTGCATCGAGAGCAGGCAAGATCTAGTAATTTAATGTTTAGAAGAGTCTGAAGTGGCAGTGGCAGTGGCGGGTGTTACAATAAAGGATTTTGTCTTCATTAAGATATTTATTTATTTTTAAAGAAAGAAAAAAACACTTCCTCCCTCAAAACAAATGCAGGTGGAAACACAATTAACAATAAAACACGACCCGTGTAACCAAACAGGAACTGGTTTATTATAAATAGAAGGTTATCATAACAAGACATGGGAGAGGGGGGCACATAAACGAGTAAAGGAGGGTAGCGTACAAAACGGTACATCGGTTGTATTGTACACAAATCTACATTGGTTGGTAATATAGGCAAGGGTGCATTGGTTGGTGCTGTTCATAAAAGTACTTTTGTTGGCAATGTACAGAAAGGGTCATTGGTTGAAAGAGGCGATGAGTTCAGGATTGCGGGGAATTTCATCTGTGAGCAAGAAGCTAGGGTTTAAAAAAGCTTTTTGGGGGACTGGGGGGGGGGCGAAAATTGTGCTTATAAAAAACATCTGAATGAATTCAGCAATACAAAAACACTCAAGTATTTCGCAAAGATAAAGAGCGTCAGCGCCGAGATATAGTTTTTTTTTCCTTTCCTTTTTGAAAGAAAGCTGCCGTTATCATACTAAAAAAAATATCAGTCGCCACTTTTCGTACTGATTTGACTTAAGTTATATGTAACAAATGGAGAGAAGTCAAATATTTGTGTAAAAAAATGAAAATGTGTGGTTTCTTTCAAGTTACCCTTAATATTTGCCTAAAGATCCCATAAATTAAGTCACTAAATAGAACAGAGCGTGTCTTTGTGTCGTCTCTATGAATCATTTCGGACGTAGAAATCTCTTTGCAAAATATCTCCCGTGGTGTTTAGATGTTACTTACGTGGTGGTAGTAAAGGGTGCGAGATATACACTTCCAAAATAGTCACACACATACACATACACACACACTGATTTGTTCGTGACGTCCTTCAGGTAAACGGTAATTAGTTCGTGTAAGATAATCTATTATTAGAATTTTAAAAATAAAAATTACTTATTAAAAAATATATATAAAAAACCACGGATTTTGAATGGGTCAGCGTTAGTCATCAACAAGGTAAAATATGTGTACTTTACTAAGGCGTCCAATAAAAAAGGACTACTCTTAAGTATATTTTTTTTCCAGTTTTTGTGTTTTAATTGATGTTGGCGAGACTTACTTCTCTGCTTACCGTAGGTTAAAGGGAGAGTTGGACTTGTGGCTAGCCTTTTTCTTTTCTTCACTTGTTAAGTTTTTCATGACAGGGTAGATAACAAATAATTTAAATTTAATTTAAAAAATTATGTTTATTTATTTATTTGTGCTCATAAGGGGCTGTCCATAAAGTACGTCACGCTCCAGAGGGGGAGTGTAAGAAAGTGTGACAGTTTGTGACAGGGGGGAAGTGGGGTTCGGCCATGTGTGACGTCACGGTGTTTTATATTAAATTTTAATTATTTTGTTAATAAAAAACAAAAATTTTGTTCGAAAGTGTGACGTAATTTTAAGGGGGGGGGGTGTCCAAGATTTGTGACAGTTTGTGACAGGGGGGAGGGGGGAGTTTAAAATGGTCAAAAATAGCGTGACGTACTTTATGGACGGCCCCTAAAGGCATATTCATGATTAGAACAGAAACCGGGACTTGTGGCTAGCCTTTTTCTTTTCTTCACTTGTTAAGTTTTTCAGGACAGGGTAGATAACAAATGATTTAAATTTAATTTAAAAAATTATGTTTATTTATTTATTTGTGCTAATAAAGGCATATTCAAAATCATTTCGTACTGTATTTGTCTATAAATAAAGGTTAGAATCGATCGTTTGACTCAAAAAAATCATGCGTGTTCCTAGTATTACTTGTATTCTTTAAAATTGTATCCCTTTACCTTGAAAAATAAAAACAAATCTTAAATGTCATGTTATATTAACGCAGTGTTTCTCAAATAGTGGGGCGCGGCGCCTCCTCCCATAGGGGACGCTAGGCTCCGTAAAGGGGGGCTCGTTTGACCGTTATGCCGAGGTGTACATATAACAATTTTATAGACAAATGGTACTATTTACAGTCACGCGGGGGGCGTGAAATGTTTACTTTCTTCCTAGGGGGGCATGACATAAAATAATTGAGAAACACTGTATTAACGTCACCTAAGAAAGAAACAGGATAATAAAAAAGACCCGTAAAAACAATGTTTTTGACTATAAATCCCTTATATATGAGACATAACTAAAAGTAATGATTATGTTCAAACGCGACAAACATTTACATACTGAATCTGTCTTAATTTCCCTTTGCTTTATAACCCGATTGGGAGAGGGAAAGGTCTGGTCACCGATCGCTGTAAAATGTAAACAAAAGCACGCCGGTACATTGATGATGTGGCGTCAACGCGCGAACTGAACTGTCACGTGAAAAAAAAACAATAACAAACTGTGAAATTGAATTACATACGTTGTATAGAGATAAACTAAAAATGCATTGATTTAATTAATTACGGTACGTTCGATCGATCTGAAATTTTGATACGATGCATTGTTAGGTGACACGGGTCCATGTGCCAAATTTCAGCTCGATGGCATCACGGGAAGTGGGTCACTTTTACTTTTGTTTTTTCGCCCGCCCGACGACGAACGACAGACGGAGAGACAGAGAGAGACGGTGGTGAAGTTAATATAAGGGATTTAAAATGCTATACAATAAAATACAACGATGCTAAATTATTTTTAAAGTTTTATAAACAGTATTTTAATAATTATATGCAAAAGAAGAAAAAAACGACCTATTGATATTGAACAAAAACCTGAATTATTTGTCAAAATAATGACAATGTCCTGAATGTCATCTAGTCTTTGACATGGACACATTGATGATCCACATAAAGAATACCAGTACAAATCAAGGTCTCTGACACTTTATCAATGACAATGTGTCTTGTATAATCAATAGCAGCCCATAACCATTGATACATGTAAATGTTGTTCTTTTTTTGTATTATAGCGTCACTGTCGCCAAACGTGGGCGTGGCCAAACTAAAACCCTGTGATCGCGGAGTGTATGTAAATCATAATTTTTTTTTAAAGTAAAGGACAACAGATAAGTTTAATCTACGGATTAATTATAAATTCAAAATGAAGGCTTTTAAAGTGACTAAGGAGATTGTGTTGCGTTGTAATTTATGAAACCAGCACATCATTTGTCACTGTGATAAATGGGTGTCGTGTGATGCGGTGGGGGGCGGTGTCTGTCGGAATGAGGTCGATCTTTTCAAACTTTAAATTTTGCCAATGCGGAGATAAAATAGTTTTATTCCTGTCTTAAAGATTTATTGTGTGTGTGTGTTGCTGGGGGGGTGATCATGTTATTTTAAGTAACGTGACCCCAGGATATGGATTCAATCTCGTGAGACCATCAAACAGGAACTGATTGTGAAGATATACGCAATACGTTTCTGATATGATCAGTCAATACTCTCGTTTAAATTTTTGTATAAGGTTTCATTTCACTTGACTCAAATGCGGTACTTCCTCTTATTGAAATTATTTTTTTTTCATCGAGGTTGAGATAAGCTGGTGATAATCCTTGCAAGGTACTTTATTCTTCTACAAACTTAGGATCAGCATATTTGTCCACCTGTAGAGATAATTTCTTTAGGAGGAACGAGACAAAACTTTTTAAATCCCTTATAATAACTTCACCGCCGTCTCTGTCTCTCTGTCTGTCATTCGTCGTCGGGCGGAAAAAACAAAAGTAAACAAATGACCCACTTTCCTTGATGCCATCGAGCAGAAATTTGGAACATAGACTCGTGTCACCCAACAATGCATCGTATCAAAATTTCAGATCGATCGAACGTACCGTAATTAAATCAATGCATTTTTAGTTTATCTATATAAAACTATACGTAGCGGTCGCTATTGTTTACATTTTACGGGTCACTTGACTTCACGCCAGCCATCGGTGACCACATCTCGTGTTTTAACCAGGTGGAATTCACTCAGTTTCAGGCTGCAAATGTTTGTCATGTTGGAACACAATCTATACTTTAAGTTATGTCTCCTAATCCTATATAAGAAGATTTATAGTCAAAAACTTTGTTTTTACGACGTTGTTTATTTCCAACTACAAACGAAATTAACAGTATCTCCGTCACTGGGGTTTTGGACAACTTTTTTTATGAGTCGTGGTTTGCCGTATCTACTACTGTTTGTGTCAGTGATTTCATTTCAGGCGTAAATTTTTTTAAAAAAACGTAAAAAACCTAGTTTTTTACTATAAATCCTTTATGTAAGAGACATAACTAAAAGAATGTTCATTATAATACGCAGCGCAAGACTATCCAAAAATACAAAATTTTAGTTATGTCTCGTAAAACATGTTAATATAATGCGCACCGATCAGGAATTATCAGAAATATGTTTATAAAAAGTATTGTCAATAAAATACGCACCTTATTGCGCGACAGGAAAGGTAGTTCAATATAATATGCAACACGCAAGTATAGCAAAAAAATGTAACATGTTTCATAGAGATAAATAAAGATAATCTAAAAATTCATTAATTTAATTACGGTACATTCGATTTATCTGAAAATTTGAACCATCATTTTTGAAACATCATTTTATTAGCGGCACGAGTCTGCCTACAAAATTTCAGCTCGCTAGCTTACGAGGAAGTGGGTTGAAAATCGATCCAAAGTTTTTTTCGACACTCCCGCCTGCCTCAAGCAAGCAGACACCACGAGTTAATATAAAGGATTCTAAAAGAGTTAGAGTTAGGGATTGGATAATTCTGGGGAACGTAATGCGGTAATAGTCGTGTCATTGGTGTCATCAAACATAAGATATCGACTCTTACCGCAACGCGTTCCAAGGGCGCTATTTCAAATTTTATTTAAATTAATTCAACTTTACATTAAGACATTTCGTTTTCGTATTACGATACACTCCAGGAATGGCGAAGAAAAATAAATGTATGAAGAAAGCTTTGACATTTAAATATTGTAATACTTATATTATTTTCTGGCATTCGTCCCACACAATGTGAAATGTGACAATGGTGTAGACTGTAGACAAATGTTTCCTCTGAGGTTCGTTGGTCCCAGTGCCAAATAATTTTTTTTTATTAAACTCGCATGCAAAGTTGCACAGCATATATTTTTGTGCAATTTTATTTATTTTTGTACAAATTTTGCTGCGCTGTCATTCTAAACTGCTGCGCGGTGGTCAGATACATCTGCGCGGCTGCGCAGCTTAAATGGAACGTTGGTGTAGACTTTGCAAGGCGTAAAAAAAACAATGCCTGGAAGTTATCTTTAGAAAGATAAACTCGACAGAAAAAACACCGTTGCTTTAAACTTTACAGTGCACCTCCTATATACCGACGTCGACAAATGTTAACATTAAATGAAGGTTACACTGGAATGTGAATAGCTGATCTTCAGTGTGAGTCCTTATATACGAGTTCTGGGGCCAAACCAGAAACAGGTGAGCCATGCAGAAGCGAATCTAAAATGGCTGTGACCCGATGACCAAATTGAGAGTTTAAAATTACCCCCCTTCCCCACCCCCCCCCCTCCCCATACACAAACAAATGCTGCTCTCAGCCGAGGAACTCATTGTTTCCGTGAATAAAATAAAAATCAATGCAGCGTTTACTGTGGCCACTAATCTGGTGCCCGGAGACGCCTGCATCCCTGCCCCCCCCCACTTACTCTGCCTCTGTGTGCCCGGGGGCGCCATGGTGACTTAGAAGACTTAGCACAACCATTGTGCCATAAGTATAAACCCCTTAACTCACTAAACAATTTAAGACCTATTAATGCATGCTCCTTATGGCACCTAATGCTTTAAAAAAAACGCGTCATATTTAAAAACACATCTAGGAATTCTTTTCCCAATAACTCGCTAAAAAAAAAGACTTGGATATAGTGACAGAAAGCTGCCCAGACGATTGTATACATACATAAATTTAAATCATCAAGTAGTCAGCACAAGATTAATAGAACATTAGTGTAGAACTAGACATGGTGGTTTATCATTGTGTTGCGGGGCTTATCTGGAAAAAAATTTTCTAAGCCCAAGGCTGACATAATAAAAATATAGACCGTGGGGAGTGGGGGGAAGGACGTCAGTCATCAAAAATGGCGTCATGCTTTTGTCATCACTTATGTGGGGCATGTATTCACGATAGATTATTGGATATTTTGTCAATTATTTATAAATGAAAATGATGATCTTAATAAAGGATTTTGTGTTATGTATATATATAATATATATATATATATATATATATATATATATATATATATATATATATATATATATATATATATATGTGTGTAAGAATACATATATACAGGTAAACCCCATCGACCAAGCCAGTCCGAGTTTGCTTCACGATGGATTGCGAGTCAGTTTGATGATTTTATATTGAGGCGCATAACAAGATCAGAATCATCGGGGTACAGCAGTGCATAACGTTGCTTATCATGGCTTCGGTTGTTAAGGTCTGACAGTTTCGTAAAGATCAGAAAACTTCGTCCTGAAGTCCAGTCTATATAGATATGTTAGAAGTTGGATGCTTCAAGCTCTTTCCTGGCAGTATGACAAACTAAATACTTGTAACGTTAAACATCCTGGGGTGGTCAAGTTCAATGAGAATCGTGTAGTGGGTGAAATAGGTCAGATTCAGTACTAACAATTTGGCCGTTTGCAGTGACCCTTATCTGTACTCGAACCAGAGGCGTCACTAGGGTTGGTGTCACCCCCCCCCCTTCAACGACCTACCCCATAGACCTCCTCCGAGTCTGCCACTGCCAATTAACGGGAACATACAGAGTTTTACACTTTGGTGTTACAGTGTTACTCCTTGGGATGATGTCAACCGGTGCGGTCAGCACCCTCTTCTAGTGACGCCTCTGACCCGCTGACCCGAACATAAAATAATTAAATTTCACGAAGAAAGAAATTAAGTTAAAAGTTGAAATTGAATAAATTTTATACGTTTTAAATATAGTTTGGGGAAAATAGACATCAAATAAAATGGTATCATGCCATAGGAAAACCACAACACGTACGCGATAAAAATTTATGAAAAGAAGCCAACCTTTGGCACTACACACGACCTTTCATTTTCTGTTTACACCTAAGTAGCTAATAGTTAATATTTTAAAACGTAGTTTTTTCATGATTCATTGATTGATTGATATGGTTACCCATCTCCAACGAGGTGGCAAATTTGTATGACCAACTAATGTATTTAGATTGTGTTACAGCTTTCTGTCTCTTTCTTAGATGATCAGTTACCTGAAGATTTCATTTGGTCAATGCAGACGTTGGTAAAGTTCTTTTCTAAAGTCATCCTTATACACAGCTTCTCATATTTCTCTTGAACTTGCGTTCGCGACCCTATTTACAAGGAAGTTTATTTAGAAGAGAAATTGTTTACAAAAAAACTGTGCTGTTTGTTACTGTTTTGCGCTGCGATATTTCCTTCCCGCACCCCCCTCCAACACACTTGGGTGAAGAGCCCGATACCTTACATGGACAGAAACTTTCGAACTATCAGTTGAGTGTAAATTTCTAACTTCCAGGATCATGTGCTAAGAATATTTTTGTAAATAATGGAATCCTTTTGCACCTTTCATTTAGAGTTTTGCTATTCACATGCCAGTTGTTATTGAGGCACAATTGTCTCCCTGGTCGACAATAGCCGCCTGACCATCATTAGAGGTTATCCACACATTTGGATGGTTCTGTTTGATCCAGTGGCGTATATTTCGATAATTCTCGAACTGTGTTACAGTAAAACTTCCTAGATATGGAAAACTATTAAATTAAACCCAGAGCTCATGGAGTATACCAATGGCGTTGTGATATTGACACAATGAACACACATAAACACCCCGGCTATAACGCTTGTGGTGTCGAGCTGCATCAGCCACACACAATGTTTCCTTTAGGTTATCCAGGTTTGTGGATAAAATGGACAGCTCTGAAGTAAAGCCAGTTAATCCCGATCAAGAAAATACCAGGCGTTGTGTTTTAGTTCTAAGAAGACTACATCAGCTTGACCTTGAGGCAGACTGATTTCAAGAACACGTCCATAGTTTGCTTACAAGCTTTTGCAAAGCACACCCCGTCCGTATCACAACTATTATATGTTATTAATACTTAAAAGATCCTGCAAAAATTACCTTCTATCTCAAATGGCAAATCATACTTATGGAGCATTTATTCTCACACATTTAACTTGGCCGTTACGAGAACATATAGCAGGCATACATCATGAATCATTCGTGACACGCCTGCATCTTTTACATTGAAACCCTTACAAATAACTAACGAATTTGGTTTTGAACACTATTCGACTAAAAAAAATTAATCACACACCTCTCCTTGGCCCACGTACTAACTTTGACTACACAGATGTGTGCAATTAAACAATACAAATGTACATAACTTATATAAACAAAAGTCTCCCTTTTAGTACTATCAGCACACAATTTGTGTGTACAGGTTTTACCCACATTGGCTATACTCACGTTGACTTCCTGTATCTTGTACCCAATCGATTACATACAAATCACAACACACGTGTTGTATAGATTAACACACTTTAAACCATTTTCATCACGTAGAATCATCTTTTGTTCAAAATCATCCTACGATACAACCAATATTTCTATTTCCCCTCTACCGTTCTTTGAGTTGATGCGCCCATGTTTGACAAATGGGAGATTATTAAAACTCTTGCTTTAGGTGTGGTTCAGTTTTCTTAACACATTGTTGTCCTTTATGTTTTGTGAAAAGCATTAGCTTGGTCTGTGCGTCAACTGCCCCCCCCCCTTAAAAAAATAATAAATAACAAGAATTCGTTGAACATTACAAAGGTGACACACCCCTTCACAGCTGTAGCTACAGGTAAGTATTTATGTAGCTACAGCAGGTAGACATGTACTATCGTCACAACTTTTGTTGAAGACAGCTCGCCGTGACAAAGCTCTCACAGGTGAAACATACTGGAAGATTGGGGTGGTTGGGACGAAAGGCGCGGTGGGGGGGGGCATACCCTCGCTACCCATTTATTTATTTACTGAAAAAAATGTTGAAAATGTTTACTTTTCTAATGTTTAGGTATGTGTCTTGAAACATTTTATTTTATTAATCTCTCTCGATGTATTTTGTGATTCAGCGACGCATCTAGTTGTCCCTTAACTGTTGACTCCGCTTCTGGGAATACA